>CM052367.1:1342972-2542972 GCA_028551485.1 Casuarina cunninghamiana
AGCACTACTTAGACAAAAATATGTTACACATTATCAGAATTTGGGATATTACAAGAAGTAAATAAGAGAAAACCCAGAGAAGGCTCACTGGTTTCACGTTTTACTATCCATCTGTATAGTGGCCAGTCTTTAATCAGAAAAAAGACTCCTCTTGTTCGTCAGAGTAGAACGGAAGGACCGCCGTCCAGCAGCAGCGCTAACCTCATAGGAGCTGCAACATCTTCTTCGACAGATAAAACGCCGGTGTTGTGATTTATATCTGTTTTCACGAACCCAGGACAGACACGGTTGATGCAAAACGTAGTGTACTTTTTGGCCAAAACTCTTGTGCAAACATTCATGGCTGCTTTCGAGAGTGTATAGGGGGAAACAAAAGTAGGCCAGCGTTTGGCTGCCAAGGAACCTTCTTTAAAGTCTTTTAGAAACTCCTGCAATACCTCATGCACTTTCTCCTGTCTGGTTTTCAGCATCACCGAGCATTCTTTTAGCCCATTCATTTGGCATGTTCTAAAACAACAAGAAAACCCATCTTTGGGGAAGAAAGTGTTGACAAGAAAAACTAAGATAAATTAACCAAAACAACCAGGAACCCTCCAGGTTTCAATGGGGAACACACACACACACACACACGCTATGTTAAAATATAGTGTGTGTGTGTGTGTGTTTTATATTAATAATATAATGACCTATTGTGCACTATATATGCAAAAGTATTCATCTTTCTTACAAGCTAGTTTTAGTATGGAAAATGATCTTTTTAACATGGTATTAGAGCACAAGTTTCAAATGAGACATCTATTTGTATATAAATTGAGTTGTTATAGGAAGTGTATTAGCTCTATATATTAAAAGTAGAATAGGTTAAAGTATTGACATTTTAAAGGATTTCAACAAAATAAAATGACAAAATTAGTCACTTTTCATCGCTGGTCTAAAATTAACCCATAGTTACCCATAACTAAACTTGACTAAGTCAAATCAATCTAGAGACAAAAAATTAAAAAATATTCAAAGTCTACTTGTCTACTTCCTAATTCAATCAAGTTAATTGGTATGTCACTCTCACACCTCTAACATTCCCGAGGCGGATGAAACAAAAACAATCCTGGACGAGTTAGATGATTGAAGAAGAGGAATGAGTTTTTCAGTCATTCTTTTGGCACCATAGTAATTTGTTTGCAAGCACGTTTCTACTAACTTGTAATTCTGAATCAGTTCACCCCAGTCAAATTTAGCTCGTGCCTGCAATAAGAAGTCAATAAACTGTTCGATCATCTTTTCAGAACGCAATCATCAAAGTGAGGCTAGTGTTTTTCTATGAAAAAGTATGGGTTTGACAGAAGATTATTCTGTTTCGACATTCACAAAGCTCTTTGGATGAGTATTAAGATAAACTTTTGTGAGATTGAAACTTCAGGTTTTCAGTTGTTTTCTCTTGCTTTGTCCTTCATCTTCTGATGATTGAAATCTTTGTGTGAATGAGTTATTCTATGCTGAAATCATTATTCTATTGCCAATATCTAATTCCAAAGAACAAGAAATACTAGGGCATAAAAAAATAAAATAAAATAAAATAAGATTTACAACGTCAAACTGGAAAATCTATACTTCTGTAATCCAGCAGCCAGTCCAATCACTCCCCTTCTTCTGAGGGCTAGTCTTTTGTGCCAGAACAAAGCCCACGACAAAAGTCTTTTTCAGCCGCCATACGCCTCCATTTGTTTGTCTGTACCCGGCCAACTTTTTTGGCACCCTAGTCGTTTTCTTCGTGCTATACAAACACAGTTTGTTTGTGTATCAGATATGGTACAAAAGATGATATTGGTTTTCCTCTTTGAAGATTATAAGTCAAAGGAGCGATGATTATTAAAAATAATACAAATGGGTATCTTGTATTGTTAATATTATAAATATCTTACAACACTGCTTTCTTTATGTTTGGAGGTTTCCTTTTTTTCCTGATGATTGATTTTAAAAGAAAGAATTATCATTTCTAACACAATATTGAGCTTTTGCCATCAATGGTAAAACATATACTTCTCTAATCAATGAAAAGTTGTCAACCAATGAATATCAGTTAACTTCTGCTATAAAGCATTGCGGGATTATGATTCAATATCTATTAATATACACAAGAAATTCTATTCATTTTACTTACATTCCACCTCGACGTAACGTGGTGATAATGCAGAACCCACAGTTAACATGATCAATGAAGGGCTGCTAAGAAAGGAATCCCGGTTAGCTTCTGTTGGGAAGCTCTGCAGGATTGGAATGGAAGAACTATTCATAGACAAAAGAGAAATCTAGCGTTTGACTCATCTTTTGCCTCAACGAACAATTGTGATGGTGCTAAACATTGCTTTCTTCCTTCTTGAAGAACTCAACTTGTCTATCAAATGGGGATGTTATCCAGATTTCCATCCAAGTAGCGATCTCTTGATGGAACTCAAGAAGGGCAAGCAACTTAGCATGGTCGAAGTTGTAAGGAGTAGATATTACATAAACTAAATGACATTAACATTACACATAGGTCTTCAAGCTGCCCATTGTACATTCATACCGAATGTAAGGAAAAGTGCACACTTATTCCTAAAAGCCAAATATCTAGCACCTTTCTGACCTAGTATCCTAGCTCAAGTTCAAGTATGACATCTCATAAGGATTGGATTAGATTTTATGATTTTACTTAATTGTTTTGCTACTCATAAATTGACTCATTTTGACTTACCCATACTTGAGATGAGGGAATGTGTGTTGAAGATAATGAATGTATTATATTCTAAAAATATTTAAATTGGTATATTTCGCATATGTTCAGCTATCCTACTTTCTAATTACCAATAATAAAGAAATTTAAACCATTTTTAATATGTCAGTTCCAAAATGCCGAATCATATGGTTATTGAATGCCCATAAAAACCAATCCTTTGCTCTCCTTGATCAGCCTTTGCATACTATGAAAAAATCCTCTCTAACACATGAATCCACCAAAAGGATCCTTTGTTTTTCTGTAAAACACAATATTTACATGACAGATTTTCTTTAATGTTTAGACTTTCTATCTCAACAAGATCAAAATATTGGTTCATTTTTTTCATCCCTTCATTTTTCCTCATCAGGGCTGCATTATGCTTAGCTCGTCAAAATATTTAAGCACTAGTTAGACAAAAGTACGTTACACACCAACAGAAATTGAGATATTACAAGAAGTAGATAAGAGAAAACCCAAAGAAGCTTTACAAGCTTCACGTTTTACTATCCATCTGTATAGTGCCCAGTCTTCAATTAGAAAGAACACTCCTCTTGTTCATCAAAGAACATGCCAGAGGGACCACCGTCCGACAGCAGGGCTAACCTAACAGGATTTGCAGCACCTTCTTCAACAAATTAACCTATTATCGTATATGCATTCCTTTTTCCTCCAATTTATTAGAAAGTAAATTAGAGATAGATGTGCATTATTAGAAAGTAAATAAACAGTCTTTGACTCATCTTTTGCCTTGACGAACACAGTTGTGGCATGCAAACAATTGATGTCTTCCTTCATGATGAACGCAACCTGTCTATCAAATGGGGATATTGTGACAAGATTTAAATAATTTGGGATACATACTCCGTAGCACTAGGTTTAGAAATATTTGGTCATAAGCAAAGACATGTCATATTTGAACTTATGCTTCAATATCATAATAGGAAGCTCATTTCCTCCTTAAAGTTAATTTATAAGGAGATAGATGTGTATCATTTTAAAAGAAGATGCCGGATTAAGATTTTGAAAACTGTGAGACATATCATTTCAACACTTAGCTGCCACAAAATATATCTCCAAAAGTAGAGATCTCTTAATGGAACTCAAGAAGAGACAAGCAACTTAGCATGGTCGAAATTATAAGGAATAGATTTTACATAAACTAAATGACATTAACAATACATAGGACTTCAATCAGCCCATTGTACATTCATACCAAATGTAAGGAAAAGTGCACACTTATTCCATTGTGATGTACGATTTTTTCGTCTGTGCGGAAAATTAAGCATCACTTTTATTGTTTTGATGAGAGATTACAAATCTTTATGATGCTTACTCAAAACTTGATGCTTCATTATTGACAAAGAAGAGGCCAGAAGGACCATCGTCGGGCAGCAGCGCCAACCTTACCACCTTTTCTGCACCTTCATCAATCGTCAAGTCGCCAGTGTGGTTGTTGATATCTGTCTTGACATTGCCAGGGCATAAGCAGTTGATGGGGAAAGATGGATACTTCTTGGCCAGGACTCTCGTGTAGGCACTCATACAAGCTTTTGAGACGATATAGGCAGACGCAGCAGGAGGCCAGCCTTTGGTTTCTAAGGAACCCTCTTTAAAATCTTTCATAAATTCTCTTACTACTTCATCCACTCTTTCTTCTGTAAGGCTTTCGGCATCACCTAAGACTCCTCTTGCCCATTCACTTGGTATTTTCTAGGCCAATAAAACAAGCTATTATCAAGTTTTTTTCTTTTTGCAAAACCCTATAGTTTGGAGTATAAAGCTCGTATCTAACTCAAAAGCTAGTTCAAGGGAAATTAACATTTATTATGTGTAAAGTTCACTATAAAACTATTCTATAACAATGTAGGACTCTTCCACATCAACGTTAATACACCCCTTCACTGCAATAGTCTAATTTGAACTACCTTATGATATTATTTTCAAGCTTACCTGTATCTATAAAGGTGCAAAAGAGAACTAAACCTTGTAACATGTTACAAAACTCATATTCAATCCAAAATCTAGCTTTAGCAAAAGAGGGGCACTTCTTAAATTTAAACTTCAACAGAAAACCCTTCCTTAATAATGTAGGATTGTTCCATAATGATTTCAATAATTTGTTTAGAATAAAGTCAACATCTAATTTCAAAGAACAAAGAAATAATAATTCATAAAATAAGAGTTACAAAAGAAAATAACTTCATCAGTATAAAGCTCGTATCCGGCTTAAAAGCTAGTTCAAGGAAAATTAACATTTTTTATGTGTAAAGTTAATTGTAGAACCATTCTTTAAAAATGTAGGACTATTCCACATCAACTTTAATACATCCCTTCACCGCAATGGTCTAATTTGAATTACTTTATGATATTATTTTCAAGCTTACCTATATCTAATAAGGTACAAAAGAGAACTAAACCTTGTAACATGTTACAAAGCTCATATTCAATCCAAAATCTAGCTCTAGCAAAAGAGGGGCGCTTCTTACATTTAAACTTCACCAGAAAACCCTTCCTTAATAATGTAGGATTGTTCCATAATGATTTCAATAATTTGTTTAGAATAAAGTTAACATCTAATTTCAAAGAACAAAGAAATAATAATTCATAAAATAGGAGTTACAAAAGAAAATAACTTCATTAGTATAAAGCTCATATCTGGCTTAAAGCTAGTTCAAGGAAAATTAACATTTTTTATGTGTAAAGTTAATTGTAGAACCATTCCTTAACAATGTAGGACTATTCCACATCAACTTTAATACATACCTTCACTACAATGGTCTAATTTGAACTACTTTATGATATTACTTTCAAGCTTACCTATATCTATAAAGGTGCAAAAGAGAACTAAACCTTGCAACAAATTACAAAACTCACATTCGATCCAAAATCTAGCTCTAGCAAAAAGGGGGCACTTTCTACATTTAAACTTTACCAAAAAACCCTTCCTTAATAATGTAGGATTGTTCCATACTAATTTCAATAATTTGTTTAGAATAAAGTCAACATCTAATTTCAAAGAATAAAGAAATAATAATGCATGAAAATAAGAGTTACAAAAGAAAATAACTTCATTAGTTAAATGATGTGAATGTGACTCAAGCTAGATCAAGAACTTGTGTAAAACTTGCTTCTCATAAAGGTTTAGGGTTCATAGTTATTTCATACCGACAATCTTCCCATCGAAGAGGAAACATTGACAATTCTTGGTGAATTGGATAATTGAAGGAGGGGAAGCAGTGCTTCAGTCATTCTTTTGGCGCCATAATAGTTTATATTGAGGCACTCTTCTATTAACTCATAAGTTTGACTTGTTACTTTTTTCCAATCCACAATGCCTCCCTGCATAAAGAAAATTAAACTTTGTTTCCACCACTTTACTTCAAAATGATAGAATTCACCTCTTGATTAAGGTTAATTTCGTAGTTTATTTAACTACAAAAAAAATGTTCACAGCCTTCAAGAAAGAAACAAAAGTGGTTTTTTCTTTGTTAATATTAAAAAGTCTAAAGTTCAATTAAAAAACTACCTCATTGAGTTGAAAAAATAAAGTTTTTACATCAAAATACTACTCAAGAATTTGTTCTTTTTTATATAGAACTTTTGTCTTCAACACGAGGCCTAATTGCTTCATTTGTTAACTTTCAAATTCATATCCGTTGCAGTTAACCTATTATGATTCAAGTCAACCACAGAATTGATTGAAGGAAAGAATGGTGGAAATCAGGTGGAAACCTTGAGAAAGTTTGAAAACAAGAAGTAACTTGAAGAAACAAAATGACATTGATCCAAGAACAAGCAAAAGGTTCATGTTTGCCACTAGTTGGTCTTTCCAAAAGAATATACCGAGTGAATACATAGAAAACAAGAATTTAACGTGGTTCAAGTAAAATGAACCCAACGACAATTCCCGACAAGCAGAACTTACCTGACCGTAACCCATAGCTGCTAAAGCTTCATAATCAACTATAGCTCCAGAAACCCCCGCGTTGTTGATCTACATAGAATTTCAAGGCTTGTCATAATTTTGGGTATCTTGCAAATTCAAGAAGGAAAGAATCATGGAAAAATAAAAAATTCTGATTGCTTCACCTTCTATTTAAACAACAAAGGCAATCTAAACACAAGCCCAAGAAAACCAAAGGGAAGGGAGAAAAATTGAGAGACAAAAGTACAAGCTAGACAGAAAAACAAACAATGAGACTTTAATTTCCAGTCATACCAATATATCAAGCTTCCCATATTTGATTTTGATGAAATCTGCCAGAGCAGTGACGCTGACAGGATCAGCCACATCAAGCTTATTAAATGTCATGTCAGCAGTCCACCTCACCATGTCCACCTTAGCATCATTAAATGACGTGGCAAGCACACTCACCAGATCCCGCCACATCAGCCCTTCTCATCGCAAGCCGTGAGTGCCGTCTGCCTCACCAAACACATCGACCGTCTCTGCAAGAACGTGGTCAGAATTCCGGCACCCGAAAACCTTCCTTTCTCATCCGATGATTCGCAAATCTTCGTCTCCACATCAAGAAGGAAAGATCACCAACCGGCACTTCCAATCAAGACCGACTTTGGGAAAGATTTCCAATTCTTTCCAAAGTCTCTCCAATTTAGGTTAAATCCTCGATTCATCCTATCTAATGTAAATTCATTTTCATTTAGATTAGATTTTGTATTTCCTTTACTGTCTCATACATTCCAATCTATAAATTAGATGGAACTTGTAAACATTTTGATTAAGCAATTCAATTATCTTTTCTGACAACCTAGGTTTGGTGTTCTTGAAGAAATTATTCAATTTCTTCGAGATATTATTATTCAATTTGGTATCCAGAGCCTTTTTGGCCGCCGCCCTACACCGATCCTCCCCTTTTCCGCACAAATGGCCCCTAATCATACCAATTTACCTCCCACCCAAACCGCTGCCCCTGTTTCCGCCGGCAACATATCCATTCCGACATCTGCTGTACGGCTTGAAGGGCCGAATTACCTGGTGTGGAAAGCCAGGATTTTACCCTACCTCCGTGCCACCGAATTGCTGCCGATCGTCAATGGGTCACTTCTGCCACCGGCCAAATTTGTCACCACCGCCGATGATGAAGGCTCTCTTCTTCTGATCTTAAATCCGGACTATCTGGAATGGCAGAAGCAGGATCAAACTGCTCTCGGACTACTGTTCAACACCTGTTCCGACACAATCGTCAGACAACTCACCAACAAGGAAACATCGTCTGACGTTTGGCGTGCCCTAGCAACGGAGTTCGCCGCCCAAAGCTCCGCCCGCGCATCCAGCCTCCGCATCCGCCTCCAGGCCATTACTAAAGGCCATCGAACCGTCTCCGATTTCCTCCAGGAAATCAACTCCTTGGTGGACGAACTCGGCGGCGTGGGTGAGGTGATTTCTGACAACGAATACCTCACCCATCTCTTCCGCGGTCTCGGCGCTCCCTACGCCCCCTTGGCCACCGCGATATCCGTGCACACCCGCACCGCTGGCCTCACCCGCGAAGATCTCCGTGGCCTTCTCCTCACCCAAGAGGCTCAGCTTTTACTGGCTGAGCAATCGCACACCAATGCCGTCGCCTTCTCCATGACCCAACAACCTTCTCACTCGCGGACGGCATTTCAACCCCCAAATCGGCCCCAGCCTCATCGCCGGAACAACACCTCCTCCGACCAACTGGTGTTTCCCCTTTCTATCGGTGGTCGATTCAGTAACGATGGCAGAAATCGCCGCCGTGCCCCGCGCTGCCAAATCTGCCGTCGGATAGGACACTGGGCCACCACCTGTCGGGCCTGTTATTCCCCTTCAGCCCAGCCTGCTGCTCACGGCCCACAAGCTAACAACTTAGGCCAGTCCAACCAACCCAGCTCCTACTTCGATGGGCCTCTGTCCGAACAGGCCTCTGTCCGAACAGGCCTCTGTGGACTGGTACCCGGACTCGGGTGCAACAAACCATGTTACACCCGATCCAATAGGCCTGGATCCACTTATTCTGTACGAAGGCCTAACCCAGGTGACTGTTGGTGATGGAGTGGGCCTCCCCATCACCCACACAGGTAATTTATCTAACCCAAAAAATTTAAATTTGTCTAATATTTTAGTAGTCCCAAATATTTCCAAAAATTTATTATCAGTATCTCAATTCACACGGGATAATAATTGCAAATTCATATTTTATCCCAATTTTTGTGTTGTGCAGCATCTATCTACGGGTCGGACACTGCTTCACGATCCACTTAATCACGGCCTCTATCACCTTCAATTCAATAAATTAGCGCACAAGCCCGTCGCACTATCATTAAATTGTAATATGCCTGAAAAATGGCATCAACGTCTAGGGCATGCTTCTTTCCCTATTGTATTAAAAGTGCTCCAAAATAATAAAATAAATATTGAAGGCAATTTTCCTCAATCGTGCAATGCTTGTCGACTTAGCAAAAGCACCAAACATGCTCATCCCCCCCACCAACAATAAATCTCGGGGCCCACTTGATCTTATTCATTTTGATATCTGGGGACCTACCCCAATTTTATCCACTTTAGGCAACAAATATTATATTGCCTTTATTGATGATTTTTCAAAATTTACCTGGATCTATACTTTCCAATCTCGCACTCAGTTTCTCTCCATATTTGAACAATTTCGAATTTTTGTTGAAAATCAGTGCAATCTCAAAATCAAGTCTATTCAATGTGACGGTGCCGCTGAATTCACCTCCACTGATTTCACCAATAAACTTTCATAATTAGGGATTCACCAACGCATATCTAGTCCCTATGCTCCATTTCAAAATGGCTCCGCCGAACGCAAACATCGGCACATAGTTGAAACCGGGCTTTCTTTACTTAATCACGCCCATATTCCCTTACACTACTGGGACTATGCCTTTGAGATTGCGGTCCACATTATTAACAGGCTACCTACTCCCGTTCTTGATAATAAGACACCATGGAACTTATTTTTTGGTAATAAACCATCTATCTCCCATCTTCGTGTCTTTGGATGCCTTGCTTATCCATATCTTTGGCCGTATGCCAAGCATAAACTTGAACCTCGTTCTCGTACCTGTATTTTCCTCGGATATCCCACAGGGTACAAAGGCTATCGTTGCTATTGCCCTCACACAAAACGCTTCTTCATTGTTGCGGATGCTATTTTTGACGAGACACAATTTCCTTTCCAAAACTTGTCTACGTCACCTAACCCGCCAAGACTTGACTACATTCCACTTCAACTTTCTTGTCCATCGAGGGATCTTCCCACTCCCCCATCACGGTCCTTGCCCAATGTGACTAATTCCACAACGGCATCTAGACCCCCATCTCCCAACCCATCATCGGGAGCTCCTTCCATTGAGTCTTCTCAAACATCATTACCACCTCCACCTAGTCACTCCATGACTACTCGCCTTAAAGGTGGCACAATTGCTCGGCGCACTATTACTCGCCAACATACATATGCTTTAACTGCGAGTAAATTTCCATACACGGAACCCTCATGCTTTACTGAGGCTAACTCCTCCCCAGAATGGCGCAAAGCCATGGCTGAAGAATATATAGCCCTCATCAAAAACCACACATGGGATCTCGTTCCTCCTTCCCCCACTATTACACCCATAGGGTGCAAATGGGTATACAAAGTAAAATTGCGTTATGATGGTACGCTCGAACGCTATAAGGCACGTCTCGTTGCCAAAGGTTTTCACCAACGCCCTGGCATTGACTATAATGAAACTTTCAGTCTTGTGGCCAAACCTGTTACCATTCGTACATTACTTTCTCTTGCTTATTCCAACGGTTGGACGATTAGGCAACTTGACATCAAGAATGCCTTTTTACATGGTCACCTTGAGGAAACGGTGTTTATGACTCAACCATCTGGTTTTGTTGATCCCCAAAACCCTACCTCTATTTGTCATCTCCGCCGCTCCTTATATAGGTTAAAGCAAGCCCCTAGGGCTTGGAATCATCGTTTAAGCCAATTCTTAATTAAAATTGGTTTCTCTATTTCCAAAGCAGACCACTCCTTATTCACACTTCATACTCCTCAATACAGTGCCTTTTTACTAGTCTATGTCGATGACATCATTTTTACAGGCACTCCTGATGCCCCTCTTACTCACATTATTAATCAATTACAACGAGAATTTGACATCAAAGATTTGGGCAATCTTCATTTCTTCCTTGGCATTGAAGCTTTCACCACCCCGAATGGATTGATACTTCATCAAGCTAAATTTGCCCAAGATATTCTTAATCGGGCCAATATGGACTCTGCACGTGGAGTCTCTACTCCTTGTCCAACAAGGCATCCTCCCTCTATATCTGATGGTGAACCCCTCTCTGATCCCACACACTATCGTAGCATTGTTGGCGCTCTCCAATATCTCACTCTTACACGGCCCGATATTGCCTACGCTGTTAATACGGCCTGCCAATATATGCATGCACCGACTACCACACATTGGACATTTGTCAAACGAATTCTTCGCTTTCTTACCGATACAATTCGTTATGGACTTCACATTACAAAATCATCATCCACTCAGCTTCATGCATATTCTGATGCTGGATGGGCAGGTGATTGCGATGATCGCAAATCCACAAATGGATTTTGCATCTTTCTTGGTTCTAACCTCATCTCTTGGTGTTCTAGAAAACAAAAAACAGTAGCTCGCTCAAGCACTGAGGCTGAATTCAAAAGCCTCGTTGATACTGCTGCCGAACTCATTTGGATTGAAGCCCTCCTTCGAGACCTTCATCAACCATTATCTTCACCACCAACCCTTTGGTGTGATAATTTATCTGCCATGTACCTCTCCACCAATCCGGTCTTCCATGCCCGCACCAAACATGTCGAGATCGACTTTCACTTCATCCGTGAACGTATCAAGAATCGCCAACTTCACATACATTTTATTTCCTTAGTAGATCAGACTACGGACATCTTCACCAAAGGCTCTCCTCCACACGATTCGGAGTTCTTCAGAACAAGCTCACGGTTCGCTATGACTCGTCCGCTTGTGGGGGGGTATTAAATGCCATGTCAGTAGTCCACCTCACCATGTCCACCTCAACATCATTAAATGACGTGGCAAGCACACTCACCAGATCCCGCCACGTCAGCCCTTCTCATCGCAAGCCGCGAGTGCCGTCTGCCTCACCAAACACATCGACCGTCTCTGCAAAAACGTGGTTGGAATTCCGGCACCCGAAAACCTTCCTTTCTCATCCGATGATTCGCAAATCTTCGTCTCCACATCAAGAAGGAAAGATCACCAACCGGCGCTTCCAATCAAGACCGACTTTGGGAAAGATTTCCAATTCTTTCCAAAGTCTCTCCAATTTAGGTTAAATCCTCGATTCATCCTATCTAATGTAAATTCATTTTCATTTAGATTAGATTTCGTATTTCCTTTACTGTCTCATACATTCCGATCTATAAATTAGATGGAACTTGTAAACATTTTGATTAAGCAATTCAATTATCTTTTCCGGCAATCTAGGTTTGGTGTTCTTGAAGAAATTATTCAATTTCTTCGAGATATTGTTATTCAATTAAGCTGATGAAATAACACATTCTCTGAGACCCCAGAGTCTTTCAACTTCTCAATAGCTTCAACGCCCTTCTTCTCATCTCTTGCAGTTAGCACCACCACGATCCCCTTGAAGGCCAGCTGCCTGCATACTTCATACCCAATTCCCTTATTTGCTCCTGTAACAACTGCACACCTGAAACTAAAGAAGAAGAAGAAGAAAAGAGGGTCTCAGAGTTTCAGAAGAACAAAAAGACGGAAGAAAAATAAATAAATAAAGAATGGGTAGAATTCTGCGTAGGTATCATGAAAGAAGAAGCAAAGTACCTGTCTGTTGCTTCTGCCATTGATGATTAAACTTCGCAATGTAAGGCTGCTAGCAAGGAATGTCAGTCAGCTTCCAGGAGCTTCAGGCAGCAACCCTTAGAGACTTGGGACTTTGTAGGTACTCAAGGACAGAAGAAAAGTCTAGCTTTTCACCTAGTTACTTCCGCAACGAACGACGAAAAACTTTGCTTTCCTCCTTTTCGCTGAACTCGTCGTACTTTAGTGCAACGAACGACGAAAAACGTTGCTTTCCTCCTTTTCGTTGAACTCATCGTACTTTAAATCTGTGAACAAGTTAAAGATAAAGTCTTCTTCAATTTTCGGTTTTCACCTAGTTATTTCCGCAACGAACGACGAAAAACGTTGCTTTCCTCCTTGCTGAAAAATTAAAGATAAAGTCTCCTTCAATTTTTCTGTTTTCCAGTCTGGAACCAGCCAGTGCTGCAGATTGAATGATTTTTAAGTTGCAACGTGAAACTGTAACCAGAGTCTTAGGATGTGAAGAAGATTTAAGCTGAGATAGAATTGAAAAGGAGCTTTGGAATAGTGAGTACTGGGCAAAAGTCCAACCAATGTTTCTGTCCTCAAAGAACTTTCTTAGTAGTTTCACATTTTCCAAGCAGCAAAAGCGTCACGGAATGTGCTTTGTCTCTGTCCCACATCAGCGGAGGTTGCGGGAATTAATTTTTGAGATGGAACCTAAGTTTGTGACACTCAAAATGCCAGCCAAGCGTCCTGCCACATGAATAAGCAAGGGATCAGCTATGTCAAGAATGTTGCAGAAGGCATTCTTGCTACGTAAGAGGGCTTGTCACTCCTCCATTGGGATAAGGCTAGTCCTTTGTGCTAGAACCAAGCCCACGACAACAGTCTATTTCAGCCGGCATATGGCTGTGGTTGTCTGCCTGTACATGCCTTCAATGATTCACACAGTATCGGCACTAGCCCACCTGGCAACTTTTTTTTCACCATAGTCGCTTTTTTCATGCTATACAAACACAGTTTCTTCTTCTCTCTGGAAATTAAGAAGGTTATGAGGTGATCATTATTAAAAATAATGCAAATGAGTATCTTATATTATTAATATACAAGTCATCCTTCTTCAGAAGCCAAGTCACCCATTACGCAGTGATACTCAAAAAATACAAGGGGGAAAGTGCAGATGGATTAATTTTTTATCTACCAAGATGATAGATCATCTCTATCATTGTGTCGACGAGAATGCAGAAATTGACCACATTCAATCAAAAGTTGAACTTCACTCCTGACAAAGAAGAGCCCAGAAGGACCACCATTGGGTAACAAGGCTAACCTCGAAGCACTTTCAGCACCTTCGTCAATCGTCAAGACGCCATGGTGGTGATTCATATTTGTCTTGACATAGCCAGGGCAGACGCGATTGACAAGGAAAGATGGATACTTCTTGGCCACGATTCTCGTGTAGGCATTTAGACTCGCTTTTGAAACTATATATGCAGAAGCATAATCAGGCCAGCCTTTGGCTTCACAGGAACCCTCTTTAAAATCTTTCAGAAATTCACTAAATACCTCATTCACTCTTTCTTCTGTAAGGCTTTCAGAATCACCCAACACTCGTCTTGCCCACTCATTTGCTAAAAAAACTTATTTTAACCCAAAACTTCACATTTATTAGAAAGTAAATCATGGTCGACATGGATCTTATTTAAGCAGGACATTGATCTCAAACCAAATCGAAAACTTGCATAGAACTTGGTTCTTATAAAGGTGCCAAAAGATTATGTATAGCAGATTCATACCTTCAACTTTCCAATGGAAGCGGAAACATTAACAATCCTTTTTGAATTGGATAGTTGACGAGTGGAAGCAGCACTTCAGTCACTCCTTTGGGGCCATAGAAGTTTATTTTCAGGCACTCTTCTGCTAACTCATAGTTCTGGGTCAGTATTTTGCTCCAATCCACATCGGCACCTTCTTGCATGAACAAGAAAGCGAATCATTTTCCAACCCCTGAAGAATAAGATGTAAAGCATCTCTTTTTATCAACAAGCATTGGAGAGGTTAAAAGAAGATAATGCAGAAAGGATCATGTTTACAGAGCTTACCTTCCCATCACCTGAAGCAGCTGCTAAAGCATCGACATCAGTTACAGCTCTAGGTACCCCTGCATTGTTGATCTGCATAGAATTCAAAGACGCCATAGTCAACTCCCAGCTCTCACTTCCATCTTCTATAGCTCATACATATTCTTGGAATTCAAACAGTGGCACATATCAAATGGTTCATTAAACCATGAGAGGACATGGAATATCCTAATATTGTTATATTCCCATCTCATAAGCAAAACAGCACAAATTAAACAGAAAACATAGAATAAGAAGAATTGATAGTCAAATTTCCAGTCCTACCAATATGTCAAGCTTTCCATATTTGGTCTTGATGAAATCTGCTAGAGCAGCAATGCTAATAGGATCAACCACATCAAGTTGACGAAATACCACATCACCTGAGACCCACGACTCTTTCAGCTTCTCAACAGCTTCAACGCCATTCTTCTCATCTCTAGCAGTTAGCACCACCACGATCCCCTTCAAGGCCAGCTGCCTGCATATTCCATACCCAATCCCCCTATTTGCCCCCGTAACTACTGCACACCTGAAATGGGAAAAGAGACAAAAGAGAAAGACGACCCTGGCACTTAAAAAGAGATAAAAGAAAGATGAGTTCTACCTAAAGAAGGTGAAAGAAGAAGCAAAGCACCTGTCTGTTGCTGCTGCCATTGATGATGAAGCTTAAGACTGCAAAAGAAGGAATATCAGTTCGCTTATGTCAGAGAGCTGTAAGGAACTGGAATCTAACAATATCTATCCATTCGCAGAAGAAAAGCTTAGCCGTTGACCTCTGATTTGCCACAGACAAACAAAGTTGGAACAAGTCCAAACATTACTCTCTCCCTTCTGGTCTAACTCGCTTTGTCTTCTTTGCATTCTGGGCTCGACCCGTGCGTTCTTATGCATTGACTTTTGCTTTGCAACTTCCAGTTGGGAACCTCCTCTGCTACAGTGATGGAGAGATTAAAGATAACCAATTACGTTGTCTGTGCACTAAAGATATTTTATGATCATGGTAGTAGTTTAAGAAACCCAATCAAAGGTTCTGTTACCAAAAAATATGTCAAGTAATTTGTCACTTGCCGATGATATGTCTATGTCGCTACGTAGAGTTCTTCATTGTTTTTTGGGCTAAAAACAGCCGTCCCTACCACTGTCATTCATGCCTTCGGGATTGAACAGAAGAGCGGCGCTTTGCTCAATCCTAAACATAGCCTGTGATACATCAGCCAATACAATCATATTTGTTATAAGTATAGCTTGGTCCTTTCGATCATAATTATTAAAAATGATAATTGTTATACATAATAATATCTTGTTATTAATACATATTGTAATACATGATAATAACACATAATAATATATCAAAAGGGTCCTTTTTTTTCTGTAAAACATAATATTTACCCGATAAATTTTCTTTGATGTCTAGACTTTCTATGTCATTATGATGAAACATAAATTATGTTAGTAGTTTGGTTCACTTTTTTCATCCCTTTGTTTTTCCTCATCGGGGCTACATTATGCTTAGTTCGTCGAAATATTTAGGCACTAGTTAGACAAAAGTATGTTACACACTATCATAATTTGAGATATTACAAGAAGAAAACAGGAGAAAACCCAAAGAAGCTTTACAAGCTTCACGTTTTACTATTCATCTGTATAGTGCCCAGTCTTAAATCAGAAAGAAGACTCCTCTTGTTCATCAAAGAACATGCCAGAAGGACCGCCTTCCGGCAGCAGGGCTACCCTCACAGGATTTGCAGCACCTTCTTCAACAGATAAGACGCCAGTGTTTCGATTTATATCTGTTTTGACAAACCCAGGACAGACACAGTTGATGCAGAAAGTAGGGTACTTTTTGGCCAGAACTCTTGTGTAAGTATTCAAGGCTGCTTTCGAGAGTGTATAGGCGGAAAGAAAAGTAGGCCAGCGTTTGGCTTCCAACGATCCTTCTTTAAAGTCTTTTAGAAACTCCTGCAATACCTCATCCACCTTCTGTTCTGTCAGGTTTCCAGCATCACCGAGCATTCTTTTAGCCCATTCGTTGGGTATGTTCTAAAACAACAAGAAACCCGCCGCATTAATCTTTTGGGGAAGGAAGTGTTTACAAGAAAAACTAAGATAAATTAACCTACTGTCGTATATGCATTCCTTTTTCCTCCAATTTTGTCTGGTCGAACAAAGTTTTTTTATGGCAAAGTGTAAAATATGTTAAAATATAGTATGCGTGTTCTATATTAACAATATAATGACCTATTGTGCACTTTATATATAAAGGTATTCTTCTCTCTTACAAGCTAGTTTTAAGAGAGAAAATGATCTTTTTAATATATTATTAGAGCACAAATTTTAAATGAGACATGTATTCATGTATAAATTGGATTGTTGTAGGAAGTGTATTGGTTCTATATAAAAAAAGCACAAGAAGTTAATATATTTACATTTTAAGACACAAAATTGTGTTTCAACAAAATATAATGGCAAAATTGGTCGCTTTTCATCACTAGTGTAAAATTAACCCATAGTTACCCATGTCTAAACTTGACTAAGTCAGATCGGCCTAGAGATGAAAAATCAAAATATATTCAACGTCTACCAGTCAACTTTCTAATTCAATCAAGGTAGCTGGTATGTCACTCTCATACCTCTAACTTCCCCGCGGTGGATGAAACATTAACAATCCTTGCCGAATTAGATAATTGAAGAAGAGGAATGAGTCCTTCAGTCATTCTTTTGGCACCATAGTAATTTGTTTGCAAGCACTCTTCTGCTAAGTCATAATTCTGAATCAGTTTACCCCAATCTAATTCAGCTCCTGCCTGCAGTAAGAAGTCAAAACACTGTTCAATCATCTTTGCAGAAAGCCATCGTCAAAGTAAGGCTAGTTTTTTTCCATGAAAAAGTATGGGTTTGATAGAAGATTATTCTTTTTCAACATCCACAAAAGCTCTTCGGATGAGTATTAAGATAAACTTCTGTGAGATTGAAACTTCAGGTTTTGAGTAGTGTGAATGAGTTATTCTATGCTGAAATCATTATTCTATTGTCAGAACAAGAAGACATCTGAAAGAACTTACCTGAACATCGGCATCTACTTTGGCTCCACTAATTCCAGCGTTGTTCACCTGCACAGAGTTTCCGCTTCCATCATTCATCTTGTTTACATCAACAACTCTCAAATATTTGAAGATCCAAAAGAGGCAACGTTTACAGAAACCAGCTTCAGATCATACCAAGATATCAAGTTTTCCGAACTGGGTTCTGATGAATTCTGCCACAGATGCAACGCTAGCAGGATCAGACAAATTAAGCTGATGAAAAACCACACGATCAGAGAGACCGGCGTCTTTCAGTCTCCCAAGAGCTTCAAGACCCCTCTGTTCATCCCTTGCTGTCAGGACAACCATGAATCCTTTTGAAGCCAACTGCCTCACAGTTTCAAATCCAACCCCTTTATTCGCCCCCGTAACAACAGCGTACCTCTTTGCCGCTTCGGCCATTGGTGATGAGACTGGGAACTTGGCCTGAAAAATGTATACGGGATTGTGTTTCTAGGTTCGGATATATTGGTCTTCAGGGGTCTCAGAGTTTCTAAAATCCGCCATGGTCAAACTTTGAATGAAGAATTCAAACTTTGTATGAAGAATTCAAACTTTGTTGAAGAAGTCAAACTTTGTATGAAGAATTCTTTCTTTTATTATTATTTTGTATAAAGACAGATAGATCATAAAGGACTTGTAGACTAAACTTTTATCATTCTTCTATGGGGTTGAGAATGTTGACAATCATAAAGTCTTTCAAATTTTTATATAAAAAGGTTTAAGAATTATATTGTCCAAATTTACTTTGAAATCACTTTTATTAAAAAGAAAAGGTTTCATACTCTCCGGTCGCCTAAACAGTATCCGTCGTGTACGAAATCCATAGTAGAAAATAGGTCTAGGAAGAACCCGTTTTATCCCAACTTCTGCATATAATGTCATTGATGATGAAACTTCGACATTCTTATGATACATACGTCTAAGGTTGCTGAATAAAGAACATCAGTCAGCTTCTGTCCGGAAGCGGATACAAAAATAACAAGTACTCAGAATCAAGGCAACATAGAAAGTGGAAGAAGGAAAAAGAAGTGGAAACATATTGCTCTCACCCTTCTGGTTTAGCTCAATTTGTCTTCTTTCTGCACAGGCTCCAACGGGGTGCATTCTGATCCACTTTTGCTTTGGAATACGATCTCAGAAATGGGTCTTACATAACGAAGAAAATAAGAGAGAACTCATACTGGCTTGTCTGCAATCAGAAAGAAGACACCTCTTGTCGAACAAAGAAGAGGCCGGAAGGACCGCCGTCCGGCAGCAGGGCTAACTTCACAGGACTTGCAGCACCTTCTTCAACAGGTAAGATACCAGTGTTGAAATTTGCATCTGTTTTGACAAACCCAGGGCAGACACAGTTGATGCAGAATGTAGGGTGCTTTTTGGCCAGAATTCTTGTGTGAGCATTCATGGCTGCTTTCGAGAGTGTATATGCAGCCAGAAAAGTAGGCCAGCCTTTGGCATCCAGTGAACCTTCTTTGAAATCTTTCAGAAACTCCTTCAATACCTCGTCCACTTTCTCTTCTGTCAGGTTTTCAGCATCACCAAACACTCTTCTAGCCCATTCATTTGGAATGTTCTGAAACAACAAGAAATCCACTGCTTCAATCTCCCGAGCTAAAAGGTCTAGACAAGAAAGGTTAGTAGTATTAATGATGTAAGAATAGATAATATTGCTTAAATTTTGTTTAATAATCATGTCTAAATGGAGAAAAGTTGATTCTATTTAAGAATGAGGTTTTTAGCATATCAGAGTCCAAATTTAAGTATAGCGCTCCCTCACTTGTAAGAAAAAAGAAAAGAATTCTTGTGAAAAATATTTTCCCAAGCTTAAAATGAGGAATTTTGTTGAAAATTGTGTAATAAATGGTTTACTCTAATTAATTAAATTGTTGGTGAAGAAACATCTTCTTAATTCATAAGTTTACTTTTGGGTTAGATTGTAAGGTTATTTTTAATAATGATATCAAAGCTTATGTTAATTTATTAGAACCTCTATTCTAGTATGTGATAAGTATTCACACCACTCCATTCAACCGTGAGTCCAAAATATACTTGGTATGCAATGAAAGCCTAACAATCAAGTTTACCATCTTAATCCTTTTAAGCTAGCTCTAAAATTCAAAGTCTACCATTCTAGTTTCAGATTTAATCAACTTTCTCGGCAAGTTTCTAACAATCATTCCCATAAGAGGGAATGTGCTACGTTCATACCTCTAACTTCCCCATGGAGGATGATACGTTAACAATCCTTGGTGAATTGGATAATTGGAGGAAAGGAACAAGTGCTTTCGCCATTCTTTTAGCACCATAGTAATTTGTCAGCAAGCATTGTTCTGCTAACTCGTTAGTTTGTATCATCAGTTTACTCCAATCAATTTCAGCTCCTGCCTGCAGTCAAAAATCAACCCCTTTGGTAACTACACCAAACATTACTAGCCAATGGTAAAATGCAATTATCTTCTGAAGCTTCCACTTTTTACCATAATAAGCAAAGCATCTAGTCAAATAGTACCTAATAATGGGCTCCAACACCAGGCAAGCATATAACACGAAAAACTGAAGACAGAAATGTTTTTTCTTGGGAATAGGTATGGGTCTTTGATGTAAGAATGTTCTTTTCAACCTCTACAAAGGCCTTTGTCTAAGTATTAATGCTTTGCAGAAATCTGTTAGTGAAACTAAGATGTGGCTCATAACAGGTTTTGCAGAATCAATGTGTTTTGCTCTTTACAGACCAGTTTTAAAGAAGGAATTAGTCATTCTAACAATTTCTCTTCATAATTTGAAGCCAAAAACATAAAAGCATTGTATTATTGAGTCATTTTCTTCTGTTCTTTACCATTTCTGAACGATGAACAAGTAAAACACATGATGAAACCCACCAAAACATTCACACCAACAGAAAAAGACAGTCATGGCTGTTGAAAGTTAACGCATCCCACTTCAAACTCACCTTTGCTCTGTTTCAAAGACACAAGAGACACGAAAGGTACTTACCTCAACATTACCTTCTACTCTGGCTCCACTAATCCCAGCATTGTTGACCTGCAAAAAGTTTCAGAATCATGACATACTCCGAGAATTCCACTATGAATAAGATCCAAAGAGAACTTTTTCCAAGAACTCAGCTGCTGATCATACCAAAACATCAAGTTTTCCAAAATGGGTTTTGATGAAATCGGCCAGGGAAGCAATGCTAGCAGGGTCGGACACATCAAGCCGATGAAACACCACATGATCGGAGAGACCATAGTCTTTCAGTTTCCCCAAAGCTTCGAGACCCCTCTGTTCATCTCTTGCTGTCAAGACCACTACGAACCCGTTTGAACTCAACTGTCTCACTGTTTCAAATCCAATCCCCTTGTTTGCCCCGGTAACAACTGCATACCTGAGGAAAACATTTCCAGACAGATAGAGATTGTTAGTTCTCTGGTTCGATTTTGTTATTGAAAATTCGAAAGACAACATGCAAAGGACTGAAGAAGGACCTCTTTGCTGCTTCTGCCATTTGCAATAAGAGTCGAACGTTGTATAGGTGTCTCTGTAGTATAGAAGGTTTGGCGGGGTTTCGGTTACGTCATTTGGTTGTTAGCTTTTGTGGCATTTTCTGTGACACATGGTCTGTCGGGAATCACATATATTTTAGTTGTGTAAAGAAATTCATTCTTTAATTTTATTTTTCTTTTATAGATTCTTCTTTTTATCAGTCTTCAGGCATCTAATAACTTCTTCTTTTTTAAAACTTATTATTTCTAATATGTCTTCGTATTTGAGAGTAGAAAAATCAGAAGAATTCATTTTATTAGTATTATAACAATGAAATAAAATCTTAAAAATTTAATCAATGAGTAATAAGGCGTGACGTTAAAACATGACTTTAATTTCATAATAAAAAGAAACAATTTTATTTTATTACTTATAATTAATTATTCAAAGAGAAAGATACATGCACATACAAAAATAGTAAGTCAAGAGGTTGACAATGTAAGGTAACAACTATCTTAATAAGCTCTATTTTCACACCATAATGCCTTCACTTCTTCTATTAGTTATCTAAAAGAAAAATTAAGCCACTCTGAAAATACGAAGAGCTAACTTAAAATAAATAATTTAGAGAAGATGATGAAAGTAAAGATTGATACTCTAGGTGACAAATACTAAGTAAAGAATAGTCATCTTAAGCCATACTTCCTTAGTAGATTTCATTAAAACCCACTTCAGAAAACCTGACGTCTTGTAATGATTGGAAGCCGATTTCTTTCCAGAGCTCTCTTTTGGATCTTATTCATCTTGAACAAGTTGAAGTGACTCTTGTAGCTTGTCCTCAATGGTAGATATGATAGTTTTTGTGTCTGTTATTAAACTAGCTCTTGTTGCAGTTTGATTGAATCTCTCGGTTGTTTTTGTCGTCTACTTCACTTGGAGATCATCGTTACAATTCTTTTGGACTGTAAAAGAGATAGCAAAGAACTGAATAAAATAGCTCAATTATATAATGGTTTACATGAAAGATTCTGCTGGGCATTAACATGGGCAAAGCCAGAAGGTGGCCTATCTTCAATCAGAAAGAAGACACCTCTTGTTGAACAAAGAACAGGCCGGAAGGACTGCCGTCCGGTAGCAGGGCTAACTTCACAGGACTTGCAGCACCTTCTTCAACAGGTAAGACACCAGTATTGCGATTCATATCTGTTTTGACAAAGCCGGGGCAGACACAGTTGATGCAGAAACTTGGGTTCTTTTTGGCTAAAATTCTAGTGTAAGCATTCATGGCAGCTTTGGAGACCGTATATGCAGAGAGAAAAGTGGGCCAGCGTTTGGCTTCCAGTGAACCTTCTCTGAAATCTTTCAGAAACTCCTTCAGTACCTCATCCACTTTCTCTTCTGTCAGATTTTCAGCATCACCAAGCACTTCTTTTGCCCATTCGTTTGATATATTCTGAAACAACAAGAAAACCTCTACTTTAATCTCTAGGGCCAGAAATCATTGACAAGAAAACTGAGATAAATTAACCGAAACAAGCAGCATCCTCCAATTTTTAACGGGGATTGCATTCCCTGTACCGAATGTGGATATGTCCTCCCTGTTTTTCCTTTTCCTACATTTTCATTGCTTGGACAAAATTTGCAACCCAAAGAGGGAAACGAAATGACAAAGGTTGCACATTCTGTGTCATTTGTCTATAATGAACTTACTTGGAGTGCAAATAACTTTACTTGGTTACACTTTATCATTAGTGATCCAGTAGTGTGGTAGAAGAACAAGCCCCTGAAGAAAGAATTCTCTGATAGTCACTTGGTATATGAAAATCCCAAAATAGTTAGAGAATTGTTGTTGCATAAACATAGATATTAATTCATTCAGAATCACGTAAAATCATTAATGTTCTTGGTTTTTGTTGTGTGTGTGTTCTTCTGCTAATTCTGCAAAATCTCCCAAAAAGTTGAAATAAGTTTGACGCTGGCTCAAACGTTCAAGTTGAATCGTTTGCTAGAGGTCTAACTTGTCTGATTTACACTTCACCAGTCTAGTCTCAAATTCAACTAAGTTTCTAAACAGGTGGCTAACAATTTATTTCTACAGGAATTTGTTACTCTCATACCTTTAACTTCCCCATGCTGGATGAAACATTGACAATCCTTGGTGCTTTGGATAGTTGGAGGAGAGGAACGAGTGCTTCAGCGGTTCTTTTAGCACCATAATAGTTTGTTTCTAGGCATGCTTCTGCCAACCCGTAAGTCTGAACCAACTTATTCCTATCAATTTCAGTTCCTGCCTGCAATAAGGAGAGGTCACTATCCTAGGCAACCATCGCGAAGCACTTCACAGCTCTGCTGGAATAGAATCATAACAGGTCTTTACTTTAAAACACAAAACATGTCCATTAAAAACAGCGTGATAAGGGTTTTATATTATTTAAATCTTGTTATATATAAAGAAAAAGTATCTCATTCTTAAATTAACTTTTGGATAGAAATGGACCTGCTAACATAATATTAGAATCCAGTTCAAGAGATGACATCTTTCATGTATGAAAAATGATAATAAACTCATAATCCATATAAATTGCAAAAAGAGCATCTTAAGAATTATATGACAGTCATGTTCAGAAATATTTTGTAACACTTAATATTAAGTTGACTTTTGGTATTTATAATGGTATACACTCTCCACCACTTTAAAAAAAGATGCACAAGAAACATTTCCTATATCAAACTCACCTTCCCTCTGCTGCAAAGAGAGAGGGAAGTACTTACCCGATAATCATCTTTCGCTTCGACTCCACCAATCCCCGCGTTGTTCACCTGCACATCAACAAGAGTCAGATCCATTAGGAGGATTCTATCCCTTGATTAAACACCGCAAGATTAACTGTAATTTCATCAAGCATCTCACAGGCACAACTTCTTGAAAAAATCAGCTTCCAATAATCTTACCAAGACATCAAGTTTCCCAAACTGTGTTCTGATGAAATCTGCAAGCGAAGCAATGCTGCCAGGATCGGAGACATCAAGCCGATGAAAAACCACGTGATCCGAGAGACCAATGTCTTTCAGTTTCCCAAGAGCTTCAAGACCCCTCTTTTGATCTCTTGCTGTCAGAACCACCATGAACCCGTTTGACGCCAACTGTCTCACGGTTTCAAATCCAATCCCCTTGTTTGCCCCGGTAACAACTGCGTACCTGAGGAAAAAAAATTTCAATACAAGAAGACAGATGTCCTTTTAGTTTTGTCGTCCGCAATTGTAATGGAAAACATGAAAAGACAACATAGAAAGAACCGAAGAAGTACCTGTTTGTTGCTTCTGCCATTTGCAGTGAGAGACAGCGACGGAGTTTAAGATAGCCTAGAGGGAGGAAGGAGGTAGACCTCTTGATCTAAACTTCTAGCCTACGTAAATGCACGAAGATGATGATGACCAGAATCTCCCGAGATGTGGCACTGCCACCCGTCAGAATGTCGTCTTTATCAAAACCATTGGTTGTTAGCTGTGAGCCGGGAGGCCCATTCTGCATTTAAAAAAAAAAAGGTTGCATGTTGCTACAAATATAGCCAACTTTAGAACATAAAAAATTACATTACGGAAACTCAAACTTGACTCTAATACCATATTAAAATATAAAAATTTATCTCAAAATCTTAAAGTATTAGCCTTGATTCTGGCTTTTACTAATAATGTTCAAATTTGACTCTAATACCATATTAAAATATAAGAATTTATCTCCAAATCTTAAAGTATCAACCTTGATTTTGGCTTTTACTAATAATGCATTCTTACGTGGATTTCCACTTCGATTAATCTCAACCCTCAAAAGATGCTCTCCGACCGTTGCTAATTAAGGGGGGAAAAAGGTTCGGAAAATGCGGTAACCGAGTGTTCCTCTTCACAAGCCAACAAAATGAAGGGATTAAATGAATCTATTCTGGTCTGAACCTATAACCCACTTTACGGCACACCGATTTACAGTAAGCTGATTGACAAATCAAGTTTAAGTTTTAAATTTCAAATTTTTTCTTTTCATTGTATAAATCACTTGAGAGATTTCTATAAATGTACACTCTGCCTTCTTGGTTTAAATCAAAGAACACGGTTTCCTTTCATTTGTGACCATCGACTTCTGTTCTTATCCACTTCTTTATTGAACTCGATTGTGCTGAAGTTACACTAAGAGCTTCGTGAAGGTGAGGTGTAATTGAGTCAGACTACTTCTCCAGCTCTCCCAGTTTTCTCTACTTAGTAGTAAGACGGCGTCTTCCATGGCTTTCCACGGAACCTCTTCTTCTTTGTCTTCCCCCAGTCTATGGAATTATGACGTATTTTTGAATTTCAGAGGCAAAGATACTCGAGACACTTCTGTTGCCCATCTACATGGCGCTTTAGAACAGAAGGGATTCAATATCTTTATCGACAACAGCCTCGGAAAAGGTGAGGAAATGTCCCTGGAACTTCTTAAAGCTATTGAAGAGTCAAGGATTTCAATTGTTGTGTTCTCTCCAAACTATGCATTTTCTCCATGGTGTTTGAATGAATTGTTAAAGATTGTCGAGCACAGGGAAACTAAAGGCCAGGTGGTCCTACCTGTGTTTTACCATGTAGAGCCAGCGGATATACGGAATCAAACTGGTACTATTGGAGAAGCATTAGCCAAATTTAAGGATCAGAAGAAGGTAGAGGAGTGGAAGATAGCCCTACAGAAAGTGATCAATTTCGCCAGGTTCCCTCATCAAAATGGGTATTTATAAAGACTGCTCTTATGCCTTTATTTTAGAATTTTTCTGATTCTTATGATAATGCATCTTACAATATGTACATGCATACAGGTACCATCTTAAAGAATCTAATCACAGAGTGGAGAGTCGAAAGTTAGTTGGCTGTTTTTTAAAATTAGTGATTGGATTGTATGTCATTCATGGAATTGGTTAGGTAACTCACATAATTTATTAAAGAAATTTAGGGAAAAAAATGTTGTATAGCATTAAAGACAAAACGAAGATACTTTGAAACTAAAGTGTTACTTCTCATATCCAAGATAAGTTGGTGCAATCATATGATAATTACCCAAATGAAAAGATAGAATATATGTCTCCGATACAAATTATTGGAGGCTATATGATATCCTTGTAGACTTTTAAATGAAGTAATCAACTGTAAGATTTCAGTATTTAGTACTTAAGTTTACTTGTTGTTTGGTTCTAATATCTAGTTTAATCTTATTAAATATGTATGGATGGAAAAAAAATTAATCTAGTGACGACTTGAGGATTTGACAACTTAATGAATATTTCAAAAAACAAACATATTTGAAGAAAGACAACAGTGTTCTTGAGTAGAATGGAAAGACATATTCTTAGTAAAGTCATATCAAATTTGAGAGTGTAATTTAAAAGTGACAAAAATTTAATAATACACGTATAGACAACAAGAAATATGTGTTTAATTAAGGGATTAAGGATTTGCTTCTAATCCATTAGAATAATTGGAGTTTTAGGCGAAAAAGAGAATTTTGTAAATTGTAAAGTGAGTCATTTGTTAATGGAAATAAATTGGAGTTAGGTCTTATTTTTATGTGTCCCATGTGCAAAATCTAACTCTTCTTATGCTTTCTTTTTTAATTTGTAAGAATGAATACAACTTGATTCAAAAAGGAGTTGTTCGAAGGGTCTCAGAACTAGTACAATTCCCATGCTTACATGTTGCTGAGAATGCAATAGGAATAAAGTCTTGTGTGGAAGATTTTGCAAAATGTTTAGATGTTTGGGTGGGGAAGAATGTAACTCATACAGTGGGAATTTGTGGAGATGGCCCAATTAGGAAGACAGCCATCAACAATGCGATTTATGATTCAATTGCTCATGTCTTTGAAGGGGCGTGTGTTATAGCAGATGTCAGAGAAACTATAGAAAAAGGTGGCCGAAAAGCTATACCAAAAGATGGTTTAGTAAAGCTTCAAAACAAGCTTCTACCTCCCTTGTTAAATCTCGCAGAATGTATTCTCATTCTTAAACAAAAAAAAGTTAGTTCACAGAAGAAAAGCTCGGAGAAAATAGGTGCATATGAGAAAGATGGTATGATTGCCAACCAAGATGATGTTTCAAATATTGCATAGATTAGGAATGAATCGATGTTGCACCACCTTAGGTGGGTTTGATGAAGTATGGGTTTAGCCTACTTATGTGTGCAATGTATTTCTTTTTTCCCCTTTGGTGTACAAGTCAAGTTTATGCCCTATCCACTTATTTATTGCTTATAGCAATAAAATTATTATTATTATTTAAAAATAAAATAAAAAAGGAGTGACAATGTTGATGTCAAAATGTGAAGGAGTCTTTGCTTTAAAAAAAATCTTCTAATACTTAATATGAAGTGGAGAAATTGAATAGGAAGGAAGCTCTTGAATTGTTCAATATGAATACCTTCAAAACTAGCAAACTTGATGATGAATCTTTGTAGCTTGCCAAAGAGGTAGTATGTTATGTTGGAGGTCTTCCCTTGACTTTGACAATGTCAAGTTCAACCCTTTGTGGAAAAGATATAGATATTTAGAAAGAGAAATTGAAGAATTTCATGAGGGTTTCAAATAAATATATTCAAACAACACTTGAATTCACTAGCAATGATTTGGATGGTTTGTATAAGAATTTTTTTTTTATGACATTGCATGTTTCTTCAAAGGAATGTTTATAAAACATGTTGAACAAAGGCTAAGTGATTGTGGTTATTCTCCAAAATTGTGTTAAAGAGTAAGAAGATAAGTCTCTTAAAAAATCTAAGTTTGGTAGATTGGAAATGCATGATCTAGTGCAAGACAGGAGTAGAGTGATAGTTTGATTTGAAGCACTCAAAGTAGGCAAATGTAGCAAACTATGGTTCCATGATGATATCTGTCACATGCTAGAAGGAAAGGTAGTAAGAATAAAAGTTACAAAGATTATATGCACACAGTCGCAAAAGCATACAAACACCCATAGGTTTTTCCATAACACCCTTTAATACATGTATAATTATGTGCATGCACTATACACGTGTGAAATGCACACGCACAATACACACGTTTATGCACTTGCATACATATAGATGTGCTAACTTCATATATACACATAAAAAAAAAAAACACTAAAAAAGTAAATGATTTGAATAAAATGAGTAAATAACTTGAAAACATACATTTTCCATTAACATGGAATTCCAAAAAATTTTATACCATATATGTCATGATCACACCCTAGGACATTTGAATTACTACCTTTTTTGAAAATCTCAAAGTAAGAGTAATTTATAAATTGGAAAAGAAGCTCACGAACCGATTTTGTTTTATTTTTTTGGCAAGGTTTTTGCATAAAACGTGATTAAATGGAGTATGAGTTAATTTCTTTATTATTAATTGTTATATCAAGAAATAATTCATTTTTAAGCAACTTCTAAAATTATTGTTTACAAAACTTCATTTTTTACCCACCATTATCATTTATGGTAGTGAGTGCTAAAATGTAGTAAACTATGTTTGGATTTCATTGACAAACTACTCACGCATTGTCCTACATGGGAACAAACAACGTCAAAGGCATAATGGTAGTTTGCCTGGAGGAGGTGAAATGGACTAGTTTCTCGAGGCATTTGAGAAGACTAAAATTCTTAAACTATTTATAGTACGTAATGGAAGGGTTTCTCGATGGCCCCAAATTTTCCTTGTTGAGTTAAGAGTACTTGAGTGCCTGAACTATCTCGGAGAATCTATACCACCTGAGTTTCATGCAATAAATCTTGCTTTCCTAAAAATACCATTTAGCAAATTCACGTGTTTAAAAAGAAAGGTTTTTGTGATACATGATCCCAAGAAATCTTGCTCTCCTAAAAATACCATATAGCAAATTCACGTGTTTAAAAAGAAAGGTTTTTATGATACATGATCCTAAGCATATACTTGGCATGTACCCCCTCTTCCAGGTCCATCACAAGGGAAACGAAAACCAAGATTTGCTTTATCCGGTATCAAACGCGAGCTACGAGAAAATAGAACACCTTTCAGGAGTATCAATACCGTCACATGAATCGTAAATGCATGAATGTGATGTACCAAAAAATCTGCGGTTCCTAATGGAATAGGTAACAAAGCAACTTTTCCGCCCACTGCCACTAAATCAGCACCTCCCCAAGTCAAACTGGTGCTTGTTGTTGCACCAGGGGCTGTTGCACCGGGTGCTAAAGCGTGAGTGTTTTGTATCCATTGAGCAAAGACGGGTTGTAATTGTATAGCGGTATCTGAAAACATATCTTGGAAACTCCCTAAGATTCATCTTTTTTTTCTTTTTCTTTTTTTGTTGGGGTCTCCATGTGGTCTATTAGGATTCACACATTTTAATTGTGTTAAGAAATCCATTCTTTAGTTTTTTATAAATTATTTCTTTTTACGGCCTTTAGCAATAACTTCTTTCTCTTTTATGAACTGATACAGGCTTAATTATTAGTAAATTAGACATTATTATTTTTAAAATGTGCTCTTGTTTGAGAGTAGAAAAATCATAAAAACTAAATCTTTTAGTGATAAATTATTGAAATGAAATATTCATAATTGATCCACAAGTAATAAAGTATAACATTTAAACACAACTTTGAAATCCTAATAGGAAAAAAACTATTCAATTTTATCAGTTATAATCTATTAAGAGAGAGAAATATATGAACATATAAAGACAATATGTCAAGAGATTGACAATATAAGATAATTAATATCTCTAACATATTGGTTACCAAGTTAGAATGACTTCATTTCTCCTCTTAAATATATAGAGAATAATCAAGAAATTCTAAAAATAAGAATAGTCAACTTATAAAATAATTTTAGAAAACATGATAAAAATAAAAAAATGATACTCTAGATAAACTTTGCAAATGCAAAGTTTAAAATCTATGTGATTTTTTGAAAATTGAACTATCCGAGCCACATCTAATAAGTGATAATACTTGTGGTCAACAACTTTACTTTGTTATGAAGCACAAATACAAAAGCTCTTGTGAATGATTCATCATGTAGAGAAAAAAGATGAACACTCAAAGAAAAAAATTAATTTTGTTATTTGAATGAACACACTTCCCAATAAACTCAAGCTAAGTGCAAACAATGGAAATAAAATATTAAATTTTAGGAAGAAAAAAAATTAGATTTTAAAATAGAAAATGAAGATCCAAGTAACATGAGAAAAATTATAAAAATTGTTAAAAATAATGTTCAACCACATGAGTGGGTGTCCTGTGGGGCCCTAGTGTATACTAATTCAAAAATTGATGTCATCAACTATTTGGCTTGAGAGGAAAATATCATGTACTTGTTTTGCTAAGAAACAAATTGAACATGAGAAAGAATTTGAACATGCTAGGGTCTTCCATATGCCAAGTAAGATTTTAAAAAAGAATACCTAAGATGTTAATGCTAAATATCATAAAATATAATTAAAAATCAAGTTATGAGAAGCCATTGGCTTAGGAATACAAAAAGTACTTTTATCAAGGACAAGAAACTATAAAAGGCAAAATAAAAACTAGCTAGAATAAAAGGGTATAACAAGTAAAGTCTTTCTCTAGTCTTGCATAACCTTATCAAAACCCTAGTCAAACAATCTTAAAATACACAAAAATCATTAAAAAAATTGTCATACAATTATGGTCACGAGTTAGTTTTTGAATAGACAAAAAATTGTGTCTAAAGCATGAGACATATAGTATGTGTTTAAGGTTAACCTAGGATTAGGCCTATAGGTCCTAATGTGAGTGACTGAATGATAAGAGTTATCATGTAATTAAATAAACATGAGTAATGCACATAGGTAAAATGAGTCTAGTATTTTTAAATCATAAGTGATATGGTTACTTGCTCCTAAATTAATAATTTATTTGAAAAAAAAAAAGTTTTATGGTAGGCGATAGTACTTGTAAGGCATTTTGTAGGCTCAAATGGACCCATGTTGTTGAGAAGACTAATAAGCTTCTGATGGTGGTCTGTTGTGAGGAAAAAAACTAGAAGATCCTTCATAAGAGCTCCCAAGAATGGGAGGCTTGTGGCACATGAAATGTGTATTAAGATAAAAATGTCGATGTGACCCACCATAATATTGAAGGAATTCCTCCATATGGACTGGCACCATAAGTTTGGTGGCCAAAAGCGGTGGCAACAATGAAAGGTTGGGAAAATTGAGAGTTGAATGTTGCAAGACTGGAAAAAAAAAAAAAAAAAAAGGAAAAAAAAATAGACCATGTTGGTGGATTCACAATTTCAAAAAAAAAAAAAAAATGTGATTGATTCGCAGTTCTAATAGCATATCACAAAACATGAAATATATTAAAGGAAAAGAAAGAAGATAAAATCATTCATATTTGTTTTGTATATATGCGCACGCGAGCTTGTGTGTCTTCCGTGTTGAGTCGTCTGCTATAGGTCCAACAAGGCTGATTTACACTCCACTCTGGTTCAAACTCGATTGGTTTCTAATTAAGTGGCTGACAATTTTTTTCTACTGGAGTATGTTACTTTCATACCTTATCACCTCATGAAGTTTCTAATCTTAGTAGTTGATATCAAACTTTAGTGGATTGGAGTGGTTTCTAAACTCCAAAAATATTATCTTGAAGATACGAGTTGAAAATGTCTTCAACTTCTTCAGAAACATTATAGAATTTGTACCCATTTTTATTGATACTAATTCTACGTTGTAATTGAAATAAACACTTACCAATTGGTTTATGTTTGTTGTTTTGTCAACCTTGGCAAGTTTGAACGTGCACCATCTAGTGATCTGAAAATGGCATCAATAAGCTTGGAAACCGCCTCCAACTCTCTTTTCAATGTAGGGGTAAAGAACAGGATACTTCTCGGCTGGTTAGTAGATAAATCCCTTCAAATTGCCTAAATATTACCCACAATCTTTCTTATTAGGAAGAAAAATCAATGTAGATGAATCACCTCTTACTCCTAAATCGACTTTTAAATAAAATTGAACTTTTGATATTAGCATTTAAAGTTCAAGTATAAGACCCAATTGCTAGTGAGTAAGAATTCTTCTCGAAAATATTTCCTCTGGTTGTAACGAACATGTTGAAAATAATGTCACATATGTCTGTTATTACATTAATCTTATTTGAAAATTTTCTTTATTAAAAAAATCCTCAAATTCTTAAAATAATTTTTAAATAACCTTTACCTTTCCGATTACCAAAGCACTCCCTGATGACTTTCCCTCTGATCCTACGTTTTCTTAAGATCATTGTGAAAAGAGGAGAAAAATTCACCGCTCGACAGACCAAAAGAGTAGTATTGTGTCAAAAATATACGAATATAATCATACAGGTCTAGGTTCATCACTTTGGCAATGCACCTATCAACCTAATGGGGATCATAGTCAGAATGAGTAGAGGCTTCCTTGTTTGCCTTTTATCTCTACGCTTCTAAATTATGGGTTCGCGAAAAGGTACCAAGAATATTATGTTTTACAGCAGAACTTTGGGATGAATCCAACATGAAAACAGCCTCTGAGAATGTAAAATAGGCAATCTATTTCTCGTGAACAAGAGGGCTATAAATTGGGTACCACATACTGCGTGTCACGTAGTCCACTGTCTCCTCCTGCACCAAAAAGGAATAACCAACACTTAAATAAACAGTATAAGAATATCAAATTTTCTATATTTAATAGGATTTCTACACATTATATTGATTTTTTGGAGTTGCAATTTTATGTATGCCCCACTACTCCCACATAGGGGCATTTGTCTTATATATGTTTAAAGGTGGAATGAGTTCTATGTGCACTCCTCGGATTATATTTAGCGACTCTTAAGGTAGTTTGGTACTGAAGTTTCCTTTTTAAACTTAAACAAGCTTATGATTCATACTTTGGACATTTGTTTGAGCTCTCTAGGCCCAACATCACCCTGTCCTTCGGCCAGATCTTCTGCAACTGCCGCCCGCAGAACAGCAGCTCCAACCTCTGCTGTAATATCTCGAATGCTGCATGATGCAAAAGGAGTAGAAAAGGCATTACCATCTACTTAAATGTTTCATATGTTTGTGATTTATGAATGTAGACTCTCCTTTTGTTTGGCGATTGTATATAAGGAGAAAATACAGAAAAAATAAAAAGAAAAAAAGAAAAGGCAAAGAAGCACGCATTTGACAGCAGAAAGAACGCAGGATAATACCTATTGATAGATGGATACAAGATGCCATTTTGAATATCTTCATCGGTCATGTAAGAAGCGAGGCTGTACATATAACAACTATGTTAGCTTCAGGCAAAAAAGAGAAAATAATGTGACACACCACTTTCACTAATGGACCAGCATCACCAACAACCTCTAAGACCATTTTAAGCAATTATATAGTACAATTAGCAGATAAGAAAATGCACAGCCTGCAGAGATTTCCAAACCAATTGCTATAATATTTTCCTAATAGGAATACTAAAGGATGCATGGATCTTCAAGGAAAAGGGCAAACGCCAAACCAAATAATTGAATTCCAAAAACTCTACTCAAAGTCCAACTAATCCTGGGTTATTATTTCACAATCAAGGCTGCCACCTGAGATCAATCATAGTACTTGGAGGCTTCTAAGTAGAAGGAAACTTCAATAAGCCTTCGTCAAAGTAAATTATGATTCTCCAGTGAAAAATTAAGAAAATCTAAGGTTTAAGCGACGGTGTGATTTCATACCATTCAGCTGCTGCTTGCAACATTCCATCTGTTATAATGCGAGCACCCGAGAGAAGCGTTCCCAAACCAATCCTGAATTACAAGCGAACGGTTTTAGATCAAGCAAAGATGCAAGTAGCCAGTAGGAAAAAAAAAAAAGTACAAGAGGAAGGAATTCTAACCCAGGAAACAGGTACATGTTATTTGCTTGATTTACATGGCCATTTCTTCCATTCCCTGTTGATAAATTGGTGAAATTTTAAAGGAACAAAACAATTGAAAATTTAAAAATTAAAATAATAATAATAATAATAATTCTATTGTACACCACATTCTAGTTGTAATGACTCCACTCTCTAATAGCCGGAAGCCCAACGCTTCACCTATATGGTTTCAACGAACAAGATAAACATCAATAAGAAGGGGGAATACCGAGATCAACATTTTCAAAAGGGCTTCCACTTGCAAATACTATATCTTCGCCAGCATGCTTAAAAGCATCAGCAGCAGTGCATTCAGCTGTCATGGAAAACACAACGAGAAAATATAAGCGAAACTCAATTGCCAAAAAGAAAACGAAAAGCACAATCGAAGTTTTAAAAACAAACCATTCAGGGTGGGATTTGACATAGCAAAAATGGAAGGTTTACTTGAATCAGATTCTCGCATTGCTTTAAGCACCTATTTTAAATTTCAACCAGTACCCATAAGAAACCCAATTGCATGGAAAACAAAGCAATCGCCTGAATAAAACATGAAGACAACATTCTCCAGAGAGCAAATAAAGGAAAGCCATAGTTGTTTCAAATGTCATTTCATGGAACCAAATGAAATAACTTGTTGGCTTAATAAGATGGATTGAAATACCAAAGCACAATACATAAGCAAAATATACTTGGATTAACATTATCTTCTGTATTTTTAATTTATTATTTTCCTTCAACTTCAATTCTTTGGATAATTAGAGTTCCAATGTATTACTGAAACAAAGGTTTTAAATTAAAACATTGACCCTATAGTTCTCATTTAAATTATGTACTTTATATATTAGGTCTCATTTGAGTTCATACATAAGGAAAGGTCGTAGAGTATAATTAAATAATAAATTCCTTATTTCTGATTAGCTTGAGTTTAGGAATAACCAGTTGCTTAACAAAAATTATTTGCAAGAAAAAGTTAGTAGAATATGATTTAGTAATGCAATTAACAAATAAACAACTGGTACTCATATCCTAAAACTACATAGTTGCACTGCTAAGAATGTTGGTATAAGCACTCCACAAAATCATAACGTATTGCTTATTACCATGTCAAATAATACAAAATACACAAGTGATAAGATTCACAAGCATTTCTAACCAAACTTAACCCCTTCCATAGTTCAACTGAGTTCCTAAATTATAGGTTCTGATAGGAAAGGATGAATGAGATAAAGAAGGTTTTTTACCTCCTCGTTGAAGATGCCACCAACTCCAGACAAACCAAGAAGCACATGGGGCTTGACCTTTTTAACCTTTAAAAATTTTGGGGAAAAAAAAAGGAACCTCTCAGAAATTGTGGCTGTCATCGTGTGAAAGAGCATGAATGACTTTATAGGAAAAAACACATATACAAGAGCAAAGAGGGTTTCAACTCCCTTAACAAGATCCTTTGACTATATAATCAGCACCATTAAATACGAGGCTTAGCATGTAACATATACCACTTCAATTAGACTAGCTCCCTCCCTAAGTCCCTCGATGTCTCTCGGATCTTTAGCAAATGGTGCTGCTGCCGGATCAAGTCCCTTCCTCTCTGATGTTATTAGGCCCTGCATTCAGACAGTTATTTTTTCTTTTAATTTTTCAAACACAGAATCGAATTTCAAATAGACAATCTCATGACATAAAAGGTGAAGATAGTAGATGAAAATCATTCACAGCATGGCTTTATTTTATTTCCTTTTTCTTGGGGGTGGGAAAAACACTTTAGCATACATAAAAACATATGATCTGTGATTACTTAACACAAAAAATCCATGAGTGAAATTAATAATCAACAGAACCATGAGTTACTATTAGTTTTCAAAACTATCCAATTGGAATAATTCAGGACATGCCGCAACTAGCATATTTTAAACATCAGAGTAATGGCTATGCGATTTGACAACCAAGATGCTTCGATATAGTTGGAAGTGTCAAACCATACATCTTTATCTACTAGGAAAAACTGCTTTTTTGCCCTTTCTCCACCATCTCCTGACATTCTGGTAACAGCTTGTGCAGCCATGTTAAGAACACCAAGCCCTGCACTGAAAGCCAGAAGGAGAGGGGGAAAAAAAAAGGAGCTTCTTGTCAAAAATAAAGTAAAATAAAGTAAAGAACTATGAGGCAAAATGAAGCTGTAAGACAACCACACGCCAATAGTACAACATTAATTGCGTGAAATATACAGCCCATTGAAGTTAGTTCTGCAAGTACCTCCCAGCTCCCACCACAACTATCTTTTGGTTCACAAAATCAGAAAATGGTCGACCTTGGGCTCGCACTGTTCCCAACAGTCCTGCAAGTGCAACACCAGCAGTCCCCTAGAGGACCTCAAGTCAGAACAAATGTTGTTACAGAACCACAAAATTCCCATGGTACTTTACATTACATTATATCCTCCATTAAGCCCATGTAAATAATAGGACAACATAACAAGTACTCACCTGTACGTCATCATTGAACATACAAAACCTTTTACGATAACGTTGCAGTGTTTCAAAAGCCCATTTCATTTGAAAATCTTCAAACTGAAAATTAGGCCAACCATCAATTCAAAAGCTAGTAGAGTAACCATTTATTAAAGTTATATTTCTAAAAGAAATAAAACCTGTACAATAGTCTTGGGCCAACGTGTGAAAACAGCTTCCATGAATTCATCAACAATTGAAATGTACTCTTCTCCTTCCAACCTAGGTTGTCTAAGTCCTAAATCTGTCAAACTAACATCATGTGAAATAATGTCCACATGATATTTACTAGAACGAATAGGGCCACAAGCATTTTATGTCATATAAAGATTAAGAGATGCCGGAATAAATTGATCATAGCATAGCAAAAAATGATCTGAGAAGAACTACCCATATTCAACAGCTATTAGGTAACCTAACTGTATGAAGTGAAATCACAAAATTTAATTAGGTAAGAAAAAGAATCATCAATATGTTGTTACTCACAAAGAGGATCTTCAAGTAACTTTTGATTATTAGTACCAACATCAAGCATCACAGGAAGTATCTGCAAAGATGAACATAGGTTAAGTAATATGACAGATAGCAGAATTACAAACTTTACAAAGAGTAAGCAATAAAAATAAAAAATAAAAAAGATCATAGAGAAATAAAAGGTGATCTCAGAAGATCTGCAAAGACGGAGATAGGTTTAATAATATGACAGGTAGCAAATTAGAAACTTTACAAAGAGTAAGCATGTAAAAGGAAAGATCATAAAGAAATAAAAAGTGATCTCCAAGACTGAATTGTACATACATCAATAGAATAATGCCAATATATTGTCAGCACATTCATAATAAGTATGAGAGATAAATTGAACATGAAAATTATTAGAGATAGCTATCAAGCAAGCACACATAAACGTCCCCTAGTCCAGTAAAAAAAAAAAACTCTGAGCTCATAACATATCAAGGATAATGTTTTCCTGGTCCCCAACCATGTGCACGTGTGAATATAGAAGATATAACGGGTGTGAACATTCATATAAAGGCATGGATCAATTCCCACCAATGTGCATAGACACACTTACTTATACGAGTATAAGCACACACACATATAGCAAAAGAGAACGAGAGAGAGAGAGAGAGAGCGCACCCTCTGTGGGTTGATGCCAGCAGCAGCAACATACATATCGAGTTTTCCAATAGGTATTCCAATCCCTTGAACTCCAAGATCACCTAAGCCAAGGATTCGACTGCCATCAGTCAAGACTATCATGTCTACCTGCAAAATCAAAGGACACATGAATATGACAAGCACGCTGAGATCCTAACCATAAGCTAAAATCAGAAAAGGTCTACTCTAGCCCTTAAAAGATTTTTCTTTTTTTCAATTCATCCTTCTTTTGGATCTTTGGGTTCAATTTTAGAATTTATCGGCTCAGATTTCATTATCAGATCTGAAGGTTTTATTCCCCTCTGTTTTCCTTTTTTTGATCTTTTGTTGTGCCATTTTGCATAACCTTATGTACTAGGATTGCACCCGTTTGATGCTTCTAAATATAGTTTTACTCATCAAAACTAGAAAAAATAACCAACCATAAGCTGCAAAATTAAGTAAATGCTCTAAATGGTTTTTGAATAAAGATGCTACCAAGTCATGAACAAGAAAAATTGAGCACAAATGCTTAATTAATTTATTTTAAGTATTCAGCCAAGAAAAGAAAACGACAGTACAGATTATTCTAGCAGGAGATCCAATAATAAAATTAACCACCTAAAAACCCACCACAAAAAAGTTTTTGGAATTCTAGTACTTGAGTCCTGAACTATAATGCATTGAATTAGGGTATAGATTTTCTACAGGTTCTACCACTAACCATCAGAAAGATGATTCAAACTCAGAATATGATACTACTGAGGCAATTATTAATTTCCACAAGGGAGAGAGTGATTGGACTGTGTTATAAAGCAAGATTAACATATACCTGAGGCGCGGGCCAATTATAGATCATGGACATCATCTCTCCTTTATCTTTTGCACTGAAATACATTCCACGAGGGCGTCTGAATAACCCAGAATAATTCTGACATACTAATCCCACTGTAGGAGTGTATATTATTGGAGCGAAATTCTTGATGTTATCAATAAGGACCTTAAGATAAAATGAATATAAGATATTAAATTGTTGTAGAAATACCAAATGTTTTAATTTCTAGATGCTGGAACCTGTAAACATACGTACTCGATAATACAATGTCTCGTTCCTGTCATGCAATCTATTCAAGATCCGCCATTTGGCCAAGGAAACAACACCATCAGCTTGGCCCTTAGTATTTTTCTCTAATGACCGATATGACTCCACTAACAGGTTGAAGAATATAAAGCTATCAGAAATGCCCACAAAACAGTAGAATTGCTTCTGGTTGTAGTTAAATGAATAGATTGAACTCAAAACTTACTGAAACGAGCATATTGCTGCTCAAAAGATATCACGCGAGGTGGAAGAAGGCCACGAAGCCCTAGACGATCCCTTTCAGTATAAGGGAATCCGGTATCCTGCTCTTGAAAAATAATGGATTTAAGTAAGTTCCCAAATTCAACCAACTTCACTCCTCATCAATGGATTCAAATTCATTCTATTAACAAATGGTGAACTTTTTTGTTCAATTTCTAAATTTGCATGAATGATTACAATATTAGATTAAATTGCAAGGTTCACTCCATTCGTGCAAGCTAATGACCAGCTTATAACAAAAATAAGCTAACACGGAATTAAAATCTCCGGGCCTATTATGGAAACCAAGCAAACAAACCATGTTAATTCCTATGGCACCTTTTCTTTCTCAATAAAAATTACCACTCAAACAGCTCTCATGCATTCTTCCAAAAAAATCCAAATGCTGACTCCTGAAGCATTAAATTCATCATAAGCCAGTCATATTGTGAAACCAAAGAGTCAAAAATTATGAAGACTGACATATAAAAGCCTTTTAATTCCTTCCTCCGGACAGTGCAAACCCGGTGAGGGCGATTAGAGTCGAGTTTTTAGTTTGTCTAGATTAACCAGTACGACTTGATGCAAATTTGCAAATCAACTGTGATTTATCAATTCCCTTGCAATTCCACAAAGAAAATTCTACTCCAGTTTCCACATCTCCTGGAATCTATGCTCAAAATCCACAATAGAAAGAAAAAGAAATATCTGCTGCAATTCGTACTCCAAGTTCCTCATCTTTTGGAATCTTCACTCGAGTGCTGACACTTCGAGTTAATCAACTCATTACAAAATTGTGTGTTCAGTAGCATTCCCCTCCCTTTGAAACGCTAAAAAAGCTCTTAAAAGCTCAAAACTTTAAGCAGAAACAGGTCAGTGAACAGTTAAATTTGAGAAGCAGAAACCAGTTACCTTGTTAAACCATGGATCGTGGAGAATGTCAGCACCGCGCTTATGAACAATACAGGGACCAGGAATCGCCGACGAGAACCGCCTCGATCGGCGTAGATTTGCCGCGGCGAAACGCGCGAGCTTCCACATTCTGCGCGTGCCTAGAAAAACCAACCACCAAACTTCCGCTTTAGAGTCAAGTCAGAAGCACGAGGGCTCGCCCACCTACTCCTCCTTTTCCAGTCTTTCTCGGCTAAATGTTCCCGAGAAAATCGACGCTGGATCAGAAAAGGAAAAGTAAGTAGCCTTGGCAATCACTGACTTCGTCTTCACTCTATTTATAAGGATCCGATTTTCCTTTTTTTTTTACCCTTTTTTTTTAATTTCTTCAGAGAAAATGCTGTCCCAGTTATTGCCCAAGGCCTTGTGTCCGAATAAAGCGGCAGTTGAAGCTTATGAATACTGGAGGTAGCTGCCCGGGCTTTCCGGGCAAGGGTGGACTGTCTGGAAGTTCGAAGATGGATGGGCGCGGGGCTGCCCGGAGAAGGAACGGGCAGATAGGGGGGATATTATGCGACCAAACTTAATTCCCTTTTCCATGTCTGGTCATTCGAGATCACGGGTGGATGGGTTCCTGCAGAGAAGGGACCACTGAGAAGGGGTCATGATTGCCCTATTAAATTCCAGCACGTTGCTATTTTCACTTTTGGCTTCTCACGATGGTCATCAAAGGGGAAGATCACAAAAGGCTTCGAAAGTGATCAATTTTTGATCTTTTAAGGTAAATCATGGAACACATAAGCAACCTTACGGTATTTAATGCTTGTTAATTATAAAATTAAAGTAAAATGATGATATGTTTCAATTAGAATTTATAAAATCTTAAAAAATTTATACCATATATGCCATTTGATGAGCTGTCAAAATGACAGTAATATGAAAGTCATAAAATAGTGATTTTTTAACTTAACAAGTCCATTCGCCCCTCTTAATATGAAAGTTACTGCCTAAGGCCTTGTATCCGAAAAAAGCCGTAGTTGAAGAATTATAATATTTATCGAATGTTATTTATAAAAATAAAATTAAGAACTAAGAGAAAATGATGATATTTTTCAATTGGAATTTATAAAATCTTAGAAATTTTATGTGCATACGTCATTTGACAAGTTGTCATAATCATAGAAAATATGAAAGCTATAAAATAATGATTTCTTTTGTATAACAAGTCAACCCGTCCTTCGAAATTCATATTCAAAAAAATGTTGAAAGTAATCATCTACTACTTCATTAAAAAAAGATTGTTTTCCTAAATCCTAGAAATTTTTTATTAATGATATCTTCTAAACAAGGTTATCTACTGCAAGAGACAAATGGTTATTTCACAACACAACAACAATTTATTCAATGTTAGATAATTGAGTCTTACATTGGAGAGAAAAATATGTTAACGTGCCTTATAAGATTAAATTAACCATTTGACTCTTTCGGGTGACTTAACTCAAGGTTAACTTCTTCAGGTGACTTAACTCAATCTTAAAAACAAGCTAATTATAAATGGTGTTGAGATAAGTGGCGGGAAAGCGGGAGAAGCATTAGGAACGAAATGAGGATGATCCCATCGTAACCCAACTCGGAAAACCGCGTATTTGACCGTGTGGACCGAATGATTCCTTGTTCCGGTCAATGCAAAGACAAAAAAACATGTTGCCTTTAGGCAACGGATGTTCTAGACCGTTGGTTCCTTTTGCGGTCGAGAAAATCATTCCTTTATCCCCATTTTGCTTCTTCCTTATTCTTCTCTAAATTAAGATAATGAATTATTGCACTTAATATTCTCAAAGATTAGTCAAAAGTAATATGCCTTCCGCATTTAGGATTTGGTGGCTAATGTAATCTGCATACTTTAAAATGAACCTGAAAAGATTGTGGTCGGTGAAGAATGAAGAATATCAAACAAGGAGAATAAAAGCCCAGAGGAAGCTCCAGGTGAGCTTGACAGCCATGTCAAAATTGGCCTGCGGAGGTGCGTATCAAGAGGAATGGGATTCCCTTAGAGAGTGCAATGGAGGGAGTCTTAGCTCTGACACTGTCGAGAACAAGATCCTTTGGCTATCTTTGCTGCTGCGAGGGACTGAGGCTGTCATGCCCCCCGCTTTTTCTTTGTGTTGTGTCTCATAAGCTGCTTTTTAATCTTTTCCTTTTTTAATTGGGAGTGGACCGAGCACTTGGGTGATTGATGAATTAGTAAGGCCATCGGAAATGAATCTTGGCATATAAATCCTAAGAATATTATCTGTTACCCTCAACAATCACATTGGCTACAGGGAAATGTGTTAACCATGGAGTGCGTTGTCCTACATTATCTAAACCTAGAAATCCCATCAAGCCAATTTAAGAAGAAAATAAGTTCTCTAGCACTGTGTACTTTTTATAGGAAATGAGGAGACAAATAAGTTGTCAATAATAAGGTGTGCCAAAACATCTGGAAGCTGGAAGCATGAAAGCATTTTCAGCATTAGAACTTGCAAGACCACCTTACATGTTTTCTTAATAAAGTAAGCAAAACAGTCATCTTATTTTGTAGCAAATAAATCAATAAGATGGGTAAGGCACAGTGTGTCCTAGATTCTTATCTTATAAAACATCACGAAAGCAAATCTTAGAAGACTGCCCATATTCTCTGCAATCCACAGATACAAGGAACCGTAGCAAACAGGAAGAATTAGATACCCAACCTCCATTAATACATCTTCACATGATGCCCCGGAAATGATTTAGTAGTCTTTGTTACCAAAGTTCTTGCACCAGAGCTGTGAAGGAATTGGGCGGACGGGTTGATGTGGCCGTTGCTGCAGAAAATTAAGTCCTCTTAGCAAGACTCATCACAGTCATCATAAGAGGACAGAAGAACACACATAAAATGAGGAAAATAAGACGTTTCAAATGGTTGAACGAGTCTCCTCTATACAATTTTACAAATTTGAGTTATCAATTGATATAGTTTTGTTTCCAAGTAATTCAAGGAAAAGTACGTCCATCTCTTACTATAATACACGTTATTTTGGAGTTATAACTGCAGAAGACAATTCAAATAATAAAAAATATCAGTGTAAAAACATACGAAAAGATTGACAAATGCCATTGCTTCCACAAAAGAAACACAGTAACTAAAAGACCAGAAAAAATGAAAGAAACAGTCGATGACATATAAAAAAAGTATGTGCACATGGCCAACAACAAAATAACCTGAAACCCAGATACTTCAAAGGAAATAAACATGTGCGTGCAAGAAAAGGGGCTGGGGGTGGTTCTAGGTGGTGTTTTAATCTAGAGCAGCCCAATCTCGAGGTTGGTCCCTTATGATTTGATAATTCAAATGGTCAACAACGGCAATAGAGATGGGTGATGGATTCGTTAAAGCCCATTAAAAAGCTGGTGGTGACCCGGGATTCATGATTGAAAGTTGGCTGGTTTGGACCTGAAGTTCATCTGCAGTTTGATTCTTGCTTCATCCGCTATGCCTAAGCCAAAGGTACTAATGGATTGTAATGCCTCATATTATTATTATTTATTATTTATTTATTTTGGGAGAGGGCTTGGGGGGGGGGGGGGGGGGGGCAGGGAGGGGAAGAGATGTCAATTGTCTCTAACTGCAAGAATGTAAAGGTACAATGTGCACCTTAACCATCACTCACAAGAATGCAGGTCTGCTAATGTGTACGCATTCAACTAGTACTTAAAATCTTCGAGCAAACGTTGGATTACATTAACGTCTCATCTTTAGTGACAAGCGAAACATTGGAAAGCAGCAAACCCATGCCTAGATTCTTGTGGCAGCGTTGCCCCAACAAACCTCCCTTTCACCCAAATGGTCAGTAAGACTTCTAATCTCAATTAATACTTAGACGAGTTGAGTTCAACGAGAAAACATGGACAGCACCTTTAGTGCTGTCTAGATGAATATTTTCCATTCAAAAGGTGATGATAACAAGCAAACTTAACATCAAGAAAGACTACACCACCAATCAACTCTAATTTCTCTTCTTTTTTGATCTCAATCCGACTAAACCAACTTCAATCAGATGACAGTTTTTGGAGTCAATTAATTAGAGTTTACTCAAGTAACTCCACAGTCTCTCAGCTCTCATGATCAAGATGGTTACACCTTAGTGGGTGCCAAATCATACCTTTGTAAAATATCTATGCTACCATCTACCATAACCACAGCCCAGCCTAAGCAAATCTATATAGTGTTTAAAAACATCTCATCCCGAAGACTAGAAATTTCCAAATGGCATTTACCACTTCATATGAGACATAATATAAACTAAATTACAGAGGTCTAAAAAACTATATCTTCAGATCTCAAGAATACCAAAATATTGATGAGGCAGACCAATTATTAATGGAAAGAAAAAGCATGATGGAACCATGAGTGGCCCAAAATTTGAAGATGAATATTTAACTTAAAATAAACAAGATTTGACAGACCAGCAATCAATGTCATACATGCAAGTGTATGTGATTAATTTGCAGCAAAACAGAAGGGCAAAAACAATTAGTGTGTGCTTGTTCGCATCATTAAGATGCAACATGCCTATATCTGTTCTACAAAAGGGATTCCTTATGTGAAAACCTGATTGCCACTGCAAGGAGTAAGCTTGCAGGTGAGCAGGAATAAGAAACCCCCCCAGGTGCAAAGAATGAGCCTAGTTGATATGATAAATAAAAGTCTCTGTTTCAAAGCTTATATACAAGATAAAACTAATAGAACTGGGGAAAAGCTTGATATAGATATCAGTAAATTGAGTCCCAACAAACATAAGGTGACAGAAGACACATTCAAAGTTAATGATGGGGATTTTAGTCACCACGAACATATGCTATTGAAGACGCTACGAAATTTAACGATAAGTGGTTCCTTTCATTTCTCGACAAAGTTAATTGTAATGTATTAATCTAAAGGGGAATTGAAAGTATCCAACATTCCAAAGGTTTTTGGCAACTAAGTTCAAAAGGTATGACATTGTGCAACCAATCTTAGAACCAACAAAAAATCCCAAACTACTTCCAAAATCAGACCTATAACCTTATATGCTAAACCAATTCAATTCAGCAGCCATTTCCTTGATCACCTAGTGAAGAATTGTTAATCTCAGCCTCCAAAAGCAAGACTAACAAAGTTTTGTCTTCACTAAAAAGGGGACTGTAATCATGTAGGATGTATACAAGAGACAACTACTCCAGAATACTATTAAGTCAAAGATTTCTTTGCATCTAAACCTAGAATTCTTAGACGCAGCCATCTAATTGTCTACTCCAATCCACTCGCTTGTATGACAACAACCAAAAGTTCAGCTGTTAGATCGTATCACAACCAAGACCTCGTCAATCAGGCCCGAGTCGGTGACTGACCAAATTTCCATAACTCAAATTCTCCTGAATCTCCTACATTTCTCAGCAGCCAAGCAGTAGCCAAAACGTTGACCAAGAAAAACAAGCGAAAAGAAATCCAAAAGCTCGAAGTCTGACAGACCTCGACACTAAAACTGAAATGTCCAGGTCCCTTCACTTCCCACATATTTTCAGCAACCAAACAGAAATCTAACACACACACACACACACAAAAAAAAAAAAAAGTGGCAAGGAGAGCAGGAAGATCGGAGAGAAACGAACCTCTAGCTCGGCGGACTTCATGGCGATAGGGATGCAGATGAGAAACACACCAGCCATGGCGATGGCGGTGTTGCGGCGCCAATGTTTGGGCCTGCAGTGTGGCCCGCCCGTCATGCTCCACACCTTGGCCCGAAAGTCCCCGTGGGCCGCCTCTCCATGTCCGTGATCCGCTCCACCCCCCATCGATCGCAATCACCTGTTCTCTCGCTATCCCTGGTCTTCACCTGCAACCAAAAACCCTAATTAGCAGATCGAAGCCATAGAAATTCACACAAACTCATACATATCAGCGTGGACATATGCCGATTGCGTAATGCTATTTCTCGAACCGGAACTCGAACACGGTATCAGTTCCGGTACCTGCGAAGTGGTAGGATCGCAGTGAAAGAAGAAGATGAACTCTAGACTGTGGTAGTTGTGGGTGAAATGGTGCGCAATGAAGGGCTCTTTGGTCTTTTTACATGCACGTAACGCAACAGAAAGGACAATATGTTCCGGTAATTTTAACAAAGCCCAAAAGTCATATTAAAACATCATCGAAACATTATTAAAAATCATATTAAACTTTTTACATTATCCGTTAAAATATATTCTCACTAAGAGAAACAATAGCAAAGCCTTATAATTGCGGCTTTTTTTTATTTTTTATTTGGAGGCCCAGATAAAAGAAATTGGAAAAGATCATAGTAATGAACAAGCAAATAAAACAAACATATTTGATTTTTAAACTTTAATGTTTGGCATGATGTTCAGATTTAGTAATCAATAATATCTTGAACAAGTTTTAGTACCTTTCTAGTAGAATCTTCCCATAATGCTTTTGACAAAGAAAAATGTTGCCATAATTCTTTAAGCCAATGCCTCTTTTTTAATCAAAATTATTTGTTGTGGTTTTTTAATAACAATACCCTAATGTGTTACATCCAATGGATTATGGATGTCTTTAGACGCCCAAATACGTAACAAAGGATAAAAACAATCAAACTATAGAGTCAATTTCTTACAAGATAGAAATCGAGCCAAAAGTTTTAAAAAATCAAAACACACAGCTTCCTTTTAATGAATGTTGATGAATTATCAATCTTACATTGTCTCTCCCTGATCCTGACGTAATGATTCTTAGAACTTGGCCTTTTCTTCATGAAAATTGTTAAACTATGAATTATCTCTTCTTGAATTTTACAATGCTGGTAGAAAGCTTTGCACTTTCTGTTTGTCCAGACAAGCTCTGAGCTTTTCGATCTGTGAGCTCAGGCTATAGAGTTTCCTTTTTGTGAACAAAAGGATGAGAAAAGGATTGGGATTCTCATTTATTTTCAGAGAAGAGAGAAGCATCTATGACAAAAAGAAAATGAACTTGGAAGGCAATTGATGGTCATTGTTTACAGAATACTCTTGGCTATTGCACTTATTACAACATCAAGGATGCAGTTTGCCAACTCTTGACAGCATTAAGATTTAGCTTCAGGAGCGAGGGTCAATCTGACACCATCCCTGAATGAAATGGGAGAAATGTTTAATGTCTGAACTAGCTTGGTTATGTCCATGGATATGTCAGCTGGGGACTTGACGCCTCGATTGACCTGGAGATTATTTCACAAGAAAAATGCAGTTTAAAAATGACTGGAATGAGTAAATACATTCACAAAGAATGCTCATGCAGAGTACCAAGTATTTTGCTTAAAAAGTATTTGCATGTTCCAAATAATATAAATTATCATAAGCTAGAAAAAATTATATGTGAAATACAGTAGTTATTTACATTGTCAATATTTTAGCCTAGAATCTCTATTCTATATTCAGATGTCCCACACTCTTGGCAATCAGTTTGAAGAAAAGAAGTTGGGCTCTTTCTAACAAAAGTCTAGGATAGAGTGTGACACCCGATCAATTGTGGACTGGATTCCCATGAGTTTACCACATTGTGTTATCACTTTTGGACTAGGTTCTAATGATTTCCCTATGCTTGGAGCTAAAAAGCCGTATTACAAATGATGGCCATCCCATATTATCAATATTTTAGTTTGATATCTTTCATATATATTTAGGTATTCTCCTCTTTTAATCAAAGTAGAGATGGGAATATTTTAAAAAAATTAGGTATACTTTTGAAAGTGTGCACACACATATATATATCTCCAAAGTAGAGATTAGGTATATCCTTCCGATTGATACATTTGTGGGATTTTTGATAAGATTTCTGTCTAGACCTATTGCTCAGTCTCAGTGGAAGATAGAAGGTTTATATGGAAAGAGAAGGATCGGTTTTAATGAAAGAGTTTGGCGCTTTCCAACAAGATGAGATGTCCAACCAAAAGGGCAAGCTGACACTTCGGTGGTGGTCGGGGAGTGAAATGAAGAACTGATGGATAACCATCAAGGCATCAAACAAAGAAAAAGTATGCTAATTGTTTCTTAGGCATTTGAAAATATTAGACAAAATCTCAAGACATACCGATGATGCAGGAACCGGCTTGATCAATGAGGTATTGTAACCTCTGACATGTGCAACAGCCTCGGCCATCTGTACCCGGGATACCCTGTCAGGTCCACCAACATTTAGCAGCAACTGAATCTGCTTACCCTCTGGCATAAACATCATGAATGTAAAAGTCATTCAAGTGAACTTCAGAGACATAGACAGACTACAGATTTCAAAGCAAGTCCTACATAAAAAACTAGCAATGTTGGCAACATTTTACATAAGAACCAAAAATAGAAATTCATAAAAGCAACTAATGTTTAACAATCTAATAACGTAAGAACCAAAGGAATAACAAAGTTCAAAGAACATTTTGCAGTTTATCAACTATATAACTAGTTTTTTAAGTTTAGTATTACATATTATACCTGATACCCATCTGCTTGTCAAAGCTAGTATGACACTCACAACATCCTTCACATAAACTGGGCAGCGAAACTCGTCTTCAAAGAACTCCACTGTTTCTCCTTTCGAAAGGACACCATCCATCCACTGCATCAATTAGAAGCCAAAACTGTTGGTAATATATAGAATAGTCATAGATCTCAGCTATTGATTGTTTCCTACAACCAGATTTTGTAATCGCTCTCTCTCTATGTTATTATTGATCCTAGAAAGTGAATTTCCCCCCACCCAAGAAAAAAGAAAAAGCCAGCCCTTCTTTCTTATGGTTATGCAATGATAATCGAGAACTCCCACAGTAGAATTCAAGGTGTTCATTTCCTCTTATCACCTAACTTCATTTCCAGTAGAAGAACTCATTTTTCTGGTATAACTGATGATATGTCCACTGGGCAAGATAGCCCAATTACCTGAGAACTGACTAGAACATACACTATTATTAGTTTAGTAGCGATATGATCAATTCCACCATCTGCATCTCTCACTTTTGGTTACTTTTTGGTTGATAAGTTCTAAGAATCCCTGTCAAAGAAATGATCTCATACCTGAAGCTCATTATATTGTCATCCCAGCCACACACCTCTCAGACAAGAATAGTGCACAGTACAACGTGATATTGGTTTGCAACTTTAAGTGCCTAAAATCTTTGTGCGCGCTAATCAGTTACAAGCTAACAAGTTCGTCAAAAAAAAAATCGTCAAATAAGTCAAACCTGTTAAACATAACCTTTTCTAGCATCCTGGAAACTCAGATAAACCAATCTTGTTATTTTTTCCTTCTTCTTTCCCATTTTCTCTATTTAGGACAGTGATCTAGTATATTAGATCATTTTAAAACCATTCTACTCCAGAAAAGTTATGCATTTGCTTTGACCATAGCAGTATGTGACAAGCACCAGATGAAATAAGGCCAATTATGTAGTCTCCAGTCGGATGTATTTGTCAGCCAATGGACATTAAAACATCTGCCTTCCCGGGTACATACCTGAATTGGAAGAGATCGCGGAACAGGTGTGATAGCCTCTGGCCCAAAAATGATACTGCTTCTCAGTATTGCATAATTCGAGCATTTTTCAGAAACCAACTGCTCTGCTGCCACCTTTGATTTCCCATAAACATTCACAGGAACGGTTTCATCTTCTTCCTTGTAGAAGGACTTCACTCCTTCATAAACTGTTGGGGCACTAACATCATATTACAACTTAGCAACAATGCTGTGTGTAAAGATAAGCCAAAGACATAGGGATAGCTAAATCAGAGACTTGTTTTGTTACAGCAGAATAGACAATATGATAGGCCTATGAGCTGTAGCTCAAAAGCACTTCCTCCTCCATAAGAATGGAATGGAGTGTGAAGCTGAGGTTCAAGACCCACTTGTCTGTGGCTCCATTATTGGCAAGGGAAATAACATAGGCATGGCATAGATGAGAGCATCAGCTACACTAGTAGCAATTTGGTAGAGAAGATCATTCAAAAGAAATAGAAAATGCCTGGGACATGAGACAAGAAAGGTTATTTACTGTATTTACTTTGAGCAGTATGTTACACATCCAGTAGTCAGAAGGTACGGCAAGGTGAACGGAAAAGAAGAAAGTAATCATGTTTCTCAAACACAAGTAAGAACTATGACTCTACTGGGAAGGAAATGTAATCTTCTCATGTTTACTGATCAGAAGGCTCTTGGAGTTGACTCAAAATTTGCATGGCCACCTCAGTAGTGAAACTTAGATTATATTTAACCATCGCTGGTAGTTTGAGATGCTTACGGTGCTTGGTTCTCACCTGAACCCACGATCAAATCCGGGTAATGAAATTTATCATTCATCCAAAATTGTTCTTTACACTACAGTTTTGTTACAAAAGAAAACTCTTATTTAACTTCTGAGTTGTGACAGGTTTCTGGTGCAGAGAAGCTGAAATCAATTAAAAAAGTCAAGCTTAAGAAACAATACTTATAGTTATAGGTCTGCTCTGTTTATATCCCAGGAATTCAGGACCATATATACACCATGACAATTACAGTGTTATCCTGTCTATTCTTCATCTCTGAAGTAATTCCAATACAACTTACCCTGATCGGTTGATAAATGAATCAGAAGAGTGCTGGTCTCCTTGAAGTTTGATAACCAATTCACAATAGAAGATGGCACATTAATAGACATAGCAGCAGCGGGATCCATTTCACAGGCCCGAGGTAAAGAGAGTGCAGCACAATTCACAATCACATCAGGCTGCCATTCCAAAGATGATAAAATTGTCAGCTCTTGCAACGGAAGTCAAGATGTATTGAAAACTTTTTTTTGTTTGTTTTAGGAGCCAGCATGATGGATTCAATACACATCTATCATGACAGAGCAGACAGAACTTTATAGATTTCAGATTTTTCTGCATTCGTCCTACACAAAACATGGTCTGGGTTGTGATTATCTATGTCATAATCATGAGACTGGATTATTCTCAACTGACAATTAAAGGAAAGGACAGCAATTCTCTTTTAGTTCAAGCACAATAACCCAATTACCAAGCAATTTCTGAGCAAAAAAGTGAATGCCATTACAGATCGCTGGTAGAAAATTTAGACCCACCAATGGAACGCAATCTATTGCTCAAAGTTCAAGTATTTTTCTTTTTTTCTTTAAACATATACATTAGCGAACATGACATATTTGGAACTCTTTCTTTTCTTTTCTTTTCTTTTCTGGGTGAAAACAGACCTCGCCAAATGTCTGTGAAATGGCCTCAAGCCCATCTCCAGTTCTCAGATCAACATGGAAAGCCAGCGACTGAGGCACAGCATCAAGCAAAGCCTGAGGAGGCTGTGAATTGTACGTGAATGCCAGATCATATTGGTTGCCCTGGATCTCCGAAAGGCCCTGCAATACGTGTTGTCCCAAGTACCCCGTGCATCCCACGATCAAAACTCTCTTCCCACCCATCTCTTTTCTCACTCACTTCCTATGAAGTTGGAAGATTGCGTCCTTGAAACTTCAACACCAAGTGGGGATTTGTTAGCAACTTGCAGCTGAAGGAAACTTCTCAAGTTTTGTTGTCACCTTCACTCGCGAGGCTGTCACTGTCACTGTTTCTCGCGTGCCATGGACAATAAAGAGTGGAGGTAAAGGAGCAGGTACGACCGGAAAGAGGTGGGCAGGCGAGGCAAGGGACAGGTCGATCCCGGGATGAGATCCATTGATGAATGAGAACAGGCGTGTTGCGCGCAGTCCATGAATTTATGATTTCGACTTCTCAGATTTAATATGAGGATAAAAAATAAAAATAAAAAGGAGGAGCTTCCTTCTCAGATTTATCAGGATATACTGGGCCGTATATGGGCCAGGAAATCAACATTGCTTGGCACTCGCCTTAGGTCCGAGCTCTGACCCACTGAAACACGGATCACAATAAAGCCCAGCTCCGTTGTCTAATTTACCACAATTGCCAACCCGATAATCCGACGGTGTAAAGCTGACGATGACAACGCCTCGATCTAGGGCAACCCCTCTGTCGTCCTCTATATAACTCCTAACCTCCGTATCCTCTCCGTGTTCTCTCTCGTTCTCTCTAAGTTTTCGTTTCGGATTGTTCAACTTCTTCTCGTTCTTGTTGATTGTTATTGGTTTGAGTTTTGCGGTCGGGGAAGGAAATGAGATCAGGTGATGAGAGAAATAACTGCAACAAAATGATGGATAAATTCCGTGATTACTTGTATTTAAGTCTCTGATGATTGGCTGTCTTCCCCTTCTTCCTCATCTTTCTGATTCTTTTTCTTGTTTTCGGTGTTTTTGTGTAGCAAGTTTTGTTCGAATCAATGGATTTGGAACTGAGATATGATGAGAGAATTTTGGTCCGTGTTTCTGATTAACCGTGACCGATAACCCCAATTAGCACACTCTGATCTCTCCGAGTTCTATTGCTTCTGACATCTTTGACTTCTTTTTTTTTATTCTACGGTGCTAGCTTTTTGATGCCACGAAAAATCTTGTTTTTTACTCATCACTTTCAATTGAAGGGTGAAGATTTGAGCTCGATGATTGCGTGCCCAATTCTTTGGGTTTTTTATACGCTATGCTGAGGCTATATCAGTGCGGAACATAACAAGAGGATGAGAGCACAAGATCTGAGCTTAGTGCCAAAATTTTCTTCTTTGTTTATTGAATTGGTTGTTGTATTGTGATTCGATGCTGTGATGAATCATGAAACTATCACATGTCAGACTTCAGAGGTCTTTTCTATTTGAAAAGATCTATGAGATAACATTCATGTTTCTGAGCAGAATCTGTTTTCTCTCTTCCAATGCAGTCCGCCGAGGGCTGACTTTGAGTTGTTTAAGCCGATATCAAATTTGAGCTGGAAAATGCCTTCAGAGAAGAATGGAAGATGAATATAGAACTCGGAACTACTTACAATTTCTGGTGTTGAACTCTTAAGTAATAGATACTGGTACAGATTTAATCCATAGATCTTAAACCCTAAACCCCATGCTCTGAATACTTAAACCCTATGAAGCCTTTTTATGGAGAGTCCAAACTAATGTTTTTCATTATTTTTTAAGAATTTTTTTTTATATAATAAATTTCATATTAAAAATCTTATCTTTTGTTAGTAATTTGCACATAAATCAGATGTCATTGAGCGTAAGGTTTGAACCTTGCAAAACCTAGGTTATGTCAATCATTGGATTATCATCTAGTAGAAAAAATAAAGCTGCTGTCGAGTATGTTGGATGGGAGTAACTAACATGTCATACAAATGGCTGCTGCAGAAAACTTGTGCTGCTGGCCGCTGGTTCCGCCTCATTCCATTCATGGAGTTGAACTGAAATTAATTAACCACAAAATGTATACATAGATCCTCAAAGCCAACACGAAGGACGCACAACTAAAAACATACAAAACTACTTCAAATCTTACAGAACAGTGTATAAAAAGTTAATCATGTTAGCCTCTTTCCAGCCATCGGAACACCAAGAGGTTGGTTGGATTTCCAAGGTCATATGCTTTACAGTCTTGATTATGTACACGTGATGCGGCAACTCAACAGATGAGAAACTAATTTTGGTTCACTATATTCCTATTTCCGAAGCTACTGAAAGAAGAACAAGATGCACTCCCTCCATTCTGATAGCCCTAAAATGGGGCTGCAAAGTAAGGACAAAACTTGATGGCGATTCAACTGCTTCCAGGGGAGGCACGGGACTTCTCAACAAGGAACTCGAGTTTCTGGTCATCAAGATGAGAAGAAGATAAGAATGCTGGGGGATTGGACAAAGCAACAGAGAATCATAGAACCAAAAAAGAAAAAGCTAAAGAATGTGAAGACTTAAATGCCAAATGTTTAAAAATTCTGAAGCTGTTTTGCGATTGATAACTAGATGATAGGAATATGGATATTCTATAATGGCCACTACACTCTCAAGAATGATAATCTGTGACATGGTGATGCTCTATACGATACTTTCACATTTTCCATTTGTTTTTTGGATCTCCATTCTGAACGAAAAGAAGAAAGGAAACTTTGTTATCACTCATAAAGGAACAAGAAAAAAGTATGCACCTTTACTGATTTGTTTACTTCTTCGAGTTTATGTAGCAGCAATTCCCCAGTTGCCGTGCCTCTGGGTTCTGACGAAGGATGGCGTGGTGAATAGCGTGGTGAACCTGTCATCTGCAAAAGTGTAACTTTAGTAATGCAAATATCTTCACAAAACAGACGGTTGACCTAATAGATGATGATTTTTTCAAAATAGCATTTCTTACTCAGGAAGTATAAGAAGCAAAAGAATAAGCAAAGGTCTTGCAATAATACTCTGTATCATAAAACAATAATCAAGTAGGAGAAAGAAAAACAAGGTAATCAGCCAATATTTCGCGCAGACAGAATATATTTTGTTTCCTGGTCACTTTTATTCTTCGCACTATGTTTGTTGTCCTATGTTTTCTTATAGTTAGTAAACCGATATTTCATACTAAAGAGAAGCGAGTACACGTGCAAGACTAAATTTGGTTCACTTACTCGTTTATCAGGTACAAAACCCAAAACAAAAAGCTTCAAACATAACAATTCTCAACCCTCTCTCTTCCTCTGATTCAACAACCACGAGTCCACGAGCTGATCAGTACTTGGCAGCTTAATGAATCCGGCTTCGAAAGCCTTAAAGTGATTGGGTTTGATTAGACAGAATGGATAGAAACCCCACCCACACACATTTCAAGAAGCCTTCATTACGATTGCCTTTTCCACCTATTCCTACAACAACCATCTCGAACTGGATGGCTTTTCTAACTTGAAGCTGGTTCTTAACTCCTACGCTCAAGCCAAACGATTCTATTTAGGTGTCAAGACTTATAGCATGCCTCCAAAGTCAGAACTGGAACAGGAATGTCCATAGGACACTGTAACCAGCATATACGATACAGTCTAACAAATCCAAGATTGAAGAAGAAAGGGCTCTCGCTTTCTCCAATGAAGTTCCTAACATGTTGATTGAAGAACAAACATCTTGACAGGATCATATGATGTAAAATAGCAGTAAATCTTAAGCCACTAAACATCTATAACACAATTGCATAACTTGAAACAAAAATTTTCAAAAGTCAGCTATCATAAAAAGAGGGCAAAGTTGCATTAGGATCTCATCTTGGGTTCAAAGAATGCTTTCTTAGAATTTCAAGCCCCAAATTGTCAGACCCTTTACCATAAAAGCCATAACACATTTTCTGGATCATTACAGGGGTGAACCATGAATGCTCCTTTCCCAAAGCATACGAGACAAGATATAAAAGAAAAAGGAATTGTAAAGCAGCTTTACAATGAGATCTTTGAAAGCTCCAAGCCTAGCAGATTGCAAGGTATGCTCAGCGAATTTTAAACTGGCTCTATCTGGGCTTCGACTATAAACTAACTCAAACCTAATCAAGTTTCTGCTCGTTTTATGTGCTTTACAAGTAGTGGTCCAAAAGAATAAAGAGCAGGGGCAAAAGATTTTATAACTACCTTCAAAGTTTTCATTGGTGATTTCATAATAGTTGATCCATCAGTCAATGATCCCCCACGACCGACAACTTCTCCTTCAGTAGTTAGAGCTGCACGCCGCTGACCTCTACCTACACCTTGCATTATCCTTGAAGCTTCTGTTATGATGACCTACGAGACATGAAACTCAAATAAGTTGTTCCTGACTATAACAGACTGCTTTTGATGGGAAGCGGATGCTAGGATACTAAGAGAAGAAAAGCTTAAATTACCTTTCTCAGAAGTCCAGGGTTAGAGACCCCTTGAACCTGTAGTTCATCAACAGGTGCGGCTTTCCCATGTGCTGTACTCTCAACTCGAAACGTATGGATTCCGTACACTGACTGCAAGCAACCTATTGAGAACAGAAAGCAAAAAGGTCAAAAGTACTTTTCAATGAATCGTTTGTCTAAGAAAACTTATGCACCCAACAGAATATTAAACTAATTCATAAGAGTTTACATGATCAAGAAGCTCATGCAGATAGCTATGAATTAAAAGTGCAACTACAAACCAGAGGATAAACGTCCACTAAATTGTTGGTCATCTCACAGTGTAAAACACACAACATTAAGTCATGCATTCTGCTACAGCCACGTCTTTTTCTCAACTACAGTTTAGCAACTCATTATCACTAACCCTTGAAACCAGAAACCTTGCATTTCCCCACAATCAATAATTAGAAGTAATAACACACAAGTTGTACTTCATAAGCACATCGCAATATGCATCTGAAAAGTCCTGTATCAGTACCTTGCTCAATAATGATATCAATCACCATGGGAAGCGGTACATACTTCTCGATAGTTGCAGTGCCCCAGAAGGGAATAAATGAAGGCCTTGATACCTTCAAAGGGAGAGATGAAGATTAAGTTCTAGAGTATTTTCTCCTCCTTTTGCAACTAACAACAGAACAATTCAAACAAGTGTTATACCTTGTAGACTATCTTGCTAGGTGTAACATACAGTTTGCGCGAGGAAATATCCTTCTCAAGCACATATCTCCTAATTGGCACATACAGAAGCATTATGATGCCCACTCCCCAAGCGAGAACAAGCAATAGCGATATAGAAAGCCATATAACCATTTCATACTTAATTACATTCCTTGCAAGTTCATCAAAGGAGGCCGAGTACAGTATCGGCTCCGAAATATCATCATCCTCGTCCTCTAACCCGGATTCAGGATCACTAAGCAACCGATCCTTCGATGACCTCAGTTCCGATAGACCATCGGTATGCCCCATCAACATTTCTTCGACCTCAAAAACTAAAAATTAAGGAGAAATAAGTATTCATCACTGAATCCTACATCTAAAAATGCCACATATGCCGCAAACCACTAGTTTAATTCAAGCTATTTTCGTGAGAAAGCAGACGATCAACCTATTAAAATCCTAGTTAATCAAGAATCAGATCACCTGAATTAAATCAAACATTCATTTGCTCCTTCACTGGTCTCACAACGCACTAAAGTCCCGTTTAGTTCCGGAGAAGACGAAAGAAACGGAAAAAGAATGTCTATATTCACAGCGTCCACAAGCAATATCCAATCCGAGATAGAATCTAAACAACAAGCAATCGATTGCACGGAACTTTACCTGGAAAATCTTCGAATATCAGGAAAGTGACGGGAAATCTTTTGGCAAAAGCTTATCGGAGCGATATGCGAGATTTGAGCTTATGCGGGCATTTTCATGGAAGCGAGGGCAAAAATGGAAGCTCGATAAGCTGAACTACCAGTAAACGTCGCGAGGCAGCTCCCTAGGAATGGTTACCGGGAATTCTAGAGTGTGAGTACTCGGACAATACCGGGGGCTACGTTTCACTCTCTGCCCGGCAAAGAACTGAAGAGAGAGATTTCCTGACACGCCATGGATAAGACACGTATAAGTTTCTCGGTTATAAAAGAATATACTTTTACAAGTCAAATTGAATTTATACATTGGATTCATTTAACAAATTTTTTTCCTAGAAGTCTTGTCTAAGTTATACTCATAACTGTTATCATAGACAATCTTATTTGTTAAATCTGATTACGTTACTCAACATACTCTTTCACAAAATGTGACAATTTTTCATTACTCTGGTTATTGTCTTATCTATATTTAGATGTTTATGTAAAAAATTAATTAAGTATAGATAATTATAAATTACCATAAAATTAAATGAACATGTTGTTTAATATATATTTTTATATTTTTAATTTATGTGTCACAGTTTAATATGTAAATAATTTACTTTTCTTTAAAAATTAAAATTATGTCTTATTTATTGTACTTAGTTAAAGTATAATTATTACGTTCAATTAATAAAATTTGTTAAATATAATTTTTGTGATATTTATGTATAAAAGAAAGAAAAAAAGGCATACTCTTTGTGTTGGAGAATCGTATTTTTTGGGAGTGACAAGAATCAACATGGTGAGGTGGCAAGGCCCATGACTGGATGCAGCTAACCGATCGCTTAGAAAGTGAGGTACATTAGCGATCGGTCACCCATGGGCAACAGGAAAATAACACTATTATTAGAATATTTTAAATAATTTATAATTTATTATGATGTTATTTGTTCTTTAAATTTATTTTAAATAAAAATAATTTTTCTTATTAGCAACGTAGTCGACTGGGTTTTACCCATTTGGACTATATGTGGGCTTGGGTTTCGTTTTCTTCTCTTTGCAAGCCTGTTAGTTTCGATGGCGTCCATACCCAAGCAAGCACGTTTCTGGCTCCCAGAGAGCAGAATTCTCTTCCTCAGCATTCGTAACAGTTCCAGGTCTCTCTTACCGTTACATTCAGCAGCTGTGTGTCCAGCATTCTCTGTACAATTCTGTTAACGGAAGATTTGCATTTACGTCGTCCTTATGCATAATTGGACATTTCCTTGTATAGCATTTTTCCTTATAGGTTGATCCAAGGCTTGTATTTATAAGTGCAGGATTGTATGTATTATGCTCGTTGGATTCAATAGAATTGATTCTTACGCTCGTTGGTATTCATTTCCTTACACATTCCAATGGCGGGAACGCTTCAAGCCCTAATTCTCAGTCCTCCACCGGTCAAAACGCGGTCATTTCGTCTCAGGAGTCCGTGTTTTCCGTCCAATAGCGCTTTCTTCCACGGCCACTCCATCACGTTGAGCCACAGTGGCTCGTTTTGTAGGCCTATCAGAGCCTTGGAGAGGTCCGATCAGGTTCGGCATTCTTCACTTCCGTCTGTTTCCGTTGCTTCTTCTGTGCCTTGTGACCGGGAGAACGTAGGAAAATACTATAAATCCTAGTTGTTATCCAATTTGGTGTGTGCTGTCGACTAATTGAATTGTATGAGTTGGAACTTTATAATACAAGGCAAGCAAAGTAGAATTTGGAGTACTGAGAACTTGAACTATCTTTTGCGTTTTCCTAAATTTTCTTTGGAAGTGAAACTTGAGTGTCACTACTTGCTCATCGGTTCATGCTGTTATTTGAAGAAATATCAATTTTGTAGCAGAGTGATGTCAATGGAGATAAAGTTGATCGGGTTTCGGGTTCAAAAAATTCGTTAGGCTGGACAAAACCGTTGTTGAATTTTGTGGCGAATAACTTCCTTCCGCTAGGTAATGCCATTATGTATGGTTTTTGTAATCAAATACTATGTTTTCTTTTCCCCAGTAAAAGCTTTGCGGATTTACGCTCCCTGATGTTTTAGTATCAGCACATTAATGATTAGAGATCTCTATGTATGTGTTGCATTACGTGCAGCTCTTGTCACTGGAGTAGCATTAGGACTTGCGAATCCTAGTCTTGGTTGTCTTGCAGATAGATATTCTCTCTCAAAATTTAGCACATTTGGGATATTTATAATATCAGGTTTGGGTTTCAGATTTTTCCCTTTTTTATTGGTTATTTTACTGTTTTGGGATAGTTGTCTCGCCAATCATTTGTTTATTTGTTTATTTTTCTTGAAATTTCGCAGGGTTGACATTGCGTAATGGAGACATTGGTGCAGCTGCAGAAGCATGGCCCGTAGGAGTTTTTGGGCTAGTATGACCTTGATTCTTATGGCCTTCATGCATTTTGAGGTTCATCCTCCAGTTTTTTGTTTTTTTGTTTTTTTTGTTTGTTTCGTCCGTTCTATTCCCTTTTGCATCTTCCGTTTCCTTGGCTTATATCTTGAGAGCGTATTTTGTTTCAATTGAATGTGTTGCGGACTGGAGTCACAGACAGAATTTAGATTGTTTCCCATACCTTTAAGAATCAGCTCGCAACAACGGTTCACACTCTAATTTCCAACGCTTTGTTTATTATATGGGATGGTAGTTTTTTTTTCTCGTTTCTTTATCTGTTTAAAGTGTCTACACTGCTCTTATGAATTAAACTCTATACTCATATTCTAGTCCTTGAACCATGTAAATTTCTACCATTATATCCACGGGTTGTATTAAGTATGCGAGCTGTATCCTAATGCAGTGCACATATGGTCAAAAATTAGGAAACCAGGGCATAATATCAGTGGGTTATATCACTGGCACTGCAAATTTTAGCAACAAAAAATTTTGTTGCTGACCTTCATATATCTTCATCCATATAGACGTCTTGTGCTCCACTTTTTTAGAACCTTACAAGTTGGTGGGGAGGGCGTCGCCCTAAAAAGGCCTTAGTCTTTTGAATTCGACTAAGGGGCACTGAGGATGGTTAAGAACAATAGGTTTGAGTTTCATCATTTTTCCAATTACAGTTACAATTATCTATGAGCATTACTTTGAGATGATGTGGTAGGCCTAAGGATTCCTAGCAACAAAGATAATTTTTGAGCGTACTACAGAAGCGGAAATGGTATTAGAAACACATGCAACCTCTTTGACATACGAAAAGAAAAATGTAAGGACACATGAATCTAGCTACTGTTTGGGGTATGGTAGGAGCTAAGAAAGGTGCATTTGTGTTGCTTTGTAGCAATATGAAGCCTTGGAAAGGTGCTCGGGCTTATTTTGGTTGCATAAATAGGTGCGGAAACTTATTTAACATTTGAATCAAACCTTTGAAATGAATTGTAGTAAAGGTGATAAATCAGTTCAGGAGAAACAAGTGCTAAATCAATTAGCAAACCATCTCCCTCGAAAAAAACAAAAATGGAAGGATTGAGTGTCGGAGAAACACCTGTGCTCTAACTATATGATACGTGCTTTCCTCTTAGATGATCCTAAAATAAGATCTTGAAGGAGTCCTTCTAACACGCATAGATTTGTTGTGGCTTTAAATTTTTATCTCATTTAATGGATAGCATAGGTTGCGGAGAGGCATCTCTGTGTGTTGTCGATCCCTACATTTCTGAGTTTCTATACGGTCCTCTATTTGAGGATCTTATAGATAGATTCCTATCAGTTAAAGTAATCAGTGTTTGATGCCTAATTGTAGATAACCTTGCAACAACTTAGACTAGTTAAGAGATGCTTGCTGCTGCTGGAAGCTAGTTGCCTAATAGGGGCCCTGGAACCCCTATGACTTCTTTAATTATTATTGTCCAGTTTCTTGGTAATTACTCACCAACCTATGATACTGTGCTTATAACGTTATCCATCATCCTCGTCTGATTGGGGGTAGCTACGTTAGCAACAAACCTACTTTCTTCTCATTGTTAAGTGGTCATCTGCATAGTTTACTGCCTATTATAAGCATTCTCTGTTAGCATCATTCATGGAATTTAGTAATTTATTTGTTTAGTTCTATTGCTTTGTCATCTGTACTGGTATACATGTGCGATTTATTGATACAAAAAAATTTAGTGTATTATCTGGACTGTTATATATATTATCAATTCTTGCTTCTCCCTCTTTGCAGGTCTCCATTCTGATGGTAACTCCATACTTTTCAAGAGCGCTACTGCAAATTCCCATGCAGCCCCAAGAATTTGTTACAGGTTTGAATGTAATTTTATTACACGTAGTATTGGTACAAAATACGTGCATAACATACTGAAGTTCATATACAAACCTTTCACATCTGTCCATAGCACCACACATACAAATAACACATATATGCATATCCCTGTTGGTACTGGTGTAAAACCAAGTTAATGTACAACTTTCAAGGGCTTTTGTAGGTTTTTTTACTTTTCCCAACCATTCTTAGATCATATGCTTCCCACAAATCTACATGTGCATGTCAAATGTCAAAGTGAGTACTTTTTAATTTTTATTATATAATAAAGTCAATTTTATTTTGAATTCCACTTTTCAATGTTATAGATGAGATAGTTGTTAAAGTTGATTGGGGTAAACATTATAGGTACCAGGAAATATGAATCTATGGTAGCTATCTTTGAATATGGGTACTGACAAAATTTTGATTTATTGAGCGATTAAGTGTGTTTTTTACCCGCAACAATGGGCTCATATGCATACACATGCTTAATTTCCTGTGCTTATACATGTGTGCACCTCTGAAGGCACTTTTGTATTGCATTTAGAGCACGATAAACTGTGAAGCAGGGTTCAGAATGTCGATCTTTGAATTCAATTCTCCTGGCACTGGTCACATTTCAAAAAAAAAAAAAAAAAATGCTTTTGCTTCTAATCTAATGGTGCTGTTGGCAAAGTAATGAAACAGTCATTTATATTGTCTCCACCCTATTGGCAAACCATTCAGTAGTTTCTCTGGTTTTACAGGACTGGCTATATTTAGCTGCATGCCAACTACATTATCAAGTGGAGTGGCGCTTACTCAGGTTTAATACTTAGCCAAGTATCTCCTTCCTTGTGTATTTTTACATCTTTAGGCTTGAAGTTTAACAGGATATCACATTCCTCAAGTGCAGCTTGCCGGAGGGAATTCTGCCCTTGCTCTTGCAATGACAGTGGTATCTAACATGTTAGGCATTTTAGCTGTAAGTTACTGGAATCAGATCTCTAGCATCCCTTTTTAGTACATTTCTTTGTGTCGAACTATTTTAATATTTTTGGAGGATTTACTATTCTGTTCTGTGACTATTTTAGTTGCTGTTCTGTAATATTCCTCTATAGGTCCCATTTTCTATCTCAAAATTCATTGCTGATGGAGTTGGTGTATCAGTTCCAACTAAGCAACTGTTTAGGAGTCTTGTTCTCACACTTCTAGTCCCTCTAATCTTGGGGAAGGTAATTTATTCGTTTCCTTGTACTTAAAGAAGGAAATTAACAGTATCTCAAAATGCACACTGAGATGAGCTTTTATCGTGATGAGTTTTCATTATATGATACCTAAACAACATGGAAATCTCATGACTGGTTTCCTGAATTTGAAAGACATTGTGTTGAAAGCGGCTACGAAAGAAATTCAGCAGCTATAGGTTGCCAAAAGTAAATTAAAATAAATAATCTTTGGCCCATGTGATTACCATGATTAGCTGAAAACGAATACAAGTTCTTTCTGAAGAAGTTCTTTATTCTAAACTTGGGGATGGGTTGACAGGCTGTAACAGATATAATTTTGGATAAAAATCTAGCTGTAAATGAATGCTATTTTGCTGGGACATAACTTTCAAGAAATGTATTGAATGAGATACTCGTTGGGCATGAATTGCTTAGAGTTGAACATAGTGTAGTTCTTACACTGCGACTATTCATTTTATAGACTCATCTTCATCTCATGTATACTAAGGCCGTCCAACACCTTTGGGTCAGCTAGACATGACCATTGTCTTGTAACGATCATCCAAGGAAACATAGATATGGCAAATAGCAGCTATGACTGAGGTGAGAAAGAATATGACATGTTATGTGTGATCCAGCAGCATTTGAGTTGTATGTTTTTGTATCAATTAGTCACACAGCATGCTTCCTTTTCTCTGTAAGTCCGATATATGGTGGTGTACATTGTTATACAAAATTTAGTAGTTCTCCATTCTTGGTTGTGAATCTGGTTTTTGGATAAGTAGTATCTTATCATTTCTTTTCACGCTCATTGTCATTTTGACTTGTTTCCAATAGTAAATAACTCATTTTTGTCTGCAGGTCCTTCGAGAATCCTTCAAAGGTGAGTGTTTATCTTGTTTGCACTGATTCAGAACTTTCTTGTCCCTTTTTGTGATGGCTGAAATTATGCACCTAGTCTGTTTCATATACATATTATTATAATAGGTCATGGTGAAGCTGAAATGAAATTCTTTTAAGGTCAATTTGGAAGGAGAGAAACAAGAGAGAATGGAGAATAGATGAAAGAAATTTATTTTTCTTTGGTTTTCCCTTTTATTTATTTATGGTGGGGTGTGTGTGTGGTGGGGTTTTTTTTGGGGGGAAGTGGGGGGTGTTAAGGGAGGGGATAAAGTTGGTTTTCTCCCGTTTGGAATAAAATAAAAGGGGAGGAATTTAAAAGGGGGAGGAGCTGTATCCCACTGAGGTCGTATATTCTCCCCAAAATACGTGGGACTGGTGGTCAAAAATGGAAGTCATGGCAAAGAATTTTGTATTTGTGTTCTTTTTTTTTTCCGTAAAATTAGTAATTCTCTCGTTCCTTCTTCTTTTACATTTCTTCTACCAAATGCCACTATGGGACATTTCTTTCCTTCTTCCAAACTTTCTTTTGATGTGTTTTTAGTATAGGTAAATGATGTTGGAAGATCTGAGGATCTTAGACACCTCTCTAACTCTTGTAAGTCCTCGTTAAATGTGAGTCACAGGCCTGGCAGACTTTGTTGATCAAAACGGCAAACTCTTTTCGAAGCTCAGTGCAGTCTTTCTCAGTCTAGTAAGTGTTACACCTTGCTTAATTTTCTATTTTACTCGTCATTTTATTTCTAATCTCTTGATTGCAAATTCTTTAGTTGCTCTTTCACAATAACATTCTTTTGGGAACTTACATGTAAGCTACTGGGTTGAGAGCAGCTTACATTTTATTGATCTCTTTTACTAGTTCATAGTGTCCGAATTAATGATTTCTAGTTACTTGTAATTTCATGACTCATGAAAAAATGATGGTTACATTTGTTCCAAACTTCATTGCAAATACTCAAGCGTATAAGTCCTTTGTGTAACTATACTTTCAAGATGTCTTGGGAAACTTGTAGGGAATTTAGGTTTTACTTGTTTGGAACGTAACATGCATGTGTATTCTTGGGCTTAGTTCTGATTATAGTTTGTCGATGGTTTTTCAGGTACCATGGATGCAAGTTAGTAGGTCAAGGTCACTGCTGCTGATGGTTAAGCCCACAGTTTTTCTCATAGCTATTGGGATGGGGGCGTATGTTTCTCACTCACATTTGTCATGTAGTTTTTGAGTATCTTTTACTTTTACTTTCTTTATGATACTCTACATTAAATTCGTTATCCTAACGGGGCAGAAGTTTGTAGGTGATCAACTTGTCTCATCCAATCAACTGTAAAATCAAATTATTGGCTACTTGCCTATGTAGTTGACTTTCATGATTTTCCAAATTTTAGGCAACGCTCAGCATAGACCAGTCTATAGGGTGTGGGTGAAATTATGCCCCATTCTCTCTCATTCCATCCTCAATTGGCAAGAGTTGGCTTATCTAGTTTTCTCTGGGAACTTTTTCTGATAATGTTCATAATATAGGTGAAGTTTGTATGTAGATGATTCCTGATAATAATCTTCCAATGTCGTGTGGGGGTTTGTGTTGATATTAGCACTCCCTCACTTTCCCCGGTATAGAAATAAAAAATTTGGGTCGACTCTGTTAGTTATGTCTACATACATTTCTCTTTGATGTACCCGAATTAGTCACTCTGAATTTTCAAGTTCTGCAAACTTGTTGGGCTTTAATGTGGTAGCATAAACTGACAGGTTGGATTTCTATCCGTTCCTGCAGGCTTCTGCATGTCATCCTGTTGGCATTTAATGCTCTTGGTATACGAAGCCTCTCAGCTGTCTCTGGTGGTCACAAATCAGTTTTTTCCAAGGAAGAAAATGCCACTGCTCTTGTACTTGTTGCAAGTCAGGTAATGATTCACTTGAGTAAAACATCCTTTCTTTAATAAACAAATATGCAGCATGCATTGGCCCGCATCCTTATTTAAGAAACCTCGATGTATCCGAACATTCCACGTGTTATTGGAAAAAAAAAGAAGAATGGTATCTTAAAAATCAAAGTAGCAGCTTTTATTTTCGAAATTACTGTTGAAGCTTGATGTGTTGCCTTGGTGTTGTAGAAAACTCTGCCTGTGATGGTGGCTGTTGTAGAGCAGCTTGGCGGTGCACTTGGCGAATCTGGTCTGCTAGTTCTTCCTTGTGTTGCAGCACATTTAAACCAGGTTATTCATAATTTTGTTCGTAATTATTTTGAATTTGCCTCTGCGTTGCTTTCGCTTTGTATTACTGACTTATAATTATCTGCTCTAGATTATTATCGATTCTCTTCTTGTTAACTTCTGGCTTCGGAAAGATTCAGCATCCCACAATGCTAAGGTCAACTGAGTAATGGAATATGGCAATTCGTGCTGCGTTACTCGTAGCTGGTCAGTACTGTGGAGTAGTATAACCATTGCAATCAGTGACATAAGCTGGTTAATGGGATCTTTGCATCTCTATCCTATTTGCCTGTCATTGTTCATCTTTGTATTATTTATTACATCAAATGCCTAACATAAATGTGTTATTCAGTGGAGAATCCAACTACATTTGACCCAAATCTACGGTTCCGCGATATTCTTATTCTTCATTTTTACAAGTCATTAGGGTTGACAACATATTTTCCAAACTATAACCTTGACTTGAACGAGAAATGCCTTCTGCCTACGTCATGACAGATTAGTTTCAATACCTGCTTTGATCCCACAGCGCCGTGCTAAGAGATTTGTCTTAGCTACCATTCAACTGTTTCCTGGTTTCACTCCTGCGGATCTGATAGGGATATTGAGGAGGAAACGCAGAAGGCCTCTAGATTGTTGTCTATCCTGGTGTGAAATCTTTTTGGGTCACTCTGTCAATGGTAAAAAAATCTTATCACTCTGTTAATGGAAGTCAGGAGGGTCCTCCCTCCCACGCCGCATGCCGCCTAACTTGTTGGGACGACTAGGCACGGTAGCTCAACAGAATGGGCATTAGGCACAGGCTGTAAGTATGCATCTTTTCCTCTGTCGACACGATGAAAATTTAATTATACCAAACAAACGCCAGCGGACATTGATGTTTAAACGCTGAGCTGTCTGAACTAACATAAGACATTATTGTTTTTTCTTTGACCTTCTAGAAGAAATTGAACTAAATTGCATTATTTGAAAAAACAACTCGAATCATTAAAAACAGACATTGAACTTATTTCCTCCTACCCAATCCTAAGCTTTTTCGTACCAAACGGGTGACGCTTAAAACTGCCGTTAAAACTGATAAAAACCCACGTAAAAAGGAAGAGGAAAAGCTGACATAAAAGCCACTTTTAACGGCGGTCACTGTACAACAGAAAAAAAAGCAGTGAGGTCAGGCATGACCGCCATAATTGCTTTTTTTTTTTTTTTAAAGCGATCGCCTTTGACTGCCGCTTCACTTGGTTTCTTGTAAGAACCAGCTTATCCGGTGAGATGTGTAAGTTTAGGAACGACCGGTACATCTGTCAACTGCCACAAGAGTCAGTGTGAGGAGAAAAAGGGGCTGCCTTGACTGCTCACATTGTCCCAGGTGATGACAGTGAAAACAGCAACCCATATTCAACTTCATTCGAGTTCCAAGACAGCATTTGTTCAGCTGGGTTCTTAGACACCGTTCACGTTTAGACTGCAAGGTGCCCTGTTTCTGTTATTATTTCAATGTGTTAAGGCTCTGTGAGTCAATAGAAAGATAAGGTGCTATCTGCTTTTCCAGTGAAGAAAACGTGAGTTGTGGGGCGTGGTGTGGTGACGGTTCATTGTTGACCAACGAAGATGCCACTTCATTTTCTTTATTTTCACAGAGGCGTACTGCGAATTTTGCTTCCCTTTTCTGGGTGTTTTGTTTCGGTTCTAAGGCTTGTTGATGCGTTTTCCAGGATACATTCTTCACTTTCATAGGTCGGTGACACTGCTGCAAGTTTGAGTCGAGTTCAGAAGGTGAAGATTCAGTCTCCACTCTCCACTGTGTTGTTCTTTTTAAGTTTGGTGCATACCAGATTTGTACGAGTATTAGCAAACGAATTAGGTGAATAGTGTTACTGTTTCTATTTGATATCTGGTTGTTCTGTAATCTGTATAATTTTCCAGAGGCATAGAGGCCATGGCCTACGATTAGGGGTATCAGTGACGTGTCTTTTTTTTTTTTCTCGTTCTGTTTTAACAGTGTCTTGTAATGAATCCCATCATAAAGGACACAAAATATTTCCATAATTTCTTGATTCAAAATTCATACACTAATACCAAGAAATGAGGGCATTTTTTCCTTTCCGGCTAGTTTCTTGTAATCATTTTGACCTGTATTCAGCAGCCACTTCCCAGCAGTTCAGCATGTTATTGCTCACTGATAATAACTAACTAATTCATCTGAGATAAAATTAGTATGGACTACAGAGATTTTTTCAATGAAATGGTGTGAATTGCAGAGGTTTTTTCAAAATTGTAGTTCAACTTTCAATGAACCTGATTTTCCTTCCAAACACCTATACTGCATTCAGAAGTGTGTTTTTACTGTTACCAGTGCAGAGATGATGATAAGGATTGCAGTGATTGTTTTGATTGGGCTTCTGGCATACGCTTATCAAGCCACCCGCCCTCCACCTCCCAGCATTTGTGGCTCACCTGGTGGTCCGCCTGTAGTAGCCCCTAGAATAAAGCTCAGAGATGGAAGGCACTTGGCCTACAAGGAGCACGGAGTGTCTAAAGAAGTGGCCAACTATAAGATTGTCTTTATTCACGGCTTTGACTCTTCTAGACATCATGCAGTGATTGCAATGAGCCTCCCTCCGGTATTGAATTCTCTAGGACTAAGATTCTTGATTCATCATTGGCTTTTTAGCCTTTGCTTGTTTAACTATAAGTTGCACTGATCGAATTCGGTGGGAATAATTTTCAGGAACTTGTTCAAGAACTAGGGCTCTACATTGTTTCATTTGACAGACCAGGTTATGGAGAAAGTGACCCACATCCAAAACGATCAGCAGAAAGTTTGGCTTTAGATATAGAAGAGCTAGCTGATCAGCTGGGACTAGGATCTAAATTCTATGTAATTGGATTTTCTATGGGTGGTCAGTTGGTTTGGGGCTGCCTCAAGTACATTCCTCATAGGTAACTTCTTCATTCTGAAATTTGGAATCCAGGGGATCTTTGCTTTTGCAGTAGATTTGAATAGACGTCTAATATAAACAAAATGAAAAATTCCAAGAAAAAATCTGGGTGAAAGAAAGATCAAAAGCTAGTAGAGGAGATGCACTTCTAATATCCTTCTCTATCACTGAAGCGTGGAGAAAAAATAGGGGACTTTTCTTTAATGCATTATAACTTTTAGAAGTACTTGATGCCAATCATCTATGGTTTCTTCTTTGAAAATGCAAGAAACATTCCTGTTCTATATTGGTTTTTAGTATAAGTTCTATCACCGCCAGCACAATATGTTCTCTTAAGTTTGTCATCTCTCTTAATGCCGATAGGCTAGCAGGAGCAGCATTACTAGCTCCGGTCATCAACTACTGGTGGCAAGGCTTTCCTGCCAACTTGTCTACAGAGGCTTACTTCATACAACCACCTCAGGATCAGTGGGCCCTTCGTGTTGCTCACAATTTACCATGGCTAACCTACTGGTGGAACACTCAGAAGTGGTTTCCCTCATCCAGCGTTGTAGCCAAGAACGTACATATCTTCTCTCGCCAGGACCTGGAAATAGTTTCTAAGATTTCTGGGAGAGATGTGAACCAGGTACTAAACTTTCCTTTCTTGTCGTGGTAGAGGGTAAAGATTTCCTTTCTTTTCTCTTTCTATCTCCATTGAACAAAATCCCAGAGTTGGGGTTGCCTAATGTAGTGCCCAAGCACCTTCTTCAACAGACCAGGGTACTGCCAATTTTCAGGATTAGCTTCTAATCTGCAAGCACATAATTTCTGTGCTTGTACCACACATTCATTCTGTGGGCTGCAAATCTCTTTGTTCTTACCCTTATTAGCAGCTTTATTTGCCCCTTAGACTGGGAGCCCCGCATCCTCCCAACTTGTCATTTTTGGATCTTGAAATGTTTTTCTCCTTCCAATAACTGCGGGAAAAGCACCTTTGTGGTACCAGAAAGATCTCCTTTATGAATTTTTGTTGTTTAAAAAAAGCTACTCGGTTACCAGATAGATTGAACCTCAACGTTGCATGAATGTATGTTTGCCATCGGCAGAATCAAGAGTAAGATCTTTTCGTACACTTGAACATCATTAGCAGAGAACACAATTGACTGGGAACTGAATTTTGATACCATGCTATTAGTTGAGTTTCTTATTGGTTCTTTTAACAGCAACAACCCTCCTTTCAAAGGGGTCTAGACCGAGTGAAAAATACAATGAACTATGGAACCCAATTTGTGATGAAGTGTTGTACTTCAACTTGATTTTGATACTATGTAAAAAATGGGTAACTTTAATTGAAGAAATGTGTTGTTCCCAATATTCTTTTACTTTACCAAATTGGAGATATTAAATCCTTCTGGAAATGTAATCATCCTTATGTAAAGAAAAAAGTCATGATCAAGCCTTTGGCTCTTTGGTACATCTTTCATACAATCTTTTTCTTCACCTTTTCTTTCCGTAACTGCAGTTTTTTTTTTCCTTTTTTTTCTCCCTTTCCTTAGCATTTCCCCTTGCAGGCGGAGGTCAGGCAGCAAGGAGAGTTTGAGTCCCTTCATCGTGACATGATGGTTGGATTTGGGAATTGGGAATTCAGTCCAATCGATCTTGAGAACCCTTTTCCAAACAAGGAAGGCTCAGTTCATCTATGGCAAGGTGGTGAAGATATGCTTGTGCCAGTTATGCTGCAACGCTATATCGTCAAAGAACTTCCATGGATTCAATACCATGAATTACCAGCTGCTGGACACCTATTTCCACTTGTTCCCGCTGTAAGCGAAGCTATTACAAAAGCACTTTTATTTGGGCAGAAGTAATCTTATTTGTAATGCCTATTTGCTGTTTTCTTCCCTTTGCTATAATCCTTTTTCTCCTTACTTTCTCGTTTCACCTTGCCTGTCCTTTCATTTAAACTTTTCTTCTTTCATAACTCTATGTTGTTTTTCATGGAAACTTTCTTTGGTATGTATGTTTTCGCCCATAGTGAAAACCCTTTACTTAATGCAGTTTATGGCAGCAGAATTAAAAGAGCACAGTACTATTTCTCTGCCTTTATGTTATATGCATCATATGTTAAACAGATCACGGATCAAATTCAAAAAATAGTTACACCCCTATAAATGCAGCAGGCAAAAAGTAAAGCCCCATGATTCCAGGAGTAAAATAGACTGAGAATTTAGCAGAGAGATCTTTTTACAGATGACCAACTACTATAAACAACCTTTCTATATACAAAACCATGTTCACATGCCTCTCAAAAAACTAATCTTTCTATTTACAAAACCATGTACACTTGCATCTCAAAAAACTAGCCTTTCTATATACAATACATGCAACCATGTACATGTGGATCTCAAAACAAACCTGTCTCACAATTGAAGCCTACCGTTCAACTGATTGGCAAGATTGTGAGCATCCTGACACCCGGCCATTAGATTATAGAGAGAAGAAGTAGATTCAGTTCAGCAGGATCTGCTTCATCAAAATTTCCTCATGAACAGGAAGACCATTACATCAAAAAGAACACATAAAACATTTAAGAGACAATCCCCATTGTCCCTCATCTTGCAACAGCTGCCGATCTAGATCCTGTGCCATGCGATTCATCAGCGGAGTGAGTTCCCAGTTCTAAGAAGCCCTCACACATATCATTCAACAGTTTCTTGACAGAAAAATTTGGGTCAACAACTTTATATGTCTGACAACACTTATCCTCCATCAATTTTATAAACTCATCGCGATGAGGCATATGGAAATCTGGTCTTCCAAGAGCCGAGTCACATCTCAGACAAAGTTTTACCTCTCCTGACAGCGAGGAGGCAATCTCTAATCTAGGACATTCATCAGGGATGGTTGCAAACTTGCTCTTGGTTCCCCCCTTACTTGAAGAAGCTCGAATACCATCACCTCCATTTCCTTCATGTAGATGTCGAGATGCTTGAACTTCTGAACCACGGTTTTCAACTGAATTGTTCCCAGCTGAAGAATCCAACTTACCTGGTGAACCTACAAGCAACGCCAATCCATTAGAGGAGCATGAATTGAGGTTTTCAGTACCAAGCGTAGTTTACTGAACAGCACCAAGCACCTTCTTCTCATCCTTTGTCCTTATTTACATATGTCATTCATAGTTAGGCATATTACTCAGATTACTCTTGGTCCAACAATGGTATAATAATTCTTATAGTGACCATCCAGATGCCATACATCCACTATTAAATAAGACAAATATATGTTACAAAGGATATTCTAAAATGTTCCTTATGCCTAGATCAAGGATCAGGCCAACAGTGTAACATTATGGATAAAACAAAGCATGCATGCGTCTCCAAAGTGCCTTTTTCTGCAGTCCAGATGTTCCGTATATAAACTGCCTCATAGAAAGTTTATAGAAACAGAAAAGGTAAATAACGTGGAAACAAGGGAAAGGGAAGGGGTTCTGCTAGCGCAGTATTTTTAAGTTGCAACTACGGTGTTTGTTTTGTTCACCACCTTTGTCCTGCATTTATGTTATATTTGATTGTTTGTACACATCAATAAGCACTCACAAAATTTCAAAAATCAACTTTGCCAGAAGTAGTTCAGTATTAACAGTGAAAACAGAAGATTAAGATCCCTACCATTCTCTAACAATACTCCATTATTAATTGTGGTGCCTACTATCATCAAGTACATGAATACATAGATATAGAAACTATTTGCGTAAACCAAATGCAGGAAGTCGTAATAGAAGGGGTTTACTAAAAGACGGGATATACAAAGCAGGAATCGTAACAGAAGGGTTGGCTGAGAGACAGGCTACTGAACTCACTGAAGATAAAAGTTAATGGAGAGTTTCAGTATTGTAATCTCTGATCTACTTACATTTCACAGTTAAATAAAAACAGGTCATGGATGATAGATACATCCAAGTTTGAAAAATTCTCCATGTAGAAGTATTTGCACATATGAACTATGTTATTCCAGAAATTTGTTCAAGGAATGAAGATACACCTGGATGAATCATTTGAATAGGAACCTCATACGGTGGGACATCACCAGCAAACATGTCATCAGTAAAAGGCTCATCTTTTGGCTTGACCAGCACATCAGTAGCAAGAGCCTTCTGCTTTGGTGAGCAAACAATGAGTGGCCCAATTATCGGCTCACTAATCTGCACACAAGATGCCCTCTCAGGCATAGATCTTTTCCGTGGGGAAGGAATTTGAGGCAAGAGAGGTTTCTTGCCCTTGCTAACAGGACCACACAGATGTGAGATGGTTTGTATGGTGGACCGAGATGTCTCCATCATATCACGAGGCCACTGTTGGCTACAAAGTTCGGGCAGCTTGTCCTCCATTTTAGGTTCTTTTAGTAAAATTCCACCCAAACTTTGCCTGCACACACTGGCAGAAAATGTAACCTGATCACCTTGGTTTCTTCCGCACAACCTTTTTAAAGGACGTTCAGCCTCATCCTCCAAATCCTCGTCCTGAGAGTTTGAAAGGTAAGTTGGTAATTTTGAGCAGAAAAACAAAAAACAGACACAAATGTAAGGAACAGTAGAGCAAAGAATAAACATTAAGGACATACATCAATACTCTTACATTTCTTCTTCTTCTCCTGTTCTGCAACCTGATTGATAGCATTAGCATGAGAAAAAAAAAAAAAAAGTGGAGCAAAAGAGAGAGAAAGAGGGAGGGAGGAAGGGGGTTGAAAACAGCCCCCCAATTGTGTTATAAGTTAAAAAAGGCAAAATGTACCACATTGTCGTACTCCTCAAATATAGCATCTGCAAGAACTCTGTAATTCTCTTCTTCGATAAATTCCCAGTTCTTGTCATACAACTTTAGAAGTTTTTCTAGTACTGGTTTCACTTGATCTTTTTTGATTCCAATGTTCCTCATTGCATGAAAGGCAGCCGCAACTCTAGGATTTGAAGCCATTGATGATTGTTCACCAGCTCCTTATACTAGAAACTCAAATGCCGAGCAAAACTATTCCAACACCAATAAGTGTCAGGATTAATAGGTCTTTAAGAAAATGTATTAGTCCATCAGCATGTTTCTCAAGTAAAATTAATTGCTACAGTGGAGAAGAAACAAACATCACTTCTAATCACTCGTGAAGTATACACTCAAAGGTTAGGCAATAATCATGAAGTATACACAAAACAATAAGTAAAAATACTTAACTAAAAAGGAAAAATTACTTTGCCTTGGTAGATTTAACAATGATCCCAAAATAGTATTCAAATCCATCTTCTATCAATTTGTCACTGTAACACTAAACGAAAAAAAACAAAAAAATCCATTTTACTCACCAGAGTTGAGTGCAGCTGCAGGTTTTGGTACACAGCCACGTACAGACACCTTGGTGCTTAGCTAGCTTTATGAACAGCCAGTTACAAAGAAGACATGCAATGATTGCATAATCTTGCTATCAAGGCCTGCTTCGGAAGCCATTTCTTTGAAGCTGCACATAATGATTTAAATCATTGATTTGCAAGCAAATACTCAACCTGTGATCACATGATAAGATTGTACTATTTCAACGGGAAAAAAAATGCTCTCACTTTCAAATATTATGATGCAATATTAATGACAATAAATTGAAAGTTAAAAGTTACAGTTACAAAGTTTTAGGCAACAAGAACCAAAAAAACATAAGAAATCAAGAAATAAACAGAAGAAGAGAGTAAAACAGCAGAGTGCCTCTACCTTTTTTCTCTTTTGGCACGTTCTTTACAGTTTTACTGACTCCACGACTCTCTTATTGGCTTCCCATTAAACTTCATTTACCTCACTCTCGAAAAGAAAATACAAAATGCCCCACAAAAAATGAAATATTTTCACACAAACGCACTCAAAATACTACATGCAAAAAGAGCTATCAGGTAATAAACACACTCAAAAGTACTATACGAAAAAGGGGGGAAAAAAAAGAGGAACTTTCAATCGGCAATAATCTGCCCATACCAAATCCCCGCGAAATTCAACATAAAGATATTAGAAAGTAAAGGAAAAAGAAACAGAAAAGAAGAAACTCAACTGAGTTGCAGCAATATTCTCTCCTTTCCAGACCTTTCTCACTCAAAACAGAGCCGAAGAGGTAGAGTCTCTCAAAACAAGCACAACATTTCAAGAACAAACAAAACGATAAAATTTGTGATTTCTCCTCCATGAATAAATGGCAAAGATAGAAACCAAAGGCACATTCGCGTTCCAGAAACAAAAATCTAATAACAATCTGAAAATCCGGAAAGCAAAACGTACCAGCATTAGAGTAATCTCGGAACCTAGACCGCGAACTGCAATCGATTTGATAGAAAGGAAAGAAAAACCAAGGACACTCCCTCCGGGCGAATAGATGTAGAGAAAAAGGAAAGAAGGTGGCATCAAATAGTCTCGGAATGAAGACCGGGAATTGCAATCGATGTCATAGACAGCAGAGAAAACCCAAAGGACAATCCCTCACTCACTCACACCCTCCCTCGTGGCGAACAAATGTGGCGTCGTGGAAGAGCGTGAAGTGCACAAGAATTAGGAATGCCGTCCAGTTGGCGCTTCTGGGCCCAAAAGGCGAGACACTACGGCGCGTGTAATTAAGGCGCATGGTGAGATTGTGATGCCTCGGTTCCGGAGACAGGCTCGTCGCGAACGACGTCAGAACGGATTCCCGGCCGCTCAAGAAGACAGGTCAGGTACGCCGTACTGGTTTTGATGGAAATTTTAATTAAATTAACAAACTTTATACTAACTAATCAATTAAAAACAAACCTAGAACAGAATCCAACCTGAAAAATGTTTTAGTTGATATTTGTATTGTAATATTATTTTTAACACGTGAATTTTTTGTTTATGAACAAAGATTTAGGTGAAAATTAAATTTTCTATTCGAAACAATGAAATGTGTTAAAAATAATGTGTCACCAAATACTTTAATTTTGATTTTGATATATTTTCTAAAATAAAATAAAAATATTCTAACTTTTTATAAATCAATTCTAAGTGAAAAATTATCTTTCTTAATACATTGCAACAAGGGCAGGTTTCATGGGCCTTCATTTTCTGCTGGGTTGTAACTAAGTAGTGCCCCAGAGAAAGGCCCGGCAAAGCCCGAGAGTGGAAGATCTCTGAAAGGGGCTTTCTTTTTGTGGATGAGTAAAAAAGGCCCGGCAATTGCACCCTGATGTTCCGGCGGATCCAACTGGTCCTAGCGCCGCCGAAATACAAATCTGTCCACTGAGTCTCCGTTTTGCACGGTATGAGCTAAATCTCTCTTGACTCTAGCAATTTCTTTTCTCTCAACCCCTCTGAAATTCTCCTGAAGATGAGCTCGTGCATGTCTAGCATCATCGGAGTAGGTAAATGTCTAGTAGATGTCTGGGGAAAGGAAGTAAGAATCAAGATAAAACTACACTATTGCATCTTTGCTGGTGAGGAAAAAGTGGTGAATCGGGTGCTAGGAAAGTGACAGTAGCATCTACAATTCCAAATTTGTTTTTGCCAAACAGGGCAATCTTCATGTCCCTACTCCAACTACAACTAACAAAGTTTTATGCCCCAATCAATTTCTCAGAGACCATCATAACGCCCGTCTACTCATTTGGATGCAGGTAGGGAGGATGGCCAGGTTCAACTAGGAAAGTTGTATCATTTGGCCAGCCCGAACGACCCCATTTTATGATCCCTGTAGGCAGTGCAAAGGATGGAGCCCAAATGTTTGATGGAATGTCCAAGAGAGAACGCAAACGAAAAAACAGGCCAGAATAAAAAATAACACATTTTTCATAGAAATAGTAATCTTTTTAATGCACAATTTACCATTCTACAAAAATAAATAAATAAATAAATAAAACGCGGAAGAGTAATTGGAAACAGGTACCATGATAAGAATCGAGTTGAGCTGAAAATCTGTAAACAGCTTTCTATTAACACTGTAAAATCATATACATGTATGTGAGGAAGAAGGACAAGAGCAGTGTATACAGCTCTTAAAAAATAGACAAAAGAAACTCTAAGCTAGGGCTGCAATGGCTATGGGCCTCTTAAAGAATACAGCTCTCCCTCCTCATTTCGTAATTCTAAGTCCGGGTGAGTCATCAGTTTCATCAACTCTTCTGCAAAAGTGGCCTGTTTTGCTTCAACTACGATGTGAAGAGCTGTCTCTGTTGAGAAAATAGATGCTGAACACATTTGTACATTGTGTAATGCTATTATTCGGGTCATATTATGGACCATTGGACAATAGAATGTAGCTGTTCTAAGTCCTTGTATATTTACCTTCCATAGTTGGTTTTGTTGTTTTCTTGTAAGGTTGAACATAGATGATAATACAAGAATTCATTCTTTCCAATCCATCGTGTTCTTCTTATCATGGTATCACAGAGCAGGTTCGATCTTGTTGCTTGACCTGTTATACCCACCATTTCTCATTCGCTTCCGCACCATCATTTCTCCTTTTTTTGAAACCGGTCATCACCCATTTCGATTTGCTTTGGTTGATCACCGTTTTCCTCCTTAATGTTTGAATCTCATTTCTGAATCAAGCACCACCATTTCTTCTCTTCCGGTTTCCTTGAGGAATTTCATCAAACAGATTGTAGGCTCCCCCGTTTCTGCTCTATTTTCTGCTTTGCTCTCTCACAAGCATTTCGTCGAACACCATACACGCCCCCCTTTTTCCATTGTTCCCTTGGTTGATTCATCTCAATGAGCAGTGACGAAGACCAAGCCCGTGGCCGCTCCACCCGAGCCCATCGGCGTGCACCACCACGAGGCCGAGGCCGCCGCTCTCCTCCTCGAGTCTCCAGAGAACCCCCTTCTACCGTACTCGTACAACAAGGGGACCCCCTTTACCTCCATCCCAGCGATGGAACCGGGATCTTGATTGTCACCGAAAAGCTTTCTGGATCCCTTAATTTCAGAGCATGGAGCAGAGACATGAAGAACGCCCTGCTGGGAAAGAACAAATTCGGACTCCTTGATGGTTCTTTCCCAGATCCGAGCCCTACTTCTCCTCTTTACCCACATTGGGAGAGATGTAATGGAGTTGTTCTTTCATGGTTCCTTACGTCTCTCTCCCCAGATCTCTACAAGCGATTCACGTATGCAACGAGTGCGAAAGATGTTTGGTCCCGATTGCACAAAAAATTTTCCAAAGTGGGCAGCAAAGAGATCGTCTCTGTCAAGCGGGCCATTACCTTCTGCGTTCAAGGAACAGACTCGGTTGATAATTATGTGATGCGTTTGGAGCATCTATGGGATCAGCTCTCCGCATATCTCGCAATCCGCCACCCATTCATCTCCAGCCTTGATGAATTTGAAGAATATCAAGATGAAGGAAGGCTTGTAGAGTTTCTCCTCGGCTTGAATGAGAGCTATGCCCAACTCAGCTCTCAAATCCAGAACAATCGCCCATTACCGACCCTTGAAGATGCTATTACGCAAGTTCGGGATGAGGAATCAACCCGCATCTTGGCCGGCAGCGTTCGTGGCCATTCCATGGCCTTCTCTGCGCATCAGAGACCGTCGGGGAAGACGGGTCCTGCGTCGGGTCCGTCGGGTCAGCATCTGGGCGGATCGGGCCACCATCTGGGCGGGTCGCATGTGGGCGGGTTGAATCCAATCGATCAGACCGCAACTGGGTCCGGTCTGCTGGGCCGTTTTGCCAGCGGGCCACACGCGGACTTCATAGCGGGCAGCCCAAGCGCCCTGGGCCGCGCCCATTTCAGCGGGCTGACGCCCCATGGACTAAACGACTTGTCGTTTAGTCACGGCAGTGAACTGCATGCCGTTCAGCGCCCCCAAAATTTTACCACCGGCCCCAAAACTACTAATTCCTCCCTTGGACGGAATTTAACTTGCACCCATTGTAACCGCAACGGTCACCAAATTTCTGAATGCTATTTTTTGGTGCCGTGTGCTCAATGTGGAACCATTGGACACAATAAAGAACGATGCTATCAGCTCCCAGGCAATTCCAACAAGAAAAAAGGGAAAGGGAAAGTGGCCAGACAAACAACCACCAATCAAGTAGCCTCTGTGGTGTCCACTGACAAGCAAACTTTGGAACTTAGTGCTGATGATTATGACAAGGTTGTTACTCTCCTTAATGGCCTTTCTACCTCATCAGGACCAGGTATTTCCCAAGAACTGAAATCTTTGTTGAATTGGATTATAGATTCAGGAGCTAGTGATCATGTTACTGGTAACTTTGATTGTTTGGTATCTCCTAAGCCATGTAAGCATGCATCTAGGACTGTACATTTACCCAATGGTCACACAATTCCTGTTACTCACATTGGTTCAGTGCACTTACCCAATGGTCATACCCTTAAAACCGTACTCTACTCATCGGCCTTCAATGCAAATTTAATATCCATTACCAAATATTGCCGAGACAACCATTGTCGAGTCATTTTTTACCCTCATTTTTGCCTTTTTCAGGACATATGGACTGGGACAGTGACGGGACTGGGTAGGATGCACGATGGACTTTACTACTTAGTGTCTAAACGCGGTCAGCCTCACCATTTTGCTAATGATGCTCATGGTGTACCTTTTGTATTTTACAATTCATCTAGTAAACCATCTTCTGTAATGAATTGTAATGTTTTACACCGACGTTTGGGACATCCTTCCTTGAAGGTGATGCAACTCATACCATGTTTAGCTACTCCATCATCATTTGATTCTATTAAATCTTGTTCTGTTTGCCCTTTAGCAAAGCAGACACGATCATCTTTTCGTGCTAGTACCACATCTACTCAGCATATTTTTGATTTAATCCACATGGATATTTGGGGGCCCTACAAAGCCCCTTCACATTCAGGCGCACGCTATTGTCTTACCATAGTTGATGATTTTTCACGTGCGACTTGGGTCTTTTTGATGCAAAATAAAACTGAAACTTTACCTCACATTCAAAAGTTTTTTGCACTCATTACCACCCAATTTAACACTCCCATTAGGCGTGTTAGGACTGATAATGCCCAAGATTTTTTTGCTTCTGCTTGCACCACATTTTTTTCTTCCCATGGTGTGGTCCATGAGAGTTCTTGCGCATATACCCCGCAGCAGAATGGCGTTGTTGAGAGAAAACATCGCCATATCTTTAATGTTGCACTAGCCTTAAAATTTCAAGCAACCATTCCTATCCGTTTTTGGGGAGAGTGTGTACTCACTGCGACCTATTTGATTAATAGGACACCTACTCCCACTCTGCACGGGAAAACACCTTTTGAGATGCTCTTTGGAAAATCTCCTTCCCTTGACCATCTTCGCGTCTTTGGTTGTTTGTGTTACGCCACTGATCTCACTCAGTGTGACAAGTTTGGGGCACGTGCAATCACTTGCATTTTCATGGGCTATCCCTATACCCAAAAGGGATATCGGCTTTATGATCTCCAGGGAGGGCGGTTTTTTGTTAGTCGGGATGTGGTTTTTCATGAGGATTTCTTTCCTTTTGCTCAGGCCACTTCCTCTTGTACTCCCACACCCTTAGATGATCCTTTAGAATCCACTCGCATTGTGCATGATGCTGAGGTATTGGGTCCCCCATCATCCACCATAGTCCCTTATGTTGCTCCAGTCCCTCTATCACTTGAAGCTTCACCCACTCCTACGTTACCTCCCACTGATTTGCCCTTAGTTCCTCTCTCCGACCCTATTACTTCCCTTCCACCTTGTCGGTCTGATAGATCCCATCGACCCCCTATTTGGTCTAGTGACTATTTTTTCCCAGCTTCCTCTATCCCCTCTACTTCCCATCCTATCTCCCATGTCCTTTCATATCATCGCCTAAGCCCGGATCACTGTCATTTTATTGCTTCCATCTCCTCCACCACTGAACCTACCTCCTACAGTGAAGCAGTTCTTGACCCTAGATGGCGTGTTGCTATGGCTGATGAGATTCATGCATTAGAGTCTAACAGTACATGGGACCTAGTTCCTCTTCCTGCAGGACATAAACCCATTGGTTGCAAGTGGGTTTACAAGATCAAGCATAAGGCTGATGGGAGTATTGAGAAGTACAAAGCCCGCCTTGTTGCTAAGGGATATAGCCAGCGTGAGGGTATTGACTATTAGGAAACATTTTCCCCTGTTGGGAAAATGATCACTGTCCGCATTTTGGTCACTCTTGCTGCAGTCAAGAATTGGGAAATTCATCAGATGGATGTGCACAATGCCTTTCTTCAAGGCGATTTGGATGCTGAAGTTTACATGACCATCCCTGAGGGGATTCAACGTCGTAAGGGCTCTCTAGTTTGCCACTTGCGAAAGTCACTCTATGGACTTAAGCAAGCATCTCGTAGTTGGTACTTCAAGTTCACTAATGCTTTGATTGCAGACGGTTTTCAACAGTCTCATCATGATCACTCCTTATACATCAAACAGGCAAGTAAAGGCCTTCTCATTGTGTTCATTTATGTTGATGATATCCTGATCACAGGGGGAGACGAGTCTGCTATCAAAACGTTCAAGCAGTATTTGAACTCCAAATTCCACATTAGAGACCTTGGACCAGTGAGATACTTCCTTGGGATTGAGATAGCACGGAACAAGACTGGATTTGTGCTCAACCAAAGAAAGTATGCCCTTAAACTCATTTCAGAGTGTGGACTAGCTGGCGGTAAGCCCTCCATGACCCCTTTAGAGCAAAACCGCAAGTATGTTGGCATTGACTTTGCCAATCCACTTCAGTTGACGGTCGATCCACCATTTCGAGACATATCTAGCTACCAACGACTTATAGGTAGATTGATATATCTCACCATGACGAGGCCAGACATCAGCTATGCCGTGCAGATTCTTAGCCAGTTTATGCACGATCCAAGAGTATCACATTATCAGGCAGCCCTACGAGTCATTCGATATGTTAAGAGCTCGCCAGGACTTGGATTATTGATTAGATCAGATAGTGAGCTTGTTCTACAGGCTTATTGTGATTCTGACTATGCATCATGTCCCATGGGGAGGAGATCCACTACATGCTTCTGTGTCAAGCTAGGGAGTGCCCTAATCTCTTGGAAATGTAAGAAGCAACCCTTTGTATCTAGATCCTCCACTGAATCTGAATACCGCACCATGGCCACAACAGCATGTGAAATTATTTGGCTTTTGGGTCTCTTGAAGGACTTGCAGGTACCCTATTCAACACCTGTTACACTTTATTGCGACAATGAATCAGCCATCAAACTTGCAGCCAATCCAGTTTTCCATGAAAAAACCAAACACATAGAGGTGGATTGTCACTTCATCCGTGAGAAGGTAGCCGCAGGTATTATACGCACAAAGCACATTGCGTCACGAGATCAACCTGCGGATATCTTGACCAAGGCCTTAGGAATCTCACAGCATCATTTTCTACTTAGCAAGCTGGGCATGTATGATTTATACCGTGCACCAGCTTGAGGGGGCCTGTTGAGAAAATAGATGCTGAACACATTTGTACATTGTGTAATGCTATTATTCGGGTCATATTATGGACCATTGGACAATAGAATGTAGCTGTTCTAAGTCCTTGTATATTTACCTTCCATAGTTGGTTTTGTTGTTTTCTTGTAAGGTTGAACATAGATGATAATACAAGAATTCATTCTTTCCAATCCATCGTGTTCTTCTTATCAGTCTCCTTCCCTTATGTTATGGAAGGTATGTATACAAAGCTCTTCGGAAAATATAGAAGTAGGTGGGATTATTTTGTAATAATCATGTTAATGTCCACCACTCCAACTTTTGACTGAAACCAATAATCTTGGCATTGTATGGGCATCCTAATTATAAGAATTCTGTGCTTGACATGGATTAGAAAACGGCAGCAGTTAGAGGAATCTGACCTTAGTTTTGTAAAAGATATTTGCGATTCTACTTGTTTCTTTTGCTTTTCTTTTCTGTCTACAAGATACGCGAGAAAACGTAATAAGAAAGAGAGAGCCCGCAAGGAGACCTGCGTATTAGTGAAACTGAAGAGAAAAGAGAGGTATAGTACATGATTAGACAAGTAGAAGTCCTCATTCAGTACCTTGACTACAATCACCCCGACGTTAGTTTACAATATCAAACTATTGATACACAGGCAAAAAACTCTAATGTAGAGCTAATAAAAACTTGAAGGAAATAGTGTAGATGGACATCCATTCAAAGTCTTGGTTTCCTCGTTCTTTCTTTGGCCTTCCTTGCTCAAATCCTTTGAGTACCTCTGATAAATTTTCTTCGTTTCCATTTGAGGTGCTGATCCAGATCTTGTGTTTATCACATGTTGAGTTGCCATCTTCCAATAGGCTTGAAAAATCTACGTTTACTTCGCCCAAAAAGAAACTTGGACCAAAACGTTGAGCGGATTACATCAACCCAAAGTCCAAAATGTAGCACAACAAAAATTGATATCGGACAACCAGCTAAACCTATCACAACAATGGGAACCATTGCCATTCTACTTTGATAGACTAAAAAACTGGTTGCGCTGAAGGCTATAATCATGGCTACTATAGATATGAAGAGTGTGCTTAGTCCGAACAGCAACCTTCTAGGTAGTGAATGAAGCAAATCTTTTTGTGTGTACCGAGAGGTGAGGATTGACAAAAAGATTAATATGGAAGTTGAAGAGGACAACAAAGCTATTGAATCTGAAACGAAGAATACCAGAAACCAATCATTTTCTCCAAAGATAGGGAAGCCACTTGTTTGATTGTTACCACCTGGTACGGTAAAGGCGGCTGCAAAAACTACAGTAGCAATCAATGTTGCCACAAGCATACAATGCGTTGCCGTGTTCCTCATCCATTTCACACCATCGCGATGTAACTTTTCATGTTTCTCATTAAATAGCTCCTGAGGTGTGAGTCCCTTCAAATTTTTCTCATTCAAGAATGCAGGGGGCACAATCTTTTCAATCTCCTATGATAACCAAGATGAAAAAGGAACGATAAACGTACAATCAATATATTTGGAATAAGAATGAATGAAGTTGGAAGAATGTTAATACACACCTTGAACCACAAAAGCTCATATTGCATTTGAAGTGCTGCTCCTGCTACAATACTTAGTCTATCTGGAGGAGGCAACTTTCCAACAAGGTGCAGCATATTGTTGTGTTTTGAATCAACACATGATGCAAAGACATCCTTGAAAATGCCTATCTCATATATTATTTTGAATATTCTCTCTTGACGGTTCAAAACAGAAACGTGAAATATATTGCGATCTTTTTCATTGAGCCTCCATATGAGTTCAGGATCATAGTATAACAGGATTTTTAGAAATGCAACATTCCCTAATTCCGCAGCAAGAAAAACCATAGAGGAGAGTTTCTCATCTTCTTCATCTTCTTCAAATTTCTTTCTTGAGAACCCTTTCCATAAGACTTCAACTAATTGATGAGCTGTCGTTTGCATCAAAGCTTTGTGGCAAATCCCCTTAAAACCTAAATTAGGAAAAGAATAACATGTATTAGTTTTATATTTGCTACCTTTACAAGATCTATAACAAGAAATGATACTAAAATTTTTAGTAAGACAATGAAAAGAAACAAATGATGTTGCTTGCATACTCTTTGTGAACTTCTTTGGAATATGTTGTCTTTGCATAATCCATATGATTTAATTTTTTATCTATTTAAAGTATTAAATGCCACAAGCTCTAGTGAATTTAGGTAATGAATTTCAAGAAGTTGGATCCCACTGCCATCTTGAGATTGCCTAGATTACATGTAATTCAGGTAGTCAATGTCAGGAAATCTCGAGGCAAAATTTGTCAGAGTAGTTTTGAGAATCTATAGTGCAGAATGACTCGAGAAAATCAAGTAAAGCCAATCTCTCATTTCAAAATAATTTTATTGTTAAGAAAACTAGCAATCAAAAGTTTATGTTAATGTAATTGAAAAAGTACTTTTTAAAGTTTATATATATATCCACACAAAATATATAAGTTAGACGATGCACAAAAGATAAGCTTGGGTTAAAGTTGAACTAACATAAGTTTAAGATACTTTGCCAGATAGACATATGTCTGCGGCTGCCAATTGCAAAAGGTTTCTTTGCCAACTGTTCCAGTGCCAAACATCCATATCCACCCTCAGCAGTTGCTAAGTTTGGACTCTCTCTGACAAGTTCCAATGCTATATCTGTTCAACCAAGCAAGGTCTTAGGTTGGTCAGTGTCAAAGGTTCATTCGGAAGTCCTAACATGATCAGAATATCGCAATTAGAAGTATACAAATTGTTAAAATCAGTATGAAATTGTGTCACATTCCTAAAGTACGAACTTATAGAGTAGTTTATGTATAAAGAAATATCTTCCTTCCCTTGACCTAACTTAAGTAGAACGATTGAACCCTTTTTAATACAGACATTATAAAGTAATTGCACTGTAAATTGCTTGTCTCAAACTCGGAATTCAAGAGATATAGGGCATACCATACAAATCGCAGGAAATTGCTTGAGGAATGAGGTGAATGCGGTCATCTTCCGTCATTTCGTCCAAAGGAGTGACAGAGTATAGGTACGATACCATTTTTGTACGTCTTTGCAGAGCTGCTATGTGAACTGGTAGAAAATTTGATGTATTTCGGATGAATAGCAGTCTCTTGTTCGTTTTCACCAGCTCCTTGGCAATTTTCACAACTCCTGACATAGCAGCTATACCCAGGCTTGTATCGTTGTTGCTGTTTCGCACTTCTAATTCCTCTGGTTTCATTATTTTCAGCAGTTTTTTCGCAAGAGGGATACGTTCTAATGCAATTGCAAGTTGAAGAGCATTCATGCCCTGCTGTGTTATGGGATATGTAAAGGCTTCTGCTCTTTTCTTGAGTAAGTCCAGAGCACCTTTCGAATTATCTTCTAGAATAGCTCGATACACCTGATCACGTTCGGTTGTCGAAAGTTTAGTAGATGGCGGCCCTGAAACTTTTTTCAAGCGGCATATGTATTAGTTACTATATTTTCGTGACAAATCATGTCATTTAGCTACAAAGAAGGTGGTAGAATTAAAATACTATACGTCTCTACAACAAGTAATTCTTTTTCGTCGTTTTCACTTTTTATTTTATTTTATTTTTGCCTCCCCTACCCTGTGAAGATGCTTATCAAAGTATTTAATTATGAAATATTCATAAGTTGGAATGGGGCGGCAACAACATATAAACAACGCATTAGAAACACCTTTTTCCCTAGTCAAAAAGTTCAGTGTTGCATGCCTAAGTGACAGTCGGCAAAGAAGCAGATAGAGATTTCTTACACTCTGAAGAATTGCTTGACTTTGGCTCCTCCTCTTCCGATGTATTTGGATCTGAGCCCGTTTCTTGAGTTATTCCTAACCTTGTCTCGTCGAACCTTTTAGCCTCGTCCTTGTCATCCAGCAAAGTAGGTCGAAAATGAGAGCTGCACGGTTTCGATGTCGCTCTGGAAAATGCTGCGAGGGACGAGGGTTCTTGTTGATTGATATCTTGCGAAGATGAAGCCACTTCAGAATGACTCACTTTTGAAAGCGGCAGACTCTCGGCAACTGCTCCCCTCTGCTTTTGTTCTCTTCCCCGAAAGGAGTCCATAGCACCTTCTTCCATTTTCTTAAGCTTTATTAAAAGAAAACAAATGTTGTGAGTGAAGCATAAAGGAGTATCGTGTTGATAAACAAATACAGTACTTAATTAGGTATAAAGAAGAAAATGATGAGAACACGAAATAAATATATTTGCAAATATAACAATGTAATCATCTGAATTCATGGATAATATATATGTGTTATGAAAATTACATCTACCTGCTAAAACTTTTTTCAAGTAGAGGTGTTTGATATTTAAATAAGGGGGACTTTTTTCATTAGTAAATATGCTATTTTTGAATAAATTGATAGGTGAACACTTCTCAAATTTATGTATTGAGATAGTAAGAATCAAAGTTTTAAACACAATTTTATTTTTTTTAGAATAAATACATCATCTACACTGTTCATTTTTCTCGTTCATAATGATCCTCAAGTTTATAAGCGCAACATTTATCATGATTTGTTAGTCAAAACTAACAAGAAAGAATTCCATTGCACAAAGTAATCAAATATTATCATATATGTTTTTCTAATCAACTTGTAAAATGTTATAGCTATAATAACAACAATCATAATCACCAAAAGAAAAATCATAATCACAAAATTATGCTGAAAATCATTGCAAGTGTTGGACGCCACTTACCATCATAACTCTAGCTGTTTAAGTTCTCGCTTATTGCGCAGTCGGAAGAAACGGAGTCCCTGATATAACCTTGCTGGAGCTCTTGGTCACTAACTCCGTCCCCAAATCTGCAAAGTAAGCTTTGAAGCCTCTTAGAGCTGTCACCTAGTTTCCTGCGTGGCCGCTGCTCCCCTCTGCCTTTCTTCTATTCCTTTGTTTCGTTATCGTTGTTGACAAGCTTGATGCTTTATATAACCGTCCTATCCTGCCAATTCAACCTCGCACCCATGGCCTCATGCGACAATGGTGGCACACTCAGCACGTTTTTCCTCAGTTTTCATTTTTCCGTCTTCCTTGACCCATGTTAAAAATACAGCGTTGGCAAGTTGGAACCAAATATGCACCACAAAAAGAAAACCCATTGATGAACACATGCAAACAAGAGACGAAGAAAATGAACCTACTATATTAGTGTCATCTTCAACGACCTTGACTAAGCTTGGGCTTTCTACATTTATTTTTTTTTCCATTTCTTCGTATGATTATTTTATTTTATTTTTTATATTTTCTATCTGAGCCAACTTGACTACCAAAATGATCTCATTGTGTCTAGATCAACCGAGTTTCATTGAATTGCTGACGGAACAAGCAGAAAGGAAATGAAAGATCGGAGGATATCCTTTGAATATGATACATTCTTGGAAGAGACATACTTATTGTTATTGAAATATTCTTATTGCTTACTATTTTATGATGTATGTTGAATTGAAGTGGCTTAAAATCGAATTATAAGGAAAATAAGTAAACTAATTTAGAATGAAAATGATATCTTATACAAAATACATAATTAGCTATATAGATGAATAGTAACTAAATAAAAAATCATTTATTATAGGTTCTTACATTCTTAGATACTAGGGGTTATAGTGTCCTTTGGATACTGAAGGTCTCCATATCCTTTAAATAATAAATTTGGCCTTTGAGTTATAGCTGGATCGCCCTCTACAACCAAAATACTCAATTACCTACAACTTAGAAAATGATCTTGACATCGATAATAACTCCTCAACAACCCATGTACGGATTCGGACATTTCATAAGCTAAGGCCTTTTTAATGCTCCTAAAATTTACTAGCCTTAGCTGGTTATAAAGCGGTAATGTGGATATGATTTATTTCATGAAGACTAAAGGGCCAATCTTTTATACACGTCAACCTGGCTTGGACTTTTTTTTTTTTTTTTCTTTTTGTCTTTTTAAGTTTTGTACGAGCTGGAGTGGGAAACATCATAATGGCGATAAGACTTAAAGTAGACCGAGAAGTCCTCCTTTTCACACCTTTGTCAGGCCGCGTCTTAGATGTTGTTCCGATCTACCAGAGTCACGCATTAGTGTCGTGCCCCTTCGTTGTATAATTGCGACTGACAACTTACCCTCTTGAAGATTCCCCCTCGATGATCTCTTTGAACTGGCGCACCAAGACCGCACTACCACCAAACCTAGAAATGCTACAGAGAAAAGGACGTACGCACAAAGCATTCAACTAAAGAATCCTTCCGATGCCGCCATCATCAGTGACGTTGTACATATAAAATATCTTCATGCGAGTTTTGTAGCAAACTGCAATGATGGAGATTGTGGAAATCCGTTGGTACATGCACGGTTGAAAGTGAATGGACGCTCTGGTCATGCAGAGACACATATGGCTTTACAAATGTATGAAGACGCGTTATGTCAAATCTTTGAGCAAGTTGCAGTCGCCAGTTTGGAGATCCCGAACCGAATACCAAACCAAGTAGGTGCAGGTTTGGTTTATGAATCATTCAGATCAACTCATCAAGCGCGAGAAAAAGAATAAAGAGGGGGTCCCACGGACCGTTAGGTTCGCTTCATTTACAGCTTAGTTTTCGGCATGTTTTATCTCATTTACAGCTTAGTTTTCGGCATGTTTTATCTCATTTACAACTGTTATGCGTCTTGTCGAACTTAGTTTCTCTTGCAAGTTATACAGCGTTGCAGCAATTATAGTGCTTAAATAATTTCTTTGATGCTTCTGTTTTTTTCTGTCTATATTACGAGTATGTAGTTTTAGTTATGTTTTTCTTAATGTTTGTTACAGTCTTGCAATCTTTTTGGTCACAACTCCGGTATTCTTTCTTTTCCCTTTTGCGGTCTTGTTTGATCATTTCTTTATTCAATAACTTTTCGATCATTGTTTTAGTTTTATCTACCTTTATTTATAAATTCTTCAAGTTTTCTCTATTTTGTGAGTTTATACAGTAAATGAAACTCCTCAAGCTTGGAACAAAAGGTTGCACGTTATCATGTTCCATAAATCCACCAAATTCTAATTTTCAATTCGGAGGGGCTGACTCGCTGAAATTAACTTAACGGACGAGAGCTTTCATCGGAGCATGCAGGGAGCTATCAACGAAGTCCAAGTCTACCTTTCATCTTTTCGATGCAATAATCAAATAGGCAGGTCAGGTACGCCGTACTGGTTTCAGTGGCTTCCAACAAGTATATGGCAGAATTATAATCCCCTATGGAAATTTTAATTAAATTAACAAACTCTATACTAATAATCAGTTAAAAACAAATCTAATTCTAAGTATTGAAGAAAACCTAAAACAGAATCTAACCTGAAAAATATTTTAGATGATATTTGTATTATAACATTATTTTTAACACGTGAATCTTTTTGTTTATGAACAAACATTTAGGTGAAAATTAAAATTTTCTATTTGGATTAACCAAATGTGTTAAAAATAGTGTCTCACCCAAATACTTAATTTTGATTTTGACATCCTTTCTAAAATAAAAAAACATATTCTACTTTTTTTATAAATCAATTCTAGGTAGAATATTATCTTTCTTAATACATTGCAACAAGGGCAGGTTTCATGGGCCTCCACTTTCTGCTGGGTTGTAACTAAGTAGTGCCCCAGAGAAAGGTCCGGAAAAGCCCGAGAGTGGAAGATCTCTTAAAGGGGCTTTCTTTTTTGGGAAAGGAAGCTTGTCTAATGTCTGTAGAGTGTCACGTGTTGAAAAGTTCATTATTGCTTAAAAAGTAGTCTATAAAAATGTGAATTTTTCATAAGGAGATTGTATCTTACATATAGATTTTTCATTTACAACAATGGTCTAATCCAAATTATTTGTAATGTCACTTTCACTATGTAAACTTTAAATTATTTTAAAGTTGTATTTTGATACTATGTTATAAAGTTTATATTCAATTTAAATACTAACTTAAGAAAATAAGGACATTTATTATATATAAACTTTATCATAAAATCATTCCTTACCAATATAAAACTGTTGTACATCAACTTTATTTAAAAAAAATTCTAAATAAGATTTATGAAGTATGAGACTTATGCCATTACTAACTTATAACATTTCTTTTAGGTAATTCATAAGTGAAAAGAGGTATAAGGAGATAGAAAGACTTCCAAAAACCCAAAACATGTCGTATCGTTGTTGGTGAGCAGTTGGAAAAAATTTCTGTGGTTTTGTTTCGTTAATGTGGCCGGAAAAACAAGCGGTGGAGGGACAGAGAGCTGACACTATCTGTGCTGATAAAAGTAGTAGTACTTTCATATTATCTTGTGAGATAATGTGCAAGAGATTACTGCAAAATTTAATGCACAACGACTGTTACATCTCCATCTGCGCGACATGTATACAATGGTTAGTTTGGCTTTGACATTTCTTGTACTGTCACAGTCGACAAGTCAAGATATCTGATGAGGATGGCATGACATCATTTTCCTTAAAGATGATGCGTTTGGAAATCAAGAAAAGAAAATGAAAAATCGATTTAGATTTGTTCAAGGATTTGTGATATTAATTTTTTTTTTATAAATATGTGAATTTATTTATCAAAAAATAAAATAATACAAAAGTTTAGGGATATACCCTTGTGATATTGATTATTTTTTATATGATTTTAATTTTTTTTAAAATAAATTAGTAACTAAAAGATATGATTCACAAGTGTTGATGATATACAAAGAGAAGGAGAAGAGTCTTTTATTGCTAAATTGAGAGTTTTTTTAAAAAAATATATACTTATAAAGGTACTTAGTATCAAACTTAAAATCAAAAGATCTTAAATAACTTTTGTTTTCAACTTATACATATATTTGTCTGACTAAATTAAGAATTTAAATAGTTAAATAGGTAAAAACTTAACTTTCAATGTTGGATATAAAATTTTTGAAAACTTAGTCCATGCAGCAAGTGACATCATAAAATGGTTCAAATGGGAAAAAGTAAATCTTTTTTACAAGTCAACTTTTAAAGTATGAGTGTTTCTAACAATATCTAACTTCATAAAGAGAATTTACAGTAATTTTTTAAAATTTTCTTAGAATCAATTGTTTCATTACATTGTATTTCGTTTTTCAATAGACTTTCAAATAAAAAATGGTTCTCTTCGCTGACCTTGCTCGGCTCTGGAACCTCACTCGTTGCTTGGGAGCTGCCACGCCGTCTGAAATTGTTTTATGGTCCAGGACATGCTGTGGGCTTGTTTCGACCTCTCATGAGCAAGCAAAGTCCTACGCGATCGTGAGAGGGACATAATTTTTAAGGACAGGAGATATGATTCCAGAGTGGTCGGTTGCTGCAACGTTGATATAAAGGTGCTGGCTGCATGCATGCATGCGTGATGTTGACTACACCAGGTGTGTTGTAGCAAGCCCCATGATCCCATCTCTCCGAGGACTTCTGACGTCGGAATAAGCAAAGCATGGCGTGGCACCGGCGTTGACAACGTCGAACATGTCAGATCACCGGTTGGTGGGATTTTCTGTGGTTTTCTTTTGTTAACGTGGCAGAAAAAACAACCGGTGGAGAGGGAGAGCTAATCCGGTAGGTGAAGATAAAGGGAAAACGACCATTCGAGGCTCTTGGCTTCTGGCACGAAGAGCTCGCGGGGAAGTATTTTCTTCTTTTCAATACTGTTTTTCATGATAACAATTTTTGCCATTATTGGTTGATTTTTCTATGCACATCAAATGCCTAACATACAAGAAGTACCTTGCACGCAACATACTCAATATCAAATAAGATATAAATCATGCAAAACAATCTCTATACTATTCTAGTTCATTAATCAAATTTTCCTACAAGGGTTGCGAACTTTATTACAGAAATTATATATTTCATTTCATACGCAAAGGTATTATTTTTTAAATGAAATTTAATATTATAATTAAAAAATTAGTTTTCTCGATGAAATCAACTTATAGGACTAAATACTTATTTTATTCACAAGAGTTTTGAATGGGAATCATACAGTATAGTTAACACCTTTCATATATCGTAAATTTAAAAGAGAAAAAAAAAAAAAAACTAAAAGTACACAAAAACAGAAGGTTGACAAAAGCGGCTTTCCCGCTTACCTTCCCACCTGGGGTTCTTAGGTGGGTGTTCTTCTATATATGCTGAATGTGTGTAGGCTTTTGAGTGACGAGAAGACCAAGCTAAGAGTGTCCGTTTCAAACTCTTTCAGGTTCTCTCTCTCTCTCTCTCTCTCTCTCTCTCTCTCTCTCTCTCTCTCTCTCTCTCTCTCTCTTTGTGGAAAGGAGGTCACCCAGCAAAGATTTTGTGCTGTATTTGTCCAACCAAGATATCCTATCATGTTTTCTTTCTTTCTCCATTTATGTGTACTTGTTTTTCCTTCTGTTGAAACATTCGTTTTTTTCAAGTCTTGTTTAATTTGCCGGACGGCTTTAGCTCACATTACTGGTTCATGATAGAAAAGAATTAGGAACTGTTTATGAGTTGACAAAGGAAATCAAGTGGTCGAGTGTCCTTTCCCCGTTTTGTATGTATGTGCCTCGACTAGCACAGGGAGCCAGAAGTAGCTCGAGTACAAAAATGAAAGATCCTTTCATTACTGTCAATTTTTTTAAGAGATATCTAATGATATATATATATATATATATTCAAGCACTTTCCGGACGTCGAACCAAGAACAAGAGGTGACAAGCAGTGTTTCTCACCAATAAACTGGGTGTTTGTCGACTCATATGATATTGTTCAAATACCTTGCTTCTATCTCTTTCATGTTGTGGAGAATGAAGAAAGCCAGTGAACTGGTTCATTAATTCTTTTCATAAGTGGCTGATCTATCCACCAGATTCAACTATTTTGTATGCCTTTTCTAATTCATTAGTGTCATCTAACTTGGTTTTCATCTCAATATCTGTACTGAATTTTCAGGGTATTCACTTAACACCAACGATGTTCTTTCTCGTTATCTGTATCTTGTTGGTTGCATTGCTGGCTTGGGCTCGTCAAGCCATCCGCCCTCCGCCTCCCAAAGTTTGTGGCAGCCCTGGTGGCCCACCTGTAACAGCACCTAGAATAAAGCTAAGGGATGGAAGGCATATGGCCTACAAGGAGCATGGAGTGCCAAAAGAAGTGGCCAAATATAAGATTATCTATATCCATGGCTTTCGAAGCTATAGGCATGATCTAATTATTGAAAAAAGCTTCTCACCCGTATGAGCTTTTTGAGTTTGTACTTGGTCCATTGTTGAGTTTGCAGAACTTGCACTACAAATTCAATCAACTAACTTAGTGGTGGAAATAACTTGCAGGAATTTTTTCAAGAAGAAGAAATCTGCTTGGTGTCCTATGACAGACCAGGCTATGGAGAAAGTGATCCACATCCAAAACAAACAGTAAAAAGTTTGGCCTTAGATATAGAAGAGCTTGCGGACAAATTGGATCTTGGGTCCAAATTTTATGTAATGGGTAATTCCGTTGGTGCTCAGTTGGCTTGGGGTTGCCTCAAGTATATTTCTAGTAGGTAAGAAGTAATCAATACACTCTATTTCATCGTTGAACTTCAGAATCTAAAAGATTTTTGCCTTTGAATTTAATTTAAGTTCAAGTGATAATATTGTGTAGAACAAATTTAAAGCTTCTCAAACAATGACATTGCTAATAGGAATAGACCTTGTGGACTAAATTTTGGTGCATAAATATGTTAAGAAAAAGTTCTCTTTTTGATTTAATGACTCTTTTCACGAATGCTTCATTTTTCAATATGTTCAAAGAAAAGAAACATGTATTTCAATTTTTTAGTGATTGTTTGAAGATCAGATTTTTGTCATGAAAATTTGATATTTTTTATTATTAAATAAATGCTTTTTTACAGGTTGGGGCAAGGGAGTATAGGGTGTCTCAAACCTAGAAATTGCGCCATATCATGTAACTTATCTTGTAATTTACTTAAAACTACCAAAGGATCTCCACCCCAAATAATAAGAGTTTAAGACACCCTAGTCTTGCATTCCCACCTAAATGACAAAGACATAGAAACTTGTTTTTCAATCGTTGGTTTCTTTTAGTTAGGTAGGTTGAGAAAGACAATTCAAAAAGTTATTTTCTCATTATATTGAAATTTAATATATATATAGGAGCCATCAAGAAAAAAAATCCTTTATGGCCCTTTCGTAATTCTTAAGTATATGAAATCTTCCAAATGCCACAATACATGTAGAATTTCTTAAACCTCATATTTAGAAATTTGCAAAGAAGCCTAATTGACAAGATTATATTTTATCCTCATATGCAGAATTACTATTCTACCATTTATCTTAATTTTGACACTATATCTAGAAGTTCTTTCTAATTTTCTCGTATATGATTAGGCTTGCAGGGGCAGCATTAGTCTCTCCAATTGTTAACTTCTGGTGGAAAGGCTTTCCTACTAATTTATCAACAGATGCCTACTACAAACAATTGCCTCAAGACCAGTGGGCAGTTCGAGTTGCCCACTATATACCATGGCTAACTTACTGGTGGAACACCCAGAAGTGGTTTCCTGCAGCAACTGCTGTAGTCGGCAACATCAATATATTAACTCCGCAGGATCTAAAGATAATGTCCGACGTTGTCGGTAAAAAGATTTCCAAGGTACTTGAAGTTCCCATAGTAGCTCAGATCCTTACAGCCAGAACCCTTGCGTTTTGAGTAGCAGGATCCATAGGTAGCTGCAGCGAGTAGCATAATAGCAATGGAACTTTCTCTAAGTATGAATAGCTTTCATAATTTTAATAGCCAGAGGGTGTTAAGGAATTCCATCAGTCAAAAGCATATTTGGAATTTTGATCTTTTCTTTTTTGGTTAAATAAAGAATGTTTGGTATAGGATGTTGAACTTACTACCTAGGATGGACAATTAATAGCTAACTACTAAGCTACTGACATGTTGACAAAATCTCAACTATGTGATTGCATTAGGATGTTTGTATTAATGCATTCATTTTAGGGGGTCTTATCTTCTACTGCATGGTTGTTGCAGGGACAGGCAACACAGCAAGGACTATTTGAGTCGATGCATCGAACCTTTATGATCGGAGTAGGCAATTGGGAGTTCAGTCCACTGGATCTGCGGAACCCTTTTCCTAATAACGAAGGCTCAGTCCATGTATGGCAGGGTGACGAAGATAGGATAGCACCGGTCACGTTGCAACGTTATATTGTCGATAAACTTCCCTGGATTAAATACCACGAGTTGTCAGGTTCCGGCCATTTCTTTTCTTACGCTGCTGGAGTGGGAGAAGTCGTCGTAAAAGCACTGATATGCAAGGAATAGTCCCTTTCTAGTCTTTTCTTATTACTTCAGTTTTACGTGCCCAGCCCAACTAAGCCTAATCCCTAAGTTGTATTAATTGTAATGATGCTCTAAAGACCCCATTTAGGAGTCCTTTATAACATCCCTCAGTTACTGGCCAGGCTCTGCGTTAGTGAAAGAGCCTTGCAACCCTTCCGAGTCATCGAATGAAAACTCTTGAAATTTGGGACGTTTTGAATGTTTCCAACATATCTAAAGTCCATCTCAAATTAATCCAAAAAACATCCCATTTATTGGATTTGTGGAGAAAAGTGTTAAAATGGTGTTGTGGAAAGAATTTGTACAAGGTTGAATCTTCTTAGTTATATTTTTAATTAGCTTGAGTATGTTTTTAGGACAGGTTATTACTCTTAATTTAAACAATTCAATAAAATTTAGTATGAGTAAGTTTTGAAATAGGTTATTACGCCTCATTTAAATAATTCAATAAAGTTTAATGTAAATATGTTTTGAGATAAGCTATTACTCTCAATTTAAAAGTTTGGGTTATAAGAAAAAAAAATTGGGTCCTAAAATATGTAAAAATTAGGGTTATACAAGCATTAATTATGGAGTATTCTAGGTGTGATGGTCCCAAGTGGTACAATTGACAGGCACTGCCTCCATACCTAACGTACGGTGACCATGCTATGAAAGACATTTCCACCCTATCTTTCTAGCACACACTACTACATTTAAGGGAGGATCGCTACTGCTGATTAGAATGGGCATGTACACCAAAGATTTCTCACCCTTTCTTCTCTCTCGTTTTAATGTGGAAAGTGGGCAGACGTATCAAAGAGGTCTTCCCTTTCTCTTTCTCTTATTATAATGTGTACGTCTGTCCAACATCTCTCCCTCTCTCAAACAATCATTATCATTAATAATTGTTTTTAACTGGACTAATTCAAAAAAATTATTAATTTCTCTTTTTTGAATCTGGATATAGAACTTACTGTTGTATTTAATTCATTACACATAACAATACAGTGAATGAACACCATAGCAAATAAATTAAAAAAAGGGGAGGCAATAAGATACAACAATTTGCATTGAAAACCTTCCAATGCAAAGGAAAAAAAATATGAGATGAACTAAAGCATCAATTTTTTTTTCTTGTGAAAAGAAGTTTATATTAATAAAAATTAGTGTAAAAAAGTATTAAGACATACCCTAGCATCAATTTCTATATGAGCAAATTGAGTATATAGTAATATATCAAATACAATACTAATGGATAAAACTATCTCATTAGTGAGTTAATAAGAACTTTAATTGTAAGGTATGAGGTTTAACACTTTCTATAAATGAGTTGTGTGCGTGTGTTGTAATAATAATAAAAAATTATTTAAAAAATTAGATATAAAACTCAATTTGGAACTACTATAGAAAAATTTAAATGAGAGATTGGCTTACTTTTCAAAACTATTCAATTTTGAATCACATGTTACTTTTGAAGCTATTAAGATGCTTATCAAAGATAGTTTTTTCAATCAAGAAAAATATAAAAAAAATAGTTGAAAACTTATATATTCAGTGTATTTGAAAGTTAAATAAGGCTAATTTTTTATTTAATTTGATGTTCCCATTCTTATCTTGTAGAATTAGCTATTAGATATATAAATCCATTTTATTTATTAAAAAAAAAAAAGAAACTTACAAGCTTTGGGGTTATTTTCCAAGCCTCTGACCATATGACCCCCGGTTGCAAATGATATTTTAAGCCCATACTTGCACCCCACAGCACACTCGATAGACTCAGGGCTTGCTTAAGGGTTCCATTAAGAACCTAGTGTTGATTTTCTAGAAACATTAAGCTTAGTGGCTTGTCCAACGAAAATTTGAGTTGTCCTAACACTTGTAACAAACAACTCTTGATTGGGAACTAAGGCAATATGATATTGATAATGCTTTCCTACATAGATTTCTTTAAGAACTTATTTTGACGAGACAACCTTCTAGCTTCAAGGATCCCCATCATCCCAATTATGTTTTGCCAACTTCACTGATCACTTTATAGATCAAAGTAGGCTCCACTAACATGGTTTGATCACTTCTCTACCTTCCTCTTGGACTACGGTTTTATATGCTCTCATTATGATCCTTCATTGTTTGTCAATCATCACAACAATATCCATATGTGGCTTCTTTTCTACATTGATGATTCTATCCTCACCAACAACTCCACAAGTGGTCTCAATCTCTTTGTTAAGGAGGCACGACCCACCATATGGCCCAAGTCCAAAATAGGAAACCGATCTTAACCTTCCACCACAAAATGAAGCTGAAGAGACGCGAGAGACAGCTGATTCCCAAGCCAACTAAAACTTAAAAAATGGTGGACTATTTACACTAGTTGATGGCCCATGGCCATGCTTCCTAAAGTTACTTTATGACTTCTTTGGAGGATGGGCAAAACTCCATTGTACTTTACTGCCACCTCAAGAGTGGGTTAGGTTGGGGTCTTGCTTTTCACATTAATGTTAATGTATTTTTATGAGTGAGTACGGTGATTCTTTCGCCTACTTCTGGTGTCGAGTTTCTTACTCTTTCCCGGCAGTTGGATAGTTTTTTGCTATGTTGTAAAAAAGTCTGACAGTCTTACTAACCATCCTCGTGTCAAGCTTTTAGCCAGCCTAGACAGTTCCAGGAATTCTCTGGTGAATCTTTTTACCGTCTTCATTGATGTTATCTTTTTGGCCTATGGATTTGATTCTTTCACATGGACCATTTATTTTTAATTTCCAGCAGATCCCTGCACGGCTTGGCACAGTTAGGTGCGTATCATTTTCTCATTAATGCTGAATTTTTTATGAGAAAAATAATTCTCGTTTTCTCATTCCTCTTGTATATCTATGTTGAGTGCCAAGGTACTCTGTTCATTTCAACTTCTTTCAGGTTTTTTCAGGTGCAAAGGTTAGTGCTTTATTTCGCTGCCAAACACATCGTATCATCTTTTCACGAAGCCATACTTGAAATTTTGCCCCCTCCCTCCCTCCCTCCGAAAGAGCTCAACCGGCGAAGGTTAGTGCTGCAGTTGGCCGCCAAAGATATCGTATCATCTTTGCACGAAGCCATACTTGTAATTTTGCCTTTTTTTTTTCTTCATTTATGTGCAGTTTTTCTTTTTATAATATGTTCGTTTGTAAGTTTTTAAGCTGTTTCTTTTTTTCAAAGTTTACAATACACACATTCAATTTAGGCACTCGAGATGTATAACTCTAAATCTTACAATTGGAACTTCTACTAACTCACTTAAACTAGTTGGTTAAGTGACAGTTCTTAAGTTATTTTCTATAATGTAGGCTCAACTTACCAAATCATCTATATTCATATTAGTGCATGGCAAAAAAGAATCTAGGAATGCTATATTGAATATGAAAATAAACTATTATTATGTAGAAAGTTCACTAATCAAGTTGATACTATTTAAATGTGGTTGAGACTTCTTTTCCATTCACTTGATTCCATCTTTGTTTTGTGATGATTACATTCTTTAATTATAGAAGAGCAAAAGAGGTTTGAGTATCCTTCATTTTATTTTTTTATGTATGTGGCCACATGATTACGAGGGAGGGAGAAAGGCTCAAGTAAAGTCTACAAAGATCCTTAATCCCTACCATTTTTTTAGAGATCTCATTTCAAAACGATACTCTTTGAATACCTTTCTCCCAGTGCCATTATCTCAAAGAGATTGGAGAAAGGCCTGGAGAATTAGAGTGTGACTCTTTTATTGCAATACATTATGCAGAATCACTTTAGCAATTAGCTTCTTTTTTTAATTAAGGTTTATTGGGTAATAGCATGTATTATATTTATTTTATTAATATATGAGTTTGTTTATTTAATAACAAAAGAATATAAAGGTTACAAGACATGTATTACATTTTAAAGATGATTTTCATATCGACTATAACTTCATCATGAGTTTAAGATGATATGAAACAATTTCTACACTTTTCTTAATACTTTTCCTTATAATCAATGTGAAGCATTTTGGTTTTGTTTGAGGTTATATATGTTCTTTCACATGTGAATGATATCACTTTTAAACTTGAACTTTAATATTATATTAAGAAGTTCGTTATTCTTGTCAACTAACTTGTAAGGATAAATATATATTTATTTTAAAAATAATTTTCAAATAGGATTTAAGTAACATAAAACATTTTTCACATTGTTCTTAACATTTCTTAATCAAGTTATGAAGAATTTGTTGGTTGATCTAATCCACCAACGTTAATTATCTTTATGTTCTTTCCCATTCATTAGTGTCAAGTAACAGAATATTTGTCTCGATATCTATACTGAATTTTTAGTTATTCCCCTAACAACCAATACAGGGATGTTCCTTTTCACAATCTTCATCTTGTTGATTGCGGTTCTGGGTTGGGCACATCAAGCCATCCGCCCTCCACCTCCGATAGTCTGCGGCAGCCCTGGTGGCCCGCCTGTAACAGCACCCAGAATAAAGCTCAGGGATGGAAGGCATTTGGCCTACAAGGAGCATGGCGTGCCAAGAGAAATGGCTAGATATAAGATTATCTATATCCATGGCTTTCGAACCTGTAGACATGATCTAGTGATTGCAACAAACCTCTCTCCCGTATGAATTCTTTAACACTGAACATCCTTGTCCATCGTTGGGTTTGCAGACCTTATGATTATAAATCTATTTAACTTACTCCATGGTGTAATTTTCAGGAATTTTTTCAAGAACTAGGAATCTACATTGTCTCCTTTGACAGACCAGGCTATGGAGAAAGTGATCCAAATCCGAAACAAACAGTGAAAAGTGTGGCATTAGATATAGAAGAGCTTGCTGATCAGCTGGGTCTCGGACCCAAATTTTATGTGATAGGTAATTCTATTGGTGGCCAGTTGGCCTGGGGCTGCCTCAAGTATATTTCTAGTCGGTAAGAAGTAACCAAACATACTTTTTTCCATCGTTAAACTTCTGATTTTTGCCTTTGCAGTAATGCTTAAATTCAAGTGCAAAAGTAGGCAGAATGAAATGGCTTCATGATTGAATTTTACTGAAAGAAATGCAAAGCTTAGAGGAAAATGACTTTTCTAATAGGTTGCCATCCTGCTTGCTGTATTTTTATTATAAACATGTTCATAATTTTATGATATGAGGAAGTGTTTCTTTTCATAAAGATTGGGTGTTTTAGGATGCTTAGAAAAAAGAAATGAGTTCTCTAAAGTTCTAGTGATTGTTTCAAGATTGTATCTTTTGTCATGAAAATCCAGGTCTCTAAGGTGGATGCCTATATAAGCTTGTGGTTTATGAATATGTGAAAGAGTATTGATGTTAAGTTGCACAAGTCGACATTGGATTTGAGAAAATCATTTAGTTTGTTGCATTTGAACTTTAGAGCAAGATGCTTAGTTCGGATATCTTATTATGTGTTGCCAACACCTTGCCCAGTGGTTAGCCAAGGTGACTTGAGACCTTTTAGTCTCGAGTTTAATACCAAGTATTACATGGATGCATGTGAAAAAAAAAAGGATTGTAAATCCACACATAACAAATACAAAAGAAAACAATTGCCATATCCACCCAAAAAAAAATCTAAATATTGGGAATAATTTATATATTTGACAACACACTAAATGACACATAAGATTTTTTTAATCTCATATTTATCGGTTATATGCTTTCAACCCTAATTCACAAAACTACTATTTTCATCTACATAAAAATACTATTTTTTTTTTTTTTACCTTTAATCTTCCTTTTAACTCCACCTAATCATTTGCTCTGATTTTATTAATTTTTCTTATATGTGGATAGGCTTGCAGGGGCAGCATTAATCTCTCCTATTGTCAACTACTGGTGGAAAGGCTTTCCTCCAAAGTTAATAAAGGAGGCCATCAATAGAGAACTACAGCAGGACCAATGGGCAGTACAAGTTGCCCACTACCTACCTTGGCTAACCTATTGGTGGAACACACAGAAGTGGTTTCCTGCATCAACCGCTGTAGCCGGTAACATCAATACATTGTCTCGTCAGGATTTAGAAATAATGTCTAAGGTTATTGGGGCAAAGATTTCCAAGGTATTTGAAATTCTCCTCCTTTAAATTGGCGAAGAGTGAAAATCTTAGAAGCTGTAGCTTAGACCCACATAAGCATAATCATTGCAATTGATTGGGTTAACTGAAATGAGTATAGCTATGATACTCACCATGTAGCAATAGAAGTTTCTCTAAATATGAATAGTTTTCTTAAGCTTATGTATTCTTCTGTTTTTAGATGAATAAATTCATATATTCAAAAAAAAAAAAATAGCTCTCTTAATTTTGCTCTTAAGGGTGTATGAAAGAATCCCATCAGAGAAAAGCATATTTAAGAACCTTGATAGAGTTATGATATACATGATTCAGAGCTGGTAGTTTTGTAATTGGTTATTAGTTGCAAAGGACCTAAGTCTTGGGTTTATCTAAAACAAAAATAATGTTGGTCTAACACAATTTATCATTATGCAGGGACATGCAACACAGCAAGGAGTGTTTGAGTCAATGCATCGAACCTTGATGATTGGAATTGGGAACTGGGAGTTCAGTCCATTGGATCTGGAAAACCCTTTTCCTAATGAAGAAGGTTCAGTTCATCTGTGGCAGGGTGACGAAGACAGGATAACCCCGGTTACGGTGCAACGCTATATTGCTAATAAACTTCCCTGGATCAAATACCATGAGTTGGCAGGTGCAGGTCATTTCTTTCCTTATGCTGTTGGAATGGGCGAGCTCATCATAAAGGCACTTCTTCCTGGGGAGTAGTCAACTTTTGACGTCGGGGCTTTCTTCCTTTCTCATCTTGTCTTGTGTCATTTTCCTTTGCAATGGAGAAGTTGTAATAAAGTCACTCCTATAAACAATTGGTGTTGGGAAATTAAACACAATCATGCAATACTAAGGACTTTATGTGATTTGAAGTAAATTATTTCTTAAAAAGTAAGATGCTGAGGAATATATTTATTTAAAAATATTAAACTATCTTAAAAAAAATATTTTATTGTGTTATAATTGGAAGTTTCTAAACTTTATTTTTTCTTAGATAAACTAATAATGTAGAGATACTTTCTATATTAGTTGATTATTTATTTTGGTTACCATAATAGCTTATCAAATAATACAACACACATAGATTTTTTCAAACCTTATATTTAATAAGCAATTTAAAATAATAATAAAATAAAATAACCTAAATTTACAAAATTATCTTTTTGGTCTTTTAACCTAATTTCTTACTTCTTTTTTTAATACATATGTCAATTTATTCATTGGAAATATGCAAGCTTACTACAACGCATACTAGGCTGCTACACCCCCATGCAGTGTTTGGCCAAAGATGTCTCTACTTCCATCTCTATCTCTCTCATTAACTTTCAACGAAAGCCACAAACCATCTGAGCTCTGGTGTAGAAGTTATGAGGTTGCCAACCACCGTACCGGCCTTTGTGGTACCACCAACCTAGTTTCCCCTGTGTCTATTGTTGGTATTTATGTTGATGACGTTGCCTTGACAGTGACAGATGTGTTTATCTTCTATCGACAATCATTCCTATATCCTTTACAATATTGAATCTCATGTCATTTTCTTTTTATTTCACACTGTCACGCGAGGATTCGTTTCGTATAATTTAAATCTTTTTTTGGATGGGGTTAGAAATGATAAGGTTGGTTTCTAATAGCCAGAATGAGCTTTTTCTTCCTTTCTTAGATAAGGTGGTCCAGCACGACAGCATGCGGCATGTTGCTGGAAGAAATGAACGGAGCCCGAGAAAGGACGCTGGCTGTCACCAAATTTCTTTAGTATTGTTTCAAGAATGTACTGCCTCATGACAAGGACAAAATCTAATAAAACCGTTGCCCAGCAAACATTTATTTATTTCGAAACGACTAGTGGGGTTTGGAGTAGGTTCGTCCTGTCAAGAATGGCCTAAATTTGGAAGCAAAGAAGTCTAAACTGAAACTAGATACACCTTTGGCAGGCCAGGGGTGGGGTTTATTGTGTGGAGGCTGACTTAATTTCATGACATGTATGTTGGTGTACTTTCTTTATTTTCTTCTTAAATTTACACATTCACGTACTCTCAATGACAAATCTGAAACCAAGAAATCTCAAATAACACTTGTTCTCAATTCAGTCAAATGTTTGTCGATTACTTTGATGTGCCTAAAATGTAAACAATTCTTCTTTGGTTTCATCTATTTGGAATGACATGACCATATGCTCTGTGGGCTTGACAAGAAAAGAAGGGTGAAACTCGTATGTTCAAATTTACCTATTCACATATGTTGGCCGAAGTCCGAAGTGGACATGTTGCGGGACATGAACCGAAATATGGTATCGGCCTGGCCCATCCTTTCTACCAAAGCAACCTATTGATCTTCTGGAACCAGAGAGATAGGTGGTTCCCAAGGCCTCTCAAACAAAGCCCGGATTTCTAGTTAACAAACTCTCTCTTGATCTTTAAATAGACTGCACTCAGAAGATTGGAGTATAAGAGTGCAGAGGATGTGAAAAGTAACCAAATCTTAAATAATGATCAACCGATTTTTCATACAAGCAAACACTTGGCTTACCAAAAATACCTAATTCACTAAATTTGCCATATTATCGACGACATATGATCCGTTTCAAACATAACATCCTAAACCAAGTTATTTCTTCACCTAAAAGAAACTAAAGACATGATAAACTAAAATCATCCAAGACAAAAGATCGACAACCACCTCCAAAGACTAGCAATTCAATCAATCCAAGATAATTTGTATCTTTGGATCATATAACTACTTAAATAAGAGAATGTGGATAACATATCTTTTGAAAATACAATGTAGCTCCTTTGCTGTTTTTAAGTTACAAGCACTTTCAAGAACTTGGAACCAACGAATCAAGAACTAAGCTAAAGTGTGCTATGGTTGAAAGAGAATACAATAAAACAAAAGCTCGACTCCACAACTCTTGTATGTTAAAATGGGCAAGGTTAGAGGTAGAAGATCAATCTCTTTTAAGCTGTAGGCCTACCATTGCTATAGTTTATGCTTTTTCCAATTGCAAAACTTCTTGTGCATTTTTTCAATAATTTCTATTTTTTTCCATAGCATTTGTGGCTTTGCAAGAAAATATATAGCCTGGAATTTCCACAAGATTAAGCTGCCTCAGAGCGATTAGGAAAAAGTCAGTCTTCTCTTACTGATGCATACACGCAAGGGCTTAAAAGGAGCATCTGTTGATCTGCATGTCCTTTTTCTTCGTAGAAGCAACTCAAAGCAACCATTCTGTGTTTCAAAATTGGTTCTTCTGCCTTTTCTGACTGCAAAATTGAGCCTCTTCCAGGCGTAGTGCAGATGAAACCCCCCGTATTTATGGAGGAGGTTAGCAAACTTTCCACATCCTTTGTCCCTCAAGCCTAGCTTCTTTAAGAAATGACGTATCACAAAAAAGAGAAAAATGGAGAGCGGTGCTCTTTTAAATTGGTCAAATTTCTCTCTTGCCCATCTAACCCATAACAGGAGGCGCCGTGTACATGAAGAGCCCTAGGTTGATGGCTAGTTCCATGAAAGGACACCAACACCATGGAAACCCATAAACATTTTATAACTGAAGATTATAGCAATTAGATGACATAATAACAATGACAAAATGGTAACAATGATTTATAGCATTAACAATAACAATAATTCAGTATGCACAATAGGCTACAAAAATAAGCAGGTGATAATAAGAATTTCATAGACATAACTTCCACATTTGACATTTATTAATGACAAAAATTCAGACAGTAAGTTCTTATTAAGAAATCAAAAAAATATTCATAGAGCACAAATTAGCAATAGAGTTTGGAAGGGCACTTCCTCCAATTAAAACAGCATCGTTTCACAAAAATAAAATAAAATAAAATAAAATAACATCCAAAAGGATATTATTTTTAATAAAAAAAATTATAAGAACCCTTACGCCTACAAAACAATATACATGGCCAAATTATGTCATTTTACCCATAAGTGATTGCAAAAAAGCCTAAAAATGGTGATGGGCTTGTGTAGGTTGGCTTAAAACAATGGCAATAGTCTGACCCATTCTTTGTACCAAGCAACCTATTTGTGTTCTGGAACCCGTGGGCTGGACGGCTCCCACGGGTTACGCAAAAGACCGGCTTGTGGCTGAGAATTGGAGGATTGGAACAAGCTAGGGCCACACAAGCAGCTATTTGCCAGGCCCTCCATTTTCTGCTATCCTGTAGCATTGTGTTGGTATGTGTTATATCTTTAGTGTCCTATATAATTACTCAATTTCTTATAAATTAGTTTAACAAAAACAAAAAATAATACTTCCTAAAAAATTACCATGTCAAAGCATTGAGGTGGCTTTACAGGATACATAATACTCAAAAAAAAAAAAAATCACAAAAAGACAATTTTAGTGTCATTGTCATAGAAAATGAATGAATTAATATGTAGATGAAATTTATAAATAAGTCAAAAAATCTAGTTTTAAATTAATTTAAAAATTTTATATTTAAATATTATTAAATGATTGCTTTTTTTTTATGTGAGATTTTATCTTCAATACTTCTTTTACATATTAAATATATTTAAAAGACTTAAAATTAAATAAGAATTAAAACATACATAGATGAACTCAAAATTAACTTTAAATTAATAAATTAATAAGATATAAATGTTACCAAAAGTTGCTCCTTTCCTTCACGTGACTTTCTGTACCCCACAAAAAATGACAGAGCATCGTGCCATGTGGTACGGATGCCAGTGACAAAGACATAAAGTAACAAAGGGTACGTATCATGGGGTTACAAAATGCTAAAGACAAAGACATAAAAAGTAACCAAGGACACGAATCATGAGCTACGAATGCTAAAGACAAAGACATAAAGTAACCAACGGCTACAAGAACAAGAATCAATAGGTTGTCGCATTCATGAGAATTAACAACAAATCTAGATGTTGGCGGATAAAACAATAGAATCCATCGAAATATTCTTCTATATTACAAGCTTCCATATTTTCTAAACTCCATCAAATTCAAAATATATTCTTCTCTTTGTGAGTGTTTCCTTGTAAATGTTTGAGCATTTTCTTTTAAAATTTTATAATTATAATTTATTAAATTGTCTAAAGTTTAACTTAAAAGTTAGTTTAAATGTTGAAAAAATATTTTTTTATTTAAGTTTTATTATAATAGATTTTATACTTAATGCAAAATTTTTATCCTTCATCTATAATTTATAATTAGTATAAATATCTTAAACTTATGCAAGTAAAAAAAATATATATTTATAATTAATTACATTAATTATTTGTTAAGTCTTATCAAGTTCTTAAATTTCTATCTATTATCATTATTATTATTCTATACTATTCACTTTTAATTACTGTGAAACCCATATACTTGTACTAACTTCAAAAGCTTTTATCTTCTTACCAAACCTTCAAAGCTTGTGCATAATGTGTTTAGCATGTAAGAAACTTATGTTTTAGGCACTAAAAAACATATGAAAAAGCAATTCTTGAGTACAAACAATAATTTAGAATAACATCGTAAGTGGTTAGAGGATAGATTGGAGAAGAACTTTATTAAGTAGTGATAACTATACGTGCGAAAAACTTAATCGAAGTGTCTGGCCGTCGCGTGTCTTGCTTCTCTCGATGTGAACGAACATCTTTGAGCTCTGACACCGGGAGGAAGTAGCCAAAACATGTCAGATCACGGATGACAAATGTTGGTTGATGTCTTTTCATGGGTGAGTAGGCTTTCGCCTCCTTCCCCTTCTGGTGTCGAGTTTCTTACTCTTCCCGGTAAGTTGGATGGTTTTTGTTTATGTTATAAAAAGTTTGTGAGAGTCTTGCCAACGATCCTCGTGTCAGGCTTTTAGCCGGCCTAGAGGGTTCCAGGAATTCTCTGGTGAATCTTTTTACCATCTTCGATGATGTTATCTTTCGCATGGACCATATATTTGTAATTTCCAGCAGATCCCTGCACGGCTAGGCACTATTAGGTACGGATCCTGTAAACTTGCTATTTTGTAGTTTGTATTTATTAGTGAATCTTGTCTTGATGTGGGGCCGTTGTAGTGTTTTGTATCTTCAGGCCCATATTGTAGATCTCTCTAGAATGAAAGAGTCCGTACGTATGTGACTCTCTGGGAGGTTCTGTAAACTCTGCTTAAACTATGGTTTCGAGAATGGGAAGGTAGGTTGGATGTTTGTTCTCTTCACAGGTTTGAGTGTCCCTTGGATATTTGGGTCTCAGTGTCCCCTAGATGCTGAACTAAATCTACTACTATTCCAAAAGAAGGTATCACGTTAACGCAACCAAACCTTAACCAAAAACTCCGATTTTACTCAAAGCCAGAAAAAGCCCCTTACATATATATATATCCTTTTCTCATTGATGCTGCATTTTATTATGGGTAAAAATTCTCGTTTTCTCATTCCTCTTATCTATCTATGTTGAGTGCGTGTAAGTTCATAAGTGATCAGAAAGCCAAGGTACTCAGTTCATTTCAACCTCTTTCAGGTTCTTTAAGGTGCAAAGGTTAGTGCTTTATTTCGCTACCAAACACATTGTATAACCTTTTCACGAAGCCATACTTGAAGTTTTGCCCTCTCTCTCTCTCTCTCTCTCCCTCCCTCCCTCCGTCCCTCCGAAAGAGCTCAACCGGCAAAGGTTAGTGCTGCAGTTGGCCGCCAAAGACATCGTATCATCTTTGCACGAAGCCACACTTGGAATTTTGCCCTTTTTTTCTTCATTTATGTGCAGTTTTTCTTTTTATAATTCGTTCGTTTGTAAGTTTTTAAGCTGTTTCTTCTTCTTCTTCTTCTTTTTAGTTTACAATACACACATTCAATTTAAGCACACGAGATATATTACTCTAAATCTTATAGCTAAAATTTCTACTAACTCACTTAAACTAGTTAACTAAATGATAGTTCTTAGTTGTTTTCTATGATGTAGGCTCAACTTACCAAATCATTTTTATCCATATGGGTGCATGACATAAAAGAATCTAGGAATGCTATATTGAGTATGAAAATAAGCTATTATTATGTAGAAAGTTCACAAATCAAGTTGATATTGTTTAAATATGGTTGAGACTTCTTTTTCATTCTCCTAATTCCATCTTTATTTTGTAATGACTATATCTTCAATTATAGAAGAGCAAAAGAGGTTTGAGTGTCCTTCACTTTATTCTTTTATGTATGTGGCCACATGATTATGAGGGATGGAGAAAGGCTTAAGTAAAGACTACAAAGATCCTTAATTCCTATCTTTTTTTAAAAGATCTTATTTCAAAATGATACTCTTCGAATACCTTTCTCCCATTTCCTTCATCTCAAGGAGATTGGAGAAAGGCCTAGAGAATTGGAGTGTGACTTTTTTATTGCAATAAATTATGCAGAATCACTTTAGCAATTAGTTTCCTTTCTTAATCAAGGTTTTGGGTAATAGCAGGTATTATATTTATTTTATTAATATATGAGTTTGTTTATTTAATAACAAAAGAATATAAAGGTTTATGAGTATACTCTAGCATTACAAGCCATGTAATACATTTTAAAGATGATTTTCATATAGAATTATAACTTCATCATGAGTTTTAGATGATATGAAACAATCTCTACACTTTTCTTAATACGTTTCCTTATAATCAATGTGAAGCATTTTGGTTTTGTTTGTGGTTATATATATTCTTTCACATATGAATGGTGTCACTTTTAAATTTGAACTTTAATATTATATTAAAAAGTTCATTATTCTTCTCCAGTAACTTGTAAGGACAAATATATATTTTATTTTAAAAATAATTTTCAAATAGGATTTAAGTAACATAAAATATTTTTCACATTATTCTTAACATTTCTTAATCAGGTTATGAAGAATTTGTTGGTTGATCTAATTCACCAACGTTAAATCTTTATGTTCTTTCCCATTCATTAGTGTCCAGTAATATAATATTTGTCTCAATATCTATACTGAATTTTTAGTTATTCCCCTAACAACCAATACAGGGATGTTCCTTTTCACAATCTTTATCTTGTTGATTGCGGTTCTGGGTTGGGCACATCAAGCCATCCGCCCTCCTCCTCCGAGAGTCTGCGGCAGCCCTGGGGGCCCGCCTGTAACAGCACCCAGAATAAAGCTCAGGGATGGAAGGCATTTGGCCTACAAGGAGCACGGCGTGCCAAGAGAAATGGCTAGATATAAGATTATCTATATCCATGGCTTTCGAACCTGTAGACATGATCTAGTGATTGCAACAAACCTCTCTCCAGTATGAATTCTTTAACACTGAACATCTTTGTCCATCGTTGGGTTTGCAAATCTGATGATTATAAATATATTTAACTCACTTCATGGTGTAATTTTCAGGAATTTTTTCAAGAACTCGGAATCTACATTGTCTCCTTTGACAGACCAGGCTATGGAGAAAGTGATCCAAATCCGAAACAAACAGTGAAAAGTGTGGCATTAGATATAGAAGAGCTTGCTGATCAGCTGGGTCTCGGACCCAAATTTTATGTGATAGGTAATTCTATTGGTGGCCAGTTGGCCTGGGGCTGCCTCAGGTATATTTCTAATAGGTAAGAAGTAACCAAGCACACTTTTTTCCAAACTTCTGATTTTTGCCTTTGCAGTAATGCTTAAATTCAAGTGACAAAAGTAGGCTGAATGGAATGGCTGCATGATTGAATTTTAGTGAAAGAATTGAAAGCTTATAGGAAAATGACATTTCTAATAGTTGCCATATTGGTTGCAGTATTTTTATTATGAACATGGTCATAAAAGTATTGTTTTTCACGTTATGAGGCAATGCCTTTTTTCATAAGATCGGGTGTTTTAGGATGCTTAGAAAAAAGAAATGACTTCTCTAAAGTTCTAGTGATTGTTTGAAGGTTGTATCTTTTGTCATGAAAATTCGGGTCTCTAAGGTGGATGCCTATATGAGCTTATGGTTTATGAATATGTGAAAGAGTTGGTGTTGTGTTGCACAAGTCTACGTTGGATTTGAGAAAATCATTTAGTTTGCTGCATTTGAACTTTAGAGCAAGATGCTTAGTTGGGAGATCTTATTATGTGTTGCCAACACCTTGCCTAGTGGTCAGCCAAGGTGACCTGAGACCTTTTGGTTGGGTTCAATACCAAGTATTACGTGGGAGCATGTGAAAAAATTAAAAATAAAATATAAAAAAATGGATTGTAAATCCACACATAACAAATACAAAAGAAAACAATTACCATCTCCATTAAAAAAAAAAATCTCACTATTTGGAACATTTATATCTTTGACAACTCACTAAATGACACATAAGATTTTTTTAATCTCATATTTATAGGTTACATGATTTCAACCCTAATTGACAAAATGACGATTTTTATCTACAAAAAAATACTCTTTTTTTTTTTTACCTTTAATCTTCCCTATAACTCCATACCTAATCATTTGCTCTGACTTTCTTAATTTTCTTATACGTGGATAGGCTTGCAGGGGCAGCATTAATCTCTCCTATTGTCAACTACTGGTGGAAAGGCTTTCCTCCAAAGTTAGTAAAGGAGGCCAGCAGTAGAGAACTACCCCAGGACCAATGGGCAGTACAAGTTGCCCACTACCTACCGTGGCTAACCTATTGGTGGAACACACAAAAGTGGTTTCCTGCATCAGCCGCTGTAGCCGGTAACATCAACACATTGTCTCGTCAGGATTTAGATATAATGTCCAAGGTTGCTGGGACAAAGATTTCCAAGGTATTTGAAATTCTCCTCCTTTAAATTGGCGAAGGGTGAAAATCTTTAGCAGCAGTAGCGTAGATCCATATAAGCATAATCATTGCATTTGATTAGGTTAATTGGAATGAGTATAGCTATCATACTCACTATGTAGTAATGGAAGTTTTTCTAAATATGAATAACTTTTTTAAGCTTATGTATTCTTCTTATTTTTAAATGAATAAACTCACATAATTCTACAAAAGAAATACCTTACTTTTGCTCTTAGAGGTGTATGAAAGAATCCTACCAAAGATAAGCATATTTGGGAACTTTGATAAAGTTATGATATACATGGTTCAAAGTCTAGTAGCTTTGTAGTTGATTATTAGTTGCCGAGGACTTAAATCTTGGGTTTGCCACTTCTACTGCATGGTTGTATGCAGGGACATGCAACCCAGCAAGGAGTATTTGAGTCAATGCATCGAACCTTGATGATTGGAGTTGGGAACTGGGAGTTCAGTCCATTGGATCTGGAAAACCCTTTTCCTAGTAACGAAGGTTCAGTTCATCTGTGGCAGGGTGACGAAGATAGGATAACGCCGGTTACGGTGCAACGCTATATTGCTAATAAACTTCCCTGGATCAAATACCCTGAGTTGGCAGGTGCAGGTCATTTCTTTCCTTGTGCTGTTGGAATGGGCGAGCTCATCATAAAGGCACTTCTTCGTGGGGAGTAGTCAACCTTTGATGTCGGGGCTTTCTTCATTTCTCATCTTGTCTTATGTCATTTCCCTTCGTAATGGAGCAGTTGTAATAAAGTCACTCTAATAAACAATTGGTGTGGGATATTGAACTCAATCATATAATATTGAGGACTTTGTGGTTTCGAATAAACCATTTTTTAAAAGGTAAGATGTAAGAAAATATTTTTATTTAAAAATATTAAACCATCTTAAAAGAATATTTTGTTGTGTTATGGTTAAATAATTTTAAACTTTATTTTTTCTTCGATAAACTTATAATATAGAGGTATTTTGTGTCTTAATCAGTTATTTATTTGGTTATTACAATAACTCATCAAATAATAAAATGCACATAGATTTTTTTAACCTTATATTTAATAAGCAATTAAAAAAACCCTAAATTTACAAAATTATCTTTTTAGTCTTTTAACCTAATTTCTTACTTTTTTAATACATATATAAATTTATTCATTGAACATATACAAGCTTACTACAACGCATATTAGGCTGCTACACCCCATGCAGTGTTTGGCCAAAGATGTCTATACCTCCATCTCTATCTCTATCTCTATCTCTCTCTCACAAACCATCTGAGCTCCGGTGTAGAAGTTATGAGTTTGCCAACCACCAAGTCGGCCTTTGTGGTACACCAACCCAGTTTCCCCTATGTCTTTATGTTCGTATTTTTGTCGATGACGTTGCCTTGACAGTGACATATGTGTGTATCTTCTATCGACCGACAATCATTCCTACATTCTATACAATATTGAATCTCATGTCATTTTCTTTTTATTTCATCTTGTCGCGAGGGTTCATTTTGTATAATTTAAATCTTATTTTTGCAAATTAATTATAGAATAAAAAATATATTTTTTCCCATATCCATTCGTAATTCCTTAACTTATTCAGATATTTGAGAAACTTACCTTAAGTTATAGTTATTGATAAAAATCATGTAGTATATATTCTATATTACCTAACTTTCTAATGGCTAGAATGAGCTTTTTCTTCCTTTTTAGATAAGGTATCCAGCACGAAAGCATGTAGCATGTTGATGGAAGAAATGAATGGGGTCCCAGAAAGGACGCTGGCTGTCACCAAATTTCTTTATTATCGTTTTCACAATGTATAGCCTCATCAAAAGGACAAAATTTAATGAAACCGTTTTCAACAAACATTCATTCATTTTGAAACTACGAGTGGGGTCTGGAGTAGGATCATCCTGTCAAAAATGGCCTTCCAGGTGTAGTGCAAATGAAACAACTACATCCCCCAGTATTTATGGAGGTAGCAAACCTTCCACGTCCTTTGTTCCTCAAGCCCAGCTTCTTTTAGAATTGATGTATCACAGGAACGAGAAAAAGGGAGAGTCGTGCTCTTTTAAATTGGTCAAATTTCTCTCTTGCTCATCTAACCCATAACAGGAGGGGCCATGTACATGCAGAGCCCTTGGTTGATGGCTAGTTCCATGAAAGGACACCAACACCATGGAAACCCATAAACATTCTATTACTGAAGATTATAGCAATTAAATGACATAATAACAATGACAAAATGATAACAATGATTTGTAGCAGTAACAATAACAATAATTTAGTATGCATAATAGGCTACAAAAATAAGCAGGTGATAATAGGAATTTCATAGACATAACTTCCACATTTGACATTTACCAATGATACAAATTTGGACAATAAGCTCCTATTAAGAAATCAAAATAATATTCATGGAGCACAAATTAGTAGAAGGATTTGGACGGGCACTTTCTCCAATCAAAACAACATCATTTCACAAAGAAAAAATTAATAAACCAAACAACTCCGAAAGAATTTTCTTTTCTAGGAGAAAATTATAAGAATACCCTTACGCTATAAAACAATATACATGGCCAAATTATACAATTTTAACCATTAATTATTGGAAAAAAAAATTGATGATGGGCTTGTTTTAGTAGGCTTAAAAAAGATGGCAATTGCCTGACCCATTCCTTCTACCAAGCAACCTATTTGGTGTTCTGGAACCCGTGGGCTAGATGGCTCTCATGGCGAGACACCTAATGTTGCTGCATTTTTATATGACCCAGATATGCAAAAGACCGGCCTGTGGCAGAGAATTGGAGCATTGGAGAGCAAGGGCCACATAAGCAGCTGGTTTCGTGGGCCTCCATTTTCTACCACGAAAGACTGGTGATGTCAGATCAAAGGCCTACACCGAACAACGACAAAAGGTAATGCTTTCCCACATGTTGGGGTGGCTTTCGAGATATATTGCAATCAAAGATAATAAATAATAAATAAATAAAGTATATATATATATATATATATAGATGAACTCAACTTAACTGTAAATTAAAAAATAAATAAAGTATTTTAAATGTTACAAAAAATTGCATCTTTCCTACATGTGACTTCCAGTCCTCCACAAAAATTGACAGAGCATCGTGCTATGTGTTGCGGATGCTAATGACATAAAAGTATCCGATGACAACGTAAAAGTAACCAAAGGACAACGTGTTAAAAGACATAAAATAACCAAAGAAAACGTGTTATGTGTTACAAACGATAAAGACAAAGACATAAAGTAACCAAATGGCAACAAGGACACTATTGAATAAGTTGTCGCATTCAATAGCAACAAGTCGAGATTTCCGATGGGGTAAGAGATGATACGGTTGGTTTCTCAGAGCTAGAATGAGCTTCTTCTTCTTCTTCTTCTTCTTCTTCTTTTTTTCCCCCTTTTTAAGGTAAGGTGTCCAGCACGAAAGCATGCGGCATATTAATGGAAGAAATGAATGGGGGTGCCAGAAAGGACGCTGGCTGTCACCAAATTCCTTTAATATTGCTTATAAGAATGTACAGCCTTATGACAAGGACGAATTTTAATGAAAGTGTTGCCCAGCAAACATTCATTTACTTCGAAACGACTAGTGGGGTTTGGAGTAGGTTCATCCAGTCAAGAATGGCCTAAATTTGGAAGCATAATGAAACTATATACACGTTTGGCAGGGTCAGGGGTGGGGTTTCTTGTGCCAAGAATGACTTAATTTCATTATATGGACTTTGGTGTACTTTTTTTTTTTTTTTTCTTCTTTTCCTTCTTCTTATTTAAAAAAAAAAAAAAAGAGCATGTTTCCCTCAAAAAGTAATGCTTCCCACAAAATTGTCATGTCAGAGCATTTGGGGTAGCTTTAAGGATGCATCGCAATCCAACATAATAGTTTATGAGAAAAGCACAACATTTGTTCCAAATTGATGGGTCATTGTCATAAAAGATGAATGATTAAGTCAAAAAGTCTAGTTTTGAATTAATTAAAAAAGTTTATATTTAAATATTATCAAATGATATATTTTTTTTAATTTGAAATTTTATCCTCAATACTTCTTTCCTATGCTAAATATGTTTAAAAGACTTAAAATTAAATGAAAATTAAAACATATATGGATGAACTCCTCAGAGGAACAGTTCCTTAATGCTCCCTCTGCTGACAACCAAGGACCAAGCCGCCCCCAATACCGCAGAAACTAAAGCAATGCAGCCCGACAGAAACAGTCCAGAACCATGATGATGAAGGAAATAACTTTGTTGCAATCATGAACCCTTTTACTCTTGTTACAAACGATCGGCCATCTGATGAGCCGACCGTTTGTTGTTTATTTTATTTTTCTAATTGTTGTTTATGTTATCTTCTGCTTTGTTTGAGCTGGAAAACGTGACAGTCCTTTTTACCTTGTAGTATAATCTTTAGACCTGCTATTATAAATAGGAACCGTTGCCTTAGTTCAAAACAGTCAAGCGTTTTGTATAAGCTTTTGTTTGTAAGATCAAGAAGCTTGTTATCTCTCTTATTTGATTGGTAGTATTGTTAGTTTGAGTAGTTTGTAAGATCAAGAACCTTGTTATCTCTCTCTTACACCTAATACTTTCAGTACTTATCTTGGCTATCGTCTTATTTTACTCTTATTCTCATCTTTGTTATGGAAAAACTCCAACTTTCCTCTACAACCAAACCCAACGATGTTCTGTTTCATTATCTGTACGATATTGATTGCATTGCTGACTTGGGCACTTCAAGCCATCCGCCCTCCACCTCCCAAAGTCTGTGGCAGCGCCGGCGGCCCACCAGTAACAGCACCGAGAATAAAGCTCAAGGATGGAAGGTACTTGGCCTACAAGGAGCATGGAGTGCCAAAAGAAGTGGCTAGACATAAGATTATCTATGTCCATGGCTTTCGAAGTTGTAGACATGATCTAATGATTGCAACAAACCTGTCTCCGGTACGATTCTTTGAACTGAACTTAGTCCATCGTTGGGCTTGTTGATCTTGTCATTATAAATTCTATTAACTAACTTCCTAGTGGAATAATCATTTGCAGGAGGTTTTTCAAGAACTAGACGTCTTTATTGTGTCCTTTGATAGACCAGGCTATGGAGAAAGTGATCCAAATCCGAGTCAAACTGTGAAAAGTTTCGCACGAGACATAGAAGAGCTTGCTGATCAGTTGAGTCTTGGATCCAAATTTTATGTAATTGGTAATTCCATCGGTGGGTTACTAACTTGGGCTGTCTCAAGTATATTTCTAATAGGTAAGAAGCAACCAAATGTGCTCTATTTAATCATTAAACTTCTTAGTCTATTAGATTTTTGCTTTTACAGTGATACTAAAATTTAACTGATAATAGCTACAAAATAAAACTAAGTGATAGAAAAGCAAATTTTTTAAATAAAAAAAAAAAAAAGACATTTCTAGTAGAGTTAAGATCTTACTTACTATATTTTCACAGAGAACACCGCTAAGCCAAAGCCCACCCCTAATAAATTGGTTTTGAGAAAGTTATTCATTTTCTTATATTTAAACTCTATGCTTAATTGCAACATATTTTTTTCTTCTTGTTAGAAGTTTGTGCAAAGTTGCACAACAAATGAAAAAAACAAAAGATTTATATAGTTTGGAATCAAAAGTTCCTTATTTTCTCTCCCTATTTGTTCATACATTTAAGAACTATTAGAGATTTTTTCTTTTGAGACACCAAATAATACATCACACATACAATTTTATAAATCTCGTATTTACAAGAAACATTTAATTGAGAAAACTATCATTTTGTCTTTTTTATTATAATTTCAACCCTAATTTTGGACTTCATATTTAAGATGTCTATCTATTTTCTTCATATGTGGGTAGGCTTGCAGGAGTAGCATTAATCTCTCCTGTTGTCAACTACTGGTGGAGAGGCTTTCCTCCCAACTTATCGACGGAGGCGTACTACACACAATTACCACAAGACAAATGGGCAGTTCGAGTCACCCACTACTTCCCATGGCTAACCTATTGGTGGAACACCCAGAAGTGGTTTCCTGCATTGTCTGCTACTACCGGCGACATCAGAACATTATCTCGTCAGGATTTAAAAATAATGTCTAGTGTTGTTGGGACAAAGATTTCCGAGGTACTTTGAACTTCTTTTTCAAAATCACTAATTTTCATTCCTATGAACTACTACTAATGCATGGTTGTATGCAGGCACAGGCAACGCAACAAGGAGTATTTGAATCAATGCATCGGACCTTCATGATTGGAATGGGCAAGTGGGAGTGCAGTCCGGTGGAGCTTGAAAACCCCTTTCCTAGTAATGACGGCTCAGTTCATTTGTGGCAGGGTGAGGAAGATAGGATAACGCCGGTGACGCTGCAACGCTATATTGGAAATAAGCTTCCTTGGATCAAATACCATGAGTTGCCCGGCGCCGGTCATTTCTTTCTTCATGATGTTGGAATGGGCGAAGTCATCATAAAACAGCTTCTGAGAAGGGACTAGTCTTTTTGATGCTCTACTTCCTCGTTTTCCCTGTTTTATCGCCTTTTCTTCATTTCCTTTTTGTAATGGACGACAGCCTAAGATTGGCAACTATAATGACTAGTAATCAATCACTGGACTAATGGCTCGTTGACACTGATGTTTGTAGAATACCTATGCTCTATGGACAACCATTCCTACACCCCTTCCCATAATGAATCTTCATGTCATGTTTGTTGAATAGAAAGCTATAGAAAGCAACGAAAGTAGCAGAATTGGTATAACTAAAGGAAGAAAATGCCAATGAGATAAATTCTTTGACAACTTCCAAGTGAATAGAAAGATTATTTCTTTCGAATCACAAATCTTCACTGTTCTTTGTACTTTTTTGTTGGGTACTTACAACATGATCATACAAACAGATCAAAAGGACACTATCTTCAATACGTTAATCCTTGAAAATATTTTCTATTTCAAGATCACAAGAAGAGGATACGTTTTATTCAACCAATTACTGGGCATCAACCAAATAGTTACTCAGCCTTCCAAGTTACAGCTGAAATTCTCCAAAGACTACAACCACATGAACCCTAGAAAGTTCTCCCGAAGAAAAGTAAATTACAATTACATGACATGAGTAACACAAACAGCGAATACTTTGCAGAGACACGCTTCAAGATACCTGATTGATATCCTCCACGTGCATAGAGATTAAGCAAAGGAAAAGAACTAACCCAAATTTACTTAGGCAGGCCGGTTTTGGGGTCGAGAAGAGCCTGACTCTTATCAGAAAGCAAAACTGGGCCTTTTCCGGGCCTCGTGCAGATGAAATAACTAACGTCCCCGCTGTATTTCTGGGAAGGAATGTTATCCTTAATTTCTGGCGGAGGTGCCAAACCTTCCACATCCTTTATCCCTTCAAGCCCAGCGTCTTTTAGAATTGACTTATCACCAAGAACGTAACTGAGAGCAAGCAAAAGAAACAGGAATGAGAAAGCTGGCTGCAACTAAGAAAAGCGCTTTGGAAGTTTGCGCTTAAAACAATTCTTCGGTACTTCACCAAGCAAAAAACAGTGTTCTATGGTAGGACTAAAAAGCTGAAGCAATTACCTATCCAAATCTGAAGCTGAGCTTGGGGGAAAGTAGTAGAGCAGCCTCTGAACCAAAAGGGTAGCAGCCTTTCTATTGCGTGCAATCATTACTGCATTTGGCCCTGCATCGAAGGTATATGCCACCTGTTGATTGTCTAAGACTTAATGACATGTTCAAAGTAATTAACAACAGGACTCGATGTTGTCAAGTTGAGAGGGTTCTACGACCCTTTGAGAGTGACAAATACCAAAATTTGAAAAGCACAACATCCAACTCTTTGAGCTTCCGGGGAAACTCGCAAAAAGGCACCATGCAAAATCAAGAAATTGAAGACTTCAACTTTCTCTGTTTGTGAAAATTTAGTCTAACGGAATTATTATGTTAGTAGTCATAGAATTTTGTTTTTCCTGTACTTACCAAATTTGAAATTTGAGAAAGGTCAAACACGAGGACAAAGCTTATTTTCAAATCTCTCTTCAAAAATGCACTGGAGTTCAAAACAACCACAAAATTCTGTGAAGTGATAATTTCTAATTGGTGGCTGGTAGGTAATAGATGCTTTTGCTTTGTCAACTATATACGTTAGCTTCACCTTTGTCAACCAGATATATTAGAAAATTAAAACAAACTATCATTTTTTGTACCCCACTAAAAAAGGTATGCATTATGAAATATTCAGTTACAAAGGAACTTTCTTCATCTACAAAGAGTGTCATCTTCTGCTTCTTCTTTTCTTGATTAAGAAAACTGTTTACCATCAAATTCTAAATAATGAGCACTCAGAAATAAAAGTGCGATCCACGCACTTTAGTGCGGTCTGTTACTAGAGCCAAAGAAGTTTTTCAGAAAAGAAACGGTGTAAATCAAACCTGAGGTGTTCCTTCAGAGCGATTCCACTTTTCAACAATGCTGATTATCCTGAAAATTAGTTCTTTCATTAATATTAAATTCCTAGGTTTAATACCATAGCTCAAGAAGTAAATAAATAAATAAATAAAAATTGATGCTGTAGATGAAAAATCTAAATCAGAACTTGCCTATGGGACGTATCATTCATGTAAAAGATTGGGGGAGATGTATCCAGGCAAACAGCATGAAACTGGTTACTATCAGCGCAGGTTAATTGTGCAAAAGACGCAAAATCACGATTTTTTATGGCTTCTTCCATTTGTAGTGTGCGTTTTGGTACTATTTCCTGTTACATTCCAAAAAGGAAAAGAACAAATACAAAAAATTAAATCTAATCTTAAAGAATATAAGAAAGTTAAGTAAGGAATGGCTCCTAAAGGGGAAAAAAGTACGCAAAAATTCAACTCAGAAGGAACATTCAGAATAAATCATGCACGTTTCACTATAAATTGATTGTAAAAAATAATAGAAATGCAACATCTAAAGTTAACTCTTAAATTGATCTCTCCTTACACACCGCATAAACAAGCCCTATCTTATATTCTTCATGTATAAAAGTAACTTTAGACACTATATTTCACTGTCTTTTCTCTCTTCTGAACTTTCTCCCCATTCTCATCTCTCTTTTTTGTCTTACCTAATACATTTTTCTTTGTCCCTTTTCAGTTAGTCAATTTTTTCTCCACCATCTACCCCATAAACGACCAAAAAAAGAATGCAATCTGCAATAAGCAGAGCCTTGGTGGATGGCTAGATTCATGAAAGGACACCAACACCATGTAAACCCACAAACATTCTATTACTGAAAACAAGAACCATCTTATGAAAGAAAGGAAAAGATAGATAAAAAGTACCTTTGCTCTATGTTTTAATAGCAAACTTGTTTCGACTGTTTCCCGCATACCAGAAGTACTACTTGTTTCCTTCTGCCTTGAACTCACCTAAGTTCAAGAAAATCAAGGTTAAAGTAATGAAAAAAATAGTGCACATGGAAGCAATAGAACAGCATATATTCATCAATCTAGTCTAGCATACATGTAAAAGCGTGACAATAATGATAACAATTAATAAGAATAATTCAGCATGCACATTAGGCTAGAAAAATAAGCATGTGAAAACAAGGATTTTATAGGCACAACTCCCACATTTGACATCGATCAGAGATGCACATTTGAGAGAGTAAGTTCCAGTTCAGAAATCAAAATAACATTCATGGAGCAAAACCTGTCAGGAGGTCAAGCTTCCTCATCTCTAAAGTCTACAGCTTTGAGAACATATACACAATCTCATCCCCAAATAAGAAGGGAATTACAACAACATAATCAACATGGAGATGAAGTTGGCAAGCCAAAACCACTGGAAAAAAGTACTTCTCCAAGCAAAGCAGTGTGGCACATACTAAGGAAAAGAGTAGCATACATACGAATGTGCATTAATGTATGTTTTTGTCTAATGCTCAAATTCACGGTACATGGAAGGAAACATACCACAGCAATAATAATGACAAGATCATCCCAATGCTTCTCATCCGCAAGTTGAACTGCAAGACTGTCTTTTCCATCCTTTTCCTACCATACCAGCATGGAATAAAGAACCAAATGCTCAAGACAGTGCAATGCTTTCTTGAAAGAGAGCCCTTATAATGAAAATGAGGAAATAAACTTACATTTCCCATGATCCACTTGACAAATCCACCATACAGACTTCGACAAGCACTGCCTGAACCCTGCCTGTATTTATTCAGAAAAACATCATTGCCAATTTCACAATCATCCTTGGATCCCTCCACGTGAAAAGTACTAGACATTTAGTCGAAGCAAGTAGAACCCTCAAAATCGAAGGAAAAGGTACCTCGCAATAGCTGAAAGCTTGCTTTGGTCTTCTTTGACGTTCATTAGCTTTGCAAGGGCAAAAACTGCAAATAAGAAAAATCTTGAATTTGCATAGGCTTCACAAATTGTATTCTAGTATGTAATTAATAATCATGAAAGAGACATGTTAATTTTAAATCTGGAACACCCAGGAGTTGCTTTCTCCAAGCAGATGCAAACAATGCATGGTTCATAATACAAATACGTATTCTATTGATTAGTTGGTAATAAACATTTATATATTATAAGTGACCATATACACTATAAGTAACAAATGCAAATACACACGCAAACAGTATGATGGTCTTCCATCAGAAGATGCAACAGAAAATTAAAGTGGGTAAGGAATTTGATACATAATGGTCACTCAGGAGGTAGTTCTAATAATCTGACTAGCTCTTAGGTTCCACAATGATTAAACTAAAAGAAAAACCTGATCCACTCGTAAAAAATGAAACACTGCTGATCGAATAACAGAAGAAACTTTAGTGTACAAACTCTGATCAAATGATAGGAATTTACCAACAAAGTTCTAAACTGAACCTTGTTGGAAAAATATCAACTTATGTGCAGCCTCAGAATACCAGTAAATATTTCTCAAAGAAGTCCAAACAAAACAAAGAGAAACAAGGAGTTAAAATCTAGAAGGAGGTGAAACATCTGTCCAGACCACAATCGTAAGAAGAATATGGTGGAAAATTTACTATAATCATGGTAAGATAGTGCCTGAAAGGAAACGAAAGTCTAGTCATCTTTCAAAATAAACTCCACCTGGAGATACAACTGATAGATTGATTCACATATAGGCACAATCAAGAGATCTTAATGAAGCTCAATTGGCTGAATAAAGCGCATTTTCATGAAGCCTAAATCAAGAATGATGCAGGCAATAATCTTCTGATATATTAATTACGAAAGAAAGAGAAAACCAACTCAATTATCATTTGTAAAATTGCAGGACAGCAGAAATGACTGCTCAAAAATGGGGCCCCAACCTGCTATACATCACAAGAATAAGACAAAAGATTGGGCAACAAGATTATTTACCAAGACATGCCAACCCTGCCGCTGAAGAGGCCAACCCAGCAGCAGTGGGGAAATTGTTGTATGAGGAAATATGTAAATGCAACTTTTCCCAATCCTTCTCCGCAATTCTGATACCATTTTCCTTATCCTCAACATCACTGGCACGACTGCGAATTTCCCTCAAACAATTTTGGTACCTATCCCCAGAAAGGGAAATCTCCTACACTAACCAGGAAAACGGACAGCATGATGAATTAACTAGAATGAAAAGGATCACAGCATTTGCAAAAGTAAAAATAGGAAGAAAACAGCACTAACACTCCGTTCTGTTGATGAAAAATGAATTCGTTTTAGATTCACAGGTGAAGTTGTTTTCGTTTTACATGCAAAACCGTGATAGGATTTACGATTAAAATTAGGATTCCTATTTCCTCCTAATATGCCCAACCAACCAAAGCATGAATGAAAAAAAAAAAAAAAATTCCGCTCATAATCATATATAAACCTAACGTAATAACATGAAGCCAATCCACTGAACATTCTGCAATGATTACTAATAGAGACCAGATAATTCAAAAAAATTAAATCTCGTCGCCTTTCAAAGCATATCTGCTTTCATCTCAAAAGTAAAGGGTCCTGTGCGGTATCAGAAAACACAGTTTGACCCGAAAAAAAAAGTTAATCTTATAAAAACAGTCGGTATGAATCTCTTTCCTTCTTTTACTTCTTTTACTCCATTTTTTTTGGGCAGCAATCGCATATCAGTCTACGGTGAATTGAACAAAGCAAAAAGAATGATCTGAATATCAGTTTGATATAAATTAATTTCTTCTTTTTCTTCTTTCAGTATATTTTCTCAGCAGTCAAGCACTGTTCAGTCGAAGAAAACCAAATAAACAGAACAACGTCCACAAAATTAAAAAGTAAAAAAATCTCTTTCATTTATCATTTTATTTCGCTCCATTTTCTCAGCAGCCAAAAACAACTTATTTCATGCAAATTGACCAAAGAAACAGCGAAATTCTCAGTCTCTACGTCTCCTTCCTCTCCATTTTCTCGTAAGCCAAAGAAAGTTCAATCTGTTTACCTTGCCATTAAGCCACATGCGGTCTTGTTCAAATGCGGGGCTGACGGCAACGGTAGTTGTGGTGCAGAGGTGATCGGGATCAAGCGTAACGCTGATGCTATCATTCACAGGCAGGATCAAAGTCTCGTCCCTCTTCCCCCAGTACTTTATCACCGCTATGTTCGTCGGCGTCTGCGCCGTCACCATCAACACCCAATCCTTTCTCTCACCCGCCATTCCCCCAAATTTTCCGGAGAAACCAAGAAACTATTTCTCCGGGAAGTGAAAAACAGCGGAAAAAATCAACAAATCTGGTCGAATCTGAATCCGAGCGCGAGCAGAGTCCGAGAGACCTGCTCACTTATATAGTACACAAGAAATTCAGCGAATATATCAAAGCAGTGTCAGTTCTGCCAGCTCTGAATTTGGGAGGGCCCGGGGCCCACCGGCCTGTAATTTCATTCCTGAGGATCCGCCGTAACCAATCAAATGGAGGAAAACGAGTCTGACGAGGCCCAGATTCGGTACTTACCAAGGGTAGCGATGTACTTTCAGACAAGTCGCGTACCCACGTGTAGTATGCAGAGTAGCGTGGCTCGATTATATCAAAGCGTTTATATCCCGACACAATTTGGTTTCTGAGCAAAAGGGGTGGTGATTCCGGTCTTTGTCCACGTCCTTGACTCGGTCTGTTAAAACGGAAAAAAAATTATTTTAAATATGAAAATAATTTCTTTCAATGATATAAAGACTTTGGGTCTTAGTATTAGAAAAGAAGTTTCATTTTTTTGAATGATTGGTTTAAAAATAAATAAATATTTTTAACAGTGTAGAATTAAGTATAACATCTCATTATTCACAAATTAAGTCTCCATTGTTTTAGACAATGATACATGTTGAAAATTATAGTGGTCTCATATTATTAATATCTTGACCTTTTATTCTTATTATATATAATAGTATTTTTCTTTCTTAATTATTAACTTTTAGAAAAATACTGTTAAGTTTTCTATAAAAAGTAATTTATAAAAATGTAAGTTTTTTATTTAATATCTTAAAATTTTCAAGTTAAGATTTATTTATCAATTTTTGTACTTCTTAATTAGGTTGGACAGATATGCCCAAAAATTCTATGTTTACATACTGTAAGAATTTAATCAAACTTCAATGAAATCGAAAACCTATGAATTAGACTAACACACACAAGACTCCCCTTCTTCCTAAAAGTTTTGCTTGTTTGTGGATTAGGTGCCGTAAACGCTTGGTAGCTAAGGTGATTGAAGTATCAAACCTTAATGACCAAGAGTTGTTGAATGTTAATACCACGAAAGAAAGGGTACCAACGAATAAATGCATGGGAAAAAAGGATCCAGGAAATAGACTAGTGCAATAAATTCTGCTTGCCAAAGTTGGTGGGTTTGCATTATTGAAGTTTGGAGGATTCAACATGCCCGTGAATTATGACTTTTGCTAAGCCAAAATTGTCAAACATGGTACATCTCGGGCTTTTGATTGGGCGAGTGGGTTTGGATGAAATCCTCATGTGATCTGAAGTCAAGTCACACACTACTTGTTGGTTGCCCTCTTTCTGGCCATCAATAAAATAATGAAAACGACATGCATATTCTGAAGAGTTTTGGATGGTTATGTGAAAGAAACTTTGGATGTTTGGTAGAGGAGACTTAGAATTTTGAACATTGACCAGATGCACGTATTGGTAGAAGTATGCCCCCGTTTTCATGAGAGTTTTTGCTCCTATTTATTCATTCTTTAAAAGGGTTTAAAAAGGCTCACTTATTTTCTAAGGCAGATTTTTAAGAAATGACAATACATCCAATTTGGTGGATTTCTTGTAGGATGCATCTTTTATTATTTCTAACTTTTCATTTTCGTGAAACCAAAGTAAATTAATACTTGAGTGTCCAAGAATACATTGACCTTTTTCAAGAATAGACAGCCCAACTCTCCAACCTACCATGATTAAAGAAACAATGAAGGTGCTCAAAGTTCTCTGTTTGTAAGTATGCTCGCAAGATTCGCTAATCTCACAAGGTTCACACTCAGCATGTTTTCTTCTTAGTCAAGTTTTCCACAAGTACACTAAATCCTACCTAATTTTTCCAGTCAGACATAGCAGCCCGCCAAGTCCTTCAACTATGTACTTTGGCTTCCACAAAACAGCAAACCCATCTCCCTCTTTCAGGTGTTAAAAAACAATGGGAAAATATATTTGACTAAATCTAGATAGTTAATCTGGCTGATTCACCTTGGGCTGCGTCAATAAAGAACAAAGACAAGGTAAGTTGACATGTATTATGAGTGTTGGGTTATGGCCGAGTGATTGGTGTCTCAAATCTGTTTGGGCCAAATTGTTTAATATAGACGGAAATAGACCATGGATGGTGTGAAACTCAGGCCCAAAAAGAAAGACCAAGACGATTAGGAGGCATGTTCTTATTCTGATTATCTCATGTTGGATTTTCTATTCTTATAAAATATCTTGGAAAATAAAGAATTTAAATATATTTTCACCTTCTCAATCGAGGAAAAATAAATGAAAAGTTGGAAAACATGTATTTCTTTTTCTTTTTATGGTCCTATTAATCAACTTGGTAGAAATTTTCTTCTAGGTAAATTTAGTGATACCCATTTAACCATGACTAAATTTCTTAAATTTCTTTGAATGTGTCAACTATTTCTGTTAAATTGATATATCTATCATAATTCATTTATTATATTTTAATGAGTATTTATAATCTTGTAAAGCCGGGAACGTAGAAGAGTACAAGCAAAGGGTGAAGTTGGGTTTGCTGCGTTTCACTTTAGTGTCCTGCTAGTGAACTAAGAAATTCTGCTAAGTCAAAATCCTTCCAAGGATAAGGCAAAGATTAAAAAAAAAAAAATTAACATTAGTTTCAAAGAAGTTTTCTCAAGAATTGGAAAACATTTGGAGCCAAGTGGTACGCCTCTCTATACAATTAAGCTCAAGGAGCAGACCAAATTGAGGAACAAGCAGAGGCCTCAAAGTTAGGAATCACGATGAAGGCAATGGATAGAGGTGAGATATATATTGGAGCATTCTCCTTACGAAGGACTGGGTCCAACCTTGGGATCTCTCCATTGTTGACATTCAAAGGATTCCCGTTCAGAACCAGGGTTTGGCTTTGAAGATTTCCATCTTTTGGGGTCAAGTGGTACTCCTCTCTCAATGACTGTCCTTGCCAAGCATGCTTTCCACCCCCTCGGACTTCTCTGTGCATAGAACAACCTTCTCTCTCAATGTTTTCTTCCTTTCCATGCAAATTAGCGGCCACACGGTTGTAGACATTGATCTTGAACTTAGTGTGGTTGCTGAAATTAATTAACAGCAAAGTTACACCATCCTGTCACAAGATCCTGATCACAGAAAATTAGTTTCTAAAGGTTAAAATTTATGGGAAATGAATGTTTGGAACTTAATATGATAGAGGATTACTCTTCCTTTGGAACAGTGAGCATAAGGGCGTAGGGATGATGAGCCATCACTTTCAACTTGAAGAACCCCCTTTCCCATAAGTCGATGCCAGAGAAGTGCACTGTTCACCAAAGGCAAATAAATGCTGCATTAGATAAGGCTGCCTCGTGAAGGCCAAAAAAAAGTGATGTATAAGCATTTCCTCTTGCCTGTAATAGTCGGGGTTGGGTTCGAACGTGGTTCTGTTGAGCAAAGCATAGTGTCCACCCACTAAAGTTTGCCTGCAGAATACCTTCGTTTTGTACTTGGCTGCCATTCCAAGCTAATCTAAGTACCTACGCAAGCAATGAAACATTTTCAGAGGAAGCCTTAAGAAAATGAGGGAAAAGTAAACAATCAATGAGGCAACCGGGCCTACCAGAAGCTGTTCACAAATCTGTCAGAGACATGAGGAGCCCCACCCTGAAAGGCACCACCTGATTCTCCAACCCAGGCGGAGGCCCAAGGAGCGTGATCTTGAATCATTCTTTCCATTTTTCTAAATGTTCCCAACATGGTTCTTCCGGAGTAAGAGGGATCTAAAATCCTACTTATGATATTAGAATTATTACCTGAAAATGGATCAAACGAATATTTAAAGACACAGAGCTGCATCAAGTATCCTGTATCTTGCCAAATAAGTTCAAAAGATTTCTTATATAACTGTAGTATTTGCACACCTGAACCTAAATTGTAGGTATGATGCGTTACAATATCAATTACACCTATACCCGAGTCCCGAAGAAGCTCTTTGTACCACTTCTCATCAAAGAACCCTCCAGGGGCTGCAAGTTTAGGTTTCTGACTTGAATTTTTGTACAACTTATTGATAAGCTTTTTGAGCTTTACAACATCTTTGGCGTACTGAGCAGCTTCAACCCTAGCACCGATACCACTTCCACTTAACTCATTACCTAGAATGTTCAATGTGAGTACGTACAGTAAAGGGAACAACAAGGAGCTTAGTCCATCATTACATACCAAATTCCCACGAATCAATTTGGTAGCCCTTTGAAATCGTGTAGCTCATTAGGGCCTTAGTGTTACTCGAGTCCCAATCTCCAACCCAGAGAGTGCTCTTGTCTTGCTTTTGCCTCCCATAGAGAGCATTCAAGCCAAATGTAACGATTGCCCTGCAAGAAGCAAGATTCCAACCACAATCGAGGAAGCTGCTAAGAAGGCGCAATGCCTCCTCATAAAAGGAGCACGAAATGTCAATATATTGGTATGAAAGGAAGTGCGAATGTCATAAGTTTTACCCTGTCTTGCTGAAAAACTGGTTCAGCTCATCCCACCTTCTCATGTATAAACATCCATTCGTTAATCCAAACAACCCACCTTCTTGCCTCTTTTTAAATGGATGACAAGGGTACCTTGGACATCCTGTATCGTAAATTAGTTGATCTTGAAGAGAGCCACCAATCCTAAGCCTCAAATGCCTGAAAGCTATGAATCCACCAACGTAAAACGAGCAACATTATTCTGTTGGCCTAAGTGATCCCAAAAGAAGCTAATGATACTAGAATGTCTTGAATAGGTTCTAAATGCACAAACTAAGTAAAGCAAACAAACAAACCTTGGATTGTCTTGGCTAATAGAAGATTAGACAGGTCCTGAAAAAGCCAAACCACATTGAATCTAAGATCTCAGATTGAACACATTATTCCACTAACTTTTAGTCCTAAGTTTGTGTTAACTCTCTTTAAAATAGTTGCATTAAAGGTGACTGTTAGAATAGTTATTGATTAATTAAATTTATTATTCTTTCACATAAGTCTGTCGATTATGGTTAATCTTTTGTTTGTTTAAACACATAGAGATAGGATGACCCATCCTTATCAAAATACTCACCAAAGTTATTGCAGATGAGTTTTGTAGCATGCAGTAATTGAAACGGCATGTGTCACTAGGCCACTAATCAATCGTTGCACAAATGAAACTTTCATCAGTTTCGGCCATCGTGCTGGTGCCATTAACCACAAGATTGATTTCTTTAGACAACACTGCAGGGTGATAAATTAGGACGAGGAAAAAGGTAAGACTGAACCCCATTGGTAGATAGCTGAGAAGATCCTCAGCACCAGCTTTACTTCTGCAAATCACCTGCAACGAAATTGAAACAGAGGTGATCTCAAAAGCTAGAAAGAAAGTATTAGAGAAAACTAACCAAGGATCTGAGAGGGAGAGAGATGCAGTAATTAAATGTGGGATTTGAAATGTCGTTGCTTGGTGGGGGCAAAGCTCTGGTATTAGTTCAACTTTGAATTAAACTAATGAATAAGGCACTTTAGACAGGTTTCAAGTTGACTGTAACAGAGAACGTCAAATGCTGTAGGAACCTTTGCAAGCTTAAGCAGCCTTTGCATTCTACTAATTAAGTTTGAAGTGACAATCTTCTCCTGTTTCGAGAAACAAAGAGAGAAAGTATATCACTTTTTTTCTTTCACGTGTTCATTTTCTCTTAAAATAGGTTGCTTTGCTGCATGTTTCTTAACAAAATAACTTGGAAGGAGAAATAGTTTACTGATATATATTAGAGAAAGAGGAATGCACTAACGAAGTGGATCAAGACACTCCCACGAGATGGCTTCAGCTTCCCTGTTGCCGGTATCAACGTCTGAATCCCCAGAACAAAGAGCTTCGTTGGAATCAAAGAGACGACGATGGGGATGATGGTTATGCAACGGACAAGGGGAATCCGACTGTTTAATTAAAACAAAGCATTGCCATGGTCTTGCATCACTGTTTATGCTTTGCTGTTTTTGTCTGGGAATTTTAAGCAAATTAAAAAGGGAAGAGCTCATAACTTCTACCTCACGAGGATTAATGAGTATGGTGCAATAGCATTGTTCGGCCAAAACTAGATAGCAACCCTTGTGGACCAATATATTTTATGCTACTACCACAAGTAAACACATAATAATACGAGTTTGATCAAAAGCTACTTTAATTGTTTTCTATTTATCTGTAAAGTTTGGATGAGAAGTCATTTTCATTAACAACAGCGGTGAGAGAAGTTTATTCTCGTAAATAATGCAGACTCTCCCCATGCCCATGTCCGCAAACAGGAAAAGAAACTGATTAATGGTCTCTGGTTTGAGACCAGAGGGATGTGTTGCTGTCCTTCTATTCAGTTATGTTGTCTTTTCCTCCATTGAATCATATGAGGAAGCTGCTGAGAAGGTGTAATACCTTTTCAAAGTATACTCAAGTTAATCAAAAATGTGGGCGAGAGGATTCGAATACAAAATATCTGTTTTGCAATATCTCTTGCTAGGGACATGTCAAGATATTATCTATAGATTTCTAATTTTTCTCTAACTTCACGAATCATTGGAAAATAACACAGGCAAAGGTATTGTCTGAAACGAAAAACCATGCAACTTCTTCTTTTATCACGCATGCGATGAATATCTTTCAAGCTCAATAAAGACGTGTGCACTGCCTCAAAAAACCAGATTTTATTTTTGATGTACGAAAGCCTGAGAACACCCCAGTATATGACTCCTCCTCAATGTCCATTCATTCATCAAAACCCTAACTCTCCATCTAATGGCTATCCGGCCATCTGCATGGCGACTGTAGAGGATGAAATAGCGTTCACTTGATGGCATTCACGAGATCGCTTGTCACCTCACAAAAACCATATTTTCATGCATACTTGGCTTTGATTATCTCAGTAATCATTGAACACGAGATAGATAGAAGAAGGAAGGGAGAGAGAGCAGTAAACGGAAACGGACCACTCATTTCGTTGAGCATCACTAGGTCGGCAGAGGTGACAAAAATGAAAACAAAATGAGAGAGTTGGGATGAAAATAACCTTCCTAACATGCCTTAAAACGTACGTGGGTTCATTTCTCTTATTTTCCATCTCCTACCTCTCTTCCACCTACAAATATATCGTTCACATGGACTTTTTTTCAGCAACCATAAGCTTATCTATGGCTGTACTCAGTTTTCTTTCCCCTTCTTAGCACCAGTCCTGAAAAGTTCTCGGGATCGTAGTTGTAGGCACCAAGTTGGTGAACTAAGTCCAAAGCCACCGACAAGGATTAAGAACGTGAGACGGCGAGAGACTTTTTAGGGCCTCATGCTTAGGTATCTGTCCTGCAATTGAGTTGCAGATCAAAAGAGTGCTGGTTGTCTTTCAAGCCCCAAAAGCACTACTACTGTGCACTGCCAAAAGTACCACTCGTTGAAGACCGTGCATCTATAATGCCAGTTAATCATTCACCCAATACCCTCTCACTATCCCCAGAAGCAATGTGGGATAGGACGCAGCGAGGAATGGCGTAAAGTGACGGCCACCGATAATGGTGACATTCGCTGAACATGTATTGCTTCTGCATTTTGGTCACCTTGTTTTACGTGCACATAATGTAGGTTTGGTTGAAAAGTTTAACTTGTTTTTACACTACTGTTAATGTGTCGCAAACTCGACTTTGAGAAGATGACCAAAGGTGATCAAGGAAACAATTGAGCAGAAATGTGATTATCAACAACGGAGACGATAAAACAAGACAAACAGGTCAAGCCAGAAAGGAAGGTGAATATCTTGTGATGTCTTTATATTTGTGGCTAGTGGAGTACCCTACGCTTATCCTTTACTCCATTCTTATGCTCTTAAAACGACCAGTCTATCCACCTCTCTTCCCCTACATGCTTTCACCAAAACCCGAAAGAGATGCGCAGATATTTTCAATGGGAATCATCACAACATGGTCTAAAGGGCGATTGGCAAAATTCTCGTGAAAAGTGACGTGCTGTCACCAAGTTAGGATCACGTAATTGATCAAGACTCAAGAATATTAGCCAATTTGCTTTCTCAAAGCCCATGCCATGGGTGGTCCGACTTTCCCGACTTGGAAAATAGATCGTTCATGAACTAATCTTACAAGACTTTGATGGGGAAATAGGTGCTCTTTTGCCAACTTTTTTCCCATATGTGGTTGAACCTTTCCAAGGAAGCTTTCTCTCTAGCTACAACTTTATCCAGTTTGGACTTTTTCGTTTTCTGTATCAAGTTAGGACCTTATGCTCGGTTAAGGTAAGACCAAAAGAAAATAGGGCCAAGTTTTGGTTAGGCTTCACCATATCAGGCTGACATTGGGTCAGAGTTGAGTGCGTAATACCAAGGTTCTAAAAATTGTTGTCGCCGTTCTTGCGGGTCCTCTGCGCTTCAAATGGGAGGGTAGTTTCTCGACCACCCGGGCGGCTTCCTGCTCTGCCGGAAATATCTCCTTGAAAACGGAATATATGTGTCGGAAATCGAAGATGCAGAGAATAAGCTGTTGTTGTTACAGAATATGTTGCTTATAGTTGAATAGGTTGTTTTCTGTGCGACAAATAATGATCATCACCAGGAATTAAGTTACAGGCAATGATCATTACTATATTCTAAGAACCAGATTCGATGGAGGAGAAATGTTACAGCTATTTCACAATGCAAAATACACAACAAAACAAGGGAAAAGGTCTGACAAAAAAGGGGCAAAAAAAATCTAACTCTTTGGAATGTTCTTGCCTACAATCTTTGCTGGAGTTATCCGTAAAAGGTTTCCTGGCTTACCGGGAACAGCACCGCTGATCATGACAACATTAAGATCATTGTCGATTTTGACAATCTTAAGCTTTCTGATCTTTCTCTTGGTTCCTCCCATCCTTCCAGGCATCTTCTTTCCCTTGTATACTCGACCTGGTGTTGTTCCAGCACCAATGGATCCAAGAGCTCTATGACTCTTGGAACCATGGGTCATTGGACCCCTTTTGAAGTTGTGCCTCTTGATTCCACCTGGTTAAGATTAAACAGAAAAAGATAAAACTAGGATTAATAATGGGCATTAGAAGTTCTAAATAAAGTGAAATTTTGTTATCATAGTTTTAAGAATAATCAGCACCAAGAAAGATCTTCTGATCTAATTCTCAACAGGAAATACATTATTATAGGACTAAAAGTGAAGAAAGATAAGTGGCATATCCTTCCATAACGCATTGCACTCTTTCAGAACACAAGGTGTTCATGTTTGTGTCTGCCTTGTATTTGTTGAGCATGTAGAGAATAGAATGCGAAGGTGGGGCGAAGCCTTTGGTTTTAGATCCAAGCTCTTTTGTGATCTTATTCATTGAAACTACTCAGCAAGAGTAAGCTGAGTGATGGTTGAATATGTAAACCAAAGCTCTAGAGTCCTTTTGAAGCTACTTCCCTGAATTTTCCCAGTCATGGTCTTAAGATTGAGAAAGTTTCTTCATCCTAAAACACTTAAATTGATTGTAAGGCTATTATGGAATACTGCATTGATTGATTTGTTACATTGCAAAAGAAATATAAGTTTCAAAAACCAATGTCCTCAACACAATCTTCGGGGGACAACAGTGCAACTTTAGACTAATACATCCAAGCTTGTAATAGAGTGCAAGTAACTACATGGCTTCGCTAACCTGTTTCTTGTCTCAAAACTTGGCATGCACAAAATTAAACCAAGATATAAACAAGATATATCATTTTAGAAATCAGAAATTAGAACAAAAATGCGAATAACAACCAAGATACATAACTGAAAGTTCCATCTACCTATAGTTCATTTGACTCAGTGCTTGCAAGAACCAATTGTGTGTTGACCTATTTTTTCTTTTTTCATTTTAAGCCTATAATTCAAGAGAAGTTTGAATCTAACAAAATAAAAAATGAAACAGAGAGCAAGAATTGATAGTTACTATATGAGTATAAGCAAGTGCATATGATCCTGTCATACAAGACGCAACCATGAAAAATTGCAACAGAAAAGGTAACCCGAGAGAGATAATGTTAATCAAACATCAAATCATGGGGGTAAGCAGTAATCGTTACATTATACATAGCGAATTTGGAGTAAGGCATAATTTTAAGTCCTCAAACAACAATAAAAGCAAACACAAAATGAAGCACGGTTAAAAATTCTCTTATTGCATTCTACAGTCTCCTCGCAGGCCATCTAAATGGGAGGAGTGCTTTAACAGAATAATAAGGGAGGTTATGGAACGTGACCATTAAACAGGATAATCTCCCTACTTACCCTGTGCTTTCTTTTCGCCTAATAAAATAAAGTTCTCATAAAATTAAGGTGCTCAAGCACAACACCCGTATTAGAATCAATTACCTATTTCTAGAGGATGGGGAGAAAATATGAATCAATCACCCATTCCAAGGATCACATTTTGAACTTGCTAATTCCTCAGTGCAATAAGGAAGTTACATTTGCCCATGCCTAGCCCATCTACATCTAGAGTATATCCAGAAATTAACTAAAAGATGAAGACACACTCCCAAACTCAAATTCCGATTGAAACCTGGAACGTGCCAGATATTTTTAGCAAATTAGAAAAAAGGGGGAGTGAAAGCGCAACTTCTAAGAACTCAAGTTGTCAAATGACGAAACGGATGGCAAGTTAATATGTTCCAAAAGCCCATTTAGCAGATACGATTTCAACCCACTTAACTTTTCTTCCCTTGAAGAATGAATGAGAATTACCCTTCCCATCTAACGTACAGGCTCGAGGATTATCAACTCAGCATCGAGCTATCATAAGAGGTCAGTTTCCAGGGGTAACAACTTAATGTTTCGAGCCAATCCAACCATGGCACTCTTGGGTTATACACGCCCTTTGCAGAAGGGGAATGAACCCAGAAAGTGTTTGTCCTGGCAGGATGTGGCATAAGTTTAATCAGAAACACGCAGCTTCCCCCACAAACATTATACTTGAAGTTCCAGGTGAATCAAATCCTTATTTCTCTACCAAAGTATGATTTTCATAAGAAGAAAAAACAATTTTTTGGTAGAAGTTAAGTCCAGACGATATGAACTCAGAGCGAAGTAGGAAGAGAGAGGAGGGACAGAGAGAGAGAGAGAGAGAGAGAGAGAGAGAGAGAGAGAGAGAGAGAACAAAACCTTGGAAGCCCTTGCCGATGGTGGTGCCCGAGACGTCAACAAGATCACCCTCCTTGAAAAGCTCGTCAACGACAAGCCGCTGGGTAGGCTCAAAGCCATCCACGGATACCAAGCGAAACTCCTGAAGATGGCGCATTGGAATGGTACCCACCTTCTCTAGATGACCCATCTCTGGCTTCGTGAGCTTCCGGTCCCTGACTCTCCGGTAGCCGACCTGAACAGCGTTGTAGCCGTCGGTGGCCTCGGTCTTGACCTGGGTCACAATGTTTCCTTCTTTAAACCCCACCACTGTGACCGGAACCACCTTGCCGCCGGGCTCAAAAATGCTCATCATGCCCAGCTTCGTCCCCATCACTCCCACGCCTGCCTCGTAGCTCATTCTGACCACCATTCCCCTTCCTTTCCTGCTACTGCAGCACGGTCTGAACTGGTGTGACTGTAGAAGGAGAAGCGGATTCCCACTGTTTCCCTTGATGAAAGAGCATTTGAGGGAAAGAGGATGATTCTGAGAATTATGTGCAACTGGAAACGCTGCTCTGCAAATCGATAACGATGGGATTGCCATCTTTCCTGCCCTCTCTCTTTCAGCTGCTGATTTCGTTTCTCTTATCCTACAGCAACGGTGTCAAAGGTCGGGACCAACCTTAGAAGCTCCGAGCCATTTGGGCCGAGCGAGTGGATGGCCTTAGGCCCACTTTTCTCAGAGCTGTTCCGAGCCCAAACCCGTAAAGAACATAAATATCTATAGATAACCTTTGTAACGAAAAAGTTCTCTCGCCGAGGAACAATGGAGGACATCTTCGACTCCTCTCTAAAGCTGGAAGAAATTCACTTCCAGGGAGGCTATTCGGAGGGCTACAAGGATGGCTTAGTCGCCGGAAGAGAGGATGGCCAGCAGGTAGGCCTGAAAATAGGATTCGAGGTTGGGGAGGAGCTCGGCTTCTACTACGGTTGCGTACACATCTGGAACTCCGCAATCCGGGTTGATCCGACTCGGTTTTCCGATCGAGTCCAGAAGATGATCAAACAGATGGAGGAATCAGTGGAGAAATTACAGATAATGGATCCAGAGAACGAGAGCGTTCAGGAACTCATGGAAGGATTGAGGCTCAAGTATAAGGCGGTTTCCGCGACTCTGGGTGCTAAGCCGGAATATAAATATCACAAGGCGGCACCGGATTCTAAGGAGGTCGAGTTTTGAGGGTTTTCTTTTCTCATGTCTCTCTCTCTCTCTCTCTTTCTCACAAAACTGAAGCTCCATTGAAATTGCTCAGTTACTGTGCTTGGTTAATCCATTCCTGGAATCTATACTTCTCTCTGCTTTTGAGGGAAGAAGATGAAATGTATCAGAATTTAGGAGGAAGAAAATCTTCAATCTTCCTCGTACACGTTAATTTTCGTTAATTTTCCGTTTTATTCGATACTCGATGTGTTCTCCTGTTCTAAGGTTTTAGTCGTAGAAATTTTGGAACTTTAAGCTTTATGAACCTTGTTCACTAATTACAATAATCGTTCCATGAAAATGCACTATACTGATGAGAAGATCTCACCAGAGATAACACAAAACGATGAACAGAAAAAGCATAAGCAATATTCCAAACCCCAGGCCTTCTGCATCATGGCCGGAACTACCGGTGTGCCGACTGGCGGCAAGAGAAGAGACCTCCAGAGAAGGAAAGAACAAAGAGAGAAACTGCAAGAGCAATAGAAGTAGCAGCAGCAGTATTATCAATAAAGCGAGGATGGCACCGCCTTCGGCTAGTATGTTAACTACAGAGAGACATGCTTCCAGAAAGGTTCGTATGATCGACCCACCGATGAACAAGGCCAAGGCCGCCAACAGCAGCGACGGCACCAGTGGTGATGGCCCCCTCTCGCGCATTACTTGGCCTCTCTTTTCTAGTTGGTTTGGATAAGTACAACCATCTTGAGGCTTAAAAGCTTGGGTATATAAGCAGAAAGGCATCAGGACTTGGTAGTTGCAGGTGGAGATGACTTGTATGGAATTTGATTGTTTGGTTGATATCTGATTAGTTGGGCTTTGGAGACCAAACCAAAACAAGATATGTCCGAGATGAATTGAGAGGGACATTTTCTCTGGAAAAATCTTATATTAATCACAATCCATGAAGCTTCTGTTTCTAATATAATGGATGAATTGTTCTCCCAAAATTCAATGGATGATAAATCAACAGAGTGCTTTCAAAAACCTTCCATGGCCTCCTTTTTTCTTTTGCCTCTAAACCAGTGGAGAAAAGGAAAAGAAGACAGTCTAAACTTTCATATTACAATCAACAGAGTAAAGTCCCTAATAGTTGGTATAAACAGCTGAAATGCAGCAGCCACCCTGACATCATAGTTGGTCTCTTAATATGGCCTTTTCGGACTACTCTAGGAAACTTACCTTGACTTTCAACAACTTTTGGTAGCAATGCCGTACATAATATGCACAGATATAGAAAGAAAGGTATACGCATGGGAGTAGAAAGAGAATGGTGAGGAAGATGTGTCAGTAAATAGAAATGACTTTCATCAGAAAATACAGATAACAGAACCTAAACTTGAGTTTCTGATATTCTTCATGTTAATTATCCAGATACATATGCAGGCAAAAAGAGGTAGACCAAAAGGACAGATAGGCTAGTGATATAAACTATGTTCTACACTATTATCTCCCATAGGGTTGCATTTGTTATCCTGCACTATGCTGCAACTACAAAAGGACAATCCTGTATACTGCTAACTGAGAAGATGATGCAGACCCGGCCGCAGTTACTCTCCATCTATACCTCTGTCCAAGGATGGTGTAGGACTGTACCGCAGATGTTGCTCATAGAAGTTGATCAACTGAAGAGATAACAAAAATTCCGTTTATTTCTAACACCAAATGTAATGTTGGTAAGAAAGATCAGAATCACAAGAAAGAGGGTCGTTAATTACCAGAAGTGGATTGTTAGCCTTGAGAAACTTGTTATCCACCAACACTTCTGATCCATCAGACCTTTATAAAGCAACAAAACGATAATCAAGTAATAGAGGCACGTAAAGAAAAACATGACATTCATAGGAACAAACTGATTAGTGTTCAAGACGAGGAGAAATGCTTGCTTCTAGATCTATTTATTGATAAAAAGGAAAAATAAAATACATCAAGCACCTGAAATGATCATAATTCGTCTAGATTGTTCATTAAATACTAAAAAGAGCTGGCACATTGGCAGTGACTTCAAATTTGCAGCGTGCAAATACACAAACAGCTTATATCTGTTTTCATTTTCAGACCAATAGAGTTCTTAGTGAAATTAAATCCAAGTAAGGTCTAGTGAACTAAGAGGGAACCCTTTTTGGTTAATACTATTTCAGCACTGATCACAAATCCTGTTTTATTCCCTCAGCTCTAATCTTTTGAGATGTTTCCACAACTGAAAATCTGAACATTCAAAGACCTATTCTGTTCACAGATATAGCTGAGGCAAGAAAAATCAGAAAAAGACCTACCAGCAAAGATGGCAGACAAAGAAGAAGGAAACACAGAGATACAAGAGATACTACATACATGTACCACACGGGCTCAAAATACGTCTCAAATATACATTTTTGCTGAAACAAAGGGATAGTATCTTTACTCTAAAGCAGCCTACCAGTGGCTGAATTATGCTCTAATTACATCAATGCCAGATATGCCTTTATATAGATATGTGTATGCACATGCAAAACATACATGGTATGCACTAAAGCAAAAAAAAAAAAAAAATCTCAATCAAGCAACCATAAATTTCAACAATAAAATACCTATTAAACATCAAAAGATATGAAATATTTAGCTCTTCATCTGATTTTATGAGACTGAAACTATGATGATTTAAACATGCCCACGGAATGTATACAAGAAGACCGCTAGTATATACAAACCACAGTAGGGAAAATTCATGTCAAATAAGTGCAGCCAAACAGCAAATCCCCCGAATCGACATTATAAGTTGTTAACTTAAGACCTAAATTCTAACAAATATTCGAACTTCCAATTTGTTAGCACATACTGTAAGAAAGATCCCTAAAACAGTTTTAAGGAAATTGCATCAAAAATAGAAGTCTGAGGAAATGGACCTATCATTAGTAACCTGAAATCTTTAACTATTGAAGTTAACCTATCCGACTTGTCCAATGCACCAACTTCTACAGTCGCAATTTCCAGTAGTTTCACCTTCCCATTGCAATGTTATCCATCCTTTTGCCTATAAATCATAATTCCACAGTATCATAAAACTTGTACTTAATTGGACCGATTTTTTTTTTCCCCCTGTGCTGGTCCATGGCTTGAAACTCTTCTTTAATTCTGTCAAACTTGAAATGATGTATCCTGCACTTCCTTTGTGAAGAACTACAAATCACCAATCTAATTTGTCCTTTCGGTTCAATCAACAAACAAAGTAGATTTCTGTTCCTTGCATAACAAGCTCCCAACTGAAAATTCTAGCAAACATAAGAGTGTACCACAAAATGACTTTAGAAATTAGTTGCCAGTTCAAGCGTACACTAGAAAATCACAAATGCTTTGTTCAAAGCCCAATCTTCCAAAAATAGAATATCTCCCAAATTGACATAACTAAAAACTCCATATTGCATTATCCGAGATGCCTTGAGTGACTAAAATTATAAGGCAATGATGTAGAAAAGCCACCAAAGCAGAGTAGAAAACAGATCTGCATCTAATTCTACATGCGTTGATGCAACATATAAATAATCTATAGCTATAGAATCTTCTTCGTTTTCTGCATGCATCTTCTATTAGATCAACAAAGTAGGGGAATAAAAGATAGGTTCAATCACATCCAAAGTGATAGAAAAAATGTGTGTGCACGTGCGTGCCTATATGCACACACAAAGCCCAGTAATAGACCCATAAGTTTGTTGCACATACTATGAAGATCAAGGATTTATATCTTTCTATACTTAAGGAAAAGCATTTTTCCACAAGCTTGACAAAATAACTCATGTTCAGTTTAAATGACTCTCAATAACTTGTAATGAAGCACATATTCCTAACATAGGAGATGGATTAGCTACATCTGAAAGAATAAAAGAAAAACTAAAAACTCTTGTATGTTTTACCATTAGGAAAAAGAAATGACCAGACCTATTCTTAACAGTACAGAGAACTAAAAATTGGTTCAGATTACAAACCTCATAGCCATAAAGGTTACTAACACATCCTGGATGTTGTTTGATACAGAAGCTGAGTAACCCATTGGCCTGACAATCCTGATGATATTAGATGCATTTTTAAAACCATCATTCCCATTCCTGCCACCTGAGTTCCCCCCAGGGAAACCAGGATTTCCAGTTCCTAGCACTTGACCTCTACCACCTGCGCCACCACTTCTGGTTCTTGAATTAGGATAATGTGCAATAACTGGTTCAGATGCGGATGAATCTTGTTTAAACCTCTTCACGGAACCAGACTTCCTCCTCTTAGCTCCTGTGCGGCGATTGCTCTGCACTGGTTCAACACAGTTAGCCCTCGAAACTCCTTCTACAGAAGCACCACCTTCTGCAGCTTTTGCTTCTTCAAAATCTATTGCAAGCTTATCCATGTTGACTTCGCTGGCAAACATTGTTGTTTTAAGCTCACTAAGCTTTGGGTCGTACTCAGTTCCATCCTTGTTGTTATCCATTTGTTGACAACTATTACCACAACCATTCTCAACGCCAACTTGCTTAGCAGTTTCAAGATTTCTTATTTCTCCATTATTATATCCTTCATGTGTGGATTGGGTGGCAGCACGAAGATCAGATAGGCTTGATCTTTTGGGAGGGGCAGTTTTCACAGTTTCACCAACAATACCTATTTCTACATCATAGGCAGAAATGGTGGAATGCTGCTGCTTCTTCTTGGGTTGAGAATTAGGAGTCCCATGTTTGCGCTTGCGTTTTCGATGCTTTCCTGATCGCAAGCTTCAAAACCAGGGTAGAATAAATTATGAATTAATAAATAGAAAAACCAAAGAGAGAGAGAGAGACAAAAAAAGATAAATGATTTAAAGCTTCATATTTGCTGCTTTTTCTCCTGCTTCTTCTTCTTGTTCCTCCTCTTTTCCTTCTTCTTCTTCTGCTTCTTCCCTTTTCTTTTTTTTTTTTTCTTTTTTTTTTTTTGTGGAGAAAACAAGTGAACCCAACTACGCTTAGCTTAAAATGATCCAACCCAAAAAGCTAATTGATTTAGCCACTGTGAACTTAACCAAGAAGTAATGCATTCCATTTCTCTCTTACTTTTCTCATTGACCAGATGAAGTTGTGCCAAACACCAAAGGAGAAAGGGGAGAGAGTACCTCTCTTCAAATGCTTCAATAACATCAGAGCATGACTGGAGATTCTCTAAAGGCTCCCAGGTGTTTGCTGCCTCCGGCCATCCACGCCTTCAATATAGCATAACAACAATATTTTCCAGAATCTATACTCAGGTTTGATTGATTTGACATAGCGCAACATACTTAATTAGGTAGGTAAAAGTTTGTGCAGAAAGAGCTAAATGGATGAACTCACCACTTGATTAGGTACTGAAGCTGCCCCTACTTTTTGCAACATTTCCACGTCCACCATCATCAATCCATGCATACCGCCAGAACAAACAACCATAAGAAGAAAAAAAAAAATCATGGTAATACCAGGGGCGGATGCAGAAAAAATTTATACCTCAAATTCCAACATACAATTTCCTTCTCTAATCTAATGACATGAATGGCATCCCAACAAAAACGAGTATATTTATGACTGTGTGAATGTCCCATGTGCTTACTGGTTGTTATTACATTACGCCTACGCTTTAAAAACTTAAAATGTTTAACATTAAAAAATCAAATTAGTAATACATTTTTAGTATAGCAACAATTGTTATATTCATATAGATGTAGAAATACATTCATTCTTCAAACCTCAAGAGTTGTTTAAAATTCAAATTTTGGGGTACATAAGTTCCAAGTAAAACCTAGTTTTGACCTCTCTTTTTAACCTTTTCGAAATGTTTCAGCCATCTTATTCTTCTAAATATACTGTGACTTCCAATCCTGTAAATATTCTCACTCTCCCTCCCTCAAAGCCCCTCCAACCTCGCTCACCTCCTGCCCCAATGCAGCCCTCCTCTGTCTTTCTGTTAGTTAGGATTCACCAAAGCTAGTTTGTAAGATTGCGCAAAATCTCCCCCTTTTACACATCTTTATGTCATGGGCCAATCTATCTTCATCACGAAGTCATATCGATGATCTCTCATAAGCCAACCTCTTCCGTACACCCAAACGGAGTTGGAATCCTGAAGGAACACTCACACGCCGTGCAATCTGTTTGTTTGCACTTAGACAAGTAACGTGCGTCTCTATCTCTACGTGCATTGGAAGAAAACCTCAGTAATTTTAGTCTACAAATTCGAGCTATTTCAAAGTCAAGTTGTGTCAGGGATTATTCCAAACAGAGCCAATATGGCTTTTGGTTTGTCAGCAGCCAAAGTGAAAGTGCTTTCCTCAAGAAATCTCGTCTCAGCCACAGAAAAAGGGCGTACTTTTAACAAGCATTTGCATTTCCTTCATACAACATTTAGAACCCGACAAAGCGTCCTCAAGAGAGATAAAAGTCTTACCTTGCGAACCCTCTTGCGTCGAATGGCCTCTATTTCGTAGAACCCTTCGTCGAGCTTGGGACGCTCCGCAGCAGCGTCGTCATCAGCAAGCGCACCGTCCTCTTCAACCTCACCTTCTTCGTCCTCCTCCGCCTCTTCTTCCACCCCCTCAGCAGCAGCAGCAGCAGCGGGAGCGTCTTCAACCTGGTCCTTCCCTTTCTGGGTCTGATCCTTCTCTCCCAAAGGCTCAGCTAACGAGCCACCACCACCAACACCACCCACAGAAACAGCTTCATTTGGTACAACCACCACCTCGGAGCCACCGTTCCTCTTCTTCCCCCCTCCCCCTCCCCCTCCGCTTCCTCCTCCTCCCTTCATTCCCTTTTCTTCCTCTTCGCTTCTCTCTCTGCGTTCCTGCAAAAGGCACTACTCTCTACGGAGTCCCCAACCAGAACCCCAAGCGCCAGGCGAATTCCCAAATGGCACTGTTCCTTTTCAGCCTTCAGCACGCTTTCCGTACCTTTTTCATTTCTTTTTCTTATTTTCTTTCTATTGTGGAAGTGGGGTTTGGGGGATATATTTCGATAATTTCGTCAAGTTTTCCCTCCTCATCCCGCCCTCCTCTTTTCAACAATGCTTGTGCTAAACATGTTCACTTAAATAATGCATTTTTCATGTTTAGATAAATTTACATTTGGGAGGGTTTAGTGGGTAATTACCATAATCATTTATGATTCATCTTTTGAAGGTGACTGATGAAAATTTATTTACTTTTATCCAAACATTGAATAGGGAGTTCTGTCTCTCTGTGACCATTTTCTAGACTTACCAAATCCTTTCGGCACATAATAAAACTCGTGTCATATTGCATGTTTGGTTAGAATTCATCTTATCCAAAAGTTGTCTCTTTGTGGTCACTTTCTAGGCTTACCAAATCCCATGGTATATGTTTGGTGAAAATTCACTCTTATTTAAAAGTTAGAACAAATAGTTGTTTTTTAAACTTACCATGTCCTTTGGTCGTGTAATATAACCCATTATTACCATCAATACCTTATTGCATATTTGGCAAAAATTCGTTCTTATCCCACAAGTTGAATGTTGAGTTTTGTCTCTCTAATACCATTTTCTAAGCTTACCAAAACATCTTGTCATGCAATGAAACTCATTATCATCATTAATGTCGTTTTGCATGTGTCGGTGTGAATAAAATCATCATTCTTGTTGTCCATTTTATACATGCGTTATTCTAGGTATCTCATTATAAGCCTTGTCATTTATACTCCACATCCATTTTTTTGTTGGAATCTCTATGTGTAACCTCGACTTCTTTCCTAACTTAACCTCTACGGGTATCTGGATGAAGAAGGCAAAATGTTTAGCTTTAATAACGACTTGATCTACATATACATGGATTATCTTCATAAAATGACAGGCAGTTCTCATTATTCATCTAGATGAAAAATCTGTAAATTATGCATCGAGCTTAGAATATGAAAAACCAACGTGATTAAATTTCCCTATTTATTATACGAGATTAATTGTTTGAGAGATAATAATAATAATAATCTTCTGAAAATGATTATTTCTATTTTTCCAATGAAATAAGTTGCCTAAATAGGAAAATTAAAAGTCACACCGGGAGTTGGAGAAGAATAAATTGCCTTCATGAAAACACTCGAGACTCTTGGATTTCCCACCTTTTGGTTGTTTATTAAATTGTTCATTTAATTATTTATTACCTGGCAAAGAAAAGAGTCACACTCAATATGGGAACAGTGAATTGACACGTATTGGTATGCCCCATAAAACGTCACGTCTCAGTACTGTTCAAAGGATATGGAAAAATTGTTGAGTTTCAATACAAAAGCTCTTGTTTCAACACACACCATGTTTTACCATTTTTGATGTGCCGGAGGCATTGCAAGCACACAGTTTGAGCTTCTGTTGTAATAGCCAACATGCACTTCCTTCAACTACATTAAATAAATAAATAAATAAATAAAAAGAGGAGGAAAAAATGTTTAATTTCTTAAACTTTTGTTCCAATATACAAAATTTTACCATTTTTGACGTGCCAGAGGCTCTGCAGCAAGGTTTTTGAAATTTCTGTTTTATGTGTTAACAAGCACTTTCTATCTGCTACATCAAAAGATGTCGGAAAAATACTGAGTTTCAATTCAAAAGCTTTGGTTTCAAACACATCATATTTTTACCATTTTTTGATGTGTCGGAGGTACTGCAGCATAGATTTTGAACTTCAGCTGTAATTGCCAACAGGTACATTCCTTCAACTACATAAAAAAAAAAGAAGGAAAAAATGCTTAATTTCATGAACTTTCGTTCCAATAGACATAATTTTACCATTTTTGATGTTTCAGAGGCTCTGCAGCAAAGATTTTGAAACTTCTGTTTTATGTGTCAACAAGAACTTCCCATCTGCTACATCAAAAAATGAGGAAAAACTGCTTAACACATAAGCTTTTGTTTCTATACACAACAACTCTCTTCTAAGATTAGGCTTAAAGTTCCGTCATGCAAAATGAAGAAAACTATAAACATAGACAAAGCAAGAAAAGAACCCTGTTTGGGCCTCAAATGAGACAGAACTGTTCCTTAGCAATCTAATTCCTATGTCGACTTATGAAAGCAAATATTGCTGCAAATGTTTCGTTCTCTTTTTGTTCTTCAGTTTACGAAATGCACATGACTCGATTTGCCTAATTCTCTCCCTACTGACACCCATTGACTCTCCTATCTCCTGCAGTGTCTTCATCCTTCCATCCTCCATTCCAAACCTCAAGCTGATGACCTGCTTCTCTCTTGGATTGAGAGTGTTTAGTACTTTCTTCAGGTCCTGCTTCATGAATTGCTTCATCAACAGATCTTCCGATGTTTCTGCATCTGGATTTGCAATTACCTCCTGTAAAAGAAGCCACACGAACCGATCAGCAAAAACAAATACTCCGCAGGTGCGATATCTCAGGCAAAATAATGTGTGAAATACAATAAGATCACAGGATATGTACTAAAAGTTAAGCTCAAATGGCGAAGTTGTGGAGGGATAGGACAGACCGAAGGTTTAAAATTCATATTGAGGACTTTCTGCTCCAGAGATCTGGGAGCTTTTGGAGTCATTAATACGGCTGAAAGCCTCTTCATAGACAGTCCTGCGGCCTCTGCCACTTCTTCATTATCAGGATGTCTTCCCTTTTCGTTATACAACTGTCTTTTAGCCTCCTTTACTCTATAAGTAGCCTCCACCATGTGAAACTGTTGATGCAAAAATATTAGAAATAAGGAATACATAGTTACATGCATACAACCATAAAGATAATCAGTATAAGTTTTCCAAGGAAAAAAAGCACATCAACTTCTTTCTTTTATCCCTTATTTGATTTCTTGCTCTTTTTGAACCAAAAATGCTTGACGCTTTTCAGGTTTCATATAAAAGGATATGAATTGAATAGAAAAGGGGAACTCACGGGTAAGCGAATTGTCCTGGACTGATCTGAAATAGATCTCCGAACTGCCTGTTTAATCCACCAGTGAGCATAGGTTGAGAACTTAAAACCCTTTGAAGCATCAAACTTCTCTGCACCTCTTACAAGACCTCGACATCCTTCCTGCAAGTCAATAAGCAAGGTTAACCATTTGAAACCTCAAACCACCTGAATGTAAAACTTTCATATTTTTTCCAATATGAGGATTTCACATTCGGTTAGAAAGTCAATTCTTTTGACCACTTGCAAGAGAAAGATAAACACCTGAACAAGATCTTCCAGATTCATCCCAACCCCCTGATAGTTTTTTGCAATCGATATAACAAGCCGTATATTGCTTTTAATCATTCTGTCTTTGCAAACAGTACCATATCTTAAGCGTTTCCTCACAGTTTTCTCATCAACTCCTGCAGCTGCAGCCCATTGTGCATAAGTGGGCTTACCGCCACATCGCTTGGTTAGCTCCTCGCAGAGATTTTCCAATGACAATAGGTCCTGAATTAGGTGATAGCAGATAATTCAGAATAGAATCAGAAATCAGAGATAATGGAGTGGGAAATAGTATCTAAAGAATCATGCCAAACATCCCAACAATGTTTTTTCATTCCTTGCTTCTACATTTCACCTATAAAGAGGAAATAGAAACTCAATTTGTATGTTTCCTAGTCTACTTCTAGTTGTCTAAAATTGCCAATACAATATTTCAATGATGTAAGCCTGTACTCTATGGACTGCTCCACATGACCACCCTTCCACTATTACCATGTCAACAGATATTAATCAAGATAAGAGTAAATTCGGTATATTAAGTAACAAAGTAATTCCAGAACTCAGGAGTGAATCACACCTGTATTCCTTCAGACAACTCCTGCTCCTCAGTTGCTGTGAGAAGTTTAAAAGTGCTAGTAGTCGTTCTCAAGTAACGCAATGGATCAGAATAGTCCACCTCTTGTATGGCAGCACGCCTTCTCCGGCTGGTAGAACCAGGTTTCACTGGCACAACATTGGCAGCAGCCTTCTCCGTTGCTTTGGCTCTTTTAGCTTTCCGTTCTGTTTGGCGCCCTGATCTTACTGCTATACTCTTGGAAAGCTCTTCTTGCAGCTGTTCAAGTTCCTCATCTGTTGGTCCCATGTCATCAGACTCTTTTGCAGCTTGTTGCATCAAATGGTCTTCCGATGGTCCAGCTTCAGCCCCAGGGAGATCCCCAACTATAAAAGCTTGATCAGCTTTTGTATGCTGATACGAGTTGAAAGTTAAAGCATCAGCCTTGAAAGAAATTGACGATGTACTATCTGCTTTGGAAGAGGGGTTATTTTTAGCTAACTGGACTGCATCCTTCGCAAACTTTACAGCTGCTTTAGCTAGAGTGACAGCTTCAGCAGCAGCAGCAGCTACTATAGCCTCTTCACTAGTAATAAGTGTTTCTGTTGCTAATGTTGTTTCAAATTTTACCTGTGGATTAACAGAAAAACCAATTAGATTTGTAACCATAAAAATATCCAGCACATTAAAGAAGTCATGCAAAAAAAATAAATATCTGCGGTGCATATTTTGGGAAGATTGCTTGCAAAATAGAACATTATACAATTTCATCAAGTTTCAGATATAACCAGGATACTAACCACTTGTTAGGCTTTGACAATCCGATTGATTGTTGACAACAGTATATTTCTCAAACATCATGCAGAAAGATAGTGGGTTATTGACTGCAAATAATTGACAATACGACTGAAAAATGCTCAACTTGGTCTCAGCTAATCCCAAATACACTGCTAAGAAAAAGATTACAACCATTGTTTGCGCACCTCATTGTTCCAAAAAAGAAGTAACTTGTGCAAGTCCACTACCATCCTTAAAAGAAGAATCAAACAAAAATACTAATTTTGATCCTAACAAAAAAATCTTAGTCTTTCATAAGTATGCCAAATATAACGATTCTTACCTCTGTGGGTGGACCATTTGCCCCCATAAATGTCCACAGTCTCTTTACATTCCCTGAGTCAGAATCAGTTTCTAGCGATGGTAATCTCAACTTCTCCACATCCAGCACAGTAGTAGTTCCCATTGATGTTGAAGGTGATGCAGTGGATAAAACACATTGTACTCTGAAACAGATGAAGTCTCTAGGCTTTGCTGCAAGTTCCATCCAATTGATCATGAACAAAATAATGCAAATAATTCCACCAAGATTTATAATCCTCTATGTTAGCTAAGACATAACAAGCCAATGAGACTTTACTGCAACTCAATTCAATCAGTATGATCCAATGTACATGAACAGCTTTGAGAAATATTATGCTGATAAATGTTAAATGGATCCCAGTGAGCTATGTTGGAGTTTCTTTGAAGGGAAACCATCCCACCGAGAGTTAAGTGACACAGAGGCAAATCAAGGTCTCAACCCAGATCAAACTACTCAATCATGGATAAAGCAGTTGATTGGCAATACATTCAATATTGTGGGCATAGGTAGGTGGTTGTCCAAAACAAGAGCATAGATAGCCAAAAGTAGACAGAACAAGGTGATTGCCACACAACGGGAGACTACTTCAAAATGCGATTTTCCAGATGGTCAATAATATCAATAGAATGTTTGATTATTTTCAAACATAAAAGAGCATACACTGGTTAAGTAAAACAATATATATTAGCTAAATTGTTTAACAATTTATTATAGTCTATCTAGTCTTAATAAGCATCTTAGTTGTATGCATTTAGAATAAGTAACTATCATACTTTCCAATATGCTTTAGCTCAATACTGCTTCTGTCTACTTTACCCAAAACATTCAGAAACAGGGAATATGACAAGCAGTTTTAAGAAACGTGGAACAAAGGCTAAGGCCTTAAGATGTAAGGTTCAAATCAAACAACTTGAACATCAAGAAGGGAATAAGAAGTAAGTAATTGCTTTTAAGGAACAAGGTTCAAATCAGAACTTGTTGACCAAAAGGGGGAACGAGAAGTGAATAAAAATACCAAGCCCCTTTTTGGCTCCATCACAATGATGCCAACGTTTGAAGCTCGGATAGACTCAAAAAATTATTTTGCCTTTCATTGTCAAAAACGAAACTATAAGGAAAATAAGATTCAGAGATTAGTTGATAGCACTATAATACCTATAGGTCCAAAACATTGTACTTAAATGGAATTGAACTCGAAGAAACCTTTGATTTTACTTGAAAGACGCAAGAAATGATACTTATATTAACATAAGATTTGTGAATAAGCACCTTAGTCCACAGAAGCAAATTATGCCTCCCTTGAGGACAAAGTCACTCTAGTAATACCTTGCTTTCGATAATATTGCAAGTGGAAAATGTAATATTATTTTGTGCATGATAAACAACCCGCCTTATCAAATTAGCTTTACCTAAAGGATGGATAAGATCTATGCCAACAGAAAAGTTGTACTCGACGGATTCATACTAGTCTAACAAATTTAGTTCTGATAGATTCATTTTCTTATTGCGGTTCCACCAAATAACTTAATGTACGAGGTAATTATTCAGGGGTTCCCACAAGATTTCCCAAAAGAGCAAAAAATACACAGACCCTGAGGACCAATTTGGTTTAAAGTGTACCTTTTTCACACCCTCAAACAGCCCCAATTGAGATGTAATTCACACCACCTCTAACACTAACATTAAGCATGCAGAATTGGACTAAAATGAAAATTAACATGCAAAGAACCAAAAGAAAAGAAAACAGATACCCATTTGGGTTCTGACAGATTAGAGGGAGAAGTATAGAAACTTACGAGCGTGTATATTAGCGTGGTGTTGAGTTCTGAATTGGTTGACGAAGGTATCAGGGAGACACTTGAACTGTGGCAGCAAACACGACATCCTACTCTACTCGTACTTTTATCTTAGTTCCACTTCGTCTTCTGTTCCAGTTTTATCACTGTTAGAACTCTCTCTCTACACGGATCGATGAGAGAGAGAGAGAAGCTTACGGCATTAGTGGCAGAAGGAGAAGAGAGGATAGAGGAGAGAGGAACAGAAGAGGTGTGTTCCAAGTTTGCTGTTTTCGCGATAAAAAAAGGATAAGGGGGGAGCTGAAGAGGGTCGGCGCGTGGTGGCCTGAGACAACGCCTTGCTTCCATTTCTGGACCTTGAATTGCGTTGGGCCTCACCTTCCGAACTGCTCAGCCCGCTTCCAAATCTATTGCCTAGGTTCTTAAGATGGGCTTCCATGTTCTTTTTCTCAAGTAATTATTGAATTTTATATTTTAATTTTTTTAATTTTTTTTAATTTTTTTTAAATTTTTTAATATTGTAACACACATATCTAACTCATGTATACAATATTTTAAATATAAAACTTACAGTTAAAATCCTTATTAACTCATTATTAAGTTAATTGATTAAGTAACTTATTGAATTTTATATTAATTTTGCTAAAACTAATTTAAATATATTCAAAAAATAACATGATAGTAAAATTTATATTTTAAGTTTAATATTAATTATTTTTTGGTAACAAGCATTTGACTCAATTTTTAATAAATACTATATAAGATTTACTGATTGTAAATTTGACATTGAATACCTGAGTGGGTGTTTGTTTAAAAAAAAATTAATTTTTTCTAAGTAGTATTGTATCGTTGTAGAATGCATTTTCTTATATTTAAATGATAACAAGTTTGTTTATAATTGAGAAGAGTTCCTTAAGAAAAATTTGGACTTCATTTCAATGAAGTGTGGAAGTACAATTTCTGCTACCAACGACACGGTCTATGCTGCCGTTTAGTTACATTCGTTGCGTTAAAGAGGCGTCTCAGAGCTCCAGCTGCAACAGCGAAAGGACGAGTACCGGCCGGATAGAGCGACGGAGAAAGCAAGAGGAGTGGCGATGGCGTCGTATTATTCGAGTGGAATGAGGGTTTTCAGAGGGTGCGGGGCGCTGTTAGCTCCGGCCAGATCTTCAGCTGCTCATGCTGCTAACGCTAAGAGCACTACCGCCGTATCGAAGGTGAAGGCAGAGCCAAAGCAAAAGCCAAAGAAAGCGAAGGCGACGGGGACAGGAGCAGGGCCGTCGTCTCCAAGGCCTAAACGGCAGCTGTCACGACCCACTGGCATCCTGAAGGCAACTCCAATCTCCCCAGCTCTCCAGACGTTTATGGGGGTGACGGAGGCCTCTCGCGCCGACGCTGTCAAGCAGATCTGGGCGCATATCAAGCTCCACAATCTCCAGGTACCTTCGATTCTACCCTTCCTCTTTCTGTCAGAGGGTTTTGTTTTTTCTTGTTTTTGATTTTTCTAATACAGCGAAACAGTTCCCTTTAATGGGTCTCTTCAAGATTGGCGACAGACCCTGCTGTGAATGTTTTTGTGTCTGTTTTATGCATTGCATCTTGCATTTAGTAGGAATGAGTTGAAAGCAATACCCTTTCCATTGGGACTATTTTTGCTTTGTTTTTCCCCCTGAAAAGCAGGAAAGTACCGGCATATATTAAAAATATATAAGTTTTTAAAGCTAAGGGGAACACTGAAGGCAAGACTTTGCCTTTTGCTTGAAAGGTAAAGGTCGTAAAACTGTACCCGGAGCTCCTTCTGAAGTTGATGCTTGATTTGTAAGTTAACTGTTTAAATAAGCTCTGAATCTGATCGCAAACTCCAAGTGTGCAATGAAGAGACACAACAGAACACGGGGATGCTGTCTCTGCCATAATTTAGGGATGTAATTCATGCGTGAAGTGGTGGTTCAATTGTCCACAAAATCCTGGGTCATAGTTTATTCTGCACAGCACAGTCTTTGCAGTCCAATTTTTAAATAAGATGTCATTTGCTATGTTCTTACTTGGTTATAAGTCTTTCTTTAATTCCTTCCTTCTGTTACATCAGCATCCTCTGACACTAACAGATACCCAAAGAAACGTGTAAAACAAAGAAAAAATAACAACTTTTTGTGTGATACTTAAGGTCAGTGACATTGGTGAGTGCCTGCCTTTTTGGATGGGAAAACTTAAGTGCCTTTACTGCTGTTCTTGATTTTTCTTATCTTTTCGTTTCATAAAGTTAACTAGATAAGTTGGGCATATGCATGATGCATAGGGGTTGGTTTTCTACATGTTTGAGATAAGAAAAATCTTGTTCTTCTTTCCCTAAGTTGTTTGTCCTAATAATATTGTGACTGAACCGGTATATACCTTATTGAAGGGGTCCTGGGTTGTTATATATAGTTTTGTAAATTGTTGCCTTATCTATAACAATAGCGGGTAGATGGACCTTGATGCCTTTTCGTTTTTTTGAATTCTTATCAATTTTTGCAATGCTAAGTTTTCCCTTGTAGATGCCATGCATGACATTAATCTCTCCATATATGTGGTCGTAAAGTCTTAATTGAAGAAATACTTGGTAAATCAGACAAGGGTCTGACAAAATATATGGATGCTTTTGGCGTGCAGAATGGTGCAGATAAGAGGGAGATCTATTGTGATGAAAAGCTGAAGGCCTTATTTGATGGAAAGGATAAGGTTGGGTTCCTGGAAGTTGGGAAATTGCTATCCCCCCACTTTGTTAAAGAGTGATTAACTACTCAGCTAACATGTTTGGCTTAGGTTGGTGCACGAAACTTTTACCGATGAAGGTTCCTTACAGACATTATTTTGTTAATATAACTGTTGTTTAGGTAACTCTGTGGCTGGGTTTGTTATTAGGAAAACGTTTAGCTGGAAGTGTTGTAAAAGTTGCTTAGGAAAATCCGGGTAGATTGTTTTCATGCGGTAGTCTGGTTTCAGATCTTGTTGTTATTTGCTCCTTGCATCAGCTTATAGAGCAGGTTGTGCAATGGCTTTTCTATGGTTAAAACTATTTGTGTACTGCACCCGGTTTCCTCCATTAACTATTGAACTTTCCAAGGAGAGGCCTTTGGGGGCTTGGATTATGGAGATATGATCTTGATGCGCATGTGAGCTTTTCCAAATGCTCTCTTGAAATGCTCCTGTTCGCCTGGTCTTCACTTAGCTCATTATATTGAGCATATCATTTGCAATATTTCTGGTATGCTATCTCTGATTTGTTTTTTTTTTTTTTTTTTTTGGGTTCTTTTCCTGATTTTTTCTTTTTGGTTCAGCATATACTGCCTTTTCTTTCCTTCCTATTATTAATGATGATCAGAAGTAGGATGATTGCATATTCTGAGTTGCAATACAAATCCCAAAAAGGTTTATATGAATCTATTGGATCAAGAGTCCCCAGAATGACTTTAGCTTGTGTAATAGAAGAATTAATGGCAGTTGGTTGTTCATAATCAAATAAGCGGGAAAAACTAGGTTCCTCGTAGCTTGGGATTGTGGCTGAGATGAGAGGCAAATTATGGCTCGGTTCATTTTGAGAAATCACTTTGTGGATAATCTGTGTTGCAGGTTTGTCGAATTCGTTCTTGATTCCTGTCCCAATGGATGAAGTGTTATCATGGTTATGTGTAGGTAAAAAGGTTTCATTCTATAATCACATGTTGGGCAAGTCTCTCTAGTTGAATTTATGACTATACAAACAGTAGTTGGATTCATTGTGTACCTAAAGTAAAAGGATTTGTAGATAACAAGCTTGTTATTTGTATATAAAAAGCTTGCTAATATGAACTCAAAGCAATTTCAAATATTTATGGTTAAAACGAGAGAGAACTTAAAAAGAGATCAACCCTTTTTATTCTTGTTTCCAATTGGTTCTTCTATTCTTAAAGTGAAGATCAATGGAGGATGCTGAGAGCTTTTCTCAGTCGGCAAACAGAGGAGAAGAATGAAACAAAATATGCTAAAAAATGAAACCACGTACTTCTCAGTGTGATTTGATCACTTCCCAAATCGGTACAGATTTCACCAAAATAATGCCTCCTATGTTTTCTAAATGAATTAAAGTGTACCCATTTGACAAACTTCCACATTCATCAGTTCAGAAGGTGGTGTATCCATTTTTCCAAAACAACAGGTGAACCATACCAGGGTCTCGACTCATCATCTGAACCTACAGGTGAGTGGTAAACCCCATCCAAGCTAATGTTAAGTGCACCCTCCAGATGGGCTGATACTTCTGGCACAACCCCATCTCCCCATACATCAGCCTGCCCACATACCTGAGAAAATATGGTAGATATCATTATTAGTCATTATTTTAACGTGGAGTCAAATCTAAGACCTAAGTCTAAACTAATTAGTAATCAATTATGAACTATTAGCTTGTTGTTAATCTACCTTAAATTACTATCTAAATAACCCAGATAGTTGAAATATGATGACATGATTCATAAGTTTAGAGCCTGAATTTAACCTGCTTGTACCCTTGGCCAACAAAGCGGGCACGAAAGGTTGGTGCATCTGATGTTGGTGTGCTGAAAGCAGCAACCTGGGAGATTGAGTGAGCATCGTTATCGGGAACTGCAGAACCAACATCTGCTGTTCCATTGCCAAAGAGGCGAGCCCCCTGGATGTACCTGCAGATTGAGGTGCATTCAATATTTCAGCATTTTCTAAGCAAGAAAATACAGGTAAAACTACTACATCAAGAACATCCTTAGGTTCAATAAACAGCCAGCACAAAGCATCTAAAGTCGTATCTATGAAGTAGCGGCGATTATTAGCACTGGAAATCAAAAGGAATTTACATGCAAAAAGAAAAAGAAGGACCTGAGATTCCATTTACCTTCCAGCAACGCAAACATATTTCAGGTCTGGAGTGTACACAGCTTTTGAACAATATTTGTCAACATAATCCAGGAGACCCCTTGTTTGATCAATGACGCCTGGCAAACCTTTTGGAGGGGGGCTGAGAAAATGAAAAGAAAGAACAAATAAGAAGACATGTCTGATGGTTCTTCTGAGGATTAAATGTAAATTAAGCTAATGCACATGGAACCACTGTAATAAATCCCATAAAGCCAGTTCTAAGGATGCGGAAAAAGGAATGATATATAATCAGAAGTGACAAGATCCAAGAGTCATCAGTTATATAACCTACAGGTGGGGGGTTCCAAGAGTCAGTAATAGGGAAATATGAGACAGTCCAAATTCTTCCATGTAAACTCGTGCAAGCCATCCTCCAGCTGAGTGTCCAATCACAGATAGAGTCCCACCTAGAATAAGATATTTTCCAGAAGTTCAGAAGCTGCCATTGTAAGCACACAAGTAAGTGCTTGGTGAAGAATTCAAATTTATAAAGCAGGGGACAGATAAAGGAGAGACTCAGTGGATGGATTGGACCAAGTTTTGATGGTGCATTTGGCTGTGTTTCAAGGAAGAATAACTACTAAACAATAGAAATAGGTTTTTGCCCACATCTCTAACTTATCATTTTCATTCGTTTTCTTCATTTACTACAGATGGGTAGGTATAATTCCCTTCACAATGGAGCTCCTTCTGATCATAAAGGAATGCAGACTTTCATAGGACATTTTACACTTTTCTGACAGATCTTTTCCACAAGACAAGAGTGTTTGAAAAGTTGCAGTATTGAAAGTTGGATTCTTTTTCTACCGTCAAGGAAACACTTCTTCCGTGACACCTTATGCAGCAACTCCTTGCATCAATGCAGCAGCCGATGCTGAAGGCTCAAAAACTAAACCAGCTAGTGTCTAGGGAAAGCAAGAGGCAGAAAAGAAATGGAAATTGATCAGTTGATGTCCCAAGCACTATAAGCAGAGATGAGAAGGAAACCAGTCATCTGATAGGTTGACAGATCAAACCATATATGATCCTCACATGTCAGGAGTCCATTACTCTGTTTTCTTTGTCAAAGATATTATTCATCTTGGGCATTTACAGTCAATAAAGGAACTATAAAGGTATGCATGGGTCCTCAGCGATGGAAACAACGTGCAATTGATCCTTTTCCTTCGCTCTCTCGGCTTGTGTAGCTAGGAAGCTTTTCATCTCTAGTCGACTTGATTCTTGTTGCATAATTCGATAAAGAAATTCCAAACGGAGGACAAATGAAGAAATAAAAAGAGATATTCAGGTGCATATATAATAAAAATAAACATTCATGAGACGAAGAAGAAGAAGAAGAATTCATGTAAGTGCAGGCAGAGATACGAATAAACCTTGAGCAAGCTCCTTGGCCTCCTGAACAGCCTCATCTACTCTCTTCAAGTACCTGCGACCATTATGAACAATGCCGTTTGCTTAACCTTCAACCAAAGTCTGAGAGGAAGTTGCAGTGTTCTTTCCGGGGTTTTCCGATCAACCTTCCGTTGGGTCTCCTGCCCAGCGAAAAAGCATACAAGAAACGGAAATCAAGAAAATACCAGTCGAGGACCGGGCGAGGACGGAGTGTGCCGCGCCAGTAGTTGGCGTCCAGCAAACCGGCGGCGTTTCTGAACCAGTCAAGCCTCGACACCTTGGCAACCACAGTGGGCACACCGTACCGGTCTCTCAGAGTCACCTCCAACTTCCGGTAGTCCCCAGAGTTGTTTCCTAAGCCCTGCGGAGACACCCCAAGACGCAGTTAATCTTAGTAAACACAGATAACAGAAGCCCAACAGAGACTGAGAAGAGGAACGCTTAACAGGAAGAATTACGGCCGGGCGGCAGCTGAGGGAAGAAGAAGAAGAAGAAGAAGAGAAGGAAGACGAGTCCTGAGATGGTGACGCTGTTGAGACTGAGGGGGAGGAACACAACGGTCTCAGCGGTGGCAAGGCCAAAGCCATTGCCGATTCTCCACCACACACGAATTACCAGATAACTTCTTTCTGTGCTCTGTATCTTTTTTTGTATGGTCGCTCAGTGTTCTGGCAGAGGAAGTGTGGAAGAACAGCTGCCACAATTTGAACAGTGGAGGTGCACTGGTGTTCTTACATCACTTGATCATTTATGCTTATGGATTTGACGCTAAATAAAATCTCTTTAATACAGTGTTAAATATTTATGAATAAGATTTTATTTTTAATCTGTAACTTAAGTGTAAAATTTCCTAATATTAAACTTTGCTTCTGAATTAATTAAAATTCTTTATTTACAAACATTAATTTGGTTTGTTACTTGTAAGAATAAGTGTATACTTTCCAGACATTTGGGAAAGACTACTTTAATTTTTGGCAACAGTGGTGGCATTTACTTTACTTGTTATCCTTGTGGTGAGTTTATTTTATACAAGGACCAAAAAAAGAAAAAAAAGAAATGAAAAAAAAAAAGAAACTCTCCTTAAGACATCATCCTAAGAAATGTTTACAAAATCCCCGCAAAAAAATTATTATTTAATTTACAAAATCCTTTAGTATATAAGAAATGTTTAATGCTTGTTACTCACAAGTTTTTTTTTTTTTTTGCTTGTTTATTAAAAAATAATGATAATACCTTGACAAATTTTATTAATAATATCAAAATTGAATGTAATAACTATACATTGTAAAAATATAAAGAATAAGGCATAAATCTAAAAAAATCCTCTAATATTCTCAACATTTCTTACAACATATAGTTTAGAGTTGAGAATTTTATAGTTGATCATTTCTTTCAAAATGCAGGTGGAACGAGGCGGCCATTAAAACATGGAGGATACGAGTTGGAATGTACGAGTTGGAATGATGCAGCAGGAACTAGCCACAGGGACTCTTGAACTAATGGCATATGATCCCCAAGATATAAGCCTTGAATCTTTTGAGTTAATCAACCCCGATAGCCCCATTGGATGCACAAACACAGCAAATCATCAGGGGTTCTTCAGAACGGTCTGCACATCAAAATGTTGACCGGCAGTAACTAGGCCTTCTGCAACAGAGGAGAAGATGTGCTGATTTCCCGCTCAAAATATATGCCAGAAGCCCCACCAAGACCCCAGCAGAAGCTGTCCTAATATTCTTACTAAATCATACTGGCAGATAGGCCTGAGCAACCTGTTTTGATCTTCTGCAAATTTCCCCACCTGCAATATCAATCAACATGAAAAAATTTGAATGAGCAAAAGAAATCAGGCAAATCATTTGAATTTCTTTTAAATGTGCAGCATGCAGTCTCAAGTATCCAAAAATTATTCCAATGACATTGAGTACTAGTCTAATTCCACACACCACTGGCATGCTAAAAGCAAGCTTCTGTTGTTGTTTAGTCTTTTGCAATATCTTTAGTTCCATTCTCTCTTTCCAAATTAAAGGAGGCAAATTTTGCTGCTGGATGAATAGGGACCACACCTTCATATTGTTGGGATATAGCCCTTTAGATCATGAGATACAAAAGGCTTCAAATGCCTTCCAACGTATAAACTAGTATGCTCTAGAAAGAAAAGAGGAAAAAAAGAAGAAGTAATTAGCTTGCAAGTTAGGTGAAAAGTATTGATTCTAGCCATGACAGTGAGGAACCAAGCTAACAGAGAACTGGTGGTCGAAATCTTATCTTACGAGCGTGAAAGCCTATATTCTGGTTACTAACACATTGCCAACTCAAGCAAGAGCTAAGCTTTTTGCCTAAATGAGAACACTCCCCCTAACTTCTCAAATGAAAAGAGGGAGAAAAAGATGGAAAAAAAAAAGAGTCCAAGAATAGTCACATTGGTATAACCAGATATGTGATTTAGAATTATCGTAAATATCTGCTAATTGTGTACTTCCATTCGTTTATTCTCGAGAGACAAGATTTCTGACTGAAACTTAACTTCCGGATGCTAGAAACCAGGTGTAAGGAAAAACCATAAAGAATTGAAAAAATATAAAAATAGCCTGCGAACACTCCTATTGCGTGCTGATCCATAAAGACAACAACTTTAATACAAACAAGAGAAGAACAACAATCTAGTAGGTATACTTATTACTGTTACAGATTACAGGGAAACGCATTTGCAATAGTCCTACGATCAGGGTGCAACATTTAAGAAGCTCTACCATTAGATGATTGAACATAGTAAACAGTGCGAAGAGTAAGATATTAGAATTCACACATCATATCGAAGGAGATGGAAAATGAGATTTTACCGGGAAGAACAATTGTATGCATCCTCATGTTATCAGGATCAAACAAAGCAGTCAGCCGTATACCAAAAACAACTAAGGTCTCCTTGGTCTAGCACGTATCTTCCTGATCAAGTAGTCCTCCAAAGCAACACCTGCCTCCACAATTCTAGTGTGAGGCGTTATTTCTATCTTCAAAAGCTCATTCAAAACCTCTCCCATTTTTTCTATCTCTTCCGTTTCACAAATCCTAGGAGTTATTATCATCCAAGTGTCCACATGAGGGCTTTCTCCATGCTTCAGCGCTTCCCCTAGAACTCCACAAGCTTCTTCAACTCTACCCACATTACAAAAACCCTTCACTAAGGCATGAACAACCGAGAAATGTGGAGAAAACCCTTTTGATATCATTTCCTCCATATAATTCTTTGCTTCATCAAGCATCCCCTGCTCACATAAGCCATTAACTAAAGTTCGGTACGAGACCAGGTTTGGCAAGCAGCCATTTGATGCCATGTCCTCCAGAACCTTACTAGCATCATTTGCACGTCCTTCTCTGCAAAATCCTAAGATTACGGTGTTATAGTGAACGATATCGGGGTTGCACCCTTTAACTTTCATTCTACAGAGAAGCTTGTACGCCTCCCTTAGCTTCTTCTTCCTACACAAACTATTCAACAAAGTGGAATAACTCAACGTGTCCGGCACAAACCCTTTGTTCAACATGTCCTCCAACAAGTCCACCGCCGTATTCACTTGACTCTTCCTACACAACCCCTGCATTAGAATGCGATAGGACTCCACGTCCGGAACCAAGTTCCTTTTAAACATTTCGTTGAACAGTTGGTAAGCAATGCTAATATTCCCGCCGAGGCAGAACGCTCGAATCAAAAGATTGTACGATTTCGTATTGGGTTCCACCCCGTACCTATGCGCATTCCTAAAAAGATCGAAAGCGGGGCGGACGTAGCTCCGGTTAGCGACGAGAAATTCAAGAATGCGATTCAAGTGTTTGATGGAAGGCTTACAATTGAACCCCATCATGGTGTAGAAGGTCTTAAGCACCTTATCGGGCAAATTAGCCTCGGCGTAGAGTTTGATGAGGTAGGAGAAGAGGGTGGGAGTGACGGGGTAGGCATCGGCTTTGAGGCGACCTAGAAGGCGGTCAATGAGAGAGAAGTATCCAGAGCGGCCGAGTTTGAGTATAAGAATGAGGTAGGAAGAGTAAGAGTGCCGGAAGTTGGGTTGGTCGGAAGCATAGTCGAAGATTTCTTTGGCGAGGAGAGGATCTTCTTGCGCGGCGATGAGCTTCTGGACTCTAGATGGAGACCCAACTGGGGATTTCGATTTCGAATTGAAATTCGAATTGCGGGGTTCTTCTTCTTCTTCTCGTTGTCGTCTTCGGTTTCGCGGAATCGATGAGTGAAAGAAGAAAGACAGGATTTTCCATGGAAAATCAGGAAAACTGATGATTCTGGCAATCACAGTTGAGTGGGAACCAGCGACTGGAGTGATTCTCATTCTGAACATCGAAAGAGAGCCGTTCTTGTCTTATTAATGTGCTTATTAATAGTATGGTAAAACGACGACGTTGGATATTGGATGGTTAGGAAGATAAAAGGTAGGACAGTTCGTTAAACAAGGCCAGCCAAGGGGGAAATGGGTGCTGCGTCTTCTTCCCCAAGCATATGGCGCTACGTTTACGGCGGCGCCGGCGAACTGGCGGTCAGAAGGGCGCCAAAGGAAGCTCTTTGCTCGCTGCTAGTGAGGATACCGCCGCCGTGTCGTCCCCTCTGTTGCTGTTCGAGACTGGGAACAGCCGGTGCGAAAGAGCAGCCTTGTCTCAGGAGCACGGACCTGGTGGCGCTGGAATACGCCGACCTCGATCTCACCAACAAGGTTTCCGAGGTTAGTGGTGTCCCCCTCCTCGATAGCCCCTTCTAACTGGGTATTAAGATTGTCATCAATATGTGCTTTCAAAGATTCAATTTTTGAAAGAAAACGAAGAAGAGGACGTTTCGTCTGATTGAACTGGAAAGTTGTTTCTGGGATTGCAGGAGTTGGGTCATGTCAGAATCCGGCAACATGTCAACCCTCTAAGTTCTTCGTTCTCTGTATGTAGTGCAAAGTTATTTATATGTTTTGTTTCTGAGCTTAACTGTCAGTAATGGGGGTCCTCCATATCCGGCTAGGTGCCTGCACGAATACCGGACTGGAATCAAGTCTTCAGGGACCCGACATTGCCTCTCATGGTAGATATCGGTAGCGGTAATGTGTTACTAATCATGTTTCGTTCTGAATGCAAATTCTAATATACAAGTTCAAGGGGATAAAAGGTTTGCCTAGAAGTTTTTTTCTTCCAAATTTGTTGTCAAGATCCCTTCTGCAAGCCCTTATGAATACCATTGTAGAGATTTTTGGATACTAAGGTAAAGTTGAAATGACAAAGGGATAAAAGATGCATAGTAGTGTGGCAAAGGTGATGTGCATGTAAATACTGTGACTATGCCTAAGTTTTTAGCAGAAGAATGAATAAAACTGAGATAACATCTGAATTTATGACTTGGAAACCACAGATGGTTCTATGGGGTGCTTTTTCAAGTTCAGTTGTAGTCGCAGATAACACAAGCTTGGGGTGCTCTTCAAGCGACGAGCTTCTCCTTCCTGTGTTTCAGAAAAATTAACTATTAACTCTTGAATTTCTTATTTCCCAAACAGATCTTCATACATCTATTCATTTCCTGAAATAGATTGCATGAAAGCCAGAGAAAGAGAGAGGACGAGAGACAGAAACCATTGACCCTTGCGTCTTCATTATTCCACCTGCTTATGTTAATCCTTGCAGAAAGGGACTGGAAATATTGACAGATTTGCTGACTTATTTTTTGATACTTGTTCTTATGAGTAAATAGTTTGGCATGATTATCAGTCATCTGGGAGGATACATGGTTGCGTATTTCTTTTGTTTATCTAAAGATAAAAGATATTTGCAGGTAGTGGCAGATTTCTCTTGTGGCTTGCAAAAAGAAACCCTGAAGTGAGAAATTATTTGGGACTGGAAATCCGGCAGAAAGTATGGGAACAAAAACCCTTGGCCCTTTAAGTAATTGAGAATTCTTCTGATTAGTCCCCATCTTCATGGAGTTTCCGAGCTTCATTTCTATGTAGTAACATAAAATATCCACATGCAGCTGGTTAACCGTGCCAACTTCTGGACAAAGGAGCTAGCTCTTGGAAATGTGTATGTCCTCCAAGACTTCATTTTAGAAAGTGAAAAACAAGAAACCAACCGTTTACCATTTTGGCACTGAATAATGGATTGCTTCAACTTAATTGCAGGCATTTCCTGTTTGCAAATGCCACAGTTTCTTTTGATCAGCTAGTTTCTTCATATCCTGGACCCCTGTGGCTAGTCTCAATCCTGGTGAGAGTTTCTTTTTGATTTAATTCCTGAAGGATCTTCTGCAACTTATTGTTCTTAGTCCAGATGAGACTGATGAATCCATCATATGTGCCAAAACTGATTCTTAGATATTCATATGCAGTGCCCAGATCCGCATTTTAAGAAAAGGCATCGTAAAAGAAGGGTTCTGCAGAGTCCTCTAGTGGATTCCATCTTAAAGAATTTAATGCATGGCGGACAGGTATGTGATGTTGATATTCATCACAGCTATTCATTTCCTTATCAAAGCCTCCTAACTATCATCCAAATTGATCGAATTTATCTATGGAAACTCAAGAAATTTTCTTTCCCAGCTGTCATCTTTTATCTTCAGTGTGCAAAGCATCATCTTCAATCTTCTGCAACTGAGTGTATTAATGACCTTAAAGTTCCATTATAAACACTAAGCATGTCTGAATCTCAAGATTTATAGTTCTGCTTGGGCAGGTATTCCTACAGTCCGATGTGCTTGAAGTGGCACTTGACATGAGAAATCAGTTTGATGCTGCAGAGGATTTTCTTCACCACATCGATTCCTTCAACCAGAGTGTGTTATGTGACCCGGAGGGATGGGTATTGAGCTACCCCATGGGGATAAGGACAGAAAGAGAGATTCATGCAGAGTTTGAAGGTGCAAAAATTTTCAGAAGGTTGTACCAGAAATGGAGGTAATTGATCAAAGGCTCTTCAGTCTTGTGTTGTGGGGTGCCCTGAGCTGCAAGCAGGACTGTATGGCGATCAAAACTTGAGCTGATGACGGAGTCTGAGGATGATCATACATTCAAAGCTCGATTTTTCGGAGAAAGTGCATTGACAATATTTGGAAATTTAATTTAATACCTAAGTAAACAAATCCTATCATCATTGATCTGCAGTTGATCTTTTCTTCATCCTGCCTTGAGTTTATATATGTAGTTGATTAGAGCTTCCTAATAGTTCTCTTTTCAATTTTTGTGGGAAAGAACAGAAATAAACAGACATGCACTTTATATCAAAGCTTCAAAACCTTAAATCTTTTTAACATAAAGAAAATAATACTTTTTCTAATGCTTGAATGGTTAGGTTTTGAAACTTGTGTACTCTATAATAATGAATTGTATCTATAAAACGTATCAAAATCTTTTTTTTTCCCCTTGTTTATCATGCGTCAAAATGGTTGTTCAATATTTACTTGTCTTTTAGAAGAAAAGTATACTTCTATAGGTTGATCACTATTTTAAAGTAAATTCATCTAAAATTAATTACGCATTGTTAGAAAGTTGATTTTCTCGTGTTTATAAGAATGATGTAATTTCTTAATACATGAGTAATCAATAATTACTCTAAATTGTAAAATTACAGATTTCATAAGTGATAGTATAAAAAAGATTTGCCTAAATTACAGGTTATTGCAAGATCTTATTAATATGTACTACTGATTATAATATTGTTTCTTAATTTAAGAAAATAATAATTTACTTATATATAATATTGTTTCGATAATTTGAAAAGATTCTGACATAATTATAATGAATATTTTATGTGACTATATCTTCCTTTTAATATTTAATACTTTTTCATCTTGCTCTTTTTGTTCTCCGCCCGTCCATGGTATCTAATTCTTTCGTGAAGATAAGCCACGTAAAACGCATGCATGGTATGGCCGACAGCATTGTCCAACCGAGCACAAGCACTATACCGACAGTGTCATCAGTGTCAAAATTCACCCATCGTCGCCTTCCGATCACCTTGCCGGAACTTTATCAGATTCACACCAATGGATTAACTGCTCCAACTCGCTTTTCAAAAAGAAAGCTGATGCGCTGGGGGTTGTTCCGTCTGATAATATTGTTTTTTTCTGTTGATTGATCGTCAATGGCGGGTGTTTGACCCAACATGACCAAATGTAAAATTTTGTCTTTTACTTGACCAAATATGAACAGACGGGGATCCTTGTACATTCGGTTTGCCAGTGACGGCTGAGCGCGCGTGGCGTGATCTTTACTCCATGATTTCCCATCGAGACGAGCTCACCGGATCAGAATCTAAAAAGAGTCGTGCTTGCTTTATTCGTGGAGATAGAGTAGACGCGTTGAAGCGACGCGTTTGCCTGGGACCGGACGTGAACGATTCTGGGAAAAGTAAAGGGACGCGTCCTTGGCGTGGAGTATTAAAGAGGGGAAGGACTTCTGAGAAATCTGGGATTTCTTGTTTGGGAAGTCGAAATACTGTTTGAGGCGCCCGTTTTCTCTGGTATTTTTCATTGTTTCGATTGATTGTCTCGCCTCTAATGGTTTTTCAGTTTCTGATCTTCGAAAGTTGAAGCAATACTCGTATTGCTTCCATTTGTGATCTTGCTTTTTTTTTGTTATGAAATCCATGGAAGATATATTGCGATGTGGTTTGTCAATAACATGGCAAATAAACAAACATGTCGCCAGAATTAGCCTGGTTTTGTTGAGCAATTTAGGGGACATCCACCAGAGAATGATTTGGTAGGAAGATATATGAAGAGTCATCCCAATCTTGTCCCAGTTTGGTTTTTTAATTTGTTGTGATCTTGGGTAGGCTTTGTGGAGATCGTGATGACAGTATGAAGTCATTCTGTGAGAGCCAAGGTTTTTTATTTGTATATATGTTTTCTCATGTCCATGTCCTACTACTTTTTGGGGGGGGTTTCAGGAGTCGATCCTTATTCCCTGCTTCTGTTCTTGTGACTGACTGAGGAATTTTCTTTCTTTCTTTCTTTCTTTGGGAACTAGTGTGTCGAACCTCAGCCATTTAGGCTGCGAGCAACGGTAGCTCAAGTAAGACTGAGATCCCCTGAGAGCTTCACTTGAACTTCTAGACGGCTAGAGGTTGTGATAGATGTAAAGAGAGGATAGAGGATAGAGGATCAAAATATTGGGAAAATTCCAGAGTTACAAAGCTTTTTAACAATAAAATAACATAAGCTAGTTATTCTAACAGAAGGAAAAGAACTTGATGTTTAGCTGCCTGCTCATTGCCTTTCCGATGGATCTATTGAGATATTTTTAACGAAAGAATAACAAATAATTTGATTACAAGATTGTATATTTTAGATTGCATCGTTCCCCATTATGAGGTTGTTTTCAAGTGAGGGTTTGAGTAATTTGTTTATATGTTGCTTTAGACAAATTGATAAATGTATCTTTCCTTTTTATGCCTGGCATGATTTCCAAAGAACATGCAAATGAAGATAGGTTTGGGATTGCACAACCAATATTCTTTGTTTTGACATTTTCCAATCTCTCTTCCTATATTTTAAGAAACAGAAACATCATTGGAAAGGTTTTGGACCTATCCCCATTGATTGATTTACATCAACTACAAATGGCCGACAACTCTGTTTGATTAGTGGCCCTAACAGCCCAGTGTTTACAGTCTTGCAGCATCAATTTCAAGTTGAAGAAAAATGGGTGGTGGAAAGGATGGTCTTGATCCTTATTGTAGTGACAGGGGGCTATTTTCACAGCTTGGTCGATATGCTGCTGGGTACCATTCTCAACATGGTTACCCTCCACAGGGGTATCCTCCACAGGCATATCCCCCACAGGGATATCCTTCTCATGGATATCCTCCACAAGGCTACCAACCGGTGGGATACCCTCCCCCAGGGGGGTACCCTCCGGCAGGCTATCCTCCCCCGAGTGGATATCCTCCATCAGGTTATCCTGGTCCGTCGGCTTCATATCACTCGGGTATATATATTTTTTTCTATGGTATCAAGAAAACACTCAGTGCTCAATCCTTGCCTTCTATGGTATAAGGACGGGAAAAAGGCCTTGATGTTTTATTTTGTTTCGAAGATATTGGTGGTGTCAATATCTTAGTGGCCACTAGTTGGCTATTGGCTGCCCAAGATCTAGGTCTTGGTTCGACATCCCTCATACTCAAACCCCTTTTACAGGATTTAAAAAAAAAAAAAAGATATTGGTGGTCAAAATCATATTAAGTTTTGTCTTTTTAAACAAATATAAATATAATTATTTAAAAAATCATCTTTAATTGGTGTTTTTGTAGATTTATTATATAGGACAAAGCATTAATCCTTGTAGGTTTTCCTAATTCATGATTTGTGGCTATTGGATTTTCGTGTATACCACTGAAAATGAAACTAAATAACATTTGAAGAGGCCGCGAGACTTTTTCTTGAGTATCTGCTACCTAGGATTAAGTATGCCTTTCCATCTCCAGCTTCGTAGGCATGTGCATGGAGATGGACGGGAATTGTCAGAAGAGTTTGGAGGCTGTCAATGGAGTTCTAACTTCCATTATACTTCTTGCTGATAAATATTTATTCCAGGGCATGGATCTGGTATGGGAACACTGCTGGCAGGAGGTGCTGCTGCTGCTGCCACTGCATATGGTGCTCATCAACTCTCACATGGTGCTCATCATCCCGGACATGGGGGTTACCATGGCTATGGTTATGGTCATGGTCATGGTCATGGTCATGGCTATGGCCATGGCCATGGAAAGTTTAAACATGGCAAATTTGGCAAGAATGGCATGTTTGGAAAGCACAAGTTCAAGGGATGGAAGTGATAGAGAGCCTATTCCCACATCCAGTGCTCATACGTAGCACAAGGTTTGAGTTCTCCTATCGAGCAGGGGAAACATATTTCTGTATTGCGTTATGGTAATAATGTCTTCCAAGAATGACATAAAATAAGGTCTATGTACTTATCTTTTATAAGAACGTCAAACCTATTATCTTATGTGATTGCTATTTTTACTTGTTTCTCCGAAATTTATGTAAATAGATCATTAATCTTTTAAAAGTTCATACGAAGAATTTGATCTTCTAAACAGATGAAGCATTTTAATACCCCGCCTATAATTTCATGAGATTAATTGCATTTAAACATTTACTAAAACTGTCATTAATGTTGTTTGCATGAAGATATGCATCCTGGAAAGCAGTGTGAAATGCATCAACGTATATTGGTATTCTTTTTTCTTGGCTATAGTATTAAAGGTTGTCTTTTGCATGATTCGAATTCGCTTTGGTCGCTTTCATTTTTTTTTTAATTTATTTCTAAAACCAACTTTTAAGGAAGGGATAATAGTTTTTTACATAAAGGGTTTCACGGCAGGTAGCAAAAAATATGAAATATTCCCACACTTTTTTTGGTAATCACATTGAGCTACTATTGCAGATTTCGTGAATGGAATATCTTGTACTTGAATAATGGATTATTACAAGATTTTATTCGCCTCGACCATAAACTTTCAAAAAGGAGCATAATACCTTTATATGTGAAAATTTTATAAAAATAAGCTCTCTTACATATATTCAGTACGTTATGTTTCCCAATAGTGGTCTTCATCAACATTTTAAGATTTTCTCCTTAGAAAAGAAAGGAAAATAAATCTGTGATAAAAATACTCAAGCTAAGAAATAAAAGTTGGCAGAATAGAAAGCCATACCTTGATTATTGGGTTCCGGAGAATCCCATTGCATTTACTATCCAATAATTTTGGAGGATTGATGGCCATTTCTGGGGGCGGATAATGCAGGGAACAATTTAGGGGACATCCCACCAGAGAATGAAGTGGTAAGAAGATGTATAAAGAGTCATTCCAACCTTGTTCTTGACTATTCTTGATCATGCGTTCTTGTTTGTGTGACATAAGAATGGAAGTATTTTGTGCTGATTGGAAGATATCCAGCATGAGTTTGGTTCTTTAGTTTGTTGTGATCTTGTGTCATGATCTCAAATCATCTATGTCAAAAGCCCTAGAGCTGTTGGCTTAGCTGGAATAATTTCTTTTGAATACCATTATCAACTTGACTACCATCCTTAAGGTTGCACAATCCAAGTTCCAATCCTAAATCACAACAGCCCACCATGCTCTGCAACCGATGTCTACAGAGGCCCATCTTGCCCAGTTATGGTGACTTTACACAGCTGCTTTCTGTGACACTCTTAGGTAGCCATTTTCATAGGTAGCCCCATTTGTGATGAGATCAAATACTTTACTTGTATCTTTACTTTTATGCCTAGCATGATTTTTAGATAACATGTGAATGAAGAAGAGAATAGTATGATATTCCTATTCTTTGTTTTGACATCATCTAGTCTAATCTTCTTATATTTCAAAAAGCAGAAACAGCCCCGTAAAGGTTTTGGACTTTCCGCCATTGATTGCTTTACATCAGCTATAAATGAATGACCGTCGATTTTCACGCTTTGGTGGATACCATCAATTTGCACAAGTTGGTGGATATGCTGGTGGATACCAACCTCAGCATGGTTACCTTCCACTGGGAGATCCTCCACCGGCATATCCCTATAGGATATCCTCCTCCACAGGTAAATCCTCCACGGGCACATTCCCCACAAGGCTACGAACCAGCAGGATACCCTCCTTCAGGGGATACTCTCCGGCAGGCTATCCTCTCCCGAGTCCATATCCTCCATCGGTTTATCGCGGTCCGCTGTTTCTATATCATTCGAGTATAGTCTTCTCTCTTCCCTAAAGAAGACACTAAATGCTCAACCCTTACTTTCTGTGGTAATAGGATGGGAATAGGAGATGATCTTTTTCTATTCTGTTTTGAAGACATTGGTGGTGCTAACATAACATTTGGGCATATTCTTTCTCCCTTCTCTAAAGAAAACATTAAATACTCAATTCTTACTTTCTATGGTACAGAGATGGGAAAAGGACATGGTGTTTTTCTATTGTGTTTCAAAGACATTGGTTATGTTAATAGGTTAGTAGCTTAATAGTTGTCTACTAGTTGTCTAAGACTTAGATCTTGAATTCGATTCAACAACCTATACTTTTAAACTCCCTTTGCTTAATAGAAAAAATGAAAAAAAGACGTTGATGATTGAAATCATTTAAGTTTTGTCTTTTTAAACAAATGTTAATATAATTATTTAAAAAATATTTAATTAGGGTTTTTATAAATTTATTGTATGGGACCAAATGTTTATTATTGTAATTTTTCTTAATAAAAGATGTGTGGTTATTGGATTTTTCTTGTATACCACTCAAAATGAAATAAAATAACATTTGAATAGACCACGAGACTTTTGTGGGGGGTTATTCTTGGGTAACTGCGGCATGGGATTAAGTTTGACTTCCATCTGTAGCTCCCAAGGCATGCGCATGGAGTTACAACTTTCATTATTCTTCGGTTGTGTTTTTTCCTGTTAAATATTTATTACAGTGCATGGATCTAGTATGGTAGCACTGCCAGCAGGAGTAGATGGTGGTGCAATCGCTGCTTGTGGTGCTCCGCAATTCTCACAAAGTGCTTATTATCCGGTCATGGGGTTTGTAGCCATGCCTATTCCCAGATCCAATGCTATGGAGCTCAAGGTTGAATCCTACAATCTAGCAGGGGAAACATATTTCTGTATTATGTTGTAGTAACATTGTCTTTCAAGAACGACATAAGCCTAATAGAACACAGAAGGAATTTTGCCCCCTCGTAGGCCTAATGGCAACTATGTGATAACACTAACTCACATAGGATTTACGAAGCATTAATTATTTGGAGAAGTATTTCAGTTCTACCCAAATCACAACCCTAAAGCCTAGTTTTCATCGACAGCAAAACGTAATTACAGCATTTCAAACTATAGATTACAAACAGAAGTTATTAGAAATCAAACACCAAAAATGTTCATATAACATCATATACTTAAAATAGTAAAAAGCTAGTTCTAGGTTATAGATTACTCGAAAAAATCTACTTACTGGATTCAACTACAAAAATGTTTTTCATCGTTTCTTGGCATCGAGCCTCCTCCCAGCAACCTTCAGTCGAGCCTCCAGAGTTCCATAGGTTTGTAATTTCGTGCAGGTGGGATTTCCCCACTTCAACCACGTGAACAAAGAAAGGGTTAGTTGTCACCCTCTTTACAAACCAGTTGGCTTTTTTCAACTTTGATTCCTTGCCATGCTTATAGCATAGTTATCACTCTTAATTACACTTGCCTCGTTAGGTTGTACTTCCATTTCCTTCAATATTCTATCAGCAAAGCTAAGATCCGGAAAGGCCTTGATTTGTAGAAACAATTGAAGAGAGGAAGAAAAAAAGAGTAGAGAGGTCTAAATAAAAATAGAAGGAAAGTAAATAACAGTGAAAATAAAGAGGCTAAAATGAGCATCAGCATATTAAAAAAACAAAAAATAGTAAGATTAAAAGGTATTGCACCCACTAGAAGAAAAGATAAAATCCCGAAATAAGGTCAAAAAAGCTATGAGAATGAAATAAAATTAAGTTTAGCATATGAGTAAAGAGATTGAGAAAAACTGCCATAAAACACTACTAGAATACTATAGAAACATAAACATGAAGAGAAAATACAAGAAGATGCAAGTTTATTTATTTATTTATTATTTATTGTATGGTTGGCTTGACAAGGATGAAAAGGTCTAAGAACAAGTCTTTTGTCAAAAGGCTCTTGATACTATGGTGAAAAACATGATTAAATGCTTACTGGTGAATATAAGAATTCTAGCATAAACAAGATAGTGGGAACAAAAGAAAAGAAAAAAATAAAAGAGAAAACAAAGAAATAAAAGAGAAACAGAAAAGAGAAAATGAAAGAATGAGGAATTTCTGTTATCACGCTTATTATCTAACCCCAATCTCGGTCATAGAAATAGAACTCCTAATGACTTTTGGAGCAAATGCAAGAGGGTTCCTTGATTCAAACTGCTTGCATCTTGACTGAATGATATCTTGATGAGTAGGCTTGTTTAAGTAGTCTAGACATGAAGATGACTCCTTGCAATGCTTACTAATGGCAAAGCACTTACAGTAACTGCTTGGAAAAGATTGAAAAGAAAATTTCTAAGCTTGAAATTTGGTAAGACATGAAATTTAGATGTTCTCACTCAATGCAAATTTAAATAGCAAGACTTCAAATATAAGAAAAAGGTGATAGAATATTGTTACAAGATTAACAAAGTAACAAGATTAACCTATCAAATGCATTTGGAATTAAAATGAAAATGTATTCTCATGGTTTGCAAGCTTGGTGTATCTAGGTGTTTCAAGTTTGACTTTAATAAACAGAGAAAATGCTTATTGTTGCAAACATCTGGACTTCCTACAAATACAATGCTTGCTAGAGTTACTTTCTCCAGCATTTTCCATCCTATGCCAACATATTCGATTTGTGATTAATAGACAACAAATAAAGAAAGCTGAAAAGGGAAAAATATACCAAACCAACCACAAAATGGGTAAGAACATAATGAACTTAGTTGCACATACCTAATCTTGTTGGAGCTATTTTGATTGAAATCGTAACTATCTAAACCCACAAATGCCTAGTAGGCATTTTTTGCACGAGAAAGTTGCTTATCAAAACTAAGGTGTCACCTTAAATGAATTCCCTGCACACAATTAGAGCAAATGTATGTGTTATCAGGTCATCCAAAAATAAGTTTTAGGATAATACATGAAAAGCTGCAAGCAAAGGCACATTGCAATGACATGAACGTCAAAGAACCTAGAAAAAAAAATTGATTAGTAACTACTATTCTAGTGAAAAAGTCACATATTCTACAAAATGTGTTGATTATGAAACTAGAAGTATACATACATACATACACACATAAGGAAAAAGAATAAAAACCAATAAATTTAGGCTACTAAGTGAAGTATGCACCTATGTAATTCGAAATTAACACTTGTTTCATTTGCCTTGAAGCACGAGAAATGCTCAGTCATGCCTCCTTATTCATTTTCCCACTTGTCTTGCCAAACACAAACTTATCCAAAATGGTATTGGTTGATTCTCCTCATGTTCAGCAAAAGTATCGCCTACTTCATGTCCCTCATCTAAATGCAATTAATTGTCAAGCTCCGTATACCCCTCCTTTGTTTTGCAGTAGTGTAATAGCTTCATATATTTAAATGAATCATGGGAGCTGAAATACAAAGAGTCCTACATTCAGTGGAAAATAATGTTTTTAAGCATGAAATAGAGAAGTAAACAAAGAAAAAGAATCAATTCAATTTAAAAGCTAGATCTCAAGAGTCCTTAAGCATTCCATTTTTATCTTAGGAACAAGAAAGAAAAGCAAAAAAGACAAGTTTTACATGAGTAAAGCAAAAGAAGTTAACTATCATCATAAACTCATCTTTATCTTAAAGAACTTCAAATTGAAAATTTCAAGAAAATTGTTGTCCTTATTTCACATTTATCTTAATAACTTCAAATACAATGTTGCTTTCCAAATTTGTTATCTTTGATTTGAACTAGATTGAACTAACATATCTCTTAAGAGAAAAGAAGGGAGAAAATAGATGTTCTAACTTAAAGACCTTACAAAAAGATCTTTAACTAGAGTCCCCACTTTGCAAGAAACGTTAGAAAAAGAAAAGAAGCAAACCACAATTATAGATGAAAGTACCAGCTTCATTTGAGCTTTAATAAAATGAATCATCTCATTGTATTCCAATATTTTCCTACATGGAATTCAGTTGCATTAAGCTTGCAAGTGCTTTGAAAAAGAAAAGAAAGAAGTCCAAGCATACATCAAATTGCTAAAAATTGCGAAGTCCAATGAACACAAAACGAAAAGCAACAAGTGCAATTCAATCATTATATTAGTGAAGATAGTAAGCATCACACTTTATTTATGATTAACATCGTACCCTAACTAATCATTTGAGGTAACTACCCATATTTTACAAGGATTGAAAGGAAGTGAATGGGAACACAAAAAGTATGTGGCTGATATTATAAGTTTTTATTTCCCTTTTGATTGACTTTACATGCTTTTCATGAAGAGAGAGAGAGAGAGAGAGAGAGAGAGAGAGAGAAATGATAGAGGACATATGCAATAACATTTTAACCTAAGTCAAACTAAATTAATTTAACTTTTCTATAAATTGGGCCTATTATTATAGGTTCATCTTCATTTATAAACTAACAAAACTTTAGTCAAGCTTAAAGTTTATAGGCAACTCACTTCATTACAACTAAACATACCAATGATATAGCATATTTGTATAAATGAAATATTGTATGCCTTACCAGCATTGCTCCAATTTCTAACATGAAAAGTAAAGTTAATTGCATTTGAATTCCAAGTCCAATATCCATTAATATGTGTTGTGTATTTGCATTACAAGCATGTGTAAAACAACCCCCAACCATTAAGAATGAAACAAAAACCGTTAAAAACTACAATGTGATCATCCTTTTTCATTTATTGTTAGACAACAAAAGAGAGACTACACTTCAAAATAATTAATTCAATATTATTTTGAAGAGAGACCACATTATTTTATAAACCATTATCAAAATAATTAATTTAATTCTAGGCCTTCAAGCTAATACCATTTTTTTGTCCCAGCATAAGATGTAAATGCTTTTTTCCATTATTTATCATGACCATAATCATCACCTTAGGAAAATAAGAAATTATAAGTTAAGTAGGTTAAGGAGATAATCAACAAGAAATGAAACAAGTATGATATCATCACTAAACTTACAAGGAAGATAGAATTGCAAGAGCCATACACAATTAAATAAAAGAGCATGGAGGATCAGGATAAAGCATCATAAAAGATGAGATGTTAGATACTTGCATAAGCTTCAAAACCAAGAGTTTTTGAAGTTACACTTTTTTCCTATGAATCTTGTATTTCCCTTTCCAAATCCAAGCTATAAGTAAATAAAAGTCAAGTAAGCAAAGACCTAAGGCAGTATCAATGCATGGGATTGCAATGAAAAGTAACAAAACTTACAAAGAAGATAAAATTGCAAGCACCATACACAATCAAATAAAAAAGTGTGGAAGAGTAGCACAAAGCATCGTAAAAGATGAGATGTTAGATACTTATACATAAGCTTCAAAGCCAAAAGTGTATGAAGTTACACTTTTTCCCCATGGATCCTTTATGTCCCTTTCCAAATCAAAGCTATAAGCACATAAAGTCAAGTAAATACATACTTAAGGTGGTATCAACACATGTGGTTGCAATGTTTAGTTTACAATTTATTCTTTGGTAAACTATATTGTACAAATACAAAAGTTTAGATCTAATGCAAACCTTATGCTAGTTACCAATCCTCTCACCTACAAAGTGACATGCAATGTGATCTTTTGAATAATCCCACAAAGGTAAGTAAGATATTTACTATATAATAAAAGCATGTGCCCACATTCATAAACACATGCATGCATGTTTATGTATGGATATATATGTACAATAATGAAGAGAACACAAACATAGAGGATACAAAACATTTTTTTTTCTTTAATCTTGTTCCTACAAAATAAGAAGCACTTCAACTTCCATAATGGAGACATGACCAAACATTGACACATAGCTCATCAATAGCTTGAGCAACATCTGGTGTCATCACAAGCTCAAGGAGTTCCTCAAATCTTTGAAGTTCTTTCGAATAGAAGTTGTCCATTACAATCTTTTCATACATTTAAATCTAATTAGAGCTTCAAAGAAGTTACTAAATTACAAAGCATAGAACTTTTGAAGGGAAAAAAAAAAGTAAAGAAAAGAAAACCATCATAGATAAGTTTGACTTTGTACTTGAACTCAAGGTCAACAATTTCCTTTTTCTTATTTTTAAAAGTCTCATAATGTCTGGCAATGATGACTTCAAGCTCTTCCTCTTTCCTTTAAACACCAAGCAAGACTTCTTTGATTGTGTTTACCTTTCAACACCATAGAGTTTGAATTTGTACTTGAACTCAAGCTCAACAATTTTCTTTTTCTCATTTTCAAAAGCCTCTTAGCGTCTAGCAATGATCACTTCAAGCTCTTCTTCTTTCCTTTGAACACCAAGCAAGACTTCTTTGATTGTGCTTACCTTTGAACACTATAAAATTTGACTTTGTACTTGAAATCAAGATCAACAATTTCCTTTTTCTTATTTTCAAAAGCTTCATAGAGTCTAGCAATGATTACTTCAAGCTTTTTCTCTTTCCTTTGAACACCAAGTAAGACTTTTTTATTCTTTAAACTTGTTTCTATATAATAAGAAGCACCTCAACTTCAATAATGAAGACATGACCAAACATTGACACATAGCTCATCAATAGTTCAAGACATTTGGTGTCATCACAAACTCAAGGAGTTCCTCAAATCTTTGAAGTTCCTTCGAATAAAAGTTGTCCATTACAATCATGTTATACTTTTTTTTTTTTAAGGAGATAAAAATGTACAAATCAACTATTTTCAGAAATTAAAAACATAATAAGCTCATGTTCATAAAACCATAATCTAATGTAAATAGTTCAAAAAATAAAGCATAAATCTAAATATGCCTTCATGCTTGCTTATTTAGAGCCATTGCAAGTTTTCTCTTCCGCCTTCTTCCCTTTGTGTTGCATATCTAACTTTGTTTTCTTCTTCAATTCGTCTTCCTCCATCTTGTTTCTTAATTCGTCCTCCTCCATCTTCTTCCTCGATTTGTCCTCCTCCATCTTCATCTTCGAACCCTCCCCACCCTTAGCCATATCATACTTTTTTTTTTAACTCCCAAGCAACTTTTGTAGCTTTTAAAAATCTCATCACCCCTTTGCCACTCATCTTTTCAGAGAAGTTTTTTTTGGTGTTAGTGGGGTTTAATTTCCTAATTTTTTTATGTCAATTTTATACACATAGATGCATGAAGCTTAAGGAAAAAATAACCACAATCCTGTTATACATTTAAATCAAATTAGAGCTTCAAAGAAGTTACTGAACTACAAAGCATAGAACTTTTGAAGGAAAAGAAAAAGTAAAGAAAAGAAAACCACTATAGATAAGTTTGACTTTGTACTTAAACTCAAGTTTAGCAATTTCCTTTTTCTTATTTTCAAAAGCCTTATAGAGTCTAGCAATAATCACTTCAAGCTCTTCCTTTTTCTTTTGAACATAAGGCAAAACTTTTTTTATTGTGCTTACCTTTGAACACCATAGAGTTTGACTTTGTACTTGAACTCAAGCTCAACAATTTCCTTTTTCTTATTTTCAAAAGCTTTATATAGTCTACCAATGATCACTTCAAGCTCTTCATCTTTCCTTTAAACATTAGGCAAGATTTTTTTGTTCTTTAATCTTGTTCTTACAAAATAAGAAGCACTTCAACTTCAATAATGAAAACATGACCAAACATTATTGACATATAGCTCATCAATAGCTGAGCAAAATATGGTGTCATCACAAGCACAAGGAGTTCCTCAAATCTTTGAAATTTCTTCAAATAGAAGTTGTCCATTACAATCTTGTCATACATTTAAATCTAATTAGAGCTTCAAAGAAGTTACTAAATTACAAAGCATAGAGCTTTTGAAGAAAAAGAAAAAGTAAAGAAAAGAAAACCATCATAGATAAGTTTGACTTTGTACTTGAACTCAAGCTCAGCACTTTCCTTTTTCTTATTTTCAAAAGCCTCGTAGAGTCTAGCAATGATCACTTCAAGCCATTCTTCTTTACTTTGAACACCAAGCAAGACTTCTTTAATTGTGCTTACCTTCAACAAATCCCCAATCATCTAATAGCACTTTCTAGATGGGTCAATTAGTTGAATAACATCGAAGACCTATTTATGCTTACTCACTCTCGTGTTTTATTCAATCACTTTCAAGCAAATTTGGTTAAGCTCAACCTTCAAAGCAACATACTTATTTATAACTACTTGTCCATTTATCAATTCCTTGCAAGTCATGATTCTCTATGTACTACAAAATAAATAAATCAATCAATTAAAAAAATAAGGATATTAGATAGAAAGAACTTTCCTAAAAGCATCATATTCGCGTGGACTTCACATGAACTCTTAATTGGCTAGCTAGCTATGCTAAACGTTCTACTTTTAACATCTCAAAAATGAGAGAAAATATTTTTTACCAAAGTTGTATAAAATTATTTCATTAGGATTTGAACATAGCACACACTATTAAAACACAGTTTGAACCTCTCCAACAAATTATTGCCAAAAGGACATTTGAATAAGCATAATAAGTTAAAGACCCACTTCAATAGGAAAATTAGAATCATTGGCCCAAGTCTTTCATGTGAAAATAAGAATGAAGGTGAGTCTTAACCTATTGAATTGTTTGTTCACTATTTTTGATAATCACATATCATCCACATAAATCAATAATGTCATTATGTTGGATTCACACTAAAGTGTAAAAAAGGGCATAATCATGCCAAGATTGCTAAAAACTAATATGAAGAAGTGCATATGTGAACTTGGTATACCATTACCTTGATGCTTGCTTTAGACCATACAGAGACTTGAGCAATCAACATATTCTCGGTATGCTACTGACAAGCTGATGAAAAGCAAATGGAAGTGACATGTACGCCTCCTCGTGTAGATCTCTATGCAAGAATGCATTATGAACATTCATATGGTGAAGTGACCATCGAAACATAGATGTAATTGCAAACACACACCTAATAGTGATCATCTTTGCCATAAGAGAGAATTCCTCATAATCAATTCTATAACATTAGGTGAAGCCCTTAGCCACATGATGGCCTTTATATCACTAGATCAACCCATTCGCATGATGCTTCACTTTGTAGACTCATCAACAACCAATTGGCTTATGCCCAGGGGTAAATCAACTAATTGGAACCATTGATTTTGAAATAACTTCTTTATGATGTTCTCTTTTACCATGTGTAGGAAAATTAATGCTTGGGGAAAGTATATGGCCTTTGGGATTAATGACAATCTTCAAAAGTACTAGATAATAATAAAACGTGATCTTTAAAATGTGAAAGGAATGTTCAAATCACTCATGAGAAATTATCAACAATAATTAACAAATAACACGACTTTTCATGATTAGATTCCCTATAAGGTTCTTATAAGTCTATAGGGACAAGGTAAAAAATAACATGACTAGACATGCAAATGTGAAATGAGTTTGTTTTGTCAATGAATAAATAATACATGAAAAATATTTTGAGTATTTTATATGTTTGTCAAGCATAAAATAAAAATTTTGAGAACTATAACCTAATCGTTTGTGCCATAAAATATAACTAGTATTGGTATTATTATTATTATTATTATTATATGAACTACTCACATTTCATACAAGAGGGAAAAAAAAAATTGACAGTGTACAAAATGTGGTTGATACATTGAGATAGGTTAAAAAAGGTGGATTGAAAAAAATATAACATTTATATCGCTTTACCCAATTCAATCACTTGACTAGTCATACAATCCTTAAAAAATAGAAATTATAAAAAAAATATAATAATGCAATTGTAGTCAAAGGTAATTTGTTTCATTGAAAGCATCTTTAATTTCAAGAGAGACACATACAAGACATGGTAACAATTTTGTAGATTGTGCATATCTAATATGAGTGGCTCAAACATATGTGTTGTCGCAAAATTTAAAAGGTAATGATTAAGATGTGCATAAATTACAAGAATATAAATAATTTAAATTTGCACAACATGGTCATTCACATTTGAATCTGTAATTTATTAATGTTTAAATTGCAAAGATTAAGATAAAGGCATTGTCCCTCTAAATTTTTTAGGTTATTTTAATGGAGGAACTATGCTAAGGACAGTTAAACATCCTCTAAAGTTAATCTGTCGTAAGTGGATGAGCTGAAGTCACTCAGCTCATAGGATAAGTCACAACACCTGCAAATGGAGTGTTCTCAGCCTGATTGGTATGGCCCAATTCTAGCTGCTGACCGTAGGCTGAAGAGGCAAGCCCATAAGCTCCAGATTGTTGCTGCCCGCCACTGAACTGGCCTCCATAGTGGACTGGGCCATATGAAATAGGCACCCGGGTAGAACACGTGGGGCACTGCTGGATTGAAAGGAAAAGTTCAAGTTCGGCCCATGCCCGTTTGCGCGCCTGTCGCAGGAAATCGACCCGGTGATCCCTCGAGAGCTCTAGTATTGATTTCGTGCCACCTTCTCTGGTCTTCGTCCTTCCTGTCCAATTTAAAAGCCGAATCCACTCCAGGTAACGGGTCCTTCGAAAGTACATTTGTTCGAAGAATTCTGAAGTCAATTATACTTTCTAAGATTTCCTATATGGTTCCATGTAAGAAGGTTTTCTATCGGTATCCTTTGAAACCAAATTAGGGATATGACAATAAGATGTGTTACTGGGCAACCTATGTTGTGCAGTACTTTTAGGCAGATGGCATTTAGAGGACCAGGACGGGGACGTGGATATGGAGGCGGTGGTGGCTATGGATTTGCTAAACAGGAGCCATTTGAACTCTTTCCTGGCAGTTAGTCATGCTGCTACTATCTTAACCTTGGATAATGTTTATTTCAGCGAGCTTAACGAAGTTATTGATTGTTTGCAACCACAAAACCTGGACTAATGCAGTGTTTTCAAATTCATTTAGGACTTACTTTGTGAAAGTTTTGTCTGTCCAAGTGCAGGATATCGAATTACCTGATATCAAAAGTGTGATCAAGGAAGAAACTTTATTTGGGGAGAGTGTGAAGTTACAAAAATTTTGGAAAGCATCTGCTTATTATCTTGAGGAGACTGGCTACCAGAGCAAGCTTAAAATATTCTTATTTTATATATATGGGGTTTAGGGTAATGTGATTATCAAAATATCAGTTTGGTTGAGACTATGGTTTTCTTCCTCATATTACCCAAATATTTTACCAAATTTGTTGTTACATGCTTGTGTTTTTAGTGTATTAGGTTGTTCAAAGTGTGTAGATATAAGAATTATATTCTATGACTCGTAGATGTGAAAAACCTCCAAAAGTAAGGTTTAGACAGTGTGGCAGAAATTGCTTCCTCTTCCCAAAAAAACAAATTATTAAAAGGTGTATAATTGTAGCTTAGAATTAATTAGTGGAACTGGGTTCATGGACTCTAACATCAAGAAAGAAGCCGTCACTCACATGACAATTTGCGTAACAAGCTTTCCTGATTTACCTTTATGTGTGATTATTCAAAAGCTCTATTTGAAGGATCAAAGTATGTCAGATATCTGCTATTTAACAAAATTACATCAGAGGTTCTTAAAATTAAGGGCTTGTCCTGTGTATTTGTAGTGCCATTTTCTCACCATGAATGGGTGCATAGCATTGCATTTTAGAAAAGGTGCATGAGGACTCTCTCCAAGATGGATGGAGTTCTTTCTTCTTTCAGAGCTTTGTGCATGTCATATTCTACTGGACCATGAAGGAAAAGATTGTTCATTCAAAATCGAAAGTTTGTGTGCTTGTTTTTATTTGTTTTGTACTGGAAGCTAGTTTAGTAGAATAAATCTAAGTAAGATTTTGTGAGCTTTTAGTAGAATGAGAACCATCTCGCTTTTTATCTTACTTCATTGTGGCATTTCTCTAAAGATGTCCCACATCGGCATGTTGATTTCTTTGCTGTAACCTGAGATTTGGTCTGAGTTGAATTTAAAATGGTCCCATGGTATTTTATATGAAGGATAAAATCAAGTCTGATTGCAATATGAGCACATAAATTCCTGCTATTGGATATTTTCTTGGAGGCCAAAATGTGTTACCCTTATTTCTACTAAATTTTTTGTAAACTAGAATATCCACAAACCATGAGTTTGTAAATTCAATTTTTTTTTTTTTCACAATATTGTTAGAGTAGCATCTTTGAGCAAAATGTATTGCTACCGTAAATTTTTTTATTTTTTTATTTTCACTTCTTTCCTGATGTTAGAGTGCCTAAATGTAGACATAAAGAAATATTCTGATAAGACAACAATAACTTGTGATTTTCTTTCACACATTTTAGAGGTCAGAAGATTTCCTCAAGAACTTATTGGAGTTGAGTAATCTGAACAATTTGCTGAAGTGGGTAATGATCTAAGATTGTTCAGTTTTCGGAGGTTTGCAAGTCCAATATGTCCACTGCAGGTTTCTTCCTGGTGGAAACTAGTCCCGTGGTAATGTTCTTTGCTGAAAAAAGAGAAGACAGACCAAGTGGTCTTCCTACTGTAAACAATGGATTTGACATGTTTGCTGCTTGATATTGCACTACTTTTAAGTGTGCTCGGTTGAACTCAGTAGGTCTCATATTCATGAATCCAAGAAATCTTAAACTTCAATATCCAGGGGTATATTGAAAAGTTTCAGTTTCTGGGTTTGTTCAGTGTCGGAGTCAGAACTTGTTTGCTTATACTCCCCCTTCTCCATCAAACAAAAAGGAGAAAAGATCAGAACAAAATACCCTACGTTCTGACTTATTAGTTGAAGAAAAAGGTTTCTTTTGACAAGGATATGATTATCCTCTTAAAACTGTAGACTGCAAGTTGACACTTTTTAGCCAATACTAGTCAATTGGCTGTGATGGAGGTCTTATAAAATGCTTTATCTGACATGTCAGTGCTTCCATATAAATTTTCATAGTGTGCTTTCTTATTATTTAGTACCAACTGCCAGTAGCCCTTCTTGTTAAGTCAGTGGGTCTCTAGGAATTTGTCATCACTAGCCTATTGATTTTGTCCCTGTGAATTCAATTTTGATTCATTTAAATTGATGGAAAAGGTAAGGCCTACATGTCCCCGTGCATTAAGTTCGTTACATCCGTGCATTATGGAAGAATTGATGGCCATTTCTAGTGTCGGATAATGCAGGGAACTGTAAGGTCTGCAACACCCAGAACAGACCAGAAGCCAGGACCCTTCAACACCCACGGTATCAGATAATAATGTTCCAACAGAGACGCATATTGATAAGATAATGATGTAACTGCAGTAAGTTGCAGCAATATTTAAAGGAGTACGTGGGGTGACTGGTCCATGAGTTTACATCCAGGCCTCATTTGAAACTTTAAGTTGCTTCCCGGAGGGGTTTCCATTGTTTGGCCTCAAAGAAACGTAGCTGTCTGGTCTTTTCCCCCTTTCCCTGTCCCTCTGAGCTTTCCCATCTCTATCAGTTTCGACTTCTTCCTGGATTTAAGTTCCATTGGTGTTTAATAGCTTATCCTCTTCACAAAAGCTTGCCTTTTGCATGTTCCTGCAAGCAGACTGGTTTGCAGAGGGAGCCCACAGCTTTGTATATATATGTATGATCACAAGAATTTAATAGAATTCAATATCTTCTTTCTTCCGTTGATGGACCAGATGTAATTCCAACTGTTCAGGCTTTGCGTTCTGACGTGGTCAATCATCTTTTTCTTTCCTTTTTTCTAAAAGGCATCATGGTAGGTGTGTAATACTTCCACAATTTTACAAAAATATTGAACGTGTTTCACATTATTTATAAATTGTCTTAGAATCTTTTATATATAAATAAATTATCTTATTTTTTAAAAGTCAGTTCCAATTTCTGGAAGATGAATATGATATGAGAGTTATGTCCTACAGTTTAGGTGCACGGTTTTTCCCATAATTCCATTTACACAGTTATACTACTTAAAATCTAAAATGTAATCATTTATAAATAAAGAGATTATTTATTATCAATTATAAAGAAAGACTAGACATAAGATCTTTGTCTATGAGAGAAAAATTGGAATATAAAATATAAATTCTTAGTGTACTTCCTAGTAATGTTGAAAACAATTTCATTCTATTTATTTACCATTATTTTGTTTATAAGTTGATTTTTTCTAAAAGGTTTTTATCGTAAAAGGTAATATTCAAAAATATTTTTAAAAAAGACAATAAATTTTAACAATAAATGTCCCAAAAAAAGTCAATAAGTACCTGAATTTTTTTTTTTTTAATATTACAATGTACAAATTGAATTTATACTTACATAATATCAAATTTTAGACTTTTTTATTAAATCGCTATTGAGCTAACTGATCAAGTAACAATAAATACCTTGACTTAGTTAGGAATAAACATTAGTTGAAATCTCTTCATTAAATGTATAAGTTTGGGTGATGTGTTTTTTTTTTAATTAAAAAAAAATACTATTTTCTTTAGTCCATGTAGTCAAGCTGAATGGGATACAGCTGGCAACATAACTTCATTTTTTATTCCGATTTTAATTAATATGTGGTTGGCAGGTGCCTTTTTTTAATTGATTGGTGGATGGAATTCGTTATGGTCTTTGACAAAGTCAGTGTCCCATGTAGGGGTCCTGAATTGTTTGGGACGGCCAAGTGGCCCTGCCGCTCGAGGGCGGTTTTAGCCGCCTTCCTGTGTCTTTTTCTGAGTCGTAAAAGAAAATGGCTTTTCTCAAAGACAACATGGAAAGGAGTCTTTTCCCATCCCATCCCACGCTTCACGCTGGCTTTTGTGGCCTCTACACAGTCAAAGTTCTTCTGTCCCTGTCATGGTTACCAAATTTTGCCAAAGAAATTTTTATATTCGTGAGTTTTTGTTAAGATTTACTGTTTTTCTAGGAACATGAAGCGAAGCACATGGGTTTAGATAGCGATTCCTTTTCTCTTTTGCTCGATTACAGCTGGATGCACGACCCTTCATTTCTTCGCTATTATTTATTCTCTAGACGAAATGTACGAATAAACATTTCCAATTGTAGAATGTATCTCCGTCGTCAGCCTCGGGGCTGTTTTTGTCTCGATATCAACCATTCCCTTTAATTTCTCCGTCTTTTTCGTGAAAAATGAAGCATGACAAGTTGATTCTGCGAGCGGGGGAGATAGTCAGCGGTTTCTGGTGGTCACAGTCTTCTTAGTACTCTTTTGGGTTGTTGGACTTCCATGGAAGATGAAGCTCTTCATTAGTGGTCGCTTTGTTGAACTGTGAATCAGCCGCCTTCTTGGATGAGAGTTTGAGACACCCAAAAGCATACTTTCTCTCATGCCCAATTTCTAGGATGTTGTTGTCTTGTGGTTCTGAAGAATTGGTGGGATGAATTCCACTGGGCATTTGTGAGATAAGGTGGGTCTTTTGTTTTGCTTTTTTGCTTGAAACATGTTCTGCTTTCTGATCTCCTCGCCTAACTTTGACTTGGATTGTATCTGTTTCTTTTTTGATTTGGCTCAGGGAAGTATCTCCTTTCAGTTACAATTTCATTTCTGGGTTACCCACTTCTTAGCTAAAAGTTTTTTCTTTTCAACTTGGTGCCAACTCCATGAGTTGGGTCAAAACTGTTGCTTCTTGTACTTTCTTTTCTTTCAATTATCTTTTTGGTGCCCGAGTTCGATGCAGTGTCTGGTCGCTTCCTCATTAACTACGCAAAGTTTTACATAGTTTGAAGGGCAATCGATTTCTTACAGTCTTAGTTGCTGTTTGCTTTGTAAGAAAATGTATATGAACTGGTTTTAGGTTCCACTCGAACTGATCATAGGTTCGTAACTAGATCAAGTCGCTTAGTTGAGTTCGCATGTTGGAAGACTAGAAGGAGCAAAATAAAACTCAGAAGTTGGAGAATTCCTTTTTCTTTTTTCTTTTTTTCATTTTTTTTTGCCTTTCTCTGTTGTTTCCAAAAATAGGAAGCAAAATTAAGCAAGGAACTTTCCTCATGCAAGACTGTAAGTTTCCTAGCATGATGTTCACAAGCATAATTGTTATGTGACTGCAACAGAAGACATTTTAGAACCTATGGCATGGAAAAAGCTTGAAAAAGAGACAAGGTGAATGTATTCCTAGTCCAAGCCTCCTGAAAGAACGCAAAAAAGATGTTTGACCCAAGAAAATTAAATTCTGCAATTGCTTATGGTGAAATCTGAATATATTCCTAGTCCAAGCCTTCTGATGAATTATCACATCTATGCTTTTAAACAACTTCTATAAATAGTTAGTTATTTTGCCTTTCGTGGTGAAAAAATTATTCGATTATTGAATCTTTTGCTTGAAATGGAAACAAAGAAATAGGAAAGTTTAAGCCACCAACAGGAGCACCTGATACTTTTGATGTCATTGTTATCTAAAGTATCGATTATTTTTCTTTTCTTATTCTTCTTCTTCTGTTTTCTTAGCTGATTGTGACTCAACTCCTGATGCGCAGGCTTAAGCTACAAAAGAATAGTCATACAATGGCTAGAGATTTGTGAAAACAATGGATCCTCAGGCTTTTATTAGGTTGTCAATAAGCTCACTGGGACTGAGGATTCCTGGATCTGCTTTGAACTTGGTGAAGTCTAGAATTCAGGCACTCTCTTCTCCTTGTTCATGTGAAATTCGTCTTCGAGGTTTTCCTGTGCAGACAACATCAGTCCCTCTGCTAACCTCTTCTGAAGCTACACCTGATTCTCACAGCATTGCCTCGAGCTTTTATCTAGAAGAATCTGATCTGAAGGCATTATTGGCACCTGGCTGTTTCTATAGCACTCATGCATATTTAGAGATTGTTGTTTTCACAGGGAGACAGGGATCACATTGTGGTGTAGGCATCAAGAGGCAGCAAATTGGGACGTTTAAGCTGGAGGTTGGTCCTGAATGGGGTGAAGGGAAGCCGGTAATTCTTTTCAATGGTTGGATAGGTATTGGCAAAAACAAGCAGGAGAGTGGAAAACCAGGAGCGGAGCTTCATTTGAGAGTGAAACTGGACCCTGATCCAAGATATGTCTTCCAGTTTGAAGACATGACCAGATTAAGTCCTCAAATAGTTCAACTTCAAGGCTCCATTAAGCAGCCTATCTTCAGTTGCAAGTTTAGTCGAGAAAGGTAATAAGACCTATATGATCTTTGATTCCTCAACTGTTTTGAACCTTCAAAAGGCTTATTTTTAAACGGTTTGACAAACTTGGTTGGCACTTAAAAGCCTAACCAGGATAGCATAGTCCAGAAAGTAAGTTAAGAAAAAAAAAATTGATATGTTAATAAGAATTTAATACTCTTTCGGGATGGGTAAGCTTCCTAATTGGTTTAGCTGTGGCTATAGCATTTTGAAAAGAAAAATACTTGGGGACACTCTATGCTTCATTTAGCTGCCTTTGCCTTACGGATTTTTTTGCTTTCTGTAACAAACATTGTACGTGGAAAGCGTTAATGTACTATTTTTCTAGTTTCTTCTTAACTGTTGGTCTTGCAGTTTAGTAGGTTGAACTTCTCTGTCACAATGTTTTTGATAGTTATGATGAATTGATAGGGTGACCCAGGTGGATCCATTGAGCGCTTACTGGTCAGGTTCTGCTGACAATTCTGACCAAGGGGTGGAGAGAAGAGAGAGAAAGGGTTGGAAGGTGAAGATACATGATCTCTCTGGTTCGGCTGTTGCAGCAGCCTTCATAACAACTCCATTTGTGCCATCAACAGGTTGTGATTGGGTGTCCAGGACAAACCCAGGAGCTTGGTTGATTGTTCGACCTGATGTTTGCAGACCTGAGAGCTGGCAGCCATGGGGAAAGCTCGAGGCATGGCGTGAACGAGGCATTAGAGACTCTGTCTGCTGCCGGTTTCGCCTTCTTTCTGAAGGCCAAGAGGGAGGTGAGCTTCTCATGTCTGAAATACTCATCAATGCTGAAAAGGGGGGTGAGTTTTTCATAGACACTGACAGACAAACGCAAGCAGCAGCAGCAACTCCAATACCAAGCCCCCAAAGTAGTGGAGACTTTACAGCTTTGGGTCCTGCTGTTGGAGGTTTTGTCATGAGCTGTAGAGTCCAAGGTGAAGGGAGGAATAGCAAGCCATTAGTTCAACTGGCCATGCGACATGTAACATGTGTGGAGGATGCTGCCATTTTTATGGCACTTGCAGCCGCCGTCGATCTCAGCATCGAGGCTTGTCGGCCATTTCGGAGGACGATCAAACGAGGGTTCCGTCATTCTCTATGATGAACATCGCAAAAGCTGCTGTTTCTATTTCCACGAACATGAAACAGTTCCAAGAAAATGTTGGTCTCAAAGAATAGCACTTAACAGCCTGCAAGAGAGCCTTCTGCCCCGGCAGGACTTGGGGCTTCTGTAGAACTGGGGATCCCAAAAGGGTGTTTCAGTACAATTATTCGAACTTAGATGGACTGTTCATATTTCCAGTAGAGGATTTCAAGAACTTTATGTAATTATAGGACTGAAAACAACAGATTGGCAAGCTTAGCTCTTAGTCTATTCGGAAACAGCTTAATGGTTGAATTGCTTCATGAACTGTAAGTAAATCAACACCTGGATGCTAACCTGTTTGCCGCTGCTTTCTAGAACACTGAATACATTCTCTCTCTTCCCTCTTGTAAATATGAGCAGAAATAGTCAATTTGCTATAGCCACGGCTTGATGCCTCGTTTGCCTATGTTTAAGATTTGACACCCAGCACTTCTTTTTACGTAACTTAAAAGAAATCAGGAAAAAAAAAGCCAGAGCAAGAATGCTCGAGTGGCTTGTGGTCAGCTGACATGTGGGTTGTCAGAGTTTTCTAATGGGTTCTTGCTGTTTCGACCAAAGACATCCTTATCTCAAGCCAAGGTTAGGTTGCAATGCCCAGGGTGGATTAGGCAGCCGGTTGATCTGGAGTGCAAATTGAATCATCTGTTTGGAGATTAACTAGATCGCATAGAAATCACAAATATAAGAAATACAGAAGACATTAAGGATTTATTTACAAATAACAGTCTTTACAGTCTTTCAGTTTTGGGATTTTATAGCTCTTATGTCTTCTAGGACTCATGTTTGTAGGTTGTCTCGAAAATCCTGGTCATCAAAAGATGATTTTGCCCCTTCAGACAATGATGATCCTTTCTCCAAATTTTGACTCTACAATTAACAATATTTTGTACCAAAATTGATGACTTCAATAGCCATTGCGACAATAACTCATCAAAATGCCACTACCAATTGCAACCAAAATTTTTGTAGTTGCCTGTTAATTGCACTACATAATTCTCAGTTTTGTTCAAGTAATAAGTTGGGCATAACAGTGCGCGGTGGTAAGTAGAATTCAATGCCAAGGATTGGCAAACCGAGCGTAAGATTATCAGAAGAACCATTCTTCTATCACTGGTCAAGACAAAATCAATATCCGTGATGCATTCCCATTTAACATTAAAATTAAAATCGCACAAAAAAAAAGCTTTAATTATATACTGCTGTGCCTTTTTCCGCAGTTCATTCCCTTGGTTGTCTTCTAATCCTCGCTCGGGTCGCATAAAGGAGACCAAAGGAAAAACTTTGATTCACAGTACACTACGAAATAAAATAAGATAGAAATTCGATATAGAAACATTAACCTGCAAGCGGATTTCTATTGCTACAATGGTTTAAGTCTTTAACAAGCCAACCCAAGACAAGAAACTAAGCTTTTAGAAATTCAGGGTTCGAAAATCCATAAAGAAGGTTTCCATGCACAGTTGATGCCAAGAACATAATCAAAGCACATCGAGACGGTTAATGAAGGCTTCAACTCTGTGCTTCAGTTGTTTGAAACAACTGTTCAACCTCTGCTATTGTGCTTCGTGCTTCCTCAATTTCTGGGCCTTCCTTTTCGTTCGATTCCTCCAGCTCAGCCTGAAATTGAATATCATACTCAGCAGAATCCTTTTGATAATATTCAACTGCTTGTTGATTAATGTTTCATTGGAATGAATCCCATAGATGGAAAGACATTAGGCTAGGAGCTAAACACTACTACTAGGCAGATACACCAAATACTAGCACACAAGGAGGGGTTGTGAAAGACATGCTTTGACAAAACCATCTGCTTTCTCGTTTCCTAGTACTCGGAAAGTAGCATTTCTGTTGCAAAAATGCCAATCGAGCCCAATATTTGGTCCCTGCATCTAATTTATATCAGTGGACTTCCTCAGCCTCTCACAGAGTGAAGTGCCAGAAACAAAAACTGGAAAAAGTTGAGGCTTACTGGTCATGTATACCGATAAATAAGAGCAAAGCACATAAGTTTTTAATTTGAGTAAGTCTCCCTCTTTTTAGCAGTTTGAATCTATAATCTAACTATACAGTACTATCGCAGTTCCTAGTAAGCAATCGAGAACATTAATTACCATCATTCTCTTCCAAGATCCTGATGTATCTATCTATGCAATGATGAATTCGATAACCCTTTAGACTAGCAATGCCAAAACATGATCTAATTTCCTAGAACACAGATACAGAACACACTCACTGACAACCAGAGTTCAGCTTATTTTAGTTGTTCCATAAACTGCAGCTAGAAGGATGTCGAAGAGCTGCGTGCACAAACACACACGCACACACATCCGAGATTGCAATCTGTTTATGTGTGCTACAACCGAAAGCCAGAAGGGTGGGCAAGAGCCAGCATTCCAATTACCCAGTCTGATAGCATAACCAATTTACATTACAAGACCATTTTCCCACAAGCCCCTAGCGTTGAAAGCTACAGAGTTAGATTATGTAAGAAGAATCAGCAGCTAAGTAATAATACAGCAATCACAACAGCAGGAAAGGCACACCCAAATTAATGAAAAATACCAGAGTTCCTTTCAGGTCAGACAATGAGGCCTCCAGGCGCTTGCGACAATCAGGTACCATCATCCTTGACTCAGCCAGTACATTCTCCTGTTCAAACACAAAACAAAAAGAGATCTTCTAAGTAGGATTCTAGAGGATTCATTCCACCAAATAAAGCAATGAAGTTTTCCACCACTGTAGTCCCGAGTATGATACTCCCTTGTTTTTTTCTTTCTCTTTTTTTTTTCCCCCCGATTCAATATTATTGGAAAACTTAATAGCAGCCAAGAACAGACAATTCATGAGCATGACTTTAGTCTGTCATACCTGTTGCTTAAGGTCATAAGGATCAGCACCTTTCTCCTTCATGTCTGCTGTTTTCGCAGCTTCTCTCTCAACCTCTTTCTCATACGAATGCAACTCCTTGACAATTCGCTTACAAGTTGCCGTCTTGATTTTCAGATTTCTTAGTGTCGCCATTGGACCTACCAGAAAGAAGAATTTCAACTACAGATTTGCACATACCGTCAAACTTATGACAGACAAGGACCACTTGATGAACTCCCTTCCATTTCAGACGTTATACAAATCAACAAACACAACCATTAAACAGGACCAAATTATTGAACACAGAAAATGCTGATCCTAAACAGATCACAACATTGCATGGCTATTCCGTTTACTACCATATCAAAAATGATCGATCAGGAAGAAGGTCTAGAGAGAGAGAGAGAGAGAGAGAGGGATACCTTGATAGTGGCAGCGGAGAGAGATGATCTACCCGCAAATGATGCCCAGGGAAAATAGAGCTGCTAGGCGAAGCACCGTCTCGGGTTGATAACGGGTTCGGGTTGCAAAAGCCGCTCCCGTTTTCAATCCCACTATTACCAAAAATATTCTGATATATTTTTATTTCAAGGGATAATTACAATCTTGACATTGAATTTGAACCCTCGTTTCCTTTTGGTCCCCCACGCTTTCACCCCAAAACAGTGTGTTTCGCGTTTTTAATATTTTAATTTAATATTCTTTTAATATACGAGGATGTTTGTCTATTTTAATGACTGATTTTAACATTAGTAAATCTTAAACAACATCTATTCACCATTGAAGTAGACACTTATTGACAAGTAAATTGAATTTGTATGAAAATTAGCAAACCAACTTTGGTTTTTCAGAAAACATAAAAATCTTATGTATAACAACGTTCACTATGTCTCATCTCATTTGGTTCTTAAGACCTAAGCTTTTATCCCATTTTCAATTAGAGAACATGTCAACATTTATGTCAATTTTTAATAGATCAATACCGTCCCAAGTCCTTTCTTTCTATTTTCAACAAGTATTTCTCTAATTATTATGGAAATTCAATAAGCTCAAACTCTGAAATCAATATATCACTACAAATATTTTCATTCTGAAAGCAATAGTAAGGTTTATAAGCATTAATATGGGACAAAATCGTATCTAACTTAAAATCGTTGATGCTACACCAAAAGGAAAATGATTTAATATCATTGTCCTAGACAAGTCCAAAAGAGGCCCCAGTGGAGATCATCTCAAAATCCTTCCCCCCGTGAAGATCACTTTCCAATTCGCCTTCGGAAATGGTATGGTCATGAACACATAAAATACACCAAGTTATCCTAAGATTTTCACCTCTTCTTCCAAACCATGACCTGGGAATGTTTTCCTTCCCACTTCCGTTCCCGTCTGTCATCACATTTTCTCCAGTCGACGACTGGCCGAGACTTAGTCCCTCTGGATCCATGCCTTTGGGTAGAAATAAATCCACCAGAGAACATAAATTCACCAAGTTATCCCAAGATTTTCAGCTCTGTTTTCAAACCATAACTCATGAATGTTTTCTTTCCCACTTCCCTTCCCGTCTACCATCACGTTCTCTCCGCTCGAGAACCTGCCGAGACTTACTCCCCCTGGATCCATGCCTTTGAGTAGAACCAAATCCACCAGGCTGTCCGTCGAACGCTGACACTAATTCAGGATCCCCTATGCTACCTGTGTCACCTGAGTCCTTGCTTCCATCTGGGTTTTCTTCATAACTGCTAGCACACTCATCGGAACGGTCGCGTGATTGTAAAATAGTCGGTAACTGACCTGAAAACTGCCGGGAACCGGAGAGAACAACGGTTGGCATAGTACCCATGGATGAGCTGGTGGTAGATGTTTCAGGCTGCTGGCTTCCACTAATTGCCCTTGAGCTCCCTTCAGTACCAGATCTTCCGTTTTCCCTTTCACGATACCGATCCCGTGCTCGGCTGCAAATGAAGTGCCGCAGCGAGAAATTTATGTACAATCAGCATTGAAACAAGGAATTGATGCACGATCTACGACATACATAAAAGAGCAAGATCTAGGAACTGTCTGGAGCTAAACACGGTCCATCTGACAAGCAGCTATTCTCCTAAGTGAACTAACAGGAAACAGGAAGCATAATCAAGCATACATCCCATTTGGCAAGGGAATAGGCTCTGACAGAAAGAACAAGTAAACATGGAATGCAAACCAAACATAGTTCTGAGGAAGAAATTAAAACAAATCCAACGTAGTTAGTTTTATTTAGAAACTTGATCATTAATAAAATCCATCACATCAACACCCATGAAATGCTGCATAAAGAGTTTTTTATATTTAATTCCACTAAATAGAGTGCCTTAAAATCCTCAAAAAACTAAAAAAATATAAATAAATTCATCTTTCATTTTGTACATTTCAACTGCTAAAAAGGAATATGAAATAATCATAAAAGATCACCTGCTATGACCAGAGGAAGAAAAATCTCGTCGAGATGTCCTTATTCCCGATTCAGCCAGCTCCAGTTCACGCTGAAGTTCTCTCTACAATCAAATGTAATCTTTTAGGTTTACCCATGCCAAAAGAACAGAGACCAATAGACCTTTTGGCTAAAGATACTTTAGACTTACAAAATTTGTTTATTTTCTGTTTTAAAAGATACTAAGTTGAATTGGAATTACATTTTGCCACTACTTACCATCCAACAACTATCAACATCTCCTCCAACTTAGAATTTGAGGAAAATTTCCAGTAATTGCGTATTTATGGCAGAAAACAATTTCTTCTAACTTGACTTTTCACAATTTCATTAGTCCCTACTCTCCATACCATGCTGTTACTTCTTTGTATGACATAGTGACCAATAGAAAATTGCGCACTTCTTTTGTATGCACTTCTAATAATATTGCAGTAGCAAGCTAAAAAGGAAGAAAAGAAGAAGAATAAAGAAAGAAAAAAGGAGAGTCAAGGAGGAACATCAAAAAGGAAATTATAGGTACCAGTCATTGGGCAAGTCCAAATGCAAACTAAAAATAAACACCTATATTTCAGGAGAAAAAATACAATACCAAAAGTAAGGACTTAGTACAACATCGTTTGAAAGTGACCAGTTACAAATAGAAAGATATGAGAAATTTATAAACTCCAGTTGATTTGCAAAATTTCCGGCTGCCTTTATTGCTAGGGACTAGACAGGCAAACATCTCGTGCATGTTTAGGACAGAGGTTCAATTAGTCTAAGGACGTTGGTTCCTATCTGTCCTATCATGGAATGAAACAGACAACGCACGGAAAAGTAAAACCAAGATTATGGAATGTCTATTATTTTAGATATTGTGTGGAAGAGTTCTTACCTGCGTTTGCCTCTCCTTCTCCATATCAAGATTGTGACGCAGCTCCTTGGTTTTAGCACGCTCAAGTTCCAGCAATCTCTGTCTTTCAATCTCCTTTTCTGCTTCAGCTGCTCTCTCCCTGACATGTAAAAATACCAACTCTTAGCTGCAGATTTCTCAAGTTGGTAGCCATCCCAAAGTATTGCATTTAAGGACAAGAGATGAACCACCGATGAGAGTCAGACCTATCAAGCTCTTGCAAAAGTTCTGCTTCACGTAAAGCAGTCTCCTCTAAATGTTTCTGACGGGCACGTCTCAAAATAAGTTTCTTTTGTCTGCGGGCTGCTATGTCCTCTTGCAGCTTAGTTTTCTCTCTGAAAAAGGAATGCAGATTAAAACTAATTTACAATCTATAAAATACCTAAAGTAGAGAATAGGAATATTTCTCGGATTTCACACCCATAAGATCGATTCTTGTACTTCAAGAAACTGAGTTTTTCTTTTCTCCCTATCAAGAAATAAACCACTAATAGATGGGCTCCAATGCCACTATTAGTTTGTAAAAACTCGATGTGGTCTCCATTTTTTTGTATGAACAATAACAAGAAAGAACTATATGCTTAATTTACCCTACCGCAAAATTTTCCAATCCCACATCTTTATGTGTAACTAGAATCTCCCGGATGCTTTACAATCTTATAAAACGTTATTCCACTTTAATAAAGAAAACATCTGCCAACAGATCCATCTCAGTGTTGTTAGCCATCATATCATGTACAATGATGATTTTACTAAAGCAGATTTATCAGCTCTGAATATTGAATATTATTAATCATAGTTACAGTTACTTCTTCTTAACGTGTTTAGCATGCCAAGAGCCTCAAGATTTAAAAGGAACAGATAATGCTGCCACAAGAAATCCTGCTTTAGCCCCAGTTCAGGGTATGTACATTGAAGATAAGCAAGTTCCCATGACTCCCGTACAAGCGCAAATATTACAAAAGAAAGATCACTTTAGGCTTTGTTGATTTACTACGTGATGATTATATTGAAAAAGATCGAAGCCACGGTATTTATTTCACTCAAGATTAGGTCTCTCTACCAGGTGTTCTGCCCGTGGCTTCAGGAGGTATTCATGTTTGGCATATGCCCACTCTGGGACAAGGATGTCCAAAAGCAGAATATTGCTCATCTCTTGAATAATTCTCAAATTTTCATGGCTGCAATCTTTTTTTGTTTAGTAAATTTCATCCTGATAGGCTTTCTTATTTTCTTTTATCACTTAACAATGAAATCCATGCATTGCAAAGTCCAGCAGAGAGAAATTAGTACGTACAGAGTACGAATGCAATCCTTGATTTGCTGAAGGCGTGTATCATCTTTCACAGGAGCTGGAAGATAAGAAGTTGGCATTAGATAAAAGCAGGAGAAAGGTTATTAGCATCACCAGAATATATCTTTTAAGCAGTCAATGACATGTAAATGAAAATGGAAAAGTCAGAAATGGTTACAGGCTTCACAAGGAATCTGTTGTCCATCTTTGGAATTGTCTTGTACTGAGTGTTCTTTTTGAAGGATGTCCAATTCTATTTCAGCCTCCTCTAGTTCCTACACATATAAATTATAAACTCACCACACCAAAGCTTGGAAGTAAAAGAAAAAGTAGTAACTCAGGCTTACCATAACCTCTTGGTCAATTTTTGTGGAGAAGATATCGAAGTATGACTGTACAGAAGTTAGATTTGCAAGGACCTGTTATTAACCATAGGTAATAGATTATAAACAACATGAAAAGGACATACAACTAGTTATTATTGATGCAAGACAATATGAAATAAGCCACGGAAGATAGAAAGATATTATAGATGCCAATAGAGGATTGAACTCAATTGAGCGTATCCTTAACCTGGATATGGATACCGTACACCAGACAATGCCAATAATCACCACAAGGACAACAATAGATACCACCAAGGACTACAATAAACAACTGCCAAAACCTCAAGAAAACACAATAATAACAACAGCCTCTACAACTACCAACAAACACATGACCACCAGAGAAAAAATAGGCTACCTCTACAGACATGGCAGACAGCCACTACAACACATAACTGACCAATAAGAAACGATGAAAGATCATTGCAAGAGAACAGATTTTTCCAACTGCCACTACAGCCACTGACCACTTGATAACTGAAGATGACCATCACATTAGTGAGATTCGTGGTAAAGGCAATTCTAACCATTACAACGATTATGCCATCATAGACGTCAACACTGTTAAACACAAAAAGAAGGAAAACAAAGAAACAAAAGACAATATACTTTTTCTTGAAAGTATGCCTCCAGTTTGATACCATGTTAAGAATAAGATTCATAAAATAGGTTCAATATATTTTTAATTCTCACAGTTCATTACTTGCTCAAACAAATACAACATTCTGGAGCATGAACGCCTTAAAGGGGAATCACATAGACTTACAAAATAGGGACACCTCATCAGGACATCTTACAGCAACACAAGGAATTGAAAACTCATAGGGACCTTCATATAGATAACTTAAAAAGACACATCATAGGAACCGTGCCCCCTTTTCCTTTTTAAGACATAATATCCTCAACCTTTAATAGTTCTCTGCTCCCTATGAAAATAGCTATGCTGATCACAGACTAGGGCTACAAAAATCAAGTAAAAGAAAAACCTATAGCTGAGAAGAAAGAAAAGAGAAAACAAAGCTAAAAGAGTTACGCACAATTAGACTAAAACATACGATACATAATTAACTACATCTCTGAAGCATTAAACTGGTGAATGGAGATGTTCCTCAGTAGATCACATGTTTAATTACAGAAAATAATTCTCTAGTAAAGAATCCATGTAGCAGACTAAATATCATGTCTAACATTCCGAGTTGATTAATGAATAAAATCCAATAACAAATCAAAGAATGACCCCAACCATTATCGACATATGGATAAATGTATATTTGTATGTATTAGTGGCTGCACAAAAGTTTACTGGGGTCCACTAAAACACAAGGCGATGCTATGGTTACATTCCAGACATCATCCCAAACTTGGCTTATTTGCAAGCATAGATAGCACCATACACTTAAGTCAAACATATTTTCCAATAATATTAGACACCTGTAAAGAACTTAGACAATAACATTGGAAACAAAATTTCTCACTGTCCTATGACTGACAGTTTGGAAGATTGCTTAAATGCCACTGAAAATGCATTAACATTAATCAATTTCAATATAGACAACTGAAATTTTAAACCTAGCCTTCATAACGAATCGTACCTGAAGAACTGATTCACGGGTGCTACTGAAAGCTGGGTCAGATTGTTTTGGAGGACTTGAGGAGAGCACTTCTTTCAATATCTTGCATTTAAATTATAGTATAATAAACCATTAAAATATTAATATACAGCATAGTGAATTTTTAATCCTACTGAAGAGAAAACAGTCCCTAGAAGAGGGGAAAGAAGTGATAAACACACAGATGCCCAAGAAACCTAGATACACAATGCCGTAGTTAAAATACATGCCACCACCCAGATTTGCTATATTGTAGCTTTGATTGTGGACCACAACCTTGGCCTCATACATACCTCTTTAGCTTCATCTCCTTCGTTTCTCAATCTACACAGTACTTGGCAAACTTTTTTCTCCAAATCCCCAACCCTGCCATCTGCAGAAGAAAAGGTCATTTAAATATGAAGTGCACTCATTTCCTTGACTCTTACACATACCGAATTTAATTCAAATCTGATAAAACCATACCACTTTTTGACCAGCCCAGAGTCTCAATATTTCTCCATACATTTTGAGGAATCAAAGAAACATCTTCAGCTGAAGAATGTAGGCAAGCTCCGGCAATAATTGCTAATGAAAGTTGTAGTAATGGGCCCTCACATGTAGGATGTGCAAGCTTTCCAAAGCCATAAACATTATCAGCTCCAGCAAGAAATGATTGTAACTGGTGACGCTCGGCAAATGGAACATAATCTACAAGAAGTGCCATAGCACGAGTCCTTAAAGGTAATGATGCATCAGATGACGCCAACATGACCACCCAATCCCATGTACTAGAAACCAGACGAGATAAAATAGAGTCCGGAACAGTAACATCTGAGCTGGGTGAAACCAGGTTGTGGTTTACCAGAGAAGCTTGCACCGATGTTCCTCCATTCACATCTTGGCCAATAATTTTTCCCAAGTGGTTAAGTGCAACAAACCGTTGTTCAGGTTCAGGGTGACCCAACAGTGAACAGAAAAAATCAATCATGTGAGCTACATTTTCATCAAGAGTATGGATGCCTCTTCCAAGTAACATTGACAACCATTTGTCAGTCTGCAAGCGCCATGAAATTTTTGGTGCACTGCAAGAAGTGTTTTTGATTACAGAACAAATAGAGCCGATCACATTATCCAGTGAAAAATAGTGGGGCACTCCCACTAGACAATTAAGCATCACAGAAGTAACTTCCCAGCAACTGTCCGTTTGAAGCATCATTATGCTTTCAGCAAGTCCTTCAAGAGCAGTCCTCCATTGAATCAGGAACTGGTCAGCTGACGTAGATGGCAAAGGATTTTCACTGTCATCCTCTTTCACATCATGGGCTGCCTGTGCAATTAAAGATGTACATCTTGAGTACATAAGACACTCCGTCAAATTAATAGTCAGCTTCTTAGCCAGTTGTTGGTGAAGATTCCAACAGAGCTCAACAGTAGGGTAAAGCTTGGCGATAAGGACCTCTAAATCTTTGGAAAATTCTGCCATTTCCTCTGTTGATAAATGACAAACCTTTGAATCCAGAGTACCAATATCAGAGTCATCTTCTAACTTGTCGGAAACATTGGTAGGACCTGTGCTCTGGCAAACATCACTGAGAAACCATGAATGTGGTTGCAAGCTGTTACCAGAGAGTACACTACCGCTCACATCAGAAAGGGGAGGAAACTGAAGTGGTATAGCACCAAAAACTCTTAAAGTTTGAACAAACAGTGCTTTGCAACTTTCAATTAGACACTGGAATGCAGATAAATAGTCATGGAAAGAAGTTGTTGGTTCAAACGAAGTAAAATCAGCCCAAAGTAATAGGGATTGCAACATCTCCCTTTTGCGCTGAATGGACAAATCACAAAAGATGGAAGCCAAAATATAGATCGTGAATGCTCGGCTGTGAAATTTCTCTGTAGAGTTATTTTGACTCTCATCCTTCATTCTGATTTTGTTGAAAAGCTCATCAAAGCATAATGATTCAAAATTAATACATGAATCATCAGCTAACAGTCTTTCCTCATCACCCACTCTATGCAAGGAATATGAAATTATTGGCTTCAACAAATGCAGTACAGAATCGAGAAATGACACATCACAGTATGCTGCTCCACAAAGCGATACCAGGACCTGTACTACTCTAGGTACCTCGGGCACTATTGTTTCCATGTGCTCAATTACAATGGCTTCGAGTATATAAAGAGTTACTGCTTTGGCATTTTTTGCAACATAACCTTTCCAACTTTCAGAAATATTGTGTGAACCATTCTCTTCCTTGTGAAAGAATGGCCAGGAACACAACTCAGAAAACCAACATAAGATATCAGGGACCATAGTGGAAGAAAAAGACCTCAGATGACATCCAACTGCCTCCAAAATAATCTCCCCAAAAGCCTCGAATTGTTTTTTCATCTTGGGAAAGAACTTACTGAGATCAGGATATATAACATGGAAAGATTGATTTCCATCTTGTTCGTCAGCAAATCCTTTTGCTGAAGAAATATTTTTGCCCATGAAGTCTTCAGTCTTCACATCGTCATGCTTTTGATTGACAACCTTATCCACTATGGCCAGATCATCCGCATATATTGACAGTAAACATTGAAGCTGGGACAGATCTGGAGCAAGGAAGATATGATCTTTCATGTACTGTTTTGCATTACGAGATACTGCCATCCAACCAAGAAACCTGACCAAAGGGAATGCAGATCTAGAAAATGTCGATATTCTCTGCATCCAGGCCGAAGGTGGAACCAAATTTCCATAACGAATACCATTGTTTATATTGATCACAATATCTGTGTCTTCATCACCACCACTTGAAGCAGTCACCAATCTTTGAAGCAGTATCCACCGGCGTTGTATTGCATGTATTTTCTCGGGCTCCAGGTGCAAATTTCCTTTTTTAAACTGGTAATAAAAAGTGGTTAGCATCCCATTTAAGTACTCAGCGGATTCTAATATAACATCAATCACATGTTCCGGGGCACAATATAGTTTGGTGGCTGAATGCAACAAAAACAGAAGACTTTGAAGAAGAATTTCATGCATTGAATCCCGCTTTCTCCGCAACTGTTGAATCAGAAAAGTGCACAACAGAGCTTGATTTTGCCGAACCAAGGTGATAGCATCCGCAGATTGCATATCAAAGGGAGACAACTTCACAACTTCCTCATCAAACCCTTCAATGGAGTATGGACACTGTTTCTCAGCTGACTCTTTTTCCTGATACTTCCTGTCTACTTCAGCAGCCTCAAGCAATATTTGAAGAACAATTTTGTCTCTTTTCTTTTCAAGTTGAGCAATTGTCTTTAGATCACTTTTACTCTTCTCAGAAAACTTTTTCAGCTCCAGAATGTCATGGTTTTTGGGATTTCTAGATCTGCTAGTGTTCATCTGATCCATAAATTTTGGACTGGCCTTAAATGACAACATGAAAAAAGGATTCACATAGCACTCCGCTGCTAGAAGCAAAGCATCCAAGGCAGCATCATGACCCTCAATGGTAACTTCACTTTGAGAGTGCAGATCCGAAGCCAAATGCCGAAACTCAGAAGCTCTTAGTTCACAATCTCGATAATTAATTAGTTGAAAATAATCTGCTTGCAAGTTGAAGTATTCAGCAGTGAAACCGTCATCCAATACCATGTCATTATGAGAGTGGTGAGTAAAGTTCTTTTCAGCACCTTGTTTCGGTTTAGAACTAACATCCCCATGGCTAGAAACAGGGCCATTCTCATCTTGACCACCAATACTATCTGTCAATGCTATGCTTTGAAGTTCTGAAGGGGCAAAAAATAGACTGGCATCTTCGGGAACATCAATCTTTACAGCCGTATCAGAAATATCTGTCTTTCCATCACGTTCATCTTGGCCATATGATTTTGAAGAAACAGATAAAACATTTGAAGATTCAGGTTCAAGTGGTTTAGATATAGGAAACTTGCGTAGATCGATTTCAGGAGGTAACTGCATGTGAGGTTCCAATATTGACAGAAGTACACTGCACGAAGAATTTTTGTGATTACCAACCAAACAAAACAAAACACATTTACTCCAATGAATCTCACCTTATATTAGGTAATAACATAAAAAACAGGTGTGTTCAATCAAACGGCAGAAATAACTGGAGAGATGCACTTATGAGCAGCAGGGCTTCTATTGTGGTGTCATTTTTCTTGGTTTTCCAAGGATTTCATTGCTCCAATTCCAATTGAATACCATAACAGAAGAAAAGAAAGAAAGCAAGAGAGATAACAGACAAGAGAAAATGCAGCTTATGCAAAAAGTGTGACAAAAGATTAAGGTTCTCCTTCCAGTAATATACCATTTATATCAGTTTCTTATAGTACGAGTAGATGAATCCCTTCTACAACAGATTTAACATATCCTAAAACAAGTGACTATCACTGTTTTCTTCTCTATACAGGATCTGGACAACCAATGAATAATGTGATTATTATCATAATCTAGATCCAGATCTTCTAAAGCTCTTAGAGAAGCTCCTGGAGAAATAACTTCTATCAACTACTGAATAAGCATAAAAGAAAAGAACTGCCTCATGGAATTAAAATTTTAACTGAAAGCCTCTATAAACATAAAAGCAATAAGCAATATTTTCAGAAGCACAGAAGAAAATTCTGTACTTTCTGCTGGTGAAGAAGCCTGCCATAAGGAGCATAGAGAATTGAATTAAGAATTCACTAGAACTTAGTATATAATGGCATTTATGGCTCTGGCTTGTAAATAGACCTTTATGAGCCTCTAAAATTCCTTTTACACCATGACCGCATCAGTCCTATACAGTTGGTCCTATGAATTCATATCAAAAAACTCATTAAACCAGTACTACACTCCAAAATGCTCTACAAACATGGTGTTGCGAGGTGAAACTTCACCAGCATGCTGCACTTAGTACAATTAAAACCCATAGGAAGGATGTCTTGTTTCTTATTAGTATTTCTAGAGTAATCATTCACAAGAAGTATATAAAGAATCCCACTTCCAAGTGACAGTATGCTCTTTAGGTTAAAATGTCCCCTGGTTTGTCCTACTAGAATATTTCATAGAGCAAAGAATCAAACCTAAAAACGGTAAAAGCATTATTACCTAGGAGCAACTGAGCCACGCCTCCATTCAGATTCTAAAGAAGGAAGAACAGCTGGTTTTCTCACTGCTGTACGAATGACATTGAGGGCAGTCATACAGCTATGTTCCTGCTTTTCCAGAAAAGTGGAAGATAGATCTCCAAAAGCTATTGCACTCTTTGATGTGGCAATGGCAGGATCAAGAAAAGGATCAAGCATCTCGATAAGAAAAAGAATTTTGTGCTTAACATCCTGAGAAATATTAAAAACACATTAACGGAAACACTAGGACACTTAGAAGCCAAGTTTATAGTATTCTAACCAAATATACCCGCTAGGTTAGATGCATTAATCTTTTATTTTGCAGAAGGCCAACATTTCCAGAGGCCTCATTCTTAAAACAGCAGGCTGCCCAGTCAGAGATTGATAGGTTCTTTGCCAAAAACATTTGGTCTAGATGCACTTATATCCAAGGGGACAACAGACCAACCTTAAAAATAGAAGTACCAAAGAAGATTTATGTTCTTAGGGTTGGAAAGAGAAATACCTTGTACTTTCCTAGTACATCATCCATGTGACCAGAGAGAGCCAGAACAATGTACTTCAAGGCAGCCCGAGCACGACTCAGGGAATGGCGAGCACTCTAAGACATGTATTAAAAGAACAATAAGACAAACTTTTACCAAAAATCTGAGCTATCAAGTAAGAGACTACAAACAGCAGCACATATGTCTTCATGATTCAAAGCCGTTCACAGATAGATGTCAAATTTTATTTTATTACAAACATAAACAAAATCAATGATAGAGGATACATTTAGCTGGGTATCACTTTGATAATTTGAAGTAGTAACAGTGCTTTCCCAATATGCCTTGCTGTTGCCATCAATTTTACATAGAACTACGAAATAATCATAAAACCTCCCCTATGGCTAAAATAGCCAGCACTCATCCTTTTCTGCAACCGCATTTTTCAATTAGTATTGGTATTTCATGTATGCATTTTGACTATTGTGTCCTGAGACCTCAGAACAGAGCTCAGAAGATTGATTATAATCTTCTGAAAAAATGTCAAACAAAATCATTGATTACTCACTCCTCTTCTGTGGAAAGATAAGTTATTAGCCTCTCAAAACAACCTAGTTTTCCTTATTGTTATTATTATTATTTTGTTGACAGGGTTCTGACTGATGCAAAACTTATGAACCAGCTGTATCTTTTTCCTTTGAGCCATCAAAAATTTCATTTCTTTGTTGTCACTAGATCACCCTTTTTTGCCCATTCTTCCAAAATAAAAATTTGAGATGATATTCAAGAGCAACAGTATTTTGCTCACCAAAAAAATAGTAATATACCTGGATTGTACCCAAAAGATCCTCTAGAAGCTCCACTGCCAGATCAACCTTTATAAGAATCAGCATCAAAGCCAAAATAAATAAAAATGAAATATGGCAGAAAACCAACTGATGCAATACAACCCAGCAGGAAACTTGAGAAACAAAGAACTGCCTCCCATATACCTTTGCAATCACGTGAGCCATCCAAGGTGCAAGTGCAGTAGCACACAGATCAATCAGAACACATGCAGCCTTTGCCTGTAGAAGGGTTAAGGTTAAAGCAGACTATTTCCATGTGAGGAAAGAACATGAAGAAGATTAGAACTATATGATTAAGGATTTATACCGAAAAGAAAGAGTTATGTACTTTAGTCCTTTCTTTTTCCTGAGTAGGTGATATAATTATCCTGGAAAATTTGAATTGTTTCATATTCATATGTCTTGAACCAACCAGGTAGTAGTTTCCAAAGTGAATTCAACGAAACATACTCTAAAAACATTACACTTTGAAAGTAACAAAGTATTAATTCAGATTGGTGATTTGATGGTAAGACATAATTTTGTATTAATATATTTGCTCCAAAATTTCTGATTCTTACAGTGAAAACTTTTAGTGGAAAACACACATTATAAAACTAAACCAGCAGAAGATCATGTGTGCATGAGCACAATTGATCTTTTCAATTAGTATTATAATCGAAGAAATGTGTAGTAAGTATACTATTTTTATTATAGAAGTGAACATCCCTCCCCATCACTTCAATCAAATCCATAGTAAAGACTAGAAACCAGGAAAGAAAAAAGAAGCAGAACAATTTAAATCTTGACTACATAAATATTTTGATGTAAAAGTTCAGAAGCAATCCATGAAGTGGGCAATGGGTTCCTTTTTCTTCCCACTTTTCTCATCTACATATTTATTTGAGTCTACAAGATAATGTCAAATTCATCAATTCAATGTTCTTTGTTCAATGGTAGTCTATGGGGCAACAAATCAGGAAAAGAGGTAACAGATAATTATAGTGAAGAGAGTGACAAACATGTGATGGTGAAAACGATGATAAATAGCCTGCAGAGGCATGAAGAAGTGGACGGTATAATGATGATGCCGATGTCGCTACTATCTGCAATTTATAGCAGTCATGTCAGTGAGATATGAACTTGGAAGTAAAATCATTGCATAAGGCTCACATCCAAAGCTGCTGGCCACATATCATTCCAAAAAAGAATCCTTAACATCAAAATGTAACCTGAGATAGGACTTGTTGTACAGTAGACTGCTTCCATTGAGAAAAACTTTCGTCAACAACGTCATAAGAACTGCTCATAGTAGGACGAAGGGCTATAGATTGCCAAAATAGGTACATGTAAAAGATTTTTAAAGATACATCAGTCAACAATGATAACCACGATATTCATGAAACTCACTTATCCAAACAAAAAGGAAAAGATTTTCATCAAAATGCAGAATAATTCTTCTGCTACAAGGATAAAGATGACAAATGTCAGAGGATACTTGACCTGGCAGCAATGCTTGTACTAATGGTAATGCAGACCAGAAGTCGGAAGCAAACTCTGACAATTTGCTGCAAAGGAGGGGCTGCAATATGACACAAAATTTAAAATGTTAACTATTTGATTGTGGTGCCAGCAAACAGTAAAAATAAAAACACAGTACAATAGTTGCTAAAGGAGCTTTTTGTCCCTATTTCAGTAATCAACCTGGGACGCACAAGCATAAAGAACGTGTAAAATCCCCTCTTCCACGGCTCCTAAATCTAGGGTGTTAAGATAGTTGGTGTCCCAGTGATAATCAGGAATACGAAATTCTTCTCCAAACAAGTTTGAGTAATCAACTATAGGAACTGGATTTGATAATTCAGCTTTTGTCATCTCATCTGGATTTGAAGTGAGTTCATTGTTAGAGGTTGATGTTTCTTCCAATGTAACAGGCTCTATGAACTTCTGCAGAATTCTGGAAGCCTGAAATAAAGGGGATATCAGTAGCCAGATTAGCACAAAAGATTGACAATTGACCACCAAAAAGAAAAGGCCGAGAGAGATGAAGTACCATTCTGCAAACCGTTGCCAGATCAGAGTCTTTATATGCCTTTCTCAGCAGCGTAAGAATTGAATCTGGACGAAACACAATGGAACTGGATGTAGAAAAGACAAAAGCTGACACGCTGCGTGACCTCCGCGGCTGCAGGCAAAATGAGTATGATTCTTAAGCAAGAGCGCATATTTTCAACAAGGAGATATTTTTACTAGCGAGTGAAAAAGTACTTTTCTGAAACAATAACAAGATTTCCTTTCAAAAAAGAAGAAAAAATTATTTCTCTTCAAAGCAAGAACTGTTAATAAAAGCTCAATAGTCTCATTTCAAGTCAACCTTGATACCAACTTATTGAAAGTATGAATCTTCCTCCAAACTAAAATATTCTTGTCCATTCTGATTGTTGTAGCTATGATCTGTTAGTATGTTTCAGACAATATTTGTTGGAGTTGATGAAAATGATTTTGAATCTATAGATTACAGCAAAAACCAGAAAGGAAAACATTAAACAACGGACCCCTAAATAATGTTGGATAAAGAGATACTTAAAAATTATAAGAGTAAGTAATAACACCTAGCATCAAAAGTCAAAAACCAGTGTGAGCTTTGGTCTCACTTCTTTAAAAAGGTTCAAAATAATTAGTTTAAAAATAAAAAAATAAAAAAACTAACAAACCTCGCCAAAGAAGTATAAAAATAAGATAAGAATTACAATTTTTCATGCAATAACCCTGCCAAGCATGGACTATAAATGCAGCACCGATTGAGCAAATTGCATTGAGCCATGAATAATTCTTTAAAATAGAAAAATACTGACAAGTTATTAGAACAACCTACTCTACCTCCTATTTTAATGCATATATACTAGAACAAAAAACACCATTTGCTCTTTTAAACAAAGAACAAAGCAAAAGAGTAAACAAATCGTATACAAAACTAACCCTGTCAAGTATGGACCATAAAACCATCACCAATGGAGCAAATTGTATAGAGCCATGGATAATTTTTTTAAAATAGAAAAATACTGACAAGTTATTGGAACAAACTACTTTACCTCATATTTTAATGCATAAATACTAGAGCAAAAAAAAAAAAATCTTTTAAACAAAGAACAAAGCAAAGAGTAAACAAATCATAGTCTATCATTATATCCAGCAGAGAGCCCCTTCCAAGCGTATAGGGATTCTGGGGGCAAGGACAAGGGTAGAAGTTGGTGGGGGCAGGGCAGGAAGCCATTTTGCGGTGGCAACAACATGTTAACCCGCAGGTCATACAAAATAGGAACCAATGAGAGAAAAGGGAGAATAACTACCTCAAAGTTAGAGGAAACTGTTAATGCAGATGATAGCTGTCCATTCTTGGAGCCTTCGGAGTCCGTGAGATTGCTTGAAGACTTTCCAGTTGCTCTGCAGTATCAACTTAATATTGGCCTCAAAAGAAGTTTTGCATATCTTAAGAACAAATAATATTCCAAAAAAGTGCAGATCGAATAAAATCAATACCACCAAACCATAAAGTGGGACTCAACAAAAAGGGTAAGCAACTGACAACAAATTTAAAGTTAGGTTACGAAGAAAATATCTTGTGAATAAACAAAGTATACAAATATACAACAGTTCAAAAGGAAGGACACAACTACAGGCCAGTCTGAGCATATCAAGTCCAACAGCCACAAGGATACGATGAGCCCAATGTTTATAATATTTTCTTGATGCAAATTCAGAGGTGAACACACAAGCCAGAGGAATCACATTCCAAAAGGTTTGGAGATGAAACCCATCGCCACCAACTTTCATGGTAGCTGGGTGACACAAAAATTCAAGACAGAAATCATGACCATTTAGTTCCTTGCCATCAAATCAAAGAAGAAACTATGGCAAGATCCTCTTTGTTGAATGAACATCTTTGAAGGAAAATTGCTTGAGTGGCAGAGGCAGTAAATCCAAGAAAATTGTCCCACAAATACAATGGAAGACTCATCTAGCACAACTGCTAAATAAATAGAATCAGAGGCTTCCCACTCAACCTAAAAAATAGGTACCATTTGGTTAAATCAACTAATAAGAGATACTTGTCAACTTGCATGTGGCTCAATTGGCAGCCCATGCCACCTGGTACCAAAAGATCCCAGGCTTGACACCCAATTCCCCCGCACACCCATGTACCTAACCAAAAAAAAAAAAAAACTCATAAGAGCTACGGAGTTACAATTGACAGAGCCTCCAGCCACAAACTTCGATAGTAATAGAACTAGTGATGTTAGTTGGCTTCAGGCTTTATAGCAGTAAGGTGAATATAAATATGAGCCATTGCCTTAGTGGATCCCACAATGTCACAGCTAAATGGGTTTAGCTTCCATGTCAGAATTGTGACCAAGTCTGGCCCTCTCCTGCTATTTTACCCTCAAATTCCAACTCCTAAAGCTGGTATTTTAATTGTTGAAGACAACAAAGCTAAAAGCCTTTCACGCATGTAAGTTTCTATGTCGTTTCATGCCCAGAATCCCATATCTCAATCAAGGTGACTGATATCAGGTCTCCACCTCACATAACAGCTTTAAATTCTGTCTCCCTCAAAAGGGCATCAAATGCAAGCTAACTCAATTACAGACACTAGGTAACTTACAAAGATTCTGCCACCAAAAGCTGAACCAGCCACTTCTGTATATAGAAAAGCTACTTTTTCTTTCCGTAAATTATTCAATCAATTCTAAATACATAGAGAACAATTAAAAGCTTCTTGAGAAACAGTCACTATCCTTAACTACTTGGCTTCTACAGCATTATAGAAGATACATGCACATGTTTAAGTTGTAGTGAGGAAAATTAACCGAACCCATGTTCAAGATTTACCAGCAAAAAGCAGCAAAATATATGTTTAAAATCTACTAGGGCATTGCAGATAAGTAGGACGAAAGCCCTCCCCCAAAAAAGCAAGGGAGATATGACTGGCTTGGTGATCAAATAGAATCCTACATATCAAAAATCTACTCAATTGATGATAAGGAAAAAGAGCATTCTTGATTCAATTCTTTGAAACTCCAAATGAAAAGTAAGTCTTCTTTTTTTACTGGTGGAACTCAATACTTGGAATACAATGGATCTAAAGGGTACATAGTTCAAGAAGATCAGGACCTAGATTTCAGTGAGAAAAGACCATCTTAAACTAGGATGAGAAAAAATAGATAAAATATGAAAATTTTGCTTCATTTTTTACTTGTTAGGTCTTCAAAAAGATTTACTGGTCCAAAAATAAATCATCACTTTCCATTCAAAAAGTAAATCATTAAGTTCTTTAAAGTAGTTGAATATAACTACAATCAGTTCCCATAAGCATGAAAAGCTAGGGAATTCATAGAATTGTGAACCTGACACGAGCATATAAAACTGGAAACAGGATAAGCACACTTGAAATATGTCTGGCAGCATAAACTAACCTCTCCTTCACAATTTGAAGTATTGGATAAAATGGACCGGCAAGCATAGCAAGAAAACGCACATTAGGCTCAGCAGCATCAGAAAAGCTTGTTAGGTCTGCCTGCATAATTGTAAAACAAAATGCTCACTAGTATCATATCAGGAAGGAGAAATAAAAAATATGAACCAAGGAGGGTAAAATCAGCTCAATTTTTTCCACGTAACATATTTTTCAGAATAAACTTTCCAAATTTCCTGCGTGGTGCTATGAGAATATACTAGTTAATGGAGAATCTTTCCCTCATCAATTAAATATTGCAACCAAAATAGCCAAATTGGCATGTTTTGTAAGAAAATGACTTCCAATTCACCAAAACTTTAGTCACTTTTGAAAATCCCGCCCACATTCCTCTCCTGTATTTCTCCCTTTTCTCTCATATTTCTTTCTCCTCATATATCTCCATCTCACTCCTCCTTACTCTGACCAATATCTTCCTCTGCCCCTCCTCCATCCCACCACCATCAACCACCTCCAGTCCACCTTCCCCAACTTCCATCCGAAGCTTCAAATTTGCAGCCTTTTCAAATGATAGACTTTGTTGGGACTAGTTTTTGTATGAAGTTGCATGAAAAAAACTCCCAACGGAATGAAGCATTGGGAAAACGTATTTAAGGTGTCAATAAACAAGGAAAGAAAAGACGATTCTTTCTAAGACATAATTTTATTGCAAACATCTTTTAAGAAATACTTTCTGGCAAATTACATAGAAGCTGAAGGTTTAAAATAAATAAACAAATAAACAGTGGGGGAAAAACACTATATTTCCACTGAAAAAAATAGAGATATATTTTACATGGAAACAAATTGAAGCTTGGGAACATAAGAAAACTCCAATAAGAGTGGAAGAAGTCTTTAGGTGCACTTCATTGTCGTTCATTCTTAGTGTCATCCCTAAATTGTTTACATGGTAACGTTTTTAAAGTTACCTTATCCACCCATTTGTACTTTTCATACAGTTTTCAGAAGGGTATTTTCATTAATCAACTGAGGGGAAAACGATACAGATAACAGATCCTAAAATAATATGCAAGAACTACATACCTCAAGTTGTGGAAGGAACGCAACCAATCGATCTGTGATGTCTTGAAGCAACTACAAACTAATCCACATCAGTTGGCAGAGAAATATCATAATAGAGAGAGACAAAAAGAATGTGTGTGTGTGTGTATATTGCATCAATGAAAATTCCACCTGAAGATGCATATCATGAGCATCTTGTTTGTGGGATATAATCTGTGGCAACAAGTGATTAACAACTGGTTGAAACTCAGGTTCAAGACCAGTCACTGAAATCCCAATCAGCTGCAAGGCAGGAAGGATGGAAACAATTTCAGGGCCATAAGCTGAGACCAAGAAAAATATATGTGTTGCAAGAGTGTAACTTATATGATAATGAGATTAAGACTGGAGCAGGATATAACTAAAAGGTGCCATTAACAGCCATAGTGAGCATTCCATAGAAGTTATAGAAAAGTAAAAAAGATTTCACTACATTGCACATGAAACTAAAGATGGCTGATATAATTTCTATCAATCACAGATAGCACCGGAAAAAGAAACAAGAGTAAGCTTGCCGCACAAAAATTTCCACAAGAATCTGTGCATGAAGGAAACAACATAAATTCAGTTTATCAAATGCTTAGCAAAGGACTTTCCACATATGATCTTTTGAAACTCTTTGTTTCATCGTTAGTATACAACCATTGAGGCAGAAAATAATAAAAGAACTAACAACAGTCATGTATCACCAAATATTTTCTATCAAGAATTCCTGAAGATCTCATTCCCAGTTCTTAAGGATCATGATAGCGTAAACTTTTTATACTTCCATACAAGTGCATGCCCTACAGTTTTCTGCTGGCTAACGCATGACAGAGACACTAAAACCAAATAAACCTATAGTGTAAGGTCACATCAATCTAAAGAAGAAAGGACAGAAAACTCTTCCATGTTACCTGAATAAAGAAAATAGCTATGGGATTTCCCCGCAAACAAGATATCCGCACATAGCGACATGGGGTGTAGTTCATGGGGTACACCATGTCCCGTCGAGGTGCTTCACAGCGCGGCCGAACTTTCACAAATGTCTCTGGCTAAAATAGGAAAAGGAATAACTATAATTTACATCACCATCACATAAAATTAAACCCTTAAGCTTCCATCCAACTAAAGAGATGGAACTCAAGCACATTCAAATAGGTAATTAAAAAGAAATGTAGGTTTCATATTGGACATTAACTTACTCAAGCAGTTTCAAATAAGCAATGAAAATGACATGTAGGTTTCATCTCATACATACAACGAATTCCCACCTCTTTTTACTTTTTAATTATACACACATTCAAGTCCTGGTTCGGAAGTAAACTTAAAGGACTATAAAATAAATACCAAGTGAAATTTTAACCGAGAAAAGCTTTGTGAAAGAATCAACCTCAGAACAATCTTTCAAAACTTGAGTTAACTCAAGCACCTAACCTTGTAACGCAAGCCAACCGCAATCTCCCATTCCAGCACAGACTTATTATAAATCCGTACATGTGATAGCAGGCAAGGTTCCTGAAAGGAGGAAAATTGAAACAAAAAAAATTAATAAAGCAGGATCGCACATAGCAAAAGCCTCAAAAACAACTCTCAATCAATGCAGAAAGAAAGAGCAAAGGCCAAGCAAGGTACGTCGAGCTCGAGTAAGATCCACTCCTTGGTATTGGTAGCGGTGGACCAGTGGTTACGGAGGTCGGAATCGAGGATGTGAGCGGCCTTCTGAGACGGCGACTCCCGCGACGCCGCTTTCACTTTGTAGGGCAAAGCTTTCACCCGGGGCTCCAACTCTACCTCCATGGCTCCCTAGCTCTCCAACCTTCCCTTCCCCTTTCTCCAAACTACTTCGCCTTCTTCCTCCTCTCCTTCGGAACTTCGAACTACGGATCATTCACAGACCCCGGAGAACTGAGCCTCTGAGCGAAAGGATTTCAACGGGAAAAACTGAAAATTTCCCAATTTTTCATCGGTTTTATTTACTTGACAAATGAGTCCTTTAATTCAAATTAATATTTTGGTTTTAATATGGTGTGCACTATGTGTATAACCAAAAACAAATAGAAACATAAAATAAAAATAGAAAACTTTAATTTTACATTATATTATTTTTATGTGATACTATCATGCTTTTTAAGTATTTTTTTATCATAATTCAAAACTCCCATTAAACTTTATCTATAGCTTAAATTAGGAAATAGTGCAATCCCCACTTGTTTGAGTTAGTTTGAAATGTTGTGATATCATTTTTGTTGTTTTGTAATCAAATGATTATTTCTGTGTTTGTGAAAGATTATAACGGTATGGGTTTGTGTTAAACTTTTTCATGGTTTTAAGGAAATATTATGGAGGATATTTGTTTGTCTAAATATTTCCACTATGCACGTAAAATATAAGTATTGATTTCTTAAGTCTCATATCAACATATGCAGGGTTGGCTAAATAACCAATACGTTGACCAATTATGTTCTGTTGAGCAAACTTTAATTAAATTATCTTGACTCTTTTTTTATTGTAATTACTAACTTTAGATGGGTCCTAGACTTACTAAAAATCGATAAAAGTCTTTATAGTATATTTACGATTAATTGATCTAGACTTTTGTTCATGTATTATATCGTCTATGTCTTATATTAGACATATTATAAACCCCAAACTAATTTAAATTTATATCCTATGAATTCGTTGACCTTTTATTCTAAAATATAATATAATAAATAATCTATTTTTCTCTATCTAGTTAAAGAGATGATAGAACCCTTAAGTCAATCAAAACTCATGTTTCACCAAGTTCATTGACTTTTTTTTAAAGACTATAACATATTCATAAAAAATAATTATTGATAACAGAAATTTTTAATGGAATGTCTAACTATTTGCCATCTTTGAAATCTTATTTTTGAGGGTATTAATAAAAATGAGGTTACAAACCCTATGGGAGGTCCAAGAGCCCCTCCCTTACATTTATTCTTTATTTTTTATTTTTATCATTGAAAGATCAATGACCAAACAAAATGAAGAAATTTATAGAGAAGTCTTGTTGAAACGAAAGGGATGGAATTAAATAAACTAAATCATTATAAACAATGTTCCTTTAAATTTGTAAGTCCTTTTTTTCAGGTGGGTGCATATAAATTTGAATTAAATTTCTCAAAAGGATAAAGTTGGCTTTGTAAATATGACAAAAAGCCTTTTTATGTGTTCCGTGTTGGGTAATTAAGGATCTTAATGTTTTCTGACAAAAAAGCAATGGGTAGCTCTTCATGTTTGTTTACATTGATAGACAGTGTGGGGAATAAGTAGACCAAGCTCTTATTAATAGGAACTCGAGGCTCTCCACAGCTTATGTAACCAAGCTGCCCAAATCTCAACGTGGTTGTCCTTTTGGTCGACGTCTTGTGAGTATGTTGATGTTATCCTTATACTTTATCTTTAAATTTAGCCTTTAGTTCGGGTCACTATTAAAGGCTGTTACAGTTTTAAAGGTAATTGAACCTGTCATGCCAATAGGCTTGGGCCTTTTGGCTTAATGGTTGGGTTCGTTACATTTGATATCAGAACCAAACCCCACATCCGGAGTTCAAACCACGATAGAAGGGGCGACCCATGGAAAGGGCTACTTGGCAGAAAACGTCATGGGCCGAATGGTTGTTCCTCACCTCACCAATCGTTTTTCAGGCGCCAGGTCCTCCGCCCTTTTCTTTTCTGCCCGGTATCCTCGTTTGTGGTCTTTGTCTTGGCCTCCTGGCCTTCACCTTCCACCTTTGGGCTTTTGTGTAGTACAAGAATTGTTTTAAGGAGAGGCACAAAACAAAACCCAGTGAATGTTCTTCATTTCCACCGAACATTCATCTAGAAGAACCTTTTAAGTCACCCAATGGATTCCTTAGTCACTAAGGAGGATGGCAACCGATTGTCAATCCCCCGGTCGGCAGGTTGCGACAGGACGATGGCGACCTAAATGTCTTGTTTTTGAACACCGAAAAGCTGTTACCGCTCCAGTTTATGTTGAAATACTGCGGCCAGTGGATAACACGCAGAAAGTTCGCTGCCCCGAAAAGCCATTAATAATGCCAAGACAGTTTGGTATTGAGGGAGTTTCCGAACCTGTCGCCAAGTATCAAATATCTGAGTGGAAGGCTGTGGGATAAGTCAAAAATGTTCTTGAAGTTCTATACAAGATTAAGATGTACGAGGAATATGAAGACATTAATATTTTTAACGATCTACTTACTTTAAGGTATGATATCACAAAAATATAGTCTATAAGTAGTGAGATGCGTGTTTGAACTCAAATTGTTGTACTTTATTATAGATGATTTAATTTCTTTCATTAAAACTAATAATGATGAGAACCCGAAAACTAAATATTAATGGACATCAATCACTGTGAGAATGAGACTTATTACCATAATAATGTGAGATGATTGATATTTTCAACATATCTACTTATTTTTAGGTAATAGTATTATGAATATCTAATTTATGGAGATGAATATGAATGATAAAGTGTCAATATTTGAGTTTATGTTTTGATATTATATTATAAATGAAATAATTTTTTTGATACTATTTACCATGAGAAATTCATTCATTACAATATTAACATGTCAACATATTAAATAATATAAGATAATCATTAGCTTTTATCATATTTACTTTATTGTAATAATTTACTTGAAGAGCATTAGAAATCACCCTTGAACCTTAAGTTTTTTTTAATGCTCATTACCAATAACACAACTTAAATTATATTCAATGATTAGGTATTTGTAATGTGAAATTTTTGTCTCTAATTATACCATTCACATCCACATACATGGCTTTTAAGGTTAAATAATGTAGAATAAATGCTTATTGCATACCAAGTGTATTTTAAGTTCCTGATATTAAATAAGAGTTTAGTAGTTATCATAAATCAGCCTCAACTATGATATTATTATTAATTAATTAATTAATTAATTTTCTAATTTAAAAGATAGCTTATTTTATATTTAAATACTATTTAGTAATCATATATTTTAATATAAAGTAAGACAATTAATATTTTAATAATCTAGGTATTATTCTATTTGGAAGTTAAAAAAGTACCCGATACAGTTATCCCCATCAAACAATCCAACAACCTTTTAACAATTCAAACCGTTCGTACTCAACGGCAGACAAACCTCTGACGTTAATATATATTGGCCGTTCAATCCGCCTTTGTGGGAGCGGCAGCAGAGAGACTCATCCCAACGAAACCCATGCACTTTTCTTCGCCGTACCCTTACCGGTCGATCAGCCGCCGGTACACTTACTCTTTCACACCTACCTAAACCTTCTCTCTCTGTGCTCGCTCGCCCAAGAAAACGCTGAGATAAGGACGGATTACAGAGCAATGGCAGAACAGTCAAGGAAATGGATGATACTGGTGGCGACGACGTGGATACAGGCGTTTACGGGGACGAACTTCGACTTCTCGTCCTACTCTTCGGATCTGAAATCCGTGCTCGGGATATCGCAGATTCAGTTGAACTACCTCTCGGTAGCGTCCGATATGGGGAAGGCGTTCGGGTGGTGTTCCGGAGTGTCGCTTCTGTATTTGCCGATATGGGTCGTCATGTTCATGGCTGCTTTCCTGGGGCTCGTCGGTTATGGCCTTCAGTGGCTCGTAATTCGGGAAGTCATCTCTGTTCCTTATTTCCTGGTTAGAACTTTCTTTCTTTTTCTTGATTTTCTTCTTGGGATTCCTAGAAATGGAAAGTGCAAGAATCTGGGAAAGAAAATGGAGTTTTCCTACAGTTTTTCTTTAAAATATTTTTTTAAAAAGAAATTACGTCATACTAGTTTTAATATATTTTTATAGAAATATTTATTTATATCTTTTGAAAATTAAATTCCATTGAAACTTTAAACACAATTTCTAGTAATTTCTTATCTCCACGTAACAACAGCAGCTGCCTCACATTTGAAGATTAACGATCTTTGCCCAATTTAATCCGCCATGACTTTTAGCAGCAAAGAGTCGCTGTTGATTGGTGAAAAAGTCAAAGATAGTCCCATGTAGGGCCCAACAATGACTTCATCCTTTATCTGTTAACACAAAATAAGAGTACCATCTCCCGCCGTAATAACAACGATAGTAATTCTTTAATTTAATTTTAATGCTTTCACATGTCCAATTCATTGGGCTAATTAATTAGAGAAAATAGAAAGCGAGATAAGATTGAATAGTGGGAAGGCGGTGGTTGAGCCTTCAAGTCTCCTTTGACATTTTGTTGTTGCCTTGAGTCCTCCTTCCCTTTGTTCCATCAATTATTCCGACATGTTTTGGCGTGTAAGAAGCTCCCGTGCAGTTAATGTATATTGGATATTATTTTTGTTTTTCATATGTTTGGGAAAATGTTGAGATAATTCACATTAACTTTTTTAAATATATAGACAAATTATTTCCTAACAATCTTTTAAATAAAAATAGTTTTTACTTGTAAAAATTATTTTTAAGAAATCGATTACTTGCTAACTTGGTCGAGATCTCAAATTTCAAAATGATTTATTTTTCAAGATCTATGAATCTTGAATCCTTGGCATCTCGTTCTCAAAATGATTTGCATTTTCTAACTTGTGGGAACTGCTTTTTAGTTCTTCTTCAGTTTGATTCTAGAGTTTCCTGATCAAGAACTAACGTTTAGAAATGTTGAATCTTGGCAGGTCTTTTTTCTATGCTTGTTAGCAGGGTGCAGCATCTGCTGGTTCAACACAGTCTGCTACGTTCTTTGCATCAGAAATTTCTCCGTCAACCGGGCGCTAGCTCTTTCCCTGAGCATCAGCTTCAATGGCGTCAGTGCCGCCTTGTACACCCTCATCTTGAACGCAATAAACCCGAGCGACGACACACTCTACCTCTTCCTGAATGCTGTGGTTCCTCTCTTCACGTCCGGCGTGGTGCTTCTCCCGATCCTCTGGCAGCCTCAGCTCCCCTCCGTTGCCGGCCGCTCCGACTCCCTGATCTTCCTCGGCCTTTACGTCCTGGCCGTCATCACCGGTCTGTACCTCCTCCTCCTGAATTCCCTATCTTCCAACTTGGGAACAGCCCGCTTTCTTGTCGCCGGAGCTGTCGTTCTTCTGGTCCTCCCCCTGTGCTTGCCCGGCGTAATGTACGCTCGTGAGTGGGCCTGCCGGACAATCTACGCCAGCTTTCATTTCACCCACTCAAGCTTCAATCTGGTTGACCCCGATGAGCTCGAGCTTCACAAAGAACTGCTTGGGAATGAGAGCAACGGGACGAATGGCAATTCTCATACCTTGATAGAAGAGGTGGGATGTCACGGGAAGTTGATGGAGAAAGATCGGTTGACTGTGCTCGGAGAAGAGCATCCGCCGAGGTTGCTGGTGCGGCGGTGGGATTTCTGGTTGTATTACGTTGCCTATTTCTGTGGAGGAACGATTGGGTTGGTCTACAGCAACAATCTGGGGCAGATTTCACAGTCACTTGGGTTCAGTTCAAGGACAAGTTCTCTGGTCACGCTTTACTCTTCGTGCTCCTTCTTTGGCCGTCTGCTTTCAGCTGCTCCAGATTTCCTCCGTGAGTATGTACTTAATCTCTGCAACAATTCTTGTGTTCTTTGTCAGTGTGGAATCACTCATAAACCCTTGCCATGATATCACATAAACCTTTCAACTTTATCTCATCACTGTTGCAAAGAAGTGTTAAAGCATTTCACATTACTTGTAACATATTTTAGGACCCTCTATCTATCATCCATAAAAAGCGGGTTTCATGGAGAAGTTAGAGTTCTTTTTTTTTTTAATCTACATTGATTAGCAATTAACCTCATTGCATAACTAAGTTCATGATTTTGGAACAAAGCAACCTTACATTAAATTTTCTCCAAATGCAGCAAGGTGTACTTCGCCAGGACCGGCTGGCTTGCGGTGGCGCTCGTGCCAACACCGATCGCCTTCTTTATACTTGTGGCATCAGGAAGCGAGGCGGCACTTCGTGCAAGCACAGGCTTGATCGGAATGAGCTCTGGCTTCGTGTTTTCGGCAGCCGTCTCAGTCACTGCAGAACTTTTTGGTCCGAACAGCGCGGGTGTCAACCACAACATCGTCATCACCAACATCCCCCTCGGCTCCCTCCTCTACGGCCTTCTCGCCGCCCTGGTTTATGACTCCAACATCGAGAGCTCAACCCAGTCGAGCTTCCTGGCCGACTCAATGGTGTGCATGGGAAGAAAATGCTACTTGCAGACATTCATATGGTGGGGATGCATTTCCATGTTTGGTGTGGTTTCAAGCTTCCTGCTTTTTCTCAGAACCAGGAGCGCTTACATCCATTTCGAAAGAAACAGGAACAGAACATGAATTTGCCTCGGCGCTGAACTTATTATTATAGTTTTGATATGAGTGATGACTCTTTCTGAGCTGAGCTTGGAGATGATTCAGGGTCTCGGTAGAATTTGCAGAAGATGCAACAGTTTATAGAATCAGATAGAAAAAATTGTAGCCAGAGACCTTATTTTGGGTGATGTACAAATCAAAGAAGCCCTGGTATACAGCAGTCCCAGCTGTTGTTACAGATATCTGAAACTACAGGTGACGGTTCCTTGATCATGATTCATATTTTTGGTTACTCTTTGACAGATTAATGCAAAACGTGTAACAAATATATGTAGAACACATAAACATCGAGATTTTATATGATTTAGCGAAAACCATCACTATGTCTTGGAAACGGAAAATGATTATCTGTTTCGGGTTTATAATTAACTTTCAAAAGCAATCAGAAGATTGCCCTCCTTTCTTTCTTTCACTGTCGAGAGAAGTCACCAGATGATATAATACAGTAAGTTTCGTGAAGTCACATACTAAGAGGAACTTTCACTGACTCCATAATCCAAAGTCTCATACTCTAACTGGTGCTTTACTGAACATACCAAGAAAATGATCTTGGCTTATTGGTTTTGTCTTGGTATCCTCTGTATATAAAACAATGACATTCCTCCTAAGAAATCGATTTTAAAATGGCTCAATCTTTATTGATGAGACAGCCACAAATTCCTACAGGTTAATGCTTTTGATCAATATTTGTACACTTCATCAACTGATAGAACATCTTCCAAAGAACAAAAGTGAGAATAAAGTCGTACAGTAATATCCTACAGAAACTAGTCTCCTATTATAGGTGTGTAGCAATGGGAATACATCAGAAAAAAGTATAGGTATGCTTAAAGCACTGCGATTACATCTTAGAAGGAACAGAAGGATTTTGCAGGTCCTCCAGCCTGATAATACCAACATTTCTAACAGAAGGATACCTACTCATTTTGCATTTCATGGCAAAAGTTCTTATCCTAGGATGCAAAATTAAACCTGAAACAGGTGAAGCTAGAAAGTTAAACTTTAAGGCACTCAAGTCTGATGTAGGATTAAGAAACATAGTGGACCATGAAAAGGTAAGGCCAAACCTCACTCTGTTTTGCGGTCAACTTAAAAACATGATATGCAAACAGTTCAGATGTACAATAGCGTTTCTTCTAATTGTGTCGATGAAAAGATGAAGCCAGACCTCTCACTCAGGTTTCCAGGTTTCTCCTCCTACTCTTATGCAGCTTGTCGATTCTAAAATTGTCTCGAGAACCAAACACTCGATGATCAAAACATGGACAAAAGTCATATTATTAAAACCCCATGGCTCTAAAGCAAAAGAAACACAAAATGTTGTGAAAGGAAACTTTAAGTAGGCCACCTGAATACCTCTCAGTCCTTCTTTTCGACCACTTTTTTCTTTGATGATGTTGCCTGCGAATACAAAAATGTTCCCAATATCGCAATGGCAGATCCTAGAGCATTCAGGGGCCTAACCGGATTCCTGAACACCAAAATAGTGGATGCTATCACCACCACTCGCTTCATTGTGTTTCCAACTGAGAATGTCAAGGGGCTAATCTCATCGAGCGCTTGGTAAGAAGATTGATTGTAGAGATGGTAAAAGATACCGGAAACCAACACCCAAATGTATAAGGTCGATGGTTTCCCCACAGCTTGAATAGCATTGTGGTAGCCTTGAACCCACTGGGACCCTTCCACAAAGATAGCCACAGGAAACAGATACAGCAATGAAATTATAGTGATCCAACCGTACAAATTCAAACCATCAACCTCGTTGAAGTTCTGCAAACTGCGTTTCGAGTAAATGTTCCTCAATACAAACCCAACATTGCTTATCAGTGCACCCCACAAGCCTTGGAAATTGAAGGACACTTCAGTGACAGCAGCTAATGAGCAACCAAGAACAATGGGGATGATCGAGAGCCAGACCCGTATAGGGTAGGTGTCGCCGAGAAACGACGAGAAGATGACAGAGAAGACTGGCTCCGACGATTTGATGACATGGGTGAAGGAAACGGCCACCTTTGAGAATGAAACGCAGGCTGAGATGTGGCCTATTGTGTGGAACAATGCAGGTCCGAGGAGAGCCATTATGAAGGGCTTCGAAATCTTTGGGCAGGGCTGAAGCTTTAAAGACCAGAGAACGAGCATCCATACAGACCCGGCAAAGAGCTGAAAAGAGGCAAGAAGCCACGGGAATGGGAAGACATTCAGTACCTTCTTATTGTAGATGTTGAAAACGATGTTCTGAAAGTACCACAGTCCAAACACAAGCGCAAGCCGGAGGGTCCTGGCGCTGCTCTTGGGCTCAGACACAGCACTTTCCCCTTCCGGATTAACTTCCGACGCTGCTCTCGGGATTTGGCTTCTTGGTTTCGAAGAAAACCAAGGCGGACATACAACTATATCTTGGATCCGAGAGGAAAGCCCAAGCGGGCAACAGTGACTTCTGCTCAAGCCACAGACTTTGCTTCCCAAATGGCTGCATGGAGTTATTGTTCTCCGGGGAAGCTCCGACGGGTAGCATAGCCTCGTCTGCAAATGAGCTCTATTGAGAACACTCCGATTGAGAAGTGAAGAGACATTAAAAGGGCATCGATGTTTGGATTGGAAGCAAGTAGCCGTCGAAGTGGAGGAAAAATCAGTGAGATTCAAAGCAAGCATTTCTCTTTCAGCTGTGGCTCAGAGAGGGAAGGAGAAGATGGGGGAGCTCTGAACGTAAAAACAAGTGCTTCAAGATGGAGAACGAGGACAATTGAGTGGCTAAGCAGGCTTTAAAGAAAGACTCTAGTTTAAGGTATCGTTTCGATGTCGCTTACTTCGGATCTTGGCTTTGAAGAAACGGACTGAAGCTTCCGAAAAAAGAGATCAATAGCTGAGCTAGTAATGCTAACAATTCTAGTTTTTGTTAAAAGTTTTAATTCATTTCCTAAACATCATTATATTAAATATGTAAAGAAAGCTTAAGTCTATCTCAAAAACTAGTTCATAAAATACATAAAAAATAACCATATTTAATATGATATACAATTTTATATCTTAATAATATGATACTAGACATTCATACTGTGATATAGTTCCCACTGCAATGTAAGTATGAATATTTACACTAATGATATGTTGTAAGGAAGAATCAAATTCATCTTAAAAACTAATCCATAAAGTATAAATAAACAACCATATTCAACTAGATATATAATTCCATATATTAATAACATTATATTAGACATACATACTACAACAAAACACAATATATTAATATATTAAAAATATAAGATGCATACTTAATTTTTGACCAACTTCTCATCCTAAACATAAAAAAAAGGTGAAAAATCAATTTATAAGTGAAAATATATCTCACCTAAAAATTAAACATTGATATAATGTTAAAATATTTAATTTTTTTCTTTGAAATGAACTTTTAAGAGGGGAAAACACATTTACATATATGAAAAATATGACATATCAATATTAGTAACATGTAAAATAACTGAATTTTGACAAGTAAATTTGTAAGCTCCTCTTGTAAGTATTTCTCTCTCTTTTTTTAGACACTGATTTAAATTAATTTCTTATAAGATCAATATTATATTGTGTATATAAAATGGTAATACACAACCAGAATAACAAAAATTAAGGTTATATTTGCTAATAACAATGCTACTGATTCCTAATTGTTGTTAGAAGATTTAATTCTAAAAAGGAAGAACATTTTTGTATATGAAAAATACAATAGATTAATATATTAAAAATGTTAAATGCAATAAATTTTTAATTATTGTCTTACTTTTTAATGACTAGCTGTCTTACTTGAAATTGAGTTTTGATATCATAATAAAAAATTTATTTTATCTTTTAAAATTAACTTTTAAGACAAAACAACATTTTTACATATAAGAGTGCTAGAAAACTCTTTTTTTTTTTTTAAAAAAAAAAAAAGCTTGTAACATAAAAATATATCTTCATATGTTATAAAACTTAGTTTATCCTTTACAATGAACTTTTAAGATACGAAAACGTTTTTACTTTTTAGGAAACTCAAATTTTCCTTTAAAATTGACTTGTAAGACAAGAAAATATGTTTTACATGTTAGAAAAATTTAGTTCCTTCAAACCTGGCTTGTAAGGTAAAACAATATCTTTATATACAGAAAATATGACAAACAAACATATATTAGTTTTTAACGAATAATAAACTCCTCTGTCAACATCTTTAAAATCGTAAACTCCTTTGCCAACATTTTTCTCTATTTTTTTAGACGTTTGGTAATACATGAAATGATTATATAAATTAATGTTAAAATTTTTTTTTGTAAGAATTGAAAAAAGAAAAAATAGATTACCTCTATAAATTGACGTACTTTTTATATCTCTAATTTTACTTGTTTCAAAAAACATGAAACAAATCTTAAATTAATAATGTTGAATAAAATCAATTCTCTTATTATTTAAAGTGAATATTATAGTGAGAAAACAAGGAAAGCACAAGCACATCGTTCTAATGAAAAATGAAGAAATAGTAAAAAAATTTATTCTTAAAAAAATTTACCGTTCTATTTTCTAGAGGCAATTTCATATTTGCCTTTTTTTTGTTTTTGTTTTTCTTGTGTCAAGTTACACAGTTCAAATTTTCACCGGTGCATATATATTTATTAACGATGGTTTTGGAAGTTTATAAATGTTATTATAAATTGATTGATAATTAGGCATAATAAACGAGCCGTAATTAAAAAAAAAAGTCTAGAACCAAAAACAAATAAAAAATCCCTTCCTACTCCCACGTCCCTATTTACCTTAAAAAAAAAAAAAAACGACGTCGATTGGTACGAAACGACCGGCGCAGCGGCTGTTTGAACGAATTCATCTGAATTTGAATATTTTAGTGCATTGAATTGGTCCTGAAGCGACCGAGAGGGAGTGGAAATGGCAGCGAGGCAAATGGAGGAGATACAGCGGAAGCTGGCGGCGCTGAATTACCCGAGAGCCAATGCTCCGGCGCAGTCTCTCCTCTTCGCCGGCATGGAGCGCTACGCCCTTCTCGAGTGGCTGTTCTTCCGGTTCCGCCTCTGAATTGCCGTTTTCTGTTAGATCTATCGTTTTTTCGTTGTTGCTTCCAAATCGTCCAACTCGGCAGCATTCCAAGCGTTTGGTTTCTTTTAAATTTCGATTTATGTTGGTGTGTTACAGGCTTTTGGGTGATAAGTCGCCATTCTCGCAACAAAGTCCGCAAGGGGAGGGCATGGATCGTGAGGAGGAGACTTCTCGCATCCAGTGTATGTATTCTCGTTCTTTGTTGCTCTGTTGGGTTATACAATTTCGAAGAATGATTCTTTGGTTTTGGTTCACACGAGTGTTTTCCCATGGGTTTTGTACATTGTTCATGAAAGGCCGTGGTTCTGTTCCGCCGTCAAGGCTTCGAGCTCAAAATATCTTAGATGTAGTATTAAGTACTCTAAATAGGGATTTGACCGAGAAAGAAGTTGAATTAGCCTGGAGAAGTCTAGTGCAATGGCATTTCTAGTGTTCAAGCATGATTCTTATTGATCTGCATTGTGGAGAAATTTTGAAATTTTTGATCTATCATGTCAGTGTGATGGCTTTGATAGCTATACTTGGTGGTTTGTCAAGTCCATGAAGCTTGGGGCCACTTTGAATCAAAATTTTCTAGTTAGTAATTTCAAGCTGCCTTCTTAGCAAAAGTTTCTCTATCTTGTGAAGGCTACTGGTATTTCTCTTACTGTCATTGGGTTTCATACCATGCATATGTTCTGTGACATTTATGCAGACCTTGTGCCCTTATAACCATTTGGATAGGACTGATTGATTTTATCTTACTATTTAACTATTGCCAATGCAACTTCCTTTTCTTGCAGATTTGGCGGAGATTGCAAAGTTTCTGGGCATTACAACGACTATAGATACAGAAGCCATCCAAGTTAGTAGTTTATTTCTTCCTGTACCTGTTGTTACATTGGTTAATTTGGTTACCTATGTTTCTATGGGCGTCTCTATTTTGCTCCATAAGCATTACGTCCCGGAAAATTATTCTCGTCTTATTCTGTTTAGCTGTATATTCAAAAAGCATTATTTTATGTTATGTTCTTGTTACTATTTTCCTTAGAAGGGATATTGATTGTTGATATACTATTGCAGTTGCAATATTCCTCACACTATTTATTTATTTTCTGAGTACCTTTACTAAAGTCTGTTGGCCTGTTAATTTAGCTACTGTTATTGCTCAACTGGCCCAATTATATGCTTTTTTGGGTCTTATGTTCATAGTTGTCTTAAGAAGGGATTGCAATAACTTCTCCTCATCTATATTTATGGCCCTAAACCTCGCTAGAATGGAGTGATCAAAAGGACTCATACTGGTAAAATTAGTTTTCATGAATTAAATACTTCGCAGTTTTTGGGTTGTGCAATGGCTGTTGCCTTGAGAGACATAGCAGCCAAGAAGTTGAAGTTGCCATCAAGATGGTTCTTCATTGCATTTAATTCTTTTGAGTTTGTCAATGGGGAAAGGTGTTTTTGTCGTACAGATCTGTGAACAACGTAGGGGAGTCATATGTAAGTTGCTTGGTTAAATCCATTTGATTTGTTATTGCCCACCATGATGGCCCTATCACTAGTAGAGGAGTTAGAGTTTATGAAATCTTCTAGGGTGAGAAAATGAAGCCTTAAATACTGAATGTTGTTTCACTAAAAATGGATGCTTCCTCCAATGGTGGGTTTTTGAGGTCAAATCTTTTTGTAAATTGTTAATTCCTATTGATAACTTTCCGTCAATGGAAAATCATTTAAAGGAATAAAACTTTCTCAATTTATATGGATAGTTACTTTAAGGAAGATTCTAACTATGGATAACTTAGAAAAGGGACTCATTAAAGTAGTAGACTGGTGTTATATATATAAGATGAACGGCCAAGATATTTGTCGGTTTCAATTTTTGATTTTGTATGATGGTAGATTTGGTGGTTGTTAGGAAGGTTAGTGAAGAAGACATTGCAATACCTTAGTCTTATGATAATCCCTTTATGCTTAGCGTGATGTGTTTGGAGAATGCAGTATTTGAAATTTTGAAATATTTATAGGACAAGAAGAAATCTAAAGGTCATTATGCTCATTTTTTTAATATAAGGATGACTGCCTATAATTGTTCACAGTTCTCTAATCTTTTAGAAATTCTTGGTATGTATGCTTTAAGTGATTCTCTTGTATACATTCTGTGTACTTGAGTTAGCCTGTGTATACCTTTTCTTTTAGACTGTTATGTTTATTTTTTGGGTTTCTAAGAAGGATTGCAATGGGTAGTAATTGTGGAAGATGTGTTTTTTTCTTCTTCACATGAGCTCCTCTAATGATATGAAACTTTTTGGTTCTTTGGCAAAAGTTGATTGTTAGCTGTTAAATTTTATTGTTTGAAACCCTTCCTAGTTTACTGATTGACTTTGAGATCTTGCACGACTTGAATTTATAGGAAGCATCCATGGGAGCAGTAAATGTGGAACATGTAAATCTTGTCATTGCATGGTTTGCATCTACTCAGGAGTCTGGCTTTTTCATAATACACGATCATATGTCAATCAAACATTGAGTATTATGCAATCTGTGTTGTGTTAGAACACAGCAAACCTCTATGTCCCGTGATTTTTCTTGTCTTTTCTAAATGCAACATCCTGTTATTTTTAGGGCCGAGGAAGCTATGAAGATCGCACTGAAATGCTACGTCTTATTGTAGATCTTGTAGAGGCAAGCATCTATGCAGATAATCCTGAATGGAGGTTGTATGATTCTGAATTTTAACTTTGGTTGGCAACTTAGTTTTCGTGTTAATAAAGAACTCATAGTTTATTGAATTTATTATAAATGCATTCTATTTGTTCTTTCCAACTTCTATAAGTTTTTGAATCTAAAGTTCGTTTTCCATACTATGTTTTGCAGCATTGATGAACAAGTGACCAAGGATATACAGCTCATAGATTCTATTGCAGAAAAACAAGCTCAAATATTCTCTGATGAGTGCAAGTTGTTCCCTGCAGATGTGCAAATTCAATCAATTTATCCACTGTAAGAATATTCTTTTCCCATTTGTGTTTTTATTTGTTATCCCTAGAGACCTACTTATAGAAGTGTATAATATCACATCATAACTGGATTTCCAAAATTCTGGGTTTCACAACTTTCTCTGTGGTCTCTTATATACTGCCTCCATTCACAGCCTATAGTATCTGTAATGAAGAAATATAGCCAAACAGTGTTGGAGCAAATTGGAGTTGTTAGCCACCACCAGGAACTAGGGGAGCTAATGAACTATTTCAAGCCTTAGGCATGTCTGTTTTGGCATATAAAAGAGATTCCATTATGGGTCCTCTTTGCAAATATGTTCATTATGGGTTTTATTTGCAGATGTACAATCTTAAACTTGGAATATCATAGACATGGAGTTGGCTAACACAAATGTTAATGGACAACAACTGCTCCACAATTTGATGCTTCTAGCTGTTGAAATCAACTTATTTTTCAAACAAATGATATTAGTTAATATCATTTTATTTGCTCGCAAGGAATTAATTTTAATTTTATTTGCTCGCTGAAGTGAAGTCTTTTCTGTGCTATTGATCACTTAATTGTCAGTTTTTTACTTGTTGGAAGTATTGTTGACTCATTTCATCAGATGTAGTAACATTCTGTTCCTTTAATCGAAGTTCATTTGCAGGCCAGATGTTTCTGAGTTGGAGTCAAAGCTTTCAGAACAATCAAAGATTCTGTTGAATCTTCAACAGAAGGTTGATGATTTGGCTTCAAAGGTTTTCCCAGATCCCTCCCTGACTTCTGTCTTATACTTAGTTTTTGAGTTTCTTGTAACTTGTTTCTACTAGTAAGTGGGTTTATCAACTTCATCTTGTTAAACCTCTGATGTTATCAAATCTCTGATAAGATGGAGCATTCTCTGGTTCGGATGTCTTTGATTCTAGTCCTAGTGTACTCTTTTCTGGTTATTAGCCCACTTCTTGATAACTTTAGGTTTTAGTATTTGAAGGTTCTCAAAAATTTCATGTCTTCTTATATCAAGGTCATATAACACAATAGCTAGTTACTTTTTTTTTTTTCCTTGGCTAATTTTCATCAGAATCAAGCACCCAGTAGTTCAGTTCATTTGAAGGTGTAAGAAACAACTGATTCTATTTTGGCATTTTCTTATCCCAATGTTTATTGCGATGAGTTTAGTTGCAGATCTTCCGTTTCTTAGATTCCTATTTTTCAAACAAACATATTTCCTTCCACTTCTTTTAATCCTTGGCACAAAGTTAGTCATATCAGAATTATGAAGTTGTAGATATTTCCTCTTTGAAGTGGCATATATATGTCTAGAGCTCATTGCAATCCCATTTGAGTATTTGTTTCAAGCTTGCTTTCTCAGGATAACTGGTGCTTGTGGCTTCTCTTCATTTGGTTTGTGTTTTGGGTTGCTTGGCTTTCTTTCAGGCATTTGGCTTGTATGTTATTCACGTACTAGAATTGGCCACTTTTTTGTACTTTCAATAACTTTTAAAAGAGAATATTTTGAGTACCATTGCCTGTAGTTATGAAATTTGTGCTTAAAATCTTGAGATTCTTTCTTAATAACCAAAAAGTTGTGCGTGTACCTGGTCCTTTGCAGAAGTTACATATGGATAGGATCTAGTTGGTGTACATCATAGGCTTGAAACTTGGTTCAAAGAAAGTACAAAACAAACAAATAAGCAAATCTCCTATTGCCTTCAAGAACTCGTTTTGCCCTTTTTTTTTGGTGTAACTTTTTGTCTTTCTGATTTAGTCTAGTCCATTCTGTTTCTTCGTGAAGTACTTCCCAATTTTGAGTTCAGTTCTATTCTTTCTATATATATATCCGAATTAAGTAATTTGTTGTTGATTTCCTTCCTTATGCATCACTGTGGTCGTTATTTTGCATCTGTTGCATACAGCATGCTTACAACCCAAATGAGGAGTATACGGAGGTGGAGTCACAATTGCGGGCACATTTGGAATCTTTTCTAGAAACTGCAAGAGCATTCAACACAATTTATACCAAGGTCTATCCTTCTCTTCCTTTTCTTTATCCTAGCAATATTTCTAAAAGAACACGCTCTATTTCTGGTTCTGATAATAATTTTATTTTGCCTTGTAGGAAATTCGTCCCTGGACACACATGATGGAGGTACCACAGCTCCACGGGTTTGGTCCGGCTGCCAATCGCTTATTGGAGGCATACAAAATGCTTTTGAAGGTACTTTTCTGTGGCTTTATGCCTTCCGTTTTATATATTTATAAACCTCTTTATAAATCCTATGTTGGACTGCCACCGGTCCTGGCTAAAGTATAATGACAGTTTATTTATTTTTTACACATGCATCAAAATTCACACACCCAGACTCAGAAATTTTAGACAGCACTTGCTCCAGTATGTTGTTGCAATTTATTGCATATGAAAATTTGTATTCTTTCAGTATGTGGTAATGCAACTGCTGTTCCCAACTTTCCCAAGCTTGATATTTCCTTATACGTGTATATCTATGAAATTCCTGTCCCAATTTCAATTCCTTATTCTTCCATAATAGTTACCGTTATTTCTTTCCATTTGGCTGCTAATTTGATGTATTCGCTACAAAGCTATCATTACATCAACTACTTCAACTCCTTGTTTCTGTTTTGTTTCCTTCTTTCCACTGTTCTTGGTTTTACAGTGTCATCTCTAATAATTTTAGAACGATTCTGATTGAGAAATTGCAATGGTTCTGTTCTTGATTTTTCCATTTTGCTTGCTATAATGCCTGCAAATGCAAAACTTTTATGGAAATTGCATCTTCTATTCAAAATTTTCAAATATATGTCATTGATTGCAGTTCCTAGGGAACTTGAGGAACCTTAAAGATTCCCATGCAGCTCTTGCCGTTGGATCATGTGAAACAGTCGCCGGTGCACCTTCTTCTGTAACAAGAATAATCTCCGAGTGTGAATCTGCATTAACATTCTTAAATCGGGACCTCGGAGTCCTCTCAGCTTCCATTGCTCGCGAGCAGGGTGTAGAGCCCAGACTACAATGAAACTTTTCTTCTAGTAGTGATTTTTTTCACTCGGTTTGCCGAGTTATTTGATTGTTGTGTGTTAATGCTGGTTTCGTCTTCAATTTCCTTGTAGATTGCAACTGCTCAAGTTGATTACAAGCATGTATAATATATAAACAGCACATATTTCTCAATTACAGAGAGATTCCCGAGAAACAAACAAGATGTTAGAAAACTTATTTCATCTTTAAAACGATTGATCATGAAAAGGGTAAGTTTGTTTTATATAAAATATGCTACGATAAGTTATAAACAATATAATACATTCCAAGTGACATAGCATGAGAAGCTTTGCATCTAAATCATGAATGCCAATGAATTATGTATTCTAATACTAAGATAAATTTATTTTTTCTTCAAAATTGACTTCTAAGGATAAGAAGAAATCATTTAATATTTCATAATAGGATACAACAACAAAAGTTTAATAAATATATTTTCTATTAGGTAAATGAAGGTGTTGGGGAGTTGCCTTTTTCGAGCAAATGCTGAGATTTTATAATAATGTTGTTCATATTAATAGGTAGATTGCAAGTCGTGGAACGTTCATGCAAAATCATCAGAATTCATGTCAAAATCATCAGAGATATCATAACGTAAAGAAGAATCAAAGGAAATCCATTCAAGTTGGCCGCTAAGCATTTATTTCCTTTCGTGCATGGATATTGTCATCTCTCTATATATCCGTAAAGAAACTACAATTTCTCCAAAGTCGATCATGGTGTCTCATTATTCTCTTCTCTCTTTTGCCGTGCTAGTAACGGTGTTATCTCTCGCTGAAGCTAGCAGTAGCGGTTTCAGCGTGGATTTCTTCCACCGGGATTCCCCACGCTCTCCGTTCTATGACCCTTCTGCATCTCCGTCGCAGCGGGTGGCTGAGGCGGTGCGCCGTTCCCTTGCTCGCGTCAAGCATTTCAGGCCAAGTTCAAGATCTCTGAATGAAGCTCAATCAAAATTAATCGTAAACAAGGGAGAATATCTGATGGAATACAGCATTGGTACGCCGCCGGTCAAAGTACTGGCCATTGCCGACACCGGAAGTGACTTGACTTGGCTGCAGTGCAAGCCTTGTAAAGAGTGTTACAACCAAAGCACTCCCATTTTCGATCCCCGCCAGTCAAAAACTTACAAAAAGGTTCCCTGCCCCTCCAAGCAATGCCAATCCCTAGCAGGGACGTCGATGTGCCCGAAGGAGGACGGATCATCTTGCAAATATGAGATTTCTTATGGCGATAACTCGTACTCAGTTGGAGACGTTGCTTTCGAGACTCTCACGTTGGGGTCGAGTTCAGGGGCCCCTGTGTCTCTGCAAGATGTTGTCATAGGCTGCGGACACGATAACGATGGAACCTTTAACAGCAAAGGTTCAGGGATCGTCGGCCTCGGACACGGCGCCGCTTCCCTCGTTTCCCAACTGGGTTCTTCCATAGGAGGTAAGTTTTCGTACTGCATGATCCCGCATTCCTCCCACAATGGAAACTCCAGTAAACTGAGTTTTGGCACCGACGCTGTGGTTTCCGGCCCCGGCACCGTCTCCACACCCTTAGTCAAACAAACGCCGGAGAGTTTCTACTACCTAACACTAGAGGGTATGAGTGTTGGCGGCCAAAAATTGCAGTGGGTCACCGCTGCCTCGACTGAAGTCCCAAAGGGCAACATGATCATCGATTCTGGCACGACATTGACATTCTTGCCACAAGAGTTTTACGACGATGTTGAATCGGCAATGAGAAAAGCAATCAAATTGGAACCCGTTCCTGATCCGTATGAGGTACTAAATCTCTGCTACAAGTCTAAATCCGATGATATCGGGATACCAGTTATCACGGCGCATTTCACCGGCGCCGACGTGAAGTTGAATCCGGTGAACACTTTCGTTAGAGTGAGTGAGGAAGTTTTGTGCATGGCTTTTATTTCCGATACAATACTAATTTCACAAATATCCATCTTCGGTAACTTGGCACAGACGAACTTCTTGATTGGCTATGACACTGACAAGAAGACGGTATCCTTCAAGCCAGCTGATTGCACAAAGCTGTAATTTAATTGAAATTGCATATGTTTTGCATGCGTTTCATGTTCTTAAATGTATTGCTAATACAAGGTTTCTAGATAACAGTTCTCAGAATAAATGTTTCAAATACGATTTGTTATTATTTATAAAGTAAGTTCGTATAAGACGAATTAAAAGTAGCGCGAATGAATACCCCATATTACTAATATGTTGGTACGAAGTCTTAATGATCGGTTTTAAGGAATAAAATGAACATTTTTTAAAATGGTATTAGTGTGTATGTTTTAAAGATGATATCTCATGACCTATGGACTAGATCCATGTGAGATATGTTGGAAATAATGCAATTGTTCGTCTTACATTACCACATCTCGATCTAAAGTTTTTCTTATATATGAGTGTGTTTTCTTCTATGAACAACTGATTTTAAGAGACAACATGACTTGTGTATGGTTTCAACCACAAATATTTCTCTTAGCAATCTTAATTTCACATTGATCATCCACTTATGTATTGTTAGAATAGGATGAGCCAAACCCTGACCGGCGAGTCCATGGGTTCGAACCCCATCCCCCTCCCTGGGTGTGTGCGTTTATAAATAACTTTTTTTTAAAAAAAAAAAAATTGTTAGAATAGGGTTGCTAACTCTCCTTCGCCCCTATCACTTACAAACTAAGTTCATATAAGATAAGTTGAAAATAATGTGATTGAATATAATTTATTGATAGGAAGTCCTTGTTATATATAAGAGTATATTTTTCTCTTAATAATTGGTTTTAAGAAATTAAATGAGTATTTTAAGATGGTATTAGTGTAAAGGTCTCAAATATGATATGTTGTCATTTATGGATTAGATCCATGTGAAAAATGTTGGAAATAGGTGAATAATTATCTTACATTACTACTATCTTGGTTTAAAGTTTGTATGCCCCTATATTTTTATACACTAATTTTTATTCAAGTAAATTTACATTTCTTAAAAAAAAAAAAAAAGAAGTATTTTCCTCTCATTTGAACATTTATCAAGAGTTCATGGCTTCTATGGTTTGATTGGCCAACTAGATTCTTAAGGTTTCATATGGACTAGATCCATGTAGAACATATTGAAAATAGTGTGAATTGTTATCTTCGATTACTATTATCTTGTTCTAAAGCTTATATGTATATGTATTACTCTCTACTATGAACAACTAATTTTAAGGGAAACATGACTTGTGTATGCATTTCATATTCTTATATGGTTTCAACCACTATTAGGTGAAGTAATTGTAGTTGACATAACATAAGAAGTTTTGTAGTTAAATAACTAATGCCAATGAAATGAATTATGTACTATGCCAATGAGCTTCTCCCCCTTCCAATAATTATCTTTTTAAATCCTCTCACACTATGCCCAATTAAAAAAAAAATGAAAAAAAATGAATGATGTATTCTAATACTAAGATAGAAAAAATAACTTTTTCTTTAAAATTGACTTCTAAAGATAAGAAAAAATCATTTATTATTTCATAATAAGATACAACAACAAAAGATTAATAAATATATTTTTTTTGTTAGAGAATTGCCTTTTTCGAGCAAATCACTGAGATTTATCATAATGTTGTTCATGTTAATAGCTAGACAGCCAGCTCTATGAAAAATTCATGCAAAATCATCAGAATTTACTGAGTAATACAGGAGAAGCTTTACGTCTAAATCATGAACTGAGTTTTTGGCTGCCAAACATAGATTTTATCACAATGTTTTTCGTACTAACAACTAGACTACCAACTCGGGGAACATTCATGCAAAATCATCAGAATTTAGTACGGAGACATATTCCCATAATCAAAATCATCAGATTTTTCATAACATAGTGAAGGATCAAAGAAAACCCATTCAAGAATGGAAAATAACATCAATTTTGGAAACAATAGTACATGGAAAATAACATCAATTTTTGGAGACAATAGTACATCTTCGTTGGCCCCTGACCTTTTCATGCACTTAGTTTCTTTCTTTTTTTATTTTACAAAATAGGACAGTGTCCTTTTATATTAAAAACATAGGTTGACTGAAACGGAGACTATTTTATAAAATAGGACAGTGTCCTTTTATATTAATAACATAGGTTTGACTGAAACGGAGACAAAGATATTTATATTGTTGTTTCTCTGTAAAATCTCAAAGAAACTACAGCTTCTTCAAAGGTCGATCATGGCGTCTCGTTATGCTTTTCTCTCTTTTGCTGTGCTAGTAACAGCGTTCTCTTTCGGTGAAGCTCGCAATGGCGGGTTTAGCGTGGATCTCATCCACCGGGATTCTCCACGCTCTCCGTTCTACGACCCTTCTGCAACTTCGTCGCAGCGTGTGGTTGATGCGGTGCGCCGTTCCTCTGTCCGCGTCCATCGTTTTAAGACAGCTTCAAGATCTCTGAATGAAGCTCAATCAGAATTAATCCAATACAAAGGAGAATATCTGATGGAATACGGCCTCGGCACGCCGCCGGTCAAAGTACTGGCCATTGCCGACACCGGAAGTGACTTGACTTGGCTGCAGTGCAAGCCTTGTAAAAGTTGTTACAACCAAACCGCTCCGATTTTCGATCCCAGCAGGTCAAAAACGTACAGGAAGGTTTCCTGCTCCTCCCAGCAATGCCATTCCGTAGGAGACACGAAGTGCTCGTTGGACGGATCATCTTGCAAATATGTGGTTTCTTATGGCGATAATTCGTACACATATGGAGAAGTTGCTGTCGAGACTCTCACGTTAGGGTTGAGTTCAGGGAAGCCTGTGTCTCTGCAAAAAGTTGTCATAGGCTGCGGACACAAAAACGCTGGAACCTTTGAGAAAAAAGCTGCAGGGATCGTCGGCCTCGGACCCGGCGCCGTCTCCCTCGTTTCCCAACTGGATTCCGTCATCGGAGGCAAGTTTTCCTACTGCTTGGTCCCGCTTTCCTACGAGGCTGTAAAGTCCGGGAGACTGAGTTTCGGCACCCACGCGATGGTTTCCGGCACCGGCACCGTCTCCACACCCTTAGTCCGTAAAACGCCGGACGATTACTACCTCTTAACACTAAAGGCTCTGAGTGTTGGCAACGAAACATTGGAGCTGGTCGGCCCTTCCGCGACTAAAGTCTCAGAGGGCAACATCATCATCGATTCCGGCACGTTTATGTCAGTCTTCCCACAAAAGGTTTACGACAAGCTTATATCGGCGGTGAAAAAAGCAATCCATTTGGAACCCGTTCCTGATCCGTATCACGTACTAGATCTCTGCTACAAGTCTGAATCCGATCATATCGGTCTACCAGTTATCACGGCGCATTTCGCCGGCGCCGACGTGAAGTTGAAGCCGACGAACACCTTCATTAGATTGAATGAGAAAGTTTTGTGTCTGGCTTTTGTTCCTTCACGAGTAAGCCCACCAGTAACCATCTTTGGTAACTTGGCGCAGACGAACTTCTTGGTTGGCTACGACACCAAGAAGAAGACAGTATCCTTTAAGCCAGCCGATTGCACAAAGCTGTAATTTAATTGGAAATGCATATGTTTTGTATGCGTTTTAATGTTCGTTGATGTATTGTTAGAATAAGGTTCCTAGATAACAGTTCTTCGAATAAGTGCTTCAAATAGGATATGTTATTATTTATAAAGAAAGTTTATATAAAAGAAATTAAAAATAGTGTGAATGAATACCCCATACTATAAATACTATAAATATATTGGTATGAAGTCTTTCTTATATATAAGAGTATATTTTTGTCTTAATAATTAGTTGTTTATCTTGACATTACCGCATCACCAATGGGCTAGATCCGTGTGAGATATGTTGAAAATAGTGCGATAGTTTGTCTTACATTACCACATCTTGGTCTAAAGTTTTTTTTTTGTATATGAGTGTGTGTTCTTCTATGAACAACCGATTTAAAGAAACAACATGACTTTTGTATGGTTCCAATCATCCACTTATGTATTGTTAGAATAAGTTTGCTAGTTCTCCCTTTCTAATTGACTAATTTTAAGAGATGGAATAAATATTCAAATATGGTATCATAATAAAGGTTTAAACATAATGTCGTATCACTAATAAACCAAGCTCATAAAGGACGTATTAAAAACAGTGTGAATGAATATATCGTATTACTGATATATTGATAGGAAGTCCTTGTTATATGTAAGAATATATTTTTCTCTTAATATTAATTTAAATGAAATGAGCATTTTAATATGATATTAGTGTAAAGGTTTTGATGCGGGGTCTTGGTGGTGGGCTTGAGCCAGCTTAGTTTTTGGTGAAGATGGGGTAGTTGTTTTTATAGTTTTTGAGGTTTTTCTTGGGAGAAAGGTTATGCTTGGGTAGGAAGAAAGGGGAAAAACAAAAATAATAGTAAAAAAAAAAAAACCGAAAGGATAGTCGCTAAGGTAGACTCTAAGACATAAAGACTATGTCAAGGTGGTGCTCTACCACTAATTTTTGACAAAAAATCACAAGTTGAAAAAACAACTTAGGGTCTCTCTTTACAACTAAAAATACTCTCTTTTTATATAGAGAACTAAACCCTAAGGAAACCTAGATAAATCTAGATACTCAAACAACTAAAAAAACCTAGACAAATAAGGATTCTAGACAATTAAGAATTCTTACAATTTAGAAAAACCCTAAACAACAATAAATGAATCCTAGACAATTAAGTAATGCCAACTTAAGAAAATTGCAAACAAAAAATAAAGAAATCTTAGTTCATTAAGGACCTTGATAATTTAAGAAAACATTAAACAACAACTTAAAAAAACCTAAAAAAATTCTTAGAGAATCTTTGACATGCTCTTCAACCTTGTGCTTCTTGGATATATTGGATACCATTATAGACTTAACTCTTTGATATAGGAATTAGTAGTACTTGGCTTGGCTGCATCCTTACCAAGTATTAGTGTAAAGGTCTCAAACATGATACCTTGTCACTTATGGACAAGAGCCATGTGAATTGTTTTAAAAATAGGTGAATAATTATCTTACATTACCACCACCTTGATCCAAAGTTTTTCTTATATATAGATGTATTTTCCTCTCGTTTGAATATTTATCAAGACTTCATCACTTCTATAGTTTAATTGGTCAACTAGATTCTTAAGGTTTTTCAACATGTCCCACTTGGACTAGATCCATGTGAGACATGTTGAAAATAGTATGAATTATTATCTTACAATACCACTATCTTGGTCTAAAGTTTATTTTTTTAAAATGTATAGTCTTCTATGAACAACCAATTTTAAGGGAAACATGACTTGTGTATGTGTTTTGTGTTGTTTGCAATCTTAATTTCAGATTGATCATCCACTTACGTATTGTTAGAATAAGATTGATGGTTCTCCCTCTCTTGCCTATTGATATTAAGAGATGGAATATATATTCTAATATGGTATCAAAATAAAAGTTTCAAATGCAATCTTATATCGTTTATAAACTAGGTCCATGAGAATGTATTATTAATATATTGGTATGAAATCCTTATTATATCTAGGTTATGTTTTTTCTCCATAATTGGTTTTAGAAATGAAATGAAAAATTCAATGTGGTATTAATGTATAGGTTTCAAATATGATACCTCATCACTTTTGACTAAATTAATGTGAGACACATTAAAAATAGTGCGAATGATTACCTTACATTACCACTCTCTTGATCTAAAGTCTTTCTCTTATATAAATGTCATTTCCGTTATAAACAACTAATTTATGGAAATAAAGTAACTCATTTGAACACTTATCAAGACTTCATCACTTCTATAGTTTGATTAGCCAACTAGATCCACATGGGAAATGTTGAAAGTAATGTGAGTTATTATCATATATTTCCACTATCTTGATCTAACTCATTTGAACGTGTATCAAGACTTCATCACTTTTGAAGTTTGATTTTCCAACTTCTACCAATCAATTATCATATCCTCAATCAACCACTAGATCCCAAGATCTTATATCAAGCTAATGTTACTCAAAATTGATTGAAAAGTGAAAGACAAACCTACTTCCCAAAATATACGTTAATTTTTAATTTTTTAGAAACATGGATGGTATCCTAATAAATTTTATTAATAACAATAAAGTTAGGCATAATAATTATACCTTAAATAAATACAAAGAATATGGTATAAGCTTGATCTTTAGAAAAAGGTAAAACGTCATATATCAAGTTGCAACATAAAAACTTAAAAATGAAACTATAAAACATTCAGTAATATATTTGCTTAACCTTATAGTGGTCTATAATTACTTAAGCTTAATTGATTATTCTTGAAAACAACTAAGCATGGAGGTGGCAATGAGTTGGAATGGTCGAAAAGTTTTACATTTTGAATTGTATGCCTATAATTAGCAAAATAATTCACAACTACATTTCCCTCTTGATATACATGTTGCACTTTCATATATACTAGTATCATGGAGAAGCACTATTGAATAACATAATTTAGTTTTCATGGAGTTCTTTATTTTTTAAATAAACATTGGACTAAATAAAAGAGTTCAATTCAATTATGTAGGGCATTTGATTTCACTCTTGACATATCTTGAGGCCTTCTAGCAAGGTGTAGGCTTCGACATCTAGACTGCTATATGACACCAACTTAATTTAAAAAGTTATAATGATGCTCATGTCATGATTTCTAAGTATTCCCCCTTCAACATTGTTTCCCATGATACTTAAACTATTTGTATTTAATTTGTATTACCTCGCTAGTGGGGGTTGCCATTTGATCAAAACTCTTCTTTGTAATAGATTAGAAATATCAAGAATTTTTAACATATATAAGGAGATTTGATTAAGAAAACTAACCTAAACCTTGACTTGTATGAAAGCAAATAGTTGGAATATTCAACGTTTGACATCTTTGTTAATTTTGTATAAGGACATACCTTCCCTATTGTGCTTGGTTGAGTTCCTAGCTAGCTAAATTTCCTTTGCAATAACACTTCCCAAGTTGGCGATAATAGCTCATCTTTGATTATGCCATGAGACCTCTAAACACCATGAGAAAACAAGATTAGAAATAAAATTAAATCTAACTGGTACCTAAAATATGTCACCAAATGTCCTCAAAATTTGTAGCATCTGTGCACTATGTATAAATAGATGATCCACAATTAACCTTTGGGTCCTCTCATAGCAATAGCACTTAGAAGTTATTTGTATTTCCCTCTTTTGCATGGTGCATTCCATGGAGATTCCATCATAAATAAGTTTCCACATGAATAATCCTATGTTGGAAGGTACTATTTTATTCCACAAAAACTTTGCCCAAATCACTCTTATCTTTTTTCATTTTTTGGTCATGGTAGATCAAGGAGGCTGAAAATTCTCATGAGGTACTTAAACCATAAACAAGCCAATTGGCATCTTGACTCCAAACGATTTTGTTTGCTTGATATTGCTGCACCAATTAGCTATGCAAGAAGGGTTACCAAATGCTGATCTTTACCGAAGGATAAATCCATAAAAAAATGGAAGATTACCATAACATATTCAATGCCTAAGGAAGAAAATGTCACCCTCAAAAAGTCAAGAGCTTGAACCCGTATTCAAACCATTCAGTTGTTTAACATCCTATAAAGATGCCATTGGAAAAGACATGCGTAACGAAAGAAAAACAGGTGAGAAAATTCTACCCATCGTGCTATCCAACGCCTAGTTGAACGACTATCACTTTCTTTCGAATAGGGTTCAAAGGTCAATTTTCCAGTGCATCTAGAACGACAGATTTTCTCCAGCTTTTCAATTGGCTCTATTAAAAGAAGTTGCAGGGATATTCAAAGGTGGCTCGCTGGGCCCCCATCTTTGTTGAAAAGAATTACTTCTTTTCTCACTGCACGATGTGGGAATCAATCATTGAGTCAACAACACCGTCCAGATGAAAAGTTTCTACATATTTCTTCACAGAAGAGACAAAAGACAACTATGTGGTGGTTTAGAAGGTCCCAAATAGGGCTACTGCTGGTGCAATTTTAATATAAAAAAGTAGTGTTGGATGTGGTCAATTGAAAGACAAATGGTGAGAACTTCATAGTTTAATGAAGAGTTAGTAAAGGGTTGGTGCTTCAGCAAAAAATGTATGTGCCTTATTGACGAAAGGATTGAGCTTAATTGTGTTACGCAGATATAAATAACTAATGTGAATTCATTAATACGAGAATGAAATACTAAATCTGTCAAAATATGAGGGTTTGAAAATTAATACATTGAACTCATGTCCATTGAAGTACTAATCTACTAATTAGACTGAATGAGATGTAACAAGTTTTTTTATTATTTTTTTTATACACATTCATTGAAATCTATATACATGAATGCCGAACCTAGGATTAAGACATTCTAAACAGTACATGCTCTCAACTAAATTAGGTGCTTCTGGACAATGTAATAGCTACTTACCCACTATAAGCAAATATTCAAGAGTAGTATGAATTGATTCATCTCCGTCATACCTAACATAAGACAAGATAAGTTTTCGCCTATGTCGCCTTTCTGGTAGCTCGAGCAACCGGGGAATCCTAGCCTCAAGGGCTGGGGTAGGAGACGCATTCTCTCTCCTTTTATTCATAAAAAAGTTACTTCTATTATTTGTTTATATACTTAAGAATCTCTTTTTATTTTAGTAATTAGTTCTAATTGAGAAAGTTGAACACTTTTTAACACATACAAAGAGTATTTGAGCTATTGTATATATATAAAAAATTCTGTTAAATCAAAGAGAGGGATAGTCTGAATCTCAATAAAGAGATATTTCCTTGCATGATTTGTTTTATGCTTTGATTTCATTAGTTTCTATATTCTTATACTTAACCCTTGTGATTTTACAAAAAGACGGCATGAAAAAGGACTTAGGTCTTGGCTCAAACTACTTCAAAATTGATCCATACCATACAAAGAACATTTGACCTGTTGTATCATCTAGTCTGCTAAATCAAAGAGAGATAGGGATTGAAACAAATCATGCAAGGATTCATCAAAAAGATTAATAAAATTAATAAGATTAATAGCTGTCTCCAAGAGTCACTAAAATTAATAAAATCGAAACAAATCATGCAAGGATTCATCAAAAAGACCTTGTAGAGGTCAGATTCATCTTCAACTTACTGTCATGCATCAGGCTGCTCTGATGTCTACCAACGTCCCGACCCTAATCAATATCACTAGTCACCGCTGCCTCAAACATCTTTTCAGACCAAAAAGAAGGTCGGTTTAATAATCAAACGAGCATAATACGATAAAAAAAAACACATGTTTTTAATAGTAAAGAATCCATCCATTTAAAAATGAAGAGAGAAACGGGTCCTACAGCAGTCCAAGTTGTTGTAGGAACCATGTGCGATCATATGGTGGTTGCCCTTTGCAGCCCCACAAGCCCCCCTTTCCACCCCCCAAGCCCTAAACTGAAAACGAAAGGCTACTACAACAATTTAATAATCAATCAAGATAAGTCATAACATAATTCTCATATCACTTAAATTTTGTTTCAATGTTTTCTTTATAAAAAAAAAAAGGACATGCTTATAAACATACTAATGGTTCATAATTCATTTAAATATTCAGTGCTTTTAACATTTATATTTTCGTACTTCTTATCTCTCATACATTATATATATATATATATATATATATATATATTTTGAGTTAATTTTAAATTAAAAAAAGACATGTTAACTACTTCTTAATTAAAATTTCTCTTTAAAAGAAGGAAGATAAGACATTGATTCCCCAAGTCTTCCCCATTTGTATACTATTCTTTATCCTCACATGTTTTTCCGCCCATTCCCCTAACTACACGTCTCTCTCTCTCTCCGACGTGTAGATTTTGTGTCAGAACTACATTCCCCCCTTGTCTCTCCGAGTTCTTGGTAGGCCGATCCTGTTTGTCAGAAGAAAATCTCCTTCTCCTACGTTGTTTGTCCCTCTGTCGATCCCAGAGTCTAGGTTTGAGAACAGTAACAGTTCCGCGGTCAACCATGAAACCTAAGCCCTCGTCTTCAACCAGCAGCACAGTAAAATCCAGGTTCACCCGCGTGTTCCTTCGAGCCCTGTTGAGGATGAACCTAAACAGGAAAAGGGTCGCCGGTGCTTCCCCGAGGGAGATCCGCCGGAGATGTCTCAGAGTCAAGATTGCTGCCGACGTATCCATGGCTTCTGCAGTCGGCACACGACGAGCCTGGAGCCGCGCCATGCTTCGGAAGATCCGAAGCCGTGGACGAACCAGGTTTCGTCTCAGAAGATCGAGCTCTCCCGCCATGAAAACAAGGAATCCAAACGTTAACAAATGCATCGAAGATGAGGGTGTTTCCCAGACGGATGAACTGAGAAAGCTGGTGCCTGGAGGTGAAGAAATGGACATCTGCTGCCTGTTAGATGAGACTGCTCATTACATGAAGTGCCTCGCCTCCCAGGTGGAGGCCATGAGAAGAATCTATGAAATCTGCCCTACCTGAGGGATTGTGTCGTTGGTGTTTTGAGTTGAAATAATCCCGAGAAACAAACACATCTGGAAAATAAATTCCCACCATAAGGTGAATAAACATCCTTGGTGTGATGTTTCTTGCTTGTTCTTTTCGTCCACGGTTGTCTGTTGTTGTTGTTTTTGTTCCTGCTAGATGCTTCAGCATTTCTTATGTAATAAACTCTTCTTTTTTCTTTTCGATAAGTCTCAATTCTAATTGAATTTTGTCATAAAAGAGGAAAATTAAACAAATCCTGTACAAACTAACGAAGCAACGTTCTTCGTATCATTGAAGGACAAAAGATTGCTTCCCTTTCCCTAGAACAAGTTCTCTTCTTGAATCTCGAAAGGGTTTGATTAAATGATCGTTGAATTGATAATTTATTATGTAATTATTCTTGAAAATATGTAATTATGTAATTTGTTGGAAAACTCTATTCTCTCTTCTAGGACAAGTGGCTAAATGAGAGAAACACAACCTATTATATATTTATTCTTGAAATTATGAAATTATGTGATTGCTAGTAAGTTTTACTCTCTTCTTTTGCTTGTAGATAAAGAGGCTCTTATATATATTAAACCAAAATATTGATAATGTGAAACAAGCAATATTTTCCACATAATTTATTGTAGTTTTGGTTCTTATTTATAAGCAACAAAAGGGACCAAAGTAGTTTCTAAACTAAATCTATACCTTAAATGTTTTCTTTTAAGCAATTTTCAAACTCTTGATTTTTCCAAAGAAACTTTTGATGAAAAGATACGAGGGCATCTAGGGACAGCTAGGGCTCGTCTAACATGGGAAATCACAAACTTGGGTTCTTACCAAAAGGAAGCAATAGGGAGAATTAACAAAGACCACTAAGCAACTTGATTGCAAAGAACTCTCATGTTCAAGTTGCTTAGAAAAAAAATCGAGAATTTGCCATTAATGGTTATTTAAAAGAGAAACAAACAAAAGAAGATCTATTAACTCCTTGGAGAGTAGTTGAGATGGTAAGGAGAATTATGTGGGGAATTTTGCAAAGTCAATTCCTATATTCTAATTCATTTGATTACATTATTGATCAACTTGAGCATATTTTGGGGTAAATAGTTGCTTTTTGGTCTACATCATTATTAGACAAAGTTTGGTGGGGATATGAATCATTAAAAAAAAAGTAGTTTAAACCATCAAACAAAGTTAGATGGGTTTATAGGTCATAAAGAAAAAGGGGAAGATGCATTGTTAGAAATTGTTTTCCCCCCATAATTGATGGCTCCCACAATTACTTTAAATTCCACACATCAAAGCATCAATACTAAGGTTGGCATCTTTGAAAAGAAATTAAATAATAAAACAAAATTTGGTTTAACCCAAAAATTTTATGCTTCCCAAGGAATTTAAGAAATTTTGTTACACCATGTGGTATATTGTTTCCTTGCAAAAAAATAAGTGTGAATGAACCAAATTTTAGTTGACTTTGGTTTTATTCATGAACTTAGATTTTTTCATAATATTTGATGGGGTCCCATGAATAAATAGTATGTGTTTAGTTATATCGAACATGGTATTATTGGTTTTTGTATTGAAAAAATTAAAAATAAAAATCGCTATCTAGCCAAATTATCCAAAAACTATTTTGGTCAAATTACAGACTTTACGACATAAAAGACACCAATTAAATTTCTTAACTGGTAGGAAAAAACTAAAATAAAAATTATTTAGTATTTTATTTGAAGGTGAAAAATAATTTAATAAGAAATATTAAATTAAGAACAATCAATCAACGCCCTTAAAATTGATAGTTGGAATAATAGATGAATCGTCCGGACTGGGCCGACATTGTTCTTCCCAGGCCCATACTAACTGCTTTTCGTTATCTTCACTCTGTGTTCTCCTTCGATAACTGGTAACGCAGAGTCGGAAGCAGGAGAGAAGGCCGGACGCGCCCGCCATTATCGTAGCTTTGAAGGAGGTATTCTATGCACCTTCCTGTTTCTGTGTCTAAAACGTTTTTGAGGAGTTTTCTGTGTTTTGCTTGAATGGCTTGTGAATTTGGACTCAACCTCTATTTTAGTGCCGCGAACCTCTACGGAAACACTTGGCTTGGACTGTTTGTTTGGCTTTTGTGCCCGTGTTTGCTGACCATTCGATTTTCTGGAGGGATTTTAACAGTGTTATGTGTATTAGTGGTTTTGTATTGTTAGATTTCTGGATATTGAAGGACTTGGATGTGTTGCTGATGGTATGCAGTTGTGTAAATTTTCTCATGTGGTTGAATTCAAATCTCTATATTTTTCCTGCCTTAGCGGGAAGGCGAGGAAGAAATGTTCCTTGTGGCAGGTATTGAAAGAGGTGAGAGCAAGAGTTTTGCTTTTTAAATGGGTGATGGACCCTGAAAGGAGATGAGAGTCAATAATGGACCTGCAAGAAGAGTGTTTCCTGGCCGAGTGTGTTTCTTTGGAGGGAGTTATATGATGAGTGGACTATGTTTGGCAGTGAGGTAGCTGAGTTCCTAGACCCTAAGTGTTTTCCATAGAACATACAGAGGGAATGCCAGGTTCATCAACTAGAGAAATTTATGCTAGCCATCCATCTCGAGAGAGATGAAAGTAGGTCCGTAAAGAGGTCAAAGGCCAGAGTCATATGCATTCTTTGGATTTTCCACCCGGTTATTGAGAATTAGATCATTGGCTATGAATCTCCCTACGAGAAGGTTGCATACTTTGTAAAACATTTGCTAGATAATTCACCTATGCAAAATTGACCATTCCTTGGAGTTTTGCTGCTTTTGGTAACTTTAGATAATTTTCTATTTTCCCCCCGGGAAAATGATAGCATGAACTGAGTGTTTTCTGCTTTTGTGCCATGATGAAACATACTTCTTCAAAATGAAAGTTTCTGGTCTTGATCATTGAGGATTCTGCATTTCTCTATCTTGACGTTTGCTCTTTTAGTTTTCCTCAGGTTGTAGGGGTTCGAGAAAGACCAAGGTTGTTATTTACACCACCTACAAGCATCACTACTCCAGGTGATTGATGACACCAAGAAGTAATCACTTGCTTTATTTGGCTAAAATTTTGAATTAAATATTGATCTTTCAACTGCTTTGCTAGTTTTTTTTTCTTGTTCTGCTAGCCATGGCAGAAATGTCTTGAAACCTTTTTTTTTTTCATGCAGAATTCACAAGAAACAGGCGAGATGCTGCTGGCAAAAGCTCCTCCTTCTCCAGTAACTGCAAACTTGAGCACCCGACCTAAAACAAGACTCCTTGATCGGAACTGGAGATCATCCTACAAGCAGAATGAGAGAGGGGTTGGATTGGTTGTTAGAGCTGGCTATACTCGCACGCCCTTGGAAACTCGTGGAGCTTATCAGCTTATCGATGATGAAACTGGTGAAAAATTCATTGTTTGGGGAGGAAGCGAAGATGATCATCAGGAATCTCCTATCCCTTCAAAGGACGTTCTGTCCTGGGAACCACCCCCTGCCCATGCCACCACTACCCCTTTAAATAAAAAGGAACAGTACAATAATCTGGATGATCCTAGAGATGCTACAACTTCCACAAACAGTAATTATGCTGATGAAGGTGATCTTTAATTATCATTGTTGTTGATAATTGTTGTATTCTGCGCTATTATTGAATCCTTTCTAACTCCCCCTACTTTATTTCAACCAACCTTGGTAAAACACTTTTTGAACAGAATGATAACTAAAAGATTGTGATCCTGAAATAATATTACCTGATTCATGCCTAGACTCTTGAACCCCCTTCATTAGTAATGCTTTTAATCTTTTCTTGTCTAACTCACTAGATCAGTTGGTTGTCCTCAGATATGCACCAACTTGATATTTGCACAATGAAACCAATAGGACATGACTTTCTCTTTCTCATTTCCTTTTTTCCTAGTGACTCAAGTTTATCCATTCAATCCAATGTCCTTATAGGTTTTTTCTTGTTTGACTGGAATTGAATGCCTACCAAATATTACAGGCATTGGTACTCCAGCCGCATTGCATAAGGGCTTCGCAGGAAATTTCGGTAGGCTAAAAGTACAAAAAGTGAGAGCTCGCATAAAAAATGTAAGTGAAAGTGGTTACAAGCTATTGTAGAAAATGCTCCATTTTGTAACTCTGTCATTTCACGCCCTTAACTTCAGCATATTGGGAGAATGCAGAGAGAAAATTCCTTCAGAAATGGAGGAAGAGTTGCTAGAGGTTCCCTGTCACAAGAAGTCAGCACCGTAAAGCAAATAAGGGGGACAGCTGATTATCTTGATCAGTCTGACATTATTCCGAAGCATGATTTTGAACCATGCTTAGAAAATGTTAACACAAAATCTAAACCTCATCAATTAGAAACTGAAACATCAGACATTTCAGTTCCAAGAGTTACTACTCATAACTTAAGAGATTCCAGTAATGGAGGTTCCTCGGATAGGTTTAGATCTGAATTGTCAGACCTTATAAAGCAGAGGCGGAAACTGTCCAACGACAGTAACTTTTTTAGTAAAAGCTCCTTTGTTGACTTGGGCTGCAGTCAGTTTATGAGTGAATCTCTTAAGGAGCTGCTTTTCTTGCGCCCTTCACATATACAGGTATATGAACCCCATTTTAATGTTGACCAAATTTTGAATGTACGTCTATATCTGTGATTGTGGCTATGTGTCAAAATTTAACCCCATTAGAAGAATTCGTTGCTGAACATGATTTGGGTCCTTAGGATAGTTCAATTCATAATACTTGCCTCCAAATTTGCTAGTTTCTTGCCCATTATCTGACCTTTGAGTTACTTCTGCTCCAATGCTTGTACTCAAAGCTCCTTGCAAGTAATAGGTATTTGGCTTGATACTCATCTTACAAGCTCAGTGGCTATTTTACCGTATGGTCTTGTGCATCTGCGATTCTCTCTCTCTCTGATTTTACCTGCTTCTTTTGCAATATGCTTGGATCTTCACAGCGTTAATCATTGTAGTTCTTGTTTTACTTCTGGAATTACATTTCCCACCTTGTTTGTTTATTTAAATTCCACCTTCAAAAAAAGCTACTTACTTCTGATGGCATAACATCACTCTTCTCTCATTCTTCCCCCCTCTTCCCCCACCCTGCCCCTTTTCCTCCAGTTGGTGAAAACAAAACTGAGTTGTAGATGTCTTTTGGTCCCTTTTTTGGTTCCTGTGATGAATGCTTATAGGTTTTCTTTTTGTTCAGACATGTTGCATCTATCTAGATCCATCTTGTGCCAGTGTTTTTATGACAACCTCGGGCCTAAGGTTAAGTAAAAGGTTACCTTACATTTTACCTTTCAGATGGTAGTTTATTAGGAAAGTCCCTATCATTGTTAATGTTTTGTTAGAGGATTTGATATGCATCTAGTTTAAAGGGAACAAAGACTTAGTTGAATTTAGTTTTGTATGATATACATCTAGTATATTGCACTACGGAGTTTTGTCCAAGTTGCACGAAGGTGTGCCTGAAGTTTTAATAAAGCTCATATTGTTAGAGAAATTCATTCCAAATAAACGTTGACTGGCACTTATGCTAATGCTAAACATCTTGACTAACAGGCAATGGCATTTCCAGTTGTTGTTAAGGGAAAGAGCTGTATCATAGCTGATCAAAGTGGATCAGGGAAGACATTGGCCTATCTTGCACCAGTAATTCAGCGTCTCAGGGAAGAAGAACTGCAAGAACTTAGCAAAACCACATCACAAAGTCCTCGAGTTGTTATCATGGTACCGACTGCTGAGTTGGCTTCCCAGGTTAGTTGCTGTCGTGCTAATTTAATAGCAGCACACTTCTTTGCTGTATTGCTTTTGCATCTTGTTCTTCCTTTTGCTCTTATTTGACTCATATTTCTCTCGTTGATCATGGGAGTTATTGCTTACATGGCATTGACCAACCATCCCGCAGTTTGTTTCCAATTCTTCAATTTGTCTGACCCTGTTGCACTGCACAAGAAAGATGCAAGGTCACATTTACCATGTGAAATTTCTTATTGGTGCACCTTTTAGTTGTACTCATGTGCACATTACCTGATTAATCGTCCATCACTCTTATGCACCTTCAGAAGTTTTAGGCTGACAGTAAACTTCAGATCTCAAAGGAACTAATCCTGTGATTTGTGAATTTTGTGGACTCTAATGGGAAACATAGCCATGTTTTTGTTCATATTAGATCTAATTTCAGAACTATGACTTTTACATTGTGGATTGTTGCATTTAATTTCATAATCATTTTCGTTCCTTAAGGCTTTCTTCTTGAGCTTGTTGAAGAGATTAGCTTCTCCAATCAATTAAGCAATTAGGTTTAGAGTCTATGGATCTGAAATTAGATTTTTCCTACTACAGAGATCATATTGAATTTTTTGGTAAGCTTGATGCATTGTAATTGTACCATACAGTAGGATTTGTTGTAAATGTATCAAAGGATTAGCTTGTGTTTTTGATGACCTTGGGTTTGTATGATCCCATGCTTCAACTTTTAAACATACAATATATCTTCCTTCAAATTCGGTCCTTGTTCTCTGTATACTTGATAACAATAGCCATCTCAATACCCTCATACTAGAAATAGGAATTTTCATCAGGCATGTGCGTTGCATCATTTCTATCATACATCCTCCACTTGTATGGCATATGGAATTGTTGATTGAATAGGTCAAGGACAAAGATATAATAATTTCGCCATTTATAAATGCACTACAACGGTTGTTCTCACTTAAGCTAAGAAAAATATTTGGATGTGTGGTTCTGGCAATGTTATGGCTGTTAATATAACTAAAACTCTGTGTAGGTTTTGCATAATTGCAGAGCAATCTCAAAGTTTGGGGTGCCATTTAAATCTATGGTTGTGACTGGTGGGTTTCGGCAAAAAACTCAATTGGAAAATTTACAAGAAGGTGTCGATGTTCTGATTGCAACACCTGGTCGGTTTATGTTTCTAATCAAAGAAGGCTTCTTGCAGTTGACAAATCTAAGATGGTAACCTGATTCCAGTTATTACACGTGCTTCTTTATACTATAATTGTGCGTATTGTAAACTTTGAGAATTATGAGCCTTTGGATATGAATTTGTATGAAGTAGGTTCCATCCCCTTTCATCATGGACATTATTTTCTAATTGAGTCATAATTAGCATTATTTCTTTGTCATGTTTACTATTTTTGAGAGGACAGTGTCCAGAAAGGTAAAAATCCTCTAGAGTACCTAGCATTAAACTTAGTCATTAATGCGGTTCCCAGGGCACTCTATAATGTGGCTCCTGCTCTACTTTATAAGATAAAGTTTCTTATTTTAGTTTAATGTACTTAAGGTTCAATTAGTGAATACTGTGCGTGGTAAGGTGGGAAAATATGGACCATTTAGTTTGAAGACAATAGTACGTGTTCAAAACTTTGCAACATAGGGTATAATGGGAACTTTGGTGGTTTCTGATCCACCTCCTGAAAAAAAAAAATTGTTTGCCACAAAATAGGAAAAACCTAGCTTTGCTAGATTTTGAACATGCAGAGAAGTTTTTAATGCAAACGTATGTCTTGGTTCCAGAGTAAAGGATGTTGACTGTCGATGGTAAAGGAATCGTTGACAATATTCCCTTCGGTATGGGAGGAAGAGTGAGGTGGGTTGTGTACAATATAAAGTGGAGTGGATGAAACAAAAGTTGAATAGGAATGTTATGTGACTGATGAAGTACATGCATCAGCATTAAACAGTCCGGAATTATGTGGTCATCTAGTTGTGTACCTAAAATTGTGAGGATTTAATGCATTTGAATTAAAAAATGAGTTAAACGTACGGAGAAGACTGATGAAATGCAGAATTAAGAACTCTGCATACAAGTAATTCTTGAATTTATCATGTTTTAACCTGAATTTGTATGATAAAATCAGTGCCTTACTGTTTGAATGCATTTTCTTGCCCCATTGTAACCATTGAGTTCATGGCGACTCAACAGCTACTAATGTACTTCGTTTACAAGCATAGCCTCCAGTCTCCTGCATGTATAAAATATTTTTCCCTGGTTCAACTTGATTGAGTTTAATCTAAACTGGTTCTCACTAGTTCAGCTAGTCTTCTCACTTTGAGTATCGTGTGAGGTGAACTTGTAGTAACATGGTAGAGGATCCTGAACGCTTAAGCTTCCAGTTCATACTTTGGACATGGAACAGCTCTGCAAATGAAGTTGTTTAATACTACAACTGAGAACTCGAGCTGACATGGTAGTGCCTTTCTGGATATTTCTCAATGTCCCGGCTATTTACGGAACGTGAGAAGCAGATGATAAGTGCATTTTGCCAACCTAATAGGGGATATATATGAAAGGCACACGTGGATCAGGGCTTTCCTAAGTAGAAATTGATTCAACTCATGCTCTGCATGTGTCATGTGCAACTTGATTGGGACATACTACATGTTGGTTTCCTTCACTGACTGGTATATGGACACACTAATGTCCAAAAGCTAAACAGTAGCAGTGATGAATGGTATTACATCTTCTCTCAGGTATTGTGGCCACACCGTTATAATCTTCCACAGAAACAACTTTTGGTTTTGGGAACCCGTACCTAGACCCTCAAACCATTTTCGTTACCTGCATGACACAACTATGCTTTATGAGATATTAAGGTAGTGCTGAAATTAATTGAAACCTGGTGTTGCAGTGCCGTATTAGATGAGGTTGATATACTCTTTAAAGATGAGGATTTTGAAGTAGCACTGAAAAGTTTGATAAGTTCTTCACCTGTTGTCACACAATATCTATTTGTGACTGCAACTTTACCACGAGAGATATACAACAAAGTGGTTGAAGTATTTCCTGATTGTGATGTGATCATGGGACCTGGCATGCACCGCACGAGCCCTGGACTTGAAGAGGTTGGTTTCCAAAAAAAAATTTCTTCATTTTTTTTTCTTATTATTAGGCCGAATTACACTTTGATCATTCCAAGTCCAGCTTAATTGTCACTTTGATCATTGAGCTTCTAATTTGGGTTATGTTTACCCTAATGTTCCATGTTGTTTGTCGTTTCAATCATTCTGTCCCTTTCTGTCTTGTAGATTTGGCTGACTATTGTTTCACTTGCATGTGATTGTCAATACAACGCCCCATCTTACAAAAAGAATTCATGAAAAATTAAATGTTTTAGGAATGAGAAAAGAGATCAGAATAACTCTGTCCTACTTCCTCCTGTCTCCTTCTTCTCCAGGCCTCCTGTACAACTATAATTCTACTCTCACCTTGGCTGTTCAGTATCACATAAACCTCAAACCTCATTCTGTGTCAAAACTTTCAAGACACATTGACAATCCCACATAGTGTGATGACCACAAAGGCGAGACAAGAGTTCCCTCTTTTGAGCAGAATGCCCCATACGATATAGTTTCTATGAGGTACTGTTTCCTTTGACAGTGGTCAATGGCTGGCTTCAGTTGGTACAGGATTCATCTTTTCCCCCTTCAGACAAAGCACTTCATTATTTTTAAAAGGATTAAATTGAGAAAGAAATTTCTGCCTAGAAGAAAATAAGTGGTGATAAACTGTGGGCAGAGGCCATTAGAAGGTTGAGTCTTTTAATGGTATGGAGCTCATGTTTTCATTCTGCTGTTCTCATAGGTATTCAGTAGTGACCAATAATGCACCGCATACACAAATTACTTCGTTAAGCATTATGTTATACAAGCATAAGCCTTAAACTTGTACAGATTTTAAAATGATCATGATTAGAACATTAATTACAAGGTTGCGTGTCCAGTTTCTTGTAGACTGCAGTGGAGAAGATGGGACCGAGAAAACTCCTGAAACTGCTTTTTCGAATAAGAAATCTGCTCTTCTGCAGCTTGTGGAGGGAAGGCCAGTTTCCAAGACAATTGTTTTCTGTAACAAGGTAAGTTCAGGCGCTTATGCTTTGGGAGCTCTGAACACTTCTAGATTGGCTCCCTTGTTTATCACTATGATATGAAGATATATTAGAGAGCTCTAAGAATGGATCATAAGTTATATGGACCTTTCTGATTTGTGCTGACTTATACCTTCTTAATTTGCAGATTGATACGTGCAGAAAAGTTGAGAATGTATTAAAACGTTGTGATAGAAAAGGAACTCGCGTTCAAGTTCTACCCTTCCACGCAGCCATAGCTCAAGAATCAAGGCTTGCAAATATGAAGGAGTTCACCCGCTCTCATGCTCATGAAGTGTCCCAGTTTTTGGTCTGCACTGACAGGTATCTCATGTCAGTTATGTGCATTATTTACCTTTGCTAAACTTCACAGTACCAGCGCTAGTGCCAGGTTATCAACCCTTCGATCAGATGAAATGCATAGCATAGCAGATCTAATTCAGCTGAATATTTTTCAGAGCATCACGAGGAATTGACTTTGCCGGGGTGGATCACGTCGTACTCTTTGACTTCCCACGTGATCCTAGTGAATATGTGCGCCGTGTTGGAAGAACTGCCAGAGGTGCTGGAGGAAAGGGTAAGGCATACATCTTCGTGGTTGGCAAGCAAGTTTCCCTTGCACGAAGGATAATGGAAAGAAACCAAAAGGGTCACCCGTTGCACGACTTGCCATGTGCATCTTAGCCGATGAGTCTGAAAGGTCATGCTATTGCAGGTTAGAGCTTTCAGGTACGCTGAGAAAGATCACATAATGCTCTGCGGAAACTTGTTTTCTCCCATTTTTCGAGCATGTTATCTCAGCTAGGCAGTTCGTCATACTGTTGCCACATTGCATTATGTTGATCTGAGAAGATAAAAATGAAAATGAAGATGAATGTGAATTTGTCTAGCTCTTTCCTCTTCCATTAGTAATGTTTGCTGAAGCGTATGCCTGCAGTCGTCTCTATTAGATCGGATAAGGTCACCCTTTCTTTTTTAATTTTATTTAGGCAAAAGGGTGTCAAACTTGAGACTTCTTGAGCAAAAGAAGCCTTTGATTGTTAGTAATTCCACTAGGCTACTAATGAATTGAACGGATACAGTCATTGTTACTACCTAAGTGATTATAATTTCAAAGTTTATTTAAATTTAATGTAATTATAGCCAGGATGCACTAAACAAACTCCGATCTAATACAGATATCTCATCTTTTGCCTTATGATTCTCTAATTGAGTGCATTATAAGTAGATGTTTGTTCGCCATATCTAAACTTCTTTCTCCTATGGCATTGATAGAATGAAGCATTAGGTGGGAAGTAGATTAGCATAACAAAGAACCGGCAAACTAGGAAACTCTAGAACTATTGCGGATCAAACTGATTGGACCTTGAGCTATCTCTTGAAATTCTTTGTCAACTTTGAAATGCAGCACAGAACAAGTTCAGTGTTCTGATCTAGCAGTTTCAACTGAGAACTTCCCCGTACACAGAATGAAATCCTAGATGCTATTCTTTTCCCTGTTAACCAACTTTAACTCTTCTCTCAACTCTATTGTTAATTGTGGCGTAAAAAATTAGGGATAAGGGTAAAAAGTAATTTTCTCCGCTACGGTTTCCCCTAAGTTGCATATTAATCTGAGGCTTAGGAAATCATATGTATATTCTGTCATTTTGTAAACCGTGTTAATGGCTGAAGAGAAAGGGGGAGGAAATTTTGTAGCGATTCTCAAGTACATTCAAATCATCAAATAACGGTATATTGCTATATCTTATGAGATATATGGATTAGTTTATTCTCGTCAAATTCTTGACATATTTATTTTAAAGATAGAGATAACGCTTCATTTTCAAAATTCCTTTAAGAACTTCAGCCATGCTGAACTCCTGGCGAGCTGTCTACATCGCTTCTGTTGTCTGATATGGCTAAGGATGAGAAAACCGTAAATTGACTGATATGGCTAAGGATGAACAAAACCATAAACTGACTGATATGGCTAAGGATGAACAAAACCATAAACTGACTGATATGGATAAGGATGAACAAAACCATGATCCAATATGATTTTTCCACCAATAGGCAGGGGGGGGCTAATATCTCTTGGTAAGCTCCGCACAACGGAAAGCAAGTGAATACGTGTGTTTAAAAATATATAAACCTTAAATCACTTTAAAAAAGCTAAGGATGATGAAAAAATAAACCGGTAAAGTGATTGCCAATTAATCTTACCTCTCCTTTCCAACTGTCCCACCTTTTGTTTGCAGTGGGCTATAGTTGCAGTTTCTAGTGCTTGTGCAGGAAACACAATTTGCCAGGAACGTGCAAGACATTAACTTGAGTAAGAGTCGACAATAGAACCACGGATGCAACAACACAATGAACCGCACATTAAGAAGCGACGGAAGAAAACAGCTCTTCTTTAACAGATTACGAACCACATAAAAACAGTCGCTATGTCAATCACAGTTTAGAAACAAGTTATCAGGAACGATACTTTGTACATAGACCAATGCTGGCCAAAGAGTTGAAACACTGTTAACTTTATTCTTCATCATTATCTCCAAAGCATGTAAGTTTAAAGCCAGGCGCACTAGAGCATTTCAGCCCCTACTGGGTCCCCTCAGATTTCTGCAAAACAACGAATAGGAAAGTCAATGAAACAACAACATTGAAGGAACACCAGAATAGTAGGAAAAGGTTTAAGTGGAACCAAACCATTCAAATGCAATGAAACGATAATCTACACCAGACAAGTTGTCAGGCTTCAGAGAACTGGCTTAAAGAAAAAAGAAAAATGACAGTAGCACTCGGAGAAAAGACCATAGTTCTGGGTCAGTAGGAAAATTAAACCAAATTTTAGCTACAGTGCAGAAAGGTGTTATGGCTTGTCATTAACAGCTAGGACCTTACAAAACAAGAGTATAGGCTTAAATTCCTGGGGTGGGCCACGTGACAAGGTAGTACAACCTTGAATGAAGAGGGAGGCAAAGCTAATAATTCTGTAACTTAAGAAGCTTGACCAACCTTGGTTTCCTGAGTCATATTTATCACATAAGGCTCTGAAGCCCAGATCAGCTGGGTAGATTTGGCTGTGGTGTTTTGGTTGGCTATGCGGCCAAGTTTCAGAAAGCACCCTAAAGGCTAAGGTCCTTACTCCAGGCAAACTCTCATGGAGCTGCCACATCTGTCGACGTTCTAACTTAGGCTTCAGACCCACCCACACCACACACCCTTCCAGCTCTCAAATGAAAAAGGTTAACTTTCTACCCTCATGCTATACTTGATCATCGCTTTCACCCACTGTTTCACCTGTTCTGTTTGACGTGTGCAACTGTTTTTGTAAGTTCCTACTTAGCATACAAATTAATAGGATTCTCATTCCCTGACGTTTTTGGCTCAACCAGGCAGACAGCACGACGCTTCTCATTAGCCATTATGACACCAAATCCATTATAAGTTGATTCCTTTTTCAGGAATTTCATATATAGATTCACACCATGCAGCACTCCACACAAAAACAGAAAAAAGCTGTCAAAACAGGCACATACTTTTGAAAAATAGATTATTAATCTCTAACTCAGCGGTACATATCTAACAACTTAGACTTCAACCTGTGTTCTAACAAAAGTTAACCAACAGTACCTTACCCAAACATATAAATATAGAGCACAAAATAATGAAATAAGAGTCCATATCTCTTCTTTATTTTTGGCAAAGATGTCCATACCTTCTCAGATTGCTCTTTCTCTTTCCCAGCCTTCTCTTTCTCAGCCTGCCTCTTCAGCTTCTCCAACCTCTCCCTCTCCATTTTCTTCATACAAAGAAACAAATCGGTTAATCAATAGTCATAAACGAAGAGTGGCAAAGTAGAAAAGTAACCGCAAAAATAGAAAATCAATCGACGAAAACTATGGGAGAATAGAATAGCTGAGATAAAGAAAAAATCATGTGTTTTTCCACTGTCAAAAATAAAATTACAAAAGAAAAAAAAATCGTAAACAGACAACAAGATAATGGTGTAAAATCACACTGAGGTCGGTGTTTCCGAGAAAGACTCCGAAAATAGAACTAAATCGAATCCGATGCTCAAAGCGCCTCGGCTTCAAACACGAAAAAAAAAAAAAACGGTTATCAAAATATCTTTCTTCTTTTACTTTTTCTCAGCATCAACGAAGGTTGCCTAATAAGTTTGAGCAGAATCACTCTGTCTAGCTGACGAAAACAATTTCCGAGACAAACAGTAACACTATCAAACGCACTTGAACGGAAGATTCACTGCTTTCCATCGTTTCTCTTACAGTAACTATCAATATTCCCATTTCTCCATGTTCCTTTATTTTTCCCCGTTTTCTAATTTATTCTCAGTAACCAAACAGAATAACGATCGAATACCTGGATATAGACGTTCTCAGCAGCACGCTCTTCCTCGCCCAGAACTCGGCCCCTGCCGTCACTGAAGCAGCGGACAGCACCTCGACTCGACTCCATCTGACGAGTCAAACTCACTGGCACTCGGCGCAGCGCGGATCTCATGGCGATTCCAGCACTTTCGCTTTCCTCCTTTCTCTGTCGGGGCTCTAGAATGTTTCGCATTTTATAGTCAAGAGAAGGGTATCGGGTCGGGTTAAAAGATTCGCACCCGATTTGAGGTCCGAAAGAGACGTCGTGGTTTCAGCGGCGCACTCGGTGTTAGCAGCTTGGAACGAGAGGCGGTTTTACATTGATAAATATTTTATGTGAATTTTAACTATTAAATAGTATTTTGTGCTAAAAATATAATAATAATTCAGTCATTGATATCTTTGAAGGAAAAACATATTAGTTGTTATTTTATGTGTTACTCCATTTTGAACTAGTCGTTATTGAAAATAACATTATAAATCATTTTTAATAAAAAATTTCATACTTTTGAGTCGATGTTTAAATATAATTAAAATTTTTAAAATTATATTATGATAACAAATTTTAAGTACAACATCCCTTAAACAATAAATAAATTCAATAAATGTCTAACTCAACCTATTGAGATCATATACTATTATGAACTTCTTAATCTGAATGTCATGATCCAAATAGATTATTCTCTAACTTATAGGTTGAAGTCTTTTAACATGATAATATATGATTGTGACAATTTGATATAAAAAAAAAGGATGTTACTTATAAATTAATCTATTTGGATTGTGATGCTCAAGTTTAACACTTGTATATGCATAAATCCATTGCCTTCTAAGAGTAAAGCAAGCATTTGAAAACAGAAAAAGGGTATCCGAATTTATAAAGTGAAGACAAAGAATACGGACTTATCCAAGTTCCATCAAGCCTAAGCGATGAAAACAACTTTTATGCTATTAAAGGTTATTAAGATTTGCAAAACACATTAGACTAGAATTATCATTTTGATGGATCAGAATGCTTGAGATGACTGGACGATCTGTCAAGCAGCTTTATCCTAGAAGTTTCGGCTTTCGTAGTCAACAGACGTATATCGGGTTGGGTTGAAAAGATTTGCACCCGGTTTGAGGCTCGAAAGAGACGACGTAGTTCCAGCGGCACACTTGGTTTTGGGTAGGATGGAAGGAGAGGCGGATTTAAATAGATAAATATATAATGTGAATTTTTTACTTAATTATATTTTCAGTAGGACTTCTTATTAAAATATAATAATCCCGTCATCAATATTTTTTAAAGAATTTTTTTATTTAGTTTCATTCGATTTTGATTTGTACTATTATCCTCATAAAAGATCTTATTCAAAAATTTTATATCAAGTGTATTTCATATGTACTTCCAATGTATATGAAATATGAATAAAAAAGAAGTCATTTTTATAATAACATGGTATCTATAAAGTTCTTAATAATAAGTAATTAAGATTTTGTTAATAATTAAAAATTCATAACAATAAGGAATTCATATCCTCTATAATTTTTAATTTATAAAAATTATATTTTTTTTGTATTTTCTGTTGAGAAAACCCACGTGGGTTCACCCTACATCAATCCATAAAATTTATAGGATTATTTCCATTCAAAGGTTAGATTAAATTGCTAACCATTCACATACGACCACCCGCAGAAACAGCCAAAAAATCTCCAAGGTTAGGGCGTGAAAACAACTTTTGCAGTTATTCATTTCGAATAGTTTAATATGTTAAAAGGCTTACTTATTTCCTCATAATCCATTTGTAATTGAGAGATACATTCATATATATGAAATAAAAAATTTGATAGATAAATAACCTAAGACATACATCAAGTTTCAACAAATTTTCATGTTCTATGTAAAAATATAATGTATTATGAAAACCCGTATAAACCACGAGCAAAGGAAGGGTTTCCTTGAAACATGAATTATGGTTTTGTATTAAAAAGTATACTATATCCTTTAAAACCAATTTATAAGTTATAAGAATATATTTACCTATAAAAATTATAATAAATCAATATATTGAGTATCTTTATTATTACTAATACAAGAAAATCTCCAATTGAGTTAAAAATTTCAACCTTCTAAATGACTTCTTTTGATTTCTAACAAGTGTGGGACTTGGACAAGATGCTTAAGACTTTTCAAATTTGGTTGCTTTGACTTATAAGGTGAAATAAGTCGTTCTCAGCCACTATGAACTCTTTAGAAAGGCTTTTAGTCTTTGAATGTTCTTGAATTTATAAGGAGATAATACATACACGGTTGATGTTAATCCCTTAAATGCTTTTCAATGTCCCATTATGATTGCATTCAATTGGAATAATTACAAATGGAGGGGCCAAGCATGTGGAAAAGAAAAAAGATAGACATATCAACTTCAAAAGGACCATATGGTTTTATTCTAATTTTTCATCATCGAGTTAGAAAGTTAAAACATATAAAATTATTAATAAGAAACTAATTGTTAATATTATTAATAGTGAGGCATCAAGATATATTTGTAGCTATGAATTTCATTGCTTCTCATGTTATCAATATGTATTATCAACAAATTAATAACATGTAATACATATTGAATATTGATATAAGGTATATTATTTATTTATTATTATTGATACGAGACAATCTCCACTCATTGCTTCTCATATTCTTCTTTAACACATCGTTGGGGATTGATAAGAACATCTTATAATATAATTACTATGTTGCTTATAAGAAATGATAGAAATCGTGTAATTGGTCAATTTGGTAGTCAGTGTTCGTTTTAGGCATTTACTAAAACTTTCTGACGTAGTTTACGTAAATGATTTTAAATACAAGGACGAGTCTAATAACTATTAACAAAGGACACTTACGTTTGCACTTACGTCACAGAGTATCGAAGATCCTTTGATTTCGGATTGTTCTTCCGACGATAAGATTAATTATGGAACCCATGTAAGAAATTAGGGTTGGATCCAGAAGGACAGTGTTGACTTCTTCCGCAACACTCTTGTTGGAAGCTCCCAAAATGTACATAAATGGCGAGAGAGCCGGGTATAAGAAGCTTGTAAAACCATCGAAACGACACTTCCTGGAAATCAGCTCCTTTTTTGTTACAGGGTTTTGCAGATTGAGAAGTCATCGGCATGGAAGAAAGAACCCACGTAGCTGTTATGCCTTCTCCAGGGATGGGTCATGTCATTCCCATGGTGGAGTTTGCCAAGCTCCTCGCTCTTCTTCATGGCTTCCGTGTGACTTTTATCGTTCCCTCAACTGGGCCTCCGTCCAAAGCCATGGAAGCCGTCTTGCAAACCCTTCCCGATGGCATAGACCACGTCTTTCTTCCACCGGCGAGCTTGGAGGGCCTTGAGGGTAAACCGCCTGGACTTCAGATTATACTTGCTGTTCGTCGTTCTCTTCCATCTCTTCGTGACGCGTTGAAGTCGTTGATCGCAAGGACTCCTATTTCTTCACTTTTTACTGATTATCTTGCGGGCCAGGGACTTGAAGTTGCTAAGGAACTCAATATCACGCCTTACGTTTTCTTCCTGTCAAGTGCTATGACGCTTGCCTTGTTTTTGCATTTGCCAAAGTTGGACGCGACGGTTTCATGCGAGTACAGAGACCTGTCAGAACCTCTGCGAATTCCGGGGTGCTTTCCTATTCACGGTAGAGATCTTCCAGCTCCGCTTCAAGACCGAAAAAATGAATTTTACAGAGCCATTCTTCAAATCCCAGAATGGCTCCGACTTGCTGATGGCATTATTCTTAATACATTCGCGGAGTTGGAAGGAAGAACTGTAAGAGCTCTGGAAGAGGAAGAAGCCGGAAACCCTCCGATATACTTAATTGGGCCCATCATTAAGACCAGTTCAAGTGATGATCATTTGGAAAGAGCGGAGTGTTTAAGATGGTTGGATGATCAGCCAACCGGCTCTGTCTTGTTCGTCGCTTTTGGAAGTGGTGGTAGTCTCTCTTATGATCAACTCAACGAACTAGCCTTAGGCTTGGAACTGAGTGGGCAGAAATTCCTGTGGGTGGTCAGACCTCCAAGTAACGGATTGCCGAATGCAGCGTACCTCAATAACCAAAGCAATGACGACCCTCTTGCTTTCTTGCCGGAGGGATTTGTAGAGAGGACAAAAGGCCAAGGTTTTCTTGTTCCCTCTTGGGCGCCGCAGCTCCAAGTCCTCAGCCATCGTTCCACCGGTGGGTTCTTAACCCACTGCGGTTGGAATTCCACCTTGGAGAGCATCGTGCACGGCATACCGTTGATCACCTGGCCGCTTTTCGCCGAACAGAGGATGAACGCAGTATTCCTGGCTGAGGATCTAAAAGTAGCTTTACGACCAAAACCCAACGCGGAAGGCCTGGTGGATCGAGAAGAGATTGCAAGCATCGTAAAGCGCCTCCTGACCACAGAAGAAGGGAAGCAACTTAACAGTCGTATGGAAGTCTTGAAGATCAATGCCCAGAAAGCATTGGATGCTGATGGATCATCTACAAGAGCGCTTTCCGAATTTGCATCAAAGCTGGCTTCTCAGAAAAAAGGACAATAGATTTTCTCTGTCTTCAATAATTCAATTCCGTGTAACTTTTCTATGTCCAACTTTGTTTGGTTATTGGCTTGTGTTTGACTTGTTCTGTAGCAACACCCTGCAGCCTATGCCTATGCCTATGAAGTCGAATCGACAGCTTGACTTTGTGTATACTTTTCCTTCAATTCTTCTTATATATTGCAGATTGTAAGAAGTCCTTTTCTCTGTCTGTAAAACTTCAGTATTTTGGGGATTTTATCCTCTCGTCTCTTACTTGTAACAATGTTTTTCTTGATTCAATAATTCAAGTTTTATCCATTTCATTTATCAATCCGACCCCTATAGCACCGGATTCCTCAAACTTTAATTATTCAATAGGGTCGAGTATGTTGTCCATCACACGAGAAGTCAAAAAGCATTAACAGCGTTTTCCATTAGGAATAGGTGCTCTGTTCCTGCCGAGGTGTGAAGTTCTGAATTTAGAAAATAATGTCTTTATTTATATCTTCTTTTCAGAAAACATATCCGTATCAAGGTTTGATGAAATAATTTGTATGATTATTTCCAACAAAAGGTTTGATGAAATTTCTTTTGGTTGGCGTTATATAGGAACACATAAGTTTGTACTTACGTCACAGACATTATCTTTTTAATTGTAGGACCTACGTAAGCAGTTACGTTGTATTGACAAAGTTAAGCCGAAATTGAGTTTCTTCGCCGACGCGCTTGTCAGAGGCACGCAGAGACAAATATGAACCACGAGAGGGACGGGAACAGAAAGCAGGGAAAACTACCTCAAAAATCCTTACCCACCTCTGAAAATCTGCTCCTTTTTGGTAACACTGTCTCTGTAAATCAAGGAGTCGCAAGCCATGGAAGAGAGAACCCACGTAGCTGTTCTGGCTTCTCCAGGGATGGGCCACGTCATCCCCGCGGTTGAATTTGCCAAGCTGCTCACTCTTCGCCATGGCATCCGTGTGACTTGTATCGTTCCCTTATCTGGACCTCCGTCCAAAGCCATGGAAGCTGTTCTGGAATCTCTTCCCGACGGCATAGACCATATCTTTCTTCGACCGCCAAGAGTAGAGGAAGTCGAAGGCAAATCGCCTGCAGTCCAGATTATTCATAATGCTGCTAGTTCTCTCCCAGCTCTTCGTGAAGTGTTAAAGTCGTTGACTGCAAGTACGCCGCTTTCTGCACTTGTTGCTGGTCCCTTTGCGAGCCAGGGGCTGGAAGTCGCTAAGGAACTCAACATCTCGCTTTTCATTCTTTTCCCGTCAAATGCTACGTTGCTTGCCTTGTTGTTGCATTTGCCAAAGTTGGACGAGACAATTTCATGCGAGTATAGAGACCTGACAGATCCAGTGGAAATTCCGGGGTGCATTCATATTCATGGTAGAGATCTTCCAACTCCGCTTCAAAATCGAAAAGGTGAAGTTTACAAATTTTTTCTTCAAATCCAAAAATGGCTCCGATTAGCGGAAGGTATTGCTGTTTATACTTTCACGGAGTTGGAAGGAAGAGTTCTAAGAGCTTTAAAGGAGGAAGAAGCTAGAGACCTTCCGATTTACCCGATCGGACCCATCATTCAAGGCGGTTCAAGTGCTGATCATTTGGACAGATCAGAGTGTTTAAGATGGTTGGACAATCAGCCAAGCGGCTCTGTCCTCTTCGTCGCTTTCGGGAGTGGCGCTGTTCTTTCCTATGATCAACTCAACGAACTAGCTTTGGGCTTGGAACTAAGTGGACAGAGGTTTTTGTGGGTGGTGAGACCCCCAAATAATGAATCGGCAAATGCAGCGCACCTCAAAGACCAAAGCAACGACAACTCCCTTGAATTTTTGCCGGAGGGATTTGTAGAGAGGACGAAAGGCCAAGGTCTCCTAGTTCCCTCTTGGGCACCGCAGCTCCAGGTCCTCAGCCACAGTTCCACCGGCGGATTCTTAACCCACTGCGGCTGGAATTCCACCTTGGAGAGCATCGTGCACGGCGTGCCATTAATCGCGTGGCCGCTTTGTGCAGAACAGAGGATGAACGCAGTATTCCGGGCAGAGGATCTAAAAGTGGCTCTACGGCCAAAAACAGATAAAACAGGCTTGGTCGTCCGAGAAGAAATCGCAAGCGTGGTAAACAATCTGATGGTCGGAGAAGAAGGAAAGGAAGTTAACAGCCGTATGAAAGCCCTGAAGATTGCTGCCGAGAAAGCCCTGGATGCAGATGGGGCTTCCACAAAGGCGCTCTCTGAATTCGCATCGAAGTTGGCTTTTGAAGTGTAGTTTTTTTTTTTAACAATAATTCATGTGCGGTTCAAGAATAATATGGTTGCATTTTTTTTATTACAATATAATAATAGCATACTTAGATCAAAACGTTGATAAAAGTGGATCTGTTGGATCTGTATTAACACTATTATTAAATATCTATATTTACAAAAAATGTAGAGAATTATTGAAATTTCATTTTTGTGTAATGAAGTATTGAATCAAAAATTTATATTCTAATATTATATTAGAAAAAAGAGTTCTCTTATTCTCGTTAAGTCGGTCATTAAAATAGTTAGACATCAAACGAAGGAAAAATACTAATTTAAGCTAAAATATTAGTAACATATATAAGTTGGAGTGTTGGGATTCAGCGGCCATCTAATGTGTTGTGACAAAAAGATACTGCTCGTGCTTGGATGAAAGAACCTTATCCTTTATACTGAGGACTGTAGAAGATACATTCGAGGAACTTCAGAGGCAATTTATCTTTACTAAGATTTTTTCTGGGTTAGAAGTGTAATTAGCCTCGTGGGTAGTTTATGTAAATGACTTGAAATACAAGGACGGGATATACTACCTAAGATTCTTTTTGATTTCGGATTCTTCTTCCGACAATAAGATTAAGTATGGGACCCACATAAGAAATTAGGCTTGTACCGAGAAGGACAGTCACAGTTGAGTTCTTGCTCAACACTCTCGTCGGAAGCTCGCAAAAAGGTACATAAATGGCGAGAGAGCCGGGTATGAAAAGCATGTAAAGCCATCCAAACGACACTCTGTCCATCGAAAATCAGCTTCTTTTTTGTTACAGGGTTTTTGCAGACCGAGAAGTCATCGTCATGGAAGAAAGAGCTCTCGTAGAAGGTATGCCTTCTCCAGGGATGGGTCGTGTCATTCCCATGGTGGAGTTTGCAAAGCTCCTTGCTCTTCATGGCTTACATGTGACTTTTATCGTTACCTCTGCTGGGCCTCCGTCAAGCCGTCTTGCCATCCCTCCCCGACGGCATAGACCACGTCTTTCTTCCACCGGCGAGCTTGGAGGGCCTCGAGGGTAAAAAGTCTGGACTCCAGATTACTCTTGCCTTTCTTCGTTCTCCATTAGGAATAGGTGCTCTGTTCCCGCCGAGGTGTGAAGTTCTGTATTTAGAAAATAATGTCTTTATTTATATCTTCTTTTCAGAAAACATATTTATATTGTTGGAGTTAGGTAAGTCAATTCTATATTTTAATTAGACCCTTTAGTTTATAAGATGATATCAAAGCCGGCCCGTGTCCAGCCTGCTTGGTGTGGTCCTTATTTTGTTTGGCGTTACAAAGAAACACTTAGGTTTGCACTCACGTCAGAGAACACTGAAGAGACACGAAGCTTGCTTTTTAATTATAGGACCTACGCAAGCAGTTACGTTGTATGGACAAGGTCAGTTAAGTTGACTTTCTTGGCCGACACGCTTGTCAGAGGCGTGCAGAGGCAAATATAAGCCAAGACAGAGACGGTAAGAGAAAGCAGGCAAAACCACCTCAACGCCTCTTACCAACCTCTGAAAATCAGCTCCTTTTAGGTAACAATGTCTCTGCAAATCAAGGAGTCGTCAGCCATGGAGGAAAGAACCCACGTAGCTGTTCTGGCTTCTCCGGGGATGGGCCACGTCATCGCCATGGTTGAGTTTGCCAAGCTCCTTACTCTTCGCCATGGCATCCATGTAACTTGTATTGTTCCCTCAATTGGGCCTCCGTCCAAAGCCATGGAAGCTGTTCTGGAATCTCTTCCCGACGGCATAGACCATGTCTTTCTTCCACCGCCGAACTTGAAGGACGTCGAAGGCGAACAGCCTGCAGTCCAGATTTTTCATACTGTCACTCGTTCTCTCCCATCTCTTCGTGAAGTGTTGAGGTCGTTAACTGCAAGTACGCCGCTTTCTGCACTAGTTGCCGATCCTTTTTTGAGCCAGGGGCTCGAAGTCGCCAAGGAATTCAACATCTCGCCTTTCATTTTTTTCCCGCCAAATGCTGCGGTGCTTGCCTTATTGTTGCATTTGCCAAAGTTGAACGAGACAATTTCATGCGAATATAGAGACCTGACAGATCCAGTGGAAATTCCGGGGTGCATACCTATTCATGGCAGAGATCTTCCAAGTGAGCTTCAAGATCGAGAAGATGAAGTTTACAAATTTGCCCTTCAAATGTCGCAAGGTCTCCGATTTGCTGAAGGTATTGCTCTTAATACATTCACGGAGTTGGAAGGCCGAGTCATAAGAGCTTTAAAAGAGCAAGAAGCCAGAAACCCTTCGATTTACCCAATTGGACCCATCATTCAAACCCGTTCAAATGCTGATCATTTGGACGGATCAGAATGTTTGAGATGGTTGGACGATCAACCAAGCGGCTCTGTCCTCTTCATCGCTTTTGGGAGTGGCGGTGTTCTCTCTTATGATCAAATCAACGAACTAGCTTTGGGCTTGGAACTAAGTGGGCAGAGGTTCTTGTGGGTGGTGAGACCCCCAAATAATGAATCCGCAAATGCAGCGTACCTCAAAGACCAAAGCAACGACAACTCTCTTGAATTTTTGCCGGAGGGATTTGTAGAGAGGACGAAAGGCCAAGGTTTCCTAGTTCCCTCTTGGGCACCGCAGCTCCAAGTCCTCAGCCACCGTTCCACCGGCGGATTCTTAACCCACTGCGGTTGGAATTCCACCTTGGAGGCCATCGTGCATGGCGTGCCATTAATCGCGTGGCCGCTTTATGCAGAACAGAGGATGAATGCAATATATCTAGCAGAGGATGTAAAAGTGGCTCTACGACCAAAAACCAATACAAAAGGCTTGTTCGTCCGAGAAGAAATTGCAAGCGTCGTAAACAGTCTAATGGTCGGAGAAGAAGGAAAGGAAGTTAACAGCCGTATGAAAGCCCTGAAAATCGCTGCCGAGAAAGCCCTGGATGCAGATGGGTCTTCCACAGAGGCGCTCTCTGAATTCGCATCGAGGTTGGCTTCTGGAACAAAGCAAGTTCTTTAACAAGGATTTGTCGGAGAGGGCCCGACGTCTTGTTGACTTTGATGTTCTCTTATTTGTTTGAATTATAGTGTTGAGTCCAGTTGGCTTGAGACTTTTCTTGCTGTTATGTTATCAAATTTTCCAGTATACTTTAAATTTTCTATCTAGATTTGAGTTTGATTCTAACATGTGACTAGCTCCAATACCAAGAGAAAACAAAGGAGAAGAGGAGTTTGATGCACCATGAGTATACTTTTTACATTAGAAGGAAGTGAAAGTTTATCTATGCTTTTATACATGCAGAAAAATGAAAGAGAAATAAATATATAATTAATATTTTTTAATTTTAGGGTGTCTGGCAAAGTACAGGAAGGCCTTCACGCTTCTTTCTCCATTAATGATGTTGGATAAATGGGTGTCTTGGGATGGTTGTCCAACACAACCTTGAATGAAGAGGAAGACAAAAATGATAATTCTGGAACTTAAGAAGCTTGACCAACCTTGATTTCCTGAGTCGGTTTTTATCTTAGAAGGTCTGAAGCCCAAATCAGCAGGGTAGATTTGGCGTTCGTGTGTTGGCTGGCCATGTGGCCAAGTTTCAGAAAGCGCCCTAAAGGCTAAGGTCCTTACTCCAGGCAAACCCCACCTCTGTCGACGTTCTAACTATAGGCTTAAGCCCCTCCCACACCCGACGCACTTCCAGCTCCCAAATGAAAAAGGTTAACTATCTAGATACTGGTATGGCCCAGGATGCTCAAATACCCAGAAAAATGAACTTCAGCGACTAAGTCTTCCTACCCGCATGCAGTACTTGATCATCACTCCCACCCACTGTTTCACCTGTTCAGTTTGATGAGTTAACCCACACTACCTTACCCAAAGATATCAATATAGAGCACGATATAATGAAATAAGACCCCATATCTCTTTTTTACTTTTGCCAAAGATGTCCATAGCTGCTTACTCTTTCCCTTTCTCGGCCTGCCTCTTCATCTTCTCCAACCTCTTCCTCTACAATATCCTCACTCAAAGAAACAAATCGATTGATCAATATGGTTTATGATAAAAAAAAAAATTTGGCGTTATATAGGAACACTTCCGTTTGTACTTGCATCACAGAAAACTGAAGAGACACGAAGATTGCTTTAATAATAGGACCTACGTAAGCAGTGACGTTGTTTTGAGAGGGTCAGTCGAAGTTGAGCTTCTCGGCCGATACGCTCGTCAAAGGCCCACAGAGTATAGTATAAACCATGAAAGAGATGGGAAAAGAAAGCGGGCAAAACCACCTAAACGATACTTTCCCACCTTTGAAAATCAGCTCCTTTTTGGTAACAGTGTCTCTGTAAATCAAGAAGTCATCAGAAATGGAAGAAAGAACCCATGTAGCTGTTCTGGCTCCTCCGGGGATGGGCCACGTCATCCCCATGGTTGAGTTTGCGAAGCTCCTCATTCTTCGCCATGGTATCCGTGTGACTTGTATTGTTCCCTTATTGGGCCCTCCGTCCAAAGCCATAGAAGCTGTGCTGGAATCTCTTCCCGTCGGCATAGACCATATCTTTCTTCCACCGCCGAGCTTGGAGGACGTCGAAGGCAAACCGCCTGCAGTCCAGATTATTCATACTGCCACTCGTTCTCTGCCATCTCTTCGTGAAGTGTTGAAGTCGTTAACTGCAAGTACGCCAGTTTCTGCACTTGTTGCCGATGCTTTTTTGTGCCAGCAGGGGCTCGAAGTCGCCAAGGAATTCAACATCTCGCCTTTCATTTTTTTCCCTTCAAATGCTGCGACACTTGCCTTAACGTTGCATGTGCCAAAGTTGGACGAGACAATTTCATGTGATTACAGAGATCTGACAGATCCAGTGGAAATTCCGGGGTGCATACCTATTCATGGTAGAGATCTTCCAAGTGAGCTTCAAGATCGAGAAGGTGAGTTTTACAAATTTTTACTTCAACTGCCGCAATGGATCCGATTTGCTGAAGGTATTGCTCTTAATACCTTCACGGAGTTGGAAGGAAGAGTTATAAGAGCTTTAACAGAGGAAGAAGCCACAAACCCTCCCATTTACCCGATTGGACCCATCATTCAAGCCCGTTCAAGTGCTGATCATCTGGACAGATCAGAGTGTTTAAGATGGTTGGACAATCAACCAAGCGGCTCTGTCCTCTTCGTCGCTTTTGGGAGTGGCGGTGTTCTTTCTCATGATCAACTCAACGAACTAGCTTTGGGCTTGGAACTGAGTGGACAGAGGTTCTTGTGGGTGGTTAGACCTCCAAATAATGAATCGGCAAATGCAGCGTACCTCACAGACCAAAGCAAAGACAACTCTCTTGCTTTCTTGCCGGAGGGATTTGCAGAGAGGACGAAAGACCAGGGTTTCCTAGTTCCCTCTTGGGCACCGCAGCTCCAAGTCCTCGGCCACTGTTCCACCGGCGGATTCTTAACCCACTGCGGCTGGAATTCCACCTTGGAAAGCATCGTGCACGGCGTGCCGTTAATCGCGTGGCCGCTTCATGCAGAACAGAGGATGAACGCAGCATTCCTAGCAGAAGATCTAAAAGTAGCCCTACGACCAAAAACAAATACAGAAGGCTTGGTCGTCCGAGAAGAAATCGCCAGCATTATAAACAGTCTAATGGTCGGAGAAGAAGGAAAGCAAGTTAACAGCCGTACGAAAGCCCTGAAGATCGCTGCCGAGAAAGCCCTGGATGCAGATGGGTCTTCCACAAAGGCGCTCTCAGAATTCGCATCGAGGTTGGCCTCTGAAACAAAGCCAGAGTAGTTTTTTTTTTTTTGTTAAACAATAATTTAATTCCGTGTAACTTTATCACGTCCCATTTTATTTATTCACGAGTCTCAAGTCTATTGTCCATTACCCGATAAAGTCAAAGAGCATTTACATGTTTTTCCATTAGAAAACAAGTCCTCTGCGATCGCCGCCATGTGCAGTTCTAGTATAATATGGCTGTATGGTCTTAAATATAATATTAACAAAATAAGATCAAAATGTTGATAACTCCATTTTTTAATATCTTTATATTAAGAAAAAAATTCTCTTATTCTCTTTAAGTGGGTCATTAAAATAATTAGTCATAAAATGAACCAAAAATACTAATTTAAGCTAAGGTATTAGTAATACCTCTTTGATGGAATACTCGGACTTAGTGGGCATCTGACGTCTCGTGCCAAGAAGACTGCCAGTGCTTGGATGCTGGTACCTGTACTCTTTATGCCGGATTGTATCTAAGAAGACACATTCGAGAGATATTGGAGATAATTTATCTATACCAAGATTTTCTAAGTATGGGAAGCAAGCACTGTCAAAAACACAAAATAATGAGTAATAAGATGCCTTTGGATACTAAAGCTCAAATGGAGTCTAGTTATTCATGATAGAAGTAGGTAATCAGTTGATGATGAATACAACAATTTCCAGCTCGATGCTTAATTGTTATTATCTTTAATCATTATGCTTCGTATCTAATGCTCTACACCTATGGTGGCCCACTCTCTAGGTGGCCCCAACTGCTGGCAGCCCACTCTCACCCTCCTTGTCACACCTAATAGAACACTAATCAAGATTATGTCGAAGTTCGAACTTGAGATGATGCTTAGTTTCCAATACTAAGAGAAAACAAAAGAGAAGAGGAGTTTGATGCACCATGCGTATACCTTTTCCATTAGAAGGAAGTGAAAGTATATATATGCTTTTATACATGCAGAAAAGTGAATGAGAAATAAATATACAATTAATATTTTTTTAATTTCCTTAGGATGCTTGTCTTTTTTGAAGGAGGCCTTCGCTTTCTTTTGTTTTGACCAGATAAATGTTTCTGCTGTTTTAGGGTGTTTATGAAAGTCTAGGAAGGCCTTTATGCTTCTTTCTTTGTTAATGATGGTAGATAAACAACTTGGATGACTAGATGGGTGTTTTGAGATGGCTGTTCAACACAAACTTGAATGAAGAGGAAGGCAAAAATGATAATTCTGGAACTTAAGAAGCTTGACCGAGCTTGGTTTTTATCACAGAAGGCTCTGAAGCCCAAATCAGCTGGGTAGATTTGGCTATGGTGTTTTGGCACCCAGATGCTGAGGTCCTTACTCAGGCAAACTCTCCCGAAGCTACCACCTCTGTCCGCGTTCTAACTAGGCTTCAGCCCCTCCCACACCCGACACACTTCCAGCTCCCAAATGAAAAAAAGGTTAACTTTCTAGACACTGGTAGAGCTCAGGATGCTCAAATACCCGGAAAAAATGAACAAGAGTAACAAGTCTTCCTACCCTCATGCAGTACCTGATCATCACTCTCACCCACTATTACATTTTTTCAGTTTGATTAGTTTGACTGTTTCTGTTTGTAAGTTCCTAATTGGCATACAAATTAGTAGGATTCTCATTCCTTGACGTTTTTGGCTCAACGAGGTAGACAGCAAGACATTTGTCATCAGCCATTTGTCCTTTTTCAGCAATTTCAGGTATAGATTCATACCATGCAGCACTCCACACAAAAACAGAAAATGCTATCAAACAGGCACATATTTTTTTAAAAAGAGATTGTGAATCTCTAACTCAGCGGTACATATCTAACAACTTGACATCAACCTATGATCTTATAAAAGTTAACCCACAGTAACTTACCCAAAAATATCAATACAGAGCACAATGCAATGAAATAAGACTCCATTTCGCTTTTTTACTTCTGGCAAAGATGTCCATACCTGCTTGCTCTTTCTCTTTCTCGGCCTGCCTCTTCGGCTTCTCCAACCTCTCCCTCTCCTATTTCTTCACACAAAGAAACAAATCGGCTGGTCAGTATGATGATATTTTTTTATATTTTATTTTGGCGTTACATGGGAACACTTACGTTTGTACTTACGTCACAGAACATGGAAGAGCACGAAGAGTTCTTTTGCTACACGACCTACGTACGCAGTCACGTTGTATTGACAAACGTGACTGACAAGGTCAGTCAAAGCTGAGTTTCTTGGCCGACACGCTCGTCTGCGGCATGTTGTGTTGAGAAGGCCAGTTGAAGTGGAGTTTCTTGGTCGACACGCTCGTGTGGGGCACGTAGAAACAAATATAAACCACGGGAGCGACGGGTCCAGAAAGTAGGCAAAACCATCTCATGTGGTAACAGTGTCTCTGTAAGTCAAGAATTCATCAGCCATGGAAGAAAGAACTCACGTAGCTGTTCTGACTTCTCCGGGGATGGGCCACGTCATCCCCATGGTGGAGTTTGCCAAGCTCCTCACTCTTCGCCATGGCATCCGTGTGACTTGTATTGTTCCCTCAACTGGGCCTCCGTCCAAAGCCATGGAAGCTGTTCTGGAATCTCTTCCCGACGGCATAGACCATATCCTTCTTCCGCCGCCGAGCTTGGAGGACGTCGAAGGCAAAGAGCCAGGAGTCCAGATTATTCATACAGTTAATCGTTCTCTTCCATCTCTTAGTGAAGTATTGAAGTCGTTAACTGCAAGTACGCCAGTTTCTGCACTTGTTGTTGATCCTTGTGTGAGCCAAGGGTTCGAAGTCGCTAAGGAACTCAACATCTCGCCTTTCATTTTTTTTCCCGTCAAATGCTGCGACGCTTGCCTTGTTGTTGCATTTGCCAAAGTTGGACGAGACAATTTCATGTGAGTATAGAGACCTGACAGATCCCGTGGAAATTCCGGGGTGCATCCCTATTCATGGCAAAGATCTTCCAACTCCGTTTCAAGACCGAAAAGGTGAAGTTTACAAATATTTTCTTCAAATCCAAAAATGGTTCCGATTTGCTGAAGGTATTGCTCTTAATACATTCACGGAGTTGGAAGGACGAGTTATAAGAGCCTTAAAAGAGGAAGGAGCCAGAAACCTTTCGATTTACCCGATTGGACCCATCATTCAAGCCGATTCAAGTGCTGATCATCTGGACGGATCAGAATGTTTGAGATGGTTGGACAATCAGCCAAGCGGCTCTGTCCTCTTTGTCGCCTTTGGGAGTGCCGGTGTTCTTTCTTCTGATCAACTCAACGAACTAGCTTTGGGCTTGGAACTGAGTGGACAGAGGTTCTTGTGGGTGGTTCGACCCCCAAATAATGAATCGGCAAATGCAGCGTACGTCACAGACCAAAGCAAAGACAACTCTCTTGCTTTCTTGCCGGAGGGATTTGCAGAGAGGACGAAAGACCAGGGGCTCCTAGTTCCCTCTTGGGCACCGCAGCTCCAAGTCCTCAGCCACCCTTCCACCGGCGGATTCTTAACCCACTGCGGCTGGAATTCCACCTTGGAGAGCATCGTGCACGGCGTGCCATTAATCGCGTGGCCGCTTCATTCAGAACAGAGGATGAACGCAGTATTCCTAGCAGAGGATCTAAAAGTAGCTCTACGACCGAAAACAAATACAGAAGGCTTGGTCGTCCGAGAAGAAATCGCAAGCGTTGTAAACAGTCTGATGATCGGAGAAGAAGGAAAGCAAGTTAACAGCAGTATGAAAGCCCTGAAGATCGCCGCCGAGAAAGCGCTGAGTGCAGATGGGTCTTCCACAAAGGCGCTCTCTGAATTCTCATCGAAGTTGGCTTCTGCAACAAAGCGAGCGTAGTTTTCCTTTTCTCCAATAATTCCATTTCGTGTAACTTTATCATGTCCAACTTTAATTATTCAGCATTGCCAAGTGTGTTTTCCATTACTCAATAAAGTAAAAAGGCATTTACATCTTCTTCCATTAGAAAATAAGTCCTCTGTTAGCGCCACCATGTGCTGTTCTAGCATAATATGACTGCATGGTCTTAAATATAATAATAACAAAATTAGATCACAATGTTGGTAAAAGTGGATTTGCATTAACTCTATTTTTTAATATCTTTATTTATAAAAAATGAAGAGAAATTATTAAAATCTAGTTTTTGAGTTATAAAGTATTAAATTAAAATTTCATATTTTGATACTATGCTAGAAACAAATTCTCTTATTTTCTTTAAACCATTCATTACAATTGTTATGGATCAAATGAAAGGAAAATTCTAATTTAAGCCACAATATTATTAATACATCTTTGTTGAAGTAATGGTACTAAGTGGCCATCGAACGTGTCACGACAAGAAGACTCTGCCCATGCTTGTATGCAGATGCTTCATGCCGAGGATTGTATCCAAGAAGACACATCCGAGAGACCTTAGAGATAATTTATCTTCCACAAGATATTTTAAGTATGGAAAGAAAATACTACCAAAAGTATTTTAAAGAAAAAAGGATTAAGATACCTATATAAAAGCTCAAATGGAGTGTAATTTTTCAATATGGAAGTAGATAATTGATTGATGATGAATACAACATAATCTCTAGCTCTAGTATCAAATTGTCATGATCCCTAAATATTATGCCAAAAGGTTTAATCAAGGATCAATTTATTTGGACCAAAATATGCTCTAGTGACTCACCTATGGTGGCCCAATTTGTAGGCAGCTTCAGTTGCTGGCAACCCACCTTTGCCCTTATTAGCCATTGGAAACCATCATACAATGGTACATGTCTAATAGGACACACATCAAGATTTGCTCACGTCAAGTTCAAACTTGAGATGGTGGTGTCATGAGCCATGGTTGTCATGAAGGGTAAAAATGGAAAATAGGTGCTCTTGTAACTTATAAAAAGGCGCATTTGAGGTGAAGGGCAGTGTGATCATTTTGGTAAGAAGGGGCAACACAAGAAAGGGGGAGAGTGAACAATGTTGTTGGCATCAATGGAGAATTTTTAAGACTTCGCTATTGTTATAGCCATCCTAGAAGGGCTATATTGTTGGATTTTCAAGTAAAATTCATATTTTCTATCTAGATATGAGTTTGATTCTAATAAAGTAGTATCAGAGCCCTATTATAATGCAAACGGGTTAAGGAATCATGGTGAAGACACGGAGACAAGTCATGGTAGATGTAAAAGCTTGTTTGCAGGCTTTGGAAGCAAAGATGGAGTTCCAAGCTCATGAGACAATTGAGAGCTTGGAATCTATCAAAGCTTCCAATGCTAGTCTCATTGAACGACTGGATAAGCTGTTAGTCAAGTTCGAGCAAGTTGATGCTGCTCAAGTGGAGTCCTTATGAACCACAGCCTCTAGCATGGCTATCACCATACTTGAATCGAGCAAGCAAAAATCATTCTTGGATGAATCTTCAGTCCGGAGTAGCGGATGAGAACCAAAGTTGCCAATGGGGTTGTCACTATTGAGGACATCACAGAGGAGTAGGCGGCTTTGAAAGTGATCGAAGGTAAAATTTTAAAGGCCATGAGAGTTTTTCAACTGGATGTGGTGGCCAATTGTCGCACGAAAAAGAAACAATTTTGGCACAAATTTTAGTTGAAGAACAAATTAGGGATGCTTAAACTATGAAAATTATCGTACAAATATTGATGGCAGATCAAAAGTAAATGACTCTCACACTTGGTTTCCTCAAATGAATTTTTCTAAATTTGATCGAAAGGATCCTCAAAGTGGTTAGATAAATGTGATACTTTTTTTAAGTATGAATATATTAATAATCATTATAAGGTCAAAAATACCTTTATAAAAGGTTAGGAGACTTTCAAGCTTTCTTTTATTTTAACCACATAAATGTTTCTGCAATTTTAGGGTGTCTGTCAAAGTCCAGGAAGGCCTTCATGCTTCTTTCTCCGTTAATGGTGGTAGACAAATGGGTGTTTTGAGATCGTTGTTCAACACACCCTTGAATGAAGAGGCAAAAATGATAATTCTGGAGCTTAAGAAGCTTGACCAACCTTTCTTTCCTGAGTCGTATTTATCACAGAAGGCTCTGAAGATTTGGCCGTGGTGCTTTGGCTGGCCACGTGGCCAAGTTTCAGAAAGCGCCCTACAGGCTAAGGTCCTTACTCTAGGCAAAGCTCTCCTAGAGCTGCCACCTTTGTCGACGTTCCAACTAGGCTTCGGCCCCTCCAACACCCGACACCATTCCAGCTCCCAAACGAAAAAGGTTGACTTTCTAGATACGGGTATAGCACAGGATGCTCAAATACCCAGAAAAATGAACCAGAGTGACTCAGGCTTCCTACCCTCATGATCAGCACCTTCACCCACTGTTTCACCTGTTCAGTTTGATGAGTGCAGCTGTTTTTGTAAGTTCCTAATTGTCATACAAATCAATAGGATTCTCATTCCCTTACGTTTTTGGCTCAACTAGGCAGACAGCACGACACTTCTCATTAGCCATTATGACACCAAATCCATTATAAGTTGATTCCTTTTTCAGGAATTTCATATATAGATTCGTACCATGCAAAGGTCCACACAAAAATAGAAAATGCTGTCAAAACAGGCGCATACTTTTCACAAATAGATTATAATCTCTTTTTTTTTTTTTTTTTTTTTGGCAAAGATGTCCATACCTTATTAGCTTGCTCTTTCTCCTTCTTAGCCTTGTCTTTCTCGGTCTGCCTCCTCAGCTTCTCCAACCTCTTCCTATCCAATTTCTTTACGCAAGGAAACAAATCGGTTGACCAGTTTGATGAGTTTTTTTCTCTCTTCTTTTTGGCGTTATATAGGAACACTTACGTTTGTACATACGTCACAGAACACTGAAGGGACACGAAGCTCGCTTTAATTGTAGGACCAACGTAAGCAGTTACGTTCCATTGACAAGGTCAGTCGAATTTGTATTTCTTGGGCGACACGCTCGTCAGAGCACACAGAAACAAGTATAAAACCACGAGAGGCACGGGAAACGGAAAGCAGGCAAAACCACCTAAACGATACTTTCCCACCTTTGAAAATTAGCTACGTTTTGGTAACAGTGTCTCTGTAAATCAAGAAGTCATCAGTCATGGAAGAAAGAACTCATGTAGCTGTTCTGACTTCTCCGGGGATGGGCCACGTCATCCCCATGGTGGAGTTTGCCAAGCTCCTCACTCTTCGCCATGGCATCCGTGTGACTTGTATTGTTCCCTCAACTGGGCCTCCGACCAAAGCCATGGAAGCTGTTCTGGAATCTCTTCCCGACGGCATAGACCATATCTTTCTTCCACCGCCGAGCATGGACGACGTCGAAGGCAAACCGCCTGGAGTCCAGATTATGCATACTGCCACTCGTTCTCTCCCATCTCTTCGTGAAGTCTTGACGTCGTTAACTGCAAGTACGCCAGTTTCTGCACTTGTTGCTGATCCTTTCGTTAGCCAAGGGCTCGAAGTCGCTAAGGAACTCAACATCTCGCCTTTCATTTTTTTCCCGTCAAATGCTGCGGTGCTTGCCTTGTTGTTGCATTTGCCAAAGTTGGACGAGACAATTTCATGCGAGTATAGAGACCTGACAGATCCCGTGGAAATTCCGGGGTGCATCCCTATTCATGGCAAAGATCTTCCAACTCCGCTTCAAGACCGAAAAGGTGAAGTTTACAAATTTTTTCTTCGACTCCAAAAATGGTTCCCATTTGCTGAAGGTATTGCTCTTAATACATTCACGGAGTTGGAAGGAAGAGTTATAAGAGCCTTAAAAGAGGAAGGAGCCAGAGACCTTCCGATTTACCCGATTGGACCCATCATTCAAGCCGATTCAAGTGCTGATCATCTGGACAGATTAGAGTGTTTAAGATGGTTGGACAATCAGCCAAGCGGCTCTGTCCTCTTTGTCGCCTTTGGAAGTGGCGGTGTTCTGTCTTCTGATCAACTCAACGAACTAGCTTTGGGCTTGGAACTGAGTGGACAAAAGTTCTTGTGGGTGGTTAGACCCCCAAATAATGAATCGGCAAATGCAGCGTACCTCAAAGACCAAAGCAAAGACAACTCTCTTGCTTTCTTGCCGGAGGGATTTGCAGAGAGGACAAAAGACCAGGGTTTCCTAGTTCCCTCTTGGGCACCGCAGCTCCAAGTCCTCAGCCACCCTTCCACCGGCGGATTCTTAACCCACTGCGGCTGGAATTCCACCTTGGAGAGCATCGTGCACGGTGTGCCATTAATCGCGTGGCCGCTTTATGCAGAACAGAGGATGAATGCAGTATTCCTAGCAGAAGAGCTAAAAGTAGCTCTACGACCAAAAGCAAACACAGAAAGCCTGGTCGTCCGAGAAGAAATCGCAAGCGTTGTAAACAATCTGATGGTCGGAGAAGAAGGAAAGCAAGTTAACAGCCGTATGAAAGCCCTGAAGGTCGCTGCCGAGAAAGCGCTGAATGCAGGTGGGTCTTCCACAAAAGCGCTCTCTGAATTCGCATCGAAGTTGGCTTCCGAAACAAAGCGAATGTAGTTTTCTTTTTCCACAACAATTCAATGTCGTGTAACTTTATCATTTCCAGCTTTGATTATTCAGTGGTGTCAAGTCTGTTGTCCTTTACTTAATAAAGTCAAAAGGCATTTACATCTTCTTTCATTTAAAAATATTTTTGGAGTGACTTTTGCATAGTCATGTTTATCTTGATAAGAAAATATTAATTTTTTACAAGAAAAATTTCAGCATCATTCACATTTGCGTTTTCTCAAATAACCATGTTCAATATTCATGTCTATGGGAAAAAAAGAATTTTCAAAAATTCACCAAACACCTCTTAAATAGATCACTACAAATATATTTCTCTAACATGAACCTTACAAAAAATACACTTACCAATTTTATAATACATCCAAAAATATTTTAAATCAAAACACGAAATACTCTTTTAGATATCTATTAAAATTTTATCCTTTTTCTCTCTCTTTCGTAAGTAGAGACAATAAAACTTTGTTGATATAAATATAATCTAGAAGCTAATTATTATTGAGAAATTTATTATTAGAGAACTATATCTATCAAGGAAAAAAATTCTCACACTTCCTTCCATTCAATTAGAGCATTTTGTTTCATTTTACTCTATTTTCTCATATAGGTACTCCTTGTTAGTCTTTTCATGCACAACGTTATTTGTTGTTTGAAATAAGTATGTTCTAGGAATAAGGTAGTCAATCACATGTTGTTGGGTATAAGAGTTTCATTTAGTTGAATTTGAAAAGTGTATCCAAGAATTTTATCTTCTAGCATTTCATTCTGAATCAAGTGATCAATCATCTAATTATAAGCTACAACAAGAAGTTAAATAAAAGGTACCCAAGACTTTTAAGAACCCTATGAACACAAAACAGCATAACCAATAAATCAAATAAATTTGCATTAACTCCTAGCACATTTTTTCATTAGTAGGATCCATGTTCTTCGACACAACAACCACGCATGCACATGTGCCATGGAGATATTATGGACAATACCTTCATTGTTTATAAATCAAACTTGACATTCTATCTCAGACACTACAACCACGCATGCACATGTGCGTGCATACAAAACATAAATAAGTTATGTCGAGAAGTGAAAATGACAACCTAGGTGATGCTGGAATCTAACATCCATTGACCAACAACATTTCACTAATACAAACATAGAAGTAATCACACCATATTTCAATGAGTAGGAACTTTGATATGAACATAAATTATATTTGCCAATTTATTAAATATGAAATGATTTAAACAACTACTTGAAAAGGCATTCAACTCAACAAGCTCCAAATCTTAACATAGTGATTTGGGCTAAATTTAGCTTCTAAATGTGAATAACAGCCTCTAGCATTCCATAGTAACCATAGTCAAACGACAATCAGCCATTCATCTCTTAAAAGAAAGAAAATAAGAATTGTAGGGAAAATGCATCACATGTAATCCATTCTTATATGACTAGATCAAAAAATGCAAAGAGATTAGTCATCTTGATCTACATTCTCATACTGCAATAACCGTCATCTCCATAAAAAATCATAACATCCTTCGCGGTCACGATTCCAGTTTAGTTAGTAAGAATTAAATGTTCGGCAAATAGGCACCAAGTATTGCTTATTTGCAGCTACATTATTTGGACTATAAACGAAAAACCATCGGAAACCGATTCGCATTACAAGAGCAATTAAGAAAAATATTCGAAGTAAAAAAATCGCACAACAACCCGGCAGAATTCATCCTTTCACAGATGGTGGCCTTACCGGACGTGAAATTAACTTTCAGGAATTTGTAAGGGGGTTAGAAAAGCAACAACGGGAAGGGAGTTCTTCGGTGCAGTTTTAGGATTCGAAGAAGTGGGTTTCTGGGTGTTTGGACATTCTTGTGAAAATTTGGGTTTAGGAATTGTGGGTTCGTGTGGGTCAGTGAATAAGGAGGAAATTTTACCTTTTGAGGCACTCCTGGCGGAAGACGATGATGATAGGACAGCAGAAGCAGCAGGAAGCGGAGAAGACGAGAGCGGAATTCTGTCGGACATTTCGGGAAATTAGGAGGTCTCGTTCTGCGGTCTGGCTGGGTTTTCCTAAGGCTTCAAATATAAGTGCGATCAGAAAAATCTTGTAGCCCTCCGACATTTCAATCCAGTTTTAGCCCCATCTTGGACACGCCGAAGGAATGTGTCGAGGAAGCCCGCGCGTAAGAAGAAGGGCTTACCCGCGAGTTGCCGTAATTCTCCAGGCCAGCAACACTTTCCCTCCACCTAAACTTTGGAATCCAACTAGGTCCAATATTGAAAATGCTTGATTAAAAATTTATTCTCAAATCACAGACAAAGATACATTTTTTTATTTTCTAATTGCTTTCTTTCCGGATTGATTTGCAGAGGGGACGAAAGGCCAGGCTCTCCCAGTTCCTCTTGGGCACCGTAGCTCCAAGTCCTCAGCCACCATTCCACCGGCGGATTCTTAACGCACTGCGGCAGGAATTCCACCCTGGAAAGCCTCGTGCATGGCGTGCCATTAATCGCATGGCCACTTTATGCAGAACAGAGGATGAGTGCAGTATTTCTAGCAGAGGATCTAATGGCGCTTATAAGAAATTATTGAAATCATGTTGCTGGTCCATAGTTTTGTTCATTTATTAGAGCCTTTATTGGTATGGTTGTCCCAATGGGCAATTTACGGCGCTAACTGTATATGAAGGTCGTAAGCAGTTACGTTTTCTTAAGGTCGCAAAATATATATAAGCAAGGAGAAAGCTGAAAGAAAAACCAGCTCCTTTTTCATAACAGTATCTCTGCAAAATCAAGAAGTTATTGGCCATGGAAGAAAGAACCCACATAGCTGTTCTGCCTTCTCCAGGGATGGGTCTCTTCATCCCTATGTTGGAGTTTGCAAAGGTGCTCGCTCTTCGTCTTGGCTTCCGTGTGACTTGTGTTATTCCCTTAACTGGGTCTCCATCCAAAGTCATGGAAGCCATCCTGGAAGCCCTCCCTGATGACATAGACCATGTCTTTCTTCCGCCGATAAGCTTGGGGCACCTCGAAGGCGAACCCGTTGGAGTCCAGATTGCTGTTACTGTTGCTCGTTCTATGCCATCTTTTCGTGATGTTTTGAAGTCGTTGGTCGCAAGCAGTCGGATTTCTGCACTTGTCGTTGATTTTTTCGCGAGCCAGGGGCTCGAAATTGCTAAGGAGCTCAACATCTTGCCTTACCTTTTCTTCCCGTCAAATGCTATGATGGTTGCCTTGTTGTTGCATTTGCCAAAGCTGGATGAGACAATTTCATGCGAGTATAGAGATCTGACAGAACCTTTGGAAATTCCCGGGTGCTTTCCTATTCACGGTAGAGATCTTCCAGATCCGCTTCAAGACCGAAAAAGTGAATTTTACAAAGGTTGTCTTCAACTCTCAAAACGGGTCCGATTGGCTGAAGGTATTGTTCTTAATACATTCGCGGAGTTGGAAGGTAGAGTTCTTAGAGATTTGGAAGAGAAAAAAGCCGGAAACCCTCCCATGTACGTAATTGGACCCATCACTCAGACCAGTTCAGTTGCTAATCATTTGGACAGTTCAGTTCAGTGGCTGGACGACCAGCCTAGCGGCTCTGTCCTGTTCATCTCTTTTGGGAGTGGTGGCACTCTCTCGCATGATCAACTGAACGAACTAGCCTTAGGCTTGGAACTGAGTGGGCAAAAGTTCTTATGGGTGGTCAGAACCCCAAATGATGAATCGGCAAATACAGAATATCTCAAAGACCAAAGCAACGACAACCCTCTTGTTTTCTTACCAGAGGGATTTGCAGAAAGGACAAAAGGCCAAGGTCTCCTGGTTCCTTGTTGGGCACCGCAGCTCCAAATCCTCAGCCACAGTTCCACTGGCGGGTTCTTAACTCACTGTGGTTGGAATTCCACCTTGGAGAGCATCGTGCACGGCGTACCGTTAATCGCCTGGCCGCTTTTCGCCGAACAAAGACTGAACGCGATATTCCTAGCGGAGGAGCTAAAAGTAGCTTTACGACCCAAAACCAACGCGAAAGGCCTGGTGGACCGAGAAGAAATTGCGAGCGTCATAAACTGCCTCCTGGCCGGAGAAGAAGGGAAGCAAGTTAATAGCCGTATGAAAGCCTGGATGATCGCTGCCGAGAAATCACTGAATGCATATGGGTCTTCTACAAAGGCGCTCTCGGAATTTGCATCGAAGCTTGCTTCTGAAACAAAACGGGTGTAGTTTTCGCTTTCTACGATATGTTGAGCGAGGACAGTTGGATTTCACTGCCAAAGCTCCCAAAGCAGAAGCGAGCAACAGGTAATACGGGCGTGCCCCTAGGCCAGCATGTGCAGAAGCTTCTTTATTTCACCTTTTATCAATTATCCTAAAGAGTTAAATCTTGTCAAGTAGAAAGCCTTTGCGGAACAGTTTACTTTTCAATATGCTTTGCTCTTAGTAGTGTTGTAGCAGGGCATTTAGGCCCTGCGATTGTGATTTCTTATTTTATCAAACTACATCTTAATCTTGGTAAAAATTAAGAAAGGTACAGGAGAAAATTTTTTATTTAAAAATATAATATTCTATCAGGATATGACTTCATGCATTTGTATGCTAAATTTTATTAATATAAATTACTTTTCATGAAAAATAAAAATAAAAATTCTCTTATCAGATTTTTTTTTTTTTTTTGTATGTTGATGCACTTGCTGCCTTCAGCCGTGCATGCTTATTTTTTTTCTTTATAATTTGATTTGAAATTATCTTTCTTCTCCTACTTTTTCTCTACATCATCGGAGGTATGATGAAAATATATCTATATCAATCCATATAATTTGTATGATTATTTCCGATAAAGGGTTTGCTGAAATTTATTTTTTATGCCGTTATATAGGAACACTTACATTGTACTTGCGTTACAGAACATCGAAGAAACACGAAGCTTGCTTTTATTATAGGACCTACGTCAGCAATTTGGTTGTATTGACAAGGTCAGTCAAAGTTGAGTTTCTTGGCCGAGACACCCGTCAGGAGCACGCAGAAACAAATATAAACCAAGAGAGAGACGGGTGAAGAAAGCCTGCCAAACCATCTAAACAACACTTTCCTTCCTTTGAAAATCAGCTCCTTTTTGGTAATAGTGTCTCTGTAAATCAAGAAGTCATCAGCCATGCAAGAAAGAACTCATGTGGCTGTTCTGACTTCTCCGGGGATGGGCCACGTCATCCCCATGGTTAAGTTTGCCAAGCTCCTCACTCTTCGCCATGGCATCCGTGTGACTAGATGGGTGTTTTGAGATGGTTGTTCAACACAACCTTGAATGAAGAGGAAGGCAAAAATGATAATTCTGGAACTTAAGAAGCTTGACCGAGCTTGGTTTCGAAAGTCGTATGTATCACAGAAGGCTCTGAAGCCCAAACTAGCTGGGTAGATTTGGCTATGTTGTTTTGGCTGGCCATGTGCCAAGTTTCAGAAATTTAGCACCCTAGATGCTAAGGTCCTTACTCCAGGCAAACTCTCCTGCAGCCGCCACCTCTCTCCACGTTGTAACTAGGCTTCAGCCCCTCCCACACCCGACACCCTTCCAGCTCCCAAATGAAAAAGGGTTAACTTTCTAGACACTGGTATAGCTCAGGATGCTCAAATACCCGGAAAAACAGGCACATATTTTTTTAAAAACAGATTATGAATCTCTAACTCAGCGGTACATATCTAACAACTTGGCATCAACCTGTGATCTAATAAAACTTAACCCACAGTACATTACCGAAAGATATCAATATAGAGCACAATATACTGAAATAAGACTCCATATCTCTTTTTTACTTTTGGCAAAGATGTCCATACCTGCCTGCTCTTTCTCTTTCTCGGCCTGCCTCTTTCTTCACACAAAGAAACAAATCGGTTGATCAGTAATGATAATATTCTTTTTATTCTTTGGCGTTATATAGGAACACTTACGTTTGTACTTACGTCATAGAACATCGAAGAGCACGGAGCGTGCTTTAATTATAGGACCTACGTACGCAGTCAACGGTATTGACAAACTTGACTGACAAGGTTAGTAGAAGCTGAGTTTCTTGGCCGACACGCTCGTCTGCGGCATGTTTTGTTGAGAAGGTCAGTTGAAGTGGAGTTTCTTGGCCGACACGCTCGTCTGGGGCACGTAGAAGCAAATATAAACCACGAGAGCGACGGGTCCAGAAAGTACGCAAAACCATCTCAACGATACTTTCCCACCTTTCAAAATCAGTTTCTTTGTGGTAACAGTGTCTCCTTAAGTCAAGAAGTCATCCACCATGGAAGGGAGAATCCACGTAGCTGTTCTGATTTCCCCGTGGATGGGCCACGTCATCCCCATGGTGGAGTTTGCCAAGCTTCTCACTCTTCGCCATGGCATCCGTGTGACTTGCATTGTTCCCCTATCTGGGCCTCCGTCCAAAGCCATGGAAGCTGTCCTGGAAACTCTTCCCGACGGCATAGACCATATCCTTCTTCCGCCGCCGAGCTTGGAGGACGTCGAAGGCAAAGCGCCAGGAGTCCAGATCATTCATACTGTTAATCGTTCTCTTCCATCTCTTCGTGAAGTGTTGAAGTCGTTAACTGCAAGCACGCCCGTTTCTGCACTTGTTGCTGATCCTTGTGTGAGCCAAGGGTTCGAAGTCGCTATGGAACTCAACATCTCGCCTTTCCTTTTTTTTACGTCAGATGCTGCGGTGCTTGCCTTGATGTTGCATTTGCCAAAGTTGGACGAGACAATTTTATGCGAGTATAAAGATCTGACAGATCCAGTGGAAATTCCGGGGTGCACACCTATTCATGGTAGAGATCTTCCAAGTCCGCTTCAAGATCGAAAAGGAGAAATTTACAAATATTTTCTTCAAATCCAAAAATGTTTCCTACTTGCTGAAGGTATTGCTCTCAATACATTCACGGAGTTGGAAGAACAAGTTATAAGAGCTTTAACAGAGGAAGAAGCCAAAAACCCTCCGATTTACCCGATTGGACCCATCATTCAAGCCCGTTCAAGTGCTGATCATTTGGACGGATCAGAATGTTTGAGATGGTTGGACGATCAACCAAGCGGCTCTGTCCTCTTCATCGCTTTTGGGAGTGGCGGCTTTCTTTCCTATGATCAACTCAACGAACTAGCTTTGAGCTTGGAACTAAGTGGGCAGAGGTTCTTGTGGGTGGTTACACCCCCAGATAATGAATCGGCAAATGCAACGTACCTCAAATACCAAAGCAACGACAACTCTCTTGCTTTCTTGCCGGAGGGATTTTCAGAGAGGACGAAAGGCCAGGGTTTCCTAGTTCCCTCTTGGGCACCGCAGCTCCAAGTCCTCAGCCACCCTTCCACCGGCGGATTCTTAACCCACTGCGGCTGGAATTCCACCTTGGAGAGCTTCGTGCACGGCGTGCCATTAATCGCGTGGCCGCTTCATTCAGAACAGAGGATGAACGCAGTATTCCTAGCAGAGGATCTAAAAGTTGCTCTACGTCCAAAAACAGATACAGAAGGCTTGGTCGTCCGAGAAGAAATCGCAAGCGTAGTAAACAGTCTGATGGTCGGAGAAGAAGGAAAGCAAGTTAACAGCCGTATGAAAGCCCTGAAGATCGCTGCCGAGAAAGCGCTGAGTGCAGATGGGTCTTCCACAAAGGCGCTCTCTGAATTCGCATCGAAGTTGGCTTCTGGAACAAAGTGAGCGTAGTTTTCTTTTTCTCCAATAATTCCATTTCGTGTAACATTATCATGTCCAACTTTAATTATTCAGCATTGTCAAGTCCGTTTTCCATTACTCAATAAAGTCAAAAGGCATTTTCATCTTCTTCCATTAGAAAATAAGTCCTCTGTTAGCGCCACCATGTGCTGTTCTAGCATAATATGACTGCATGGTCTTAAATATAATAATGACAAAATTAGATCACAATGTTGGTAAAAGTGGATTTGCATTAACTCTATTTTTTAATATCTTTATTTATAAAAAATGAAGAGAAATTATTAAAATTTAGTTTTTGAGTTATAAAGTATTAAATTAAAATTTCATATTTTGATACTATATTTTAAACAAATTCTCTTAGTTTCTTTAATCCATTCATTAGAATTGTTATGGATCAAATGAAAGGAAAATTCTAATTTAAGCCACAATATTATTAATATATCTTTGTTGAAGTAATGGTACTGAGTGGCCATTGAACGTGTCACGAAAAGAAGACTTTACCCTTTATGTCGAGTATTGTATCCCAACAAGACACATTCGAGATATTTTAAAGATAATTTATATTTCGCAAGATATTTTAAGTATGGGAAGAAAATACTACCAAAGTATTTTTTTAAAAAAAAATCAGATACCTATATAAAAGCTCAATTGAAATGTAGTTCTTCAAGATGAAAGCAGATAATTGATTGATGATGAATACAACATAATCTCTAGCTCTAATATCAAATTGTCATGATCCCTAAACATCATGTCAAAAGGTTTAGTCAAGAATCAATCTATTTGGACCATAATATGCTCTAGTGAGTCACCTATGGTGGCCCACTTTCTAGGCAACTTGAGTTGCTGGCAACCCATTTTTGCCCTCATTGGCCTTTGGAGCCCATCATACAATGGTTCGTGTCTAGTAGGATGCACCTCAAGATTTGCTCGTGTCAAGTTCAAACTTAAAATGGTGCTGTCATGAGCCATGGTTGTCATGAAGGGTAAAAATGGAAAATAGGTGCTCTTGTAACTTTTCAAAAAGGTGCATTTGAGGTAAAGGATAGTGTGGTCATTTTGGTAAGAAAGGGCAACACAAGAAAGGGTGAGAGTGAATAGTGTCACCGGCATGAATGGAGAATTTTTAAGACTTTGCTATTGTGCTAGCCATCCTAGAAGGGCCTGGTGTCTCTTGTTGATTTTGATGTTTTCTTGTTTGTTTGAATTGTGAAGTCATGTTGTATATAGTTGGAGTTGTATTTGGCACAAGACTTTTCTTGTTATTATATTGTTGGATTTTCTAGTAAAATTTATGTTTTCTATTTAGATATGAGTTTGATCCTAATAAAGTGGTATCAAAGCCCTAATGTGATACCAAGGGGTTAAAGAATCATGGTGAAGACATGGAGACAAGTCATGGTAGATGTAAAAGCTTGTTTTTAGGCTTTGGAAGCAAAGATGGAGCTCCAAGCTCATGAGACAATTGAGAGCTTGGAATCTATCAAAGCTTCCAATGCTAGTCTCATTGAACGAATGGATAAGCTGTTAGTCAAGTTCAAGCAAGTTGATGCTGCTCAAGTGGAGCCTCATGAACCACAGCCTCTAGCATGGCTATCACCGTACTTGAATCGAGCAAGCAAAAATCATTCTTGGATGAATCTTCAATGCCGGAGTAGCGGATGAGAGCCAAGTGGTTGCCAATGGGGTTTTCACTATCGAGGAAATCATAGAGGAGCAGGCGGCTTTGAAAGTGATTGAAGACGAAATTTTAAAGGCCTTGAGAGTTTTTCAACTGGTTGTGGTGTGGCCAACTGTCACTATGACTTACACAAAAAGAAACAATTTTGGTCCAAATTTTAGTTGAAGAACAAATCAGGGAAGCCTAAACTATGATAATTACTATACAAATATTGATGGCGGATCAAAAGTAAATAACTCTCACACTTGATTTCTGCAAATGAATTTTTTTAAATTTGATCAAAAGGATCTTCAAAGTGATTAGATAAATGTAATACATTTTTTCAGTATGAATATGCTAATGATCATTATAAGGTCAAAAATACCTTATGAAAGGTAAGGAGACTTTCAGGCTTTCTTTTATTTTAACCACAAATGTTTCTGCAATTTTAGGGTGTTTGTCAAAGTCCAGGAAGGTCTTCAAGCTTCTTTCTCCGTTAATGGTTGTAGATAAATGAATGTTTTGAGATCGTTGTTCAACACACCCTTGAATGAAAAGGCAAAAATGATAATTTTAGAGCTTAAGAAGCTTGACCTGTTGGAGTGTTGAAATATCCAATTCTACATCAGGTAAGGCGATGGGAGAGCCTGGCTTTATAAGCTTCCGCTGGCAACCCATTATAGTATAATTTTGTGGTTTAGTTATGTCTTTCGGTTTTTAAGATGGTATCAGAGCCGGCTCCCGTGACTGCAGGAGAGTGTTAGAGTGTTGAAATATTCAGTCCCACATCGGGTAAAGCAATGAAAGAGCTGGCTATATAAGCTTCCGTTGATAATCTATTATAGTACAGTTCTGTGTTTTAGTTGGACCCTTTGATTTCTAAGATGACCAAACCTTGGTTGTTTGAGTCGTATCTATCACACAGAAGGCTCTGAAGATTTGACCGCGGTGCTTTGGCTGGCCACGCGGCCAAGTTTCAGAAAGCGCCCCACAGGCTAAGGTCCTTACTCTAGGCAAACTCTCCTAGAGCTGCCACCTTTGTCGACGTTCCAACTAGGCTTCGGCCCCTCCAACACCCGACACCCTTCCAGCTACCAAACCAAAAAAGGTTTACTTTCTAGATACTGGTATAGCACAGGATGCTCAAATACCCAGAAAAATGAACCAGAGTGACTAAGGCTTCCTGCCGTCATGCAGTACTTGATCATCACTTTCACCCACTGTTTCACCTGTTCAGTTTGATGAGTGCAACTGTTTTTGTAAGTTCCTAATTGGCAGACAAATCAATAGAATCTCATTCCCTTACGTTTTTGGCTCAACCAGGCAGACAGCACGACACTTCTCATTAGCCATTATGACACCCAGTCCATTATAACTTGATTCCTTTTTCAGGGATTTCATTTATAGATTCATACCATGCAGCTCTCCACACAAAACTAGAAAATGCTGTCAAAACAGGCACATATTTTTCACATATAGATTATTATCTCTTTTTTTTTTGGCAAAGATGTCCATACCTTATTAGCTTGCTCTTTCTCCTTCTTAGCCTTGTCTTTCTCGGTCTGCCTCTTCAGCTTCTCCAACCTCTTTCTTTACGCAAGGAAACAAATCGGTTGACCATTTTGATGAGTTTTTTTTTATCTTCTTTTTTGCGTTATATAGGAACACTTACGCTTGTACATACGTCACAGAACCCTGAAGAGATACAAAGCTCGCTTTAATTGTTGGACCAACGTAAGCAGTTACGTTGTATTGACAGGGTCAGTCGAATTTGTGTTTCTTGGCCGGCACGCTCGTCAGAGCACACAGAAACCAGTATAAACCGCGAGAGGCACGGGAAACGGAAAGCAGGCAAAACCACCTAAACGATACTTTCCCACCTTTGAGAATTAGCTACTTTTTGGTAACAGTGTCTCTGTAAGTCAAGAAGTCATCAGCCATGGAAGAACGAACTCACGTAGCTGTTCTGACTTCTCCGGGGATGGGCCACGTCATCCCCATGGTGGAGTTTGCCAAGCTCCTCACTCTTCGCCATGGCATCCGTGTGACTTGTATTGTTCCCTCAACTGGGCCTCCGTCCAAAGCCATGGAAGCTGTTCTGGAATCTCTTCCCGACGGCATAGACCATATCTTTCTTCCCCCGCCAAGCTTGGAGGACGTCGAAGGCAAACCGCCTGGAGTCCAGATTATGCATACTGTCACTCGTTCTCTCCCATCTCTTCGTGAAGTGTTGAAGTCGTTAACTGTAAGTACGCCAGTTTCTGCACTTGTTGCTGATCCTTTTGTTAGCCAAGGGCTCGAAGTCGCTCAGGAACTCAACATCTCGCATTTCATTTTTTTCCCGTTAAATGCTGCGGTGCTTGCCTTGTTGTTGCATTTGCCAAAGTTGGACGAGACAATTTCATGCGAGTATAGAGACCTGACAGATCCCGTGGAAATTCCGGGGTGCATCCCTATTCATGGCAAAGATCTTCCAACTGCGCTTCAAGACCGAAAAGGTGAAGTTTACAAATTTTTTCTTCAAATCCAAAAATGGTTCCGATTTGCTGAAGGTATTGCTCTTAATACATTCACGGAGTTGGAAGGACGAGTTATAAGAGCCTTAAACGAGGAAGGAGCCAGAAACCTTCCGATTTACCCGATTGGACCCATCATTCAAGCCGATTCGAGTGCTGATCATCTGGACAGATTAGAGTGTTTAAGATGGTTGGACAATCAGCCAAGCGGCTCCGTCCTCTTTGTCGCCTTTGGGAGTGGCGGTGTTCTTTCTTCTGATCAACTCAACGAACTAGCTTTGGGCTTGGAACTGAGTGGACAAAGGTTCTTGTGGGTGGTTAGACCCCCAAATAATGAATCGGCAAATGCAGCGTACCTCAAAGACCAAAGCAAAGACAACTCTCTTGCTTTCTTGCCGGAGGGATTTGCAGAGAGGACGAAAGACCAGGGTTTCCTAGTTCCCTCTTGGGCACCGCAGCTCCAAGTCCTCAGCCACCCTTCCACCGGCGGATTCTTAACCCACTGCGGCTGGAATTCCACCTTGGAGAGCATCGTGCACGGTGTGCCACTAATCGCGTGGCCGCTTTATGCAGAACAGAGGATGAATGCAGTATTCCTAGCAGAAGAGCTAAAAGTAGCTCTACGACCAAAAGCAAACACAGAAAGCCTGGTCGTCCGAGAAGAAATCGCAAGCGTTGTAAACAATCTGATGGTCGGAGAAGACGGAAAGCAAGTTAACAGCCGTATGAAAGCCCTGAAAGTCGCTGCCGAGAAAGCGCTGAATGCAGGTGGGTCTTCCACAAAAGCGCTCTCTGAATTCGCATCGAAGTTGGCTTCCGAAACAAAGCGAATGTAGTTTTCTTTTCCACAACAATTCAATGTCTTGTAACTTTATCATTTCCAGCTTTGATTATTCAGTGGTGTCAAGTCTGTTGTCCTTTACCTTATGAAGTCAAAAGGCATTTACATCTTCTTCCATTAAAAACAATTTTTGGAGTGACTATTGCATAGTCATGTTTATCTCGATAAGAAAATATTAATTTTTTACAAGAAAAATTTCAGCATCATTCACATTTGCGTTTTCTCAAATAACCATGTTCAATATTCATGTCTATGGGAAAAAAAGAATTTTCAAAAATTCACCAAACACCTCTCTTAAATAGATCACTCCAAATATATTTCTCTTACATGAACCTCGTAAAAAATACACTTACCAATTTTATAATACATCCAAAAATGTTTTAAATCAAAACACGTAAATACTCTTTTAAATATCTATTAAAAATTTATCACTTTTCTCTCTCTTTTCATAGGTAGAGACAATAAGACTTTGTTGATGTAAATATAATCTAAAAGCTAATTATTATCGAGAAATTTACCATTAGAGAACTATATCGATTAAGGAAAAAAAATTCTCACACTTCCTTCCATTCAATTAGAGTATTTTGTTTCATTTTACTCTATTTTTGCATATAGGTACTCCTTGTTAGTCTTTTCATGCACAATGTAATTTGTTGTTTGAAATATGTAAGAAGGACTAAGGTAGCCAATCACAAGTTATTAGGTATAATATTTCATTTAGTTGAATTTGGAAAGTGTATCCAAGAATTTCATCTTCTAACATCTCATTCTAAATCAAGTGATCAATCATCTAACTATAAGCTACAACAAGAAGGTAAATAAAAGATACCCAAGACTTTGAAGAACTCTGAAAACAAAATAGCATGACTAACAAATCAAATATATTGAGGTTGCTTGTATAACTTTCACTCCTAATTTTATTTGACTAGTTAATAATGCTGGAATAAGAAACAGTCCACCATCATCTTGACTTTGTGCCATGGAGATATTATGGACAATACCTTCATTGTTTATAAATCAAACTTGACATTCTATCTCAGACACAACAACCACGCGTGCACATGTGCGTGCATACAAAACATAAATAAGTTATGTCGAGAAGTGAAAATGACAATCTAGGTGATGCTGGAATCTAACATCTATTGACCAACAACATTTCACTAATACAAACATAGAAGTAATCACACAATGTTACAATGAGTAGGAACTTTGATATGAACATAAATTATGCTCACCAATTTATTAAATATGAAATAATTTGAACAACTACTTGAACAAGTATTCAACTCAACAAGGTCCAAATCTTAACACAATGCTCTGTGCTAAATTTAGCGTCTAAATGTGAATAACAGCCTCTAGCATTTCATAGTAACCATAGTCAAGCCACAATCAGCTATTCATCTCTTAAAAGAAAGAAAATAAGAATTATAGGGAAAATGCATCAAATGTAATCCATTCTTATATGACTGGATCAAAAAATGCAAAGAGATTAGTCATCTTGATCTACATTCTTATACTGCAATAACTGTCATCTCCATAAAAACTCATAACATCCTTCGCGGTCCCGATTCCAGTTTAGTTAGTAAGAATTAAATGTTCGGCAAATAGGCACCAAGTACTGCTTATTTACAGCTACATTATTTGGACTATAACCTCTCCTCCAAACCCCATAAACGAAAAACCATCGGAAACCCGATTCGCATTACAAAAGCAATTAAGAAAAATATTCAAAGTAAAAAAATCGCACAACAACCCGGCAAAGTTCATCCTTTCACAGAGGAAAATCACAGTAGAGTAATGATTACTCCTAGCAAGTGCACCAAATAATGATTGAAGATGAAATTGGCGAAGGTGGTTGCATGCGAAGCATGTGATCAAAGAAGTGCAATGCTTCACCGATGGTGGCCTTACCGGACATGAAATTAACTTTCAAGAATTTGTAAGGGGGTTAGAAAAGCAACAACGAGAAGGGAGTTCTTCGGTGCAGTTTTAGGATTCGAAGAAGTGGGTTTCTGGGTGTTTGGACATTCTTGTGAAAAGTTGGGTTTAGGAGTTGTGGGTTCGTGTGGGTCAGTGAATAAGGAGGAAATTTTACCTTTTAAGGCACTCCTGGCGGAAGACGATGATGATAGGACAGCAGAAGCAGCACGAAGCGGAGAAGACGAGAGCGGAATTCTGCCGGCCATTTTGGGAAATTAGGAGGTCTCGTTCTGCGGTCAGGCTGGGTTTTCCTAAGGCTTCAAATATAGTCCGATCAGAAAAATCTTCGTAGCCCTCTAAAATTTCAATCCAGTTTTTGTCCCATCTTGGACAGGCCGAAGGAATGCGCCGAGAAAGCCCGCGAGGAACAAGAAGGGCTTAACCGCGAGTTGCTGTAATTCTCCAGGCCAGCAACACTTTCCTTCCACCTAAACTTTCGAATCCAACTACGTCCAATAACGAAAATGCTTGATTATAAATTTATTCTCAAATCACAGACAAAGATACATTTTTTTTTTTTTAATTTTCTAATTGCTTTCTTTCCGGATGGATTTGCAGAGAGGAAGAAAGGCCAGGGTCTCCTAGTTCCCTCTTGGGCACCGCAGCTCCAAGTCCTCAGCCACCATTCCACCGGCGGATTCTTAACACACTGCGGCAGGAATTCCACCTTGGAAAGCCTCGTGCATGGCGTGCCATTAATCGCATGGCCACTTTACGCAGAACAGAGGATGAGTGCAGTATTTCTAGCAGAGGATCTAATGGCGCTTATATAAGAAATTATTGAAATCATGTTGCTGGTCCATAGTTTTGTTCATTTATTAGAGCCTTTATTGGTATGGTTGTCCCAATGGGCAATTTACGGCGCTAACTGTATATGAAGGTCGTAAGCAGTTACATTTTCTTAAGGTCGAAAAATATATATAAGCAAGGAGAAAGCTGAATGAAAAACCAGCTCCTTTTTCATAACAGTATCTCTGCAAAATTCAAGAAGTTATCGGCCATGGAAGAAAGAACCCACATAGCTGTTCTGCCTTCTCCAGGGATGGGTCTCTTCATCCCTATGGTGGAGTTTGCAAAGGTGCTCGCTCTTCGCCTTGGCTTCCGTGTGACTTGTGTTATTCCCTTAACTGGGCCTCCATCCAAAGTCATGGAAGCCATCCTGGAAGCCCTCCCTGATGACATAGACCATGTCTTTCTTCCGCCGATAAGCTTGGGGCACCTCGAAGACAAACCCGTTGGAGTCCAGATTGCTGATACTGTTGCTCGTTCTATGCCATCTTTTCGTGATGTGTTGAAGTCGTTGGTCGCAAGTAGTCGGATTTCTGCACTTGTCGTTGATTTTTTCGCGAGCCAGGGGCTCGAAATTGCTAAGGAGCTCAACATCTTGCCTTACCTTTTCTTCCCATCAAATGCTATGATGGTTGCCTTGTTGTTGCATTTGCCAAAGTTGGATGAGACAATTTCATGCGAGTATAGAGATATGATAGTGTTGAGTTTATATTTGGGCCGATTATTCAGCCCAAATCCTTTTTACCTTAAGTGCCGGGTTTGGGCCTGTCCAACCTGGCCCAAAGGCACGACGCGTTATGCGTCGTCTTCAACCTATTTCTATTGAAATAGGTTGATTTTTCTTCTTTAATCAAGTAATTCGATTTCAGAAAAGAGAGAGATCTTTACCCTTTTTTGTCTTAGATCTCGGTCTCCTTGGAGGATTTCTGTTTCTAAGATGGTACCGGAGCCTACCTAAGGAATCCGTTTTCGTTCTGGTAAGCTTCTCTCTCCCTTTTCATACTTTTTTGTTCTCTACCCTGTTTAGAGCCAAAATCGGATTTTTTTTGTTTGATTACTTGATTCAGAGACGATTTGCCTTCAAATTGTCTTCTTTTTGGTACTTTTTTGCCCGATTTCCGTCGCTTTACGTCGATTTCCGGTGTTTTTCTGGTCTTTTCCGTCTTTCGTTGTGACCATTGGACGGAATCGCGGCCGCTGCTCAAAATGGCACGTTTTGTCTAAGGTTAGGGTTTTCCTCCCTAAACGCACCGTTTTCGCCTAGGTTAGGGCCGTATTTCGGTCCTTTCCAAACGGACCGTTTTGTCACTTCAAAACAGCGCGTTTTCCCTTCGGTTAGGGTTTTTCTGTCGCGCTTCTAACCGCACAGTTTCACTAAACGATTAAACGGCGCGTTTTGCTTTAGGGTTAGGGTTTCTTCGCCCTCCTCAAAACGCACAGTTTTTTTGTCTTCCCATTTAAGCGCACCGTTTCCGTAAAACGGAGAGCACCATTTTGGCCTAGGGTTAGGGTTTTCTCTGCCCGACCTAAACGCACCGTTTCATCACCCCGGAGCGCACCGTTTTACTACACGGTTTAAACGCACCGTTTTCTCCGGTTCGGACTCCTCGTTGGGTCGCGAATTCAGCTCCCGTTTCCCGGATCCCTACCCGCTTCAGCGACCCGGGTCATATCTTCTTGGCCGCCGCCATCGCCTATTCGCAACCGTCCGCCGCCAATTCGTCGCCGTTCCAACTAGTTTCGCCGTCACTGTGGTCGTCGTTTCTCCACTGCCGCACTCGGCCGCTGTCGTCGGTCGTTTGCCACCGTTTGTGGCCGTTATCCGCCGCAGTTCCTTTTCGACTGCCGTCCGTCGTTGACCGCCGCCGTCTGCCATTGACCACTGCCGTCCGTCGTTGTCGCCGCCGTCCGCCGTTGATTGTCGCCGTCCACTGCCGTCCGACGCCGACTGCCGCCGCCAAAAAAAAAAAAAACAATTTGGACCTTTTTCGCTACTGTTTTCCCCACTACACGTTTCTGCAGGCATGAGGTCCAGATCTGAGCATTCCAAGCATGGCAATTCAGCCGAAACTCCAGATCCACTTCATCTTGCTGCCGGCGATGTCTCTACCGCCGTTTTGGTTCCCCAACTTCTCACGAGATCTTTGGATTACTTCCCTTGGAAGCGTAAGATGCTTATCGCCCTTGGCTCTAGAGATAAACTTGCTTTTTCAAATGGCAAGCTACCCAAGCCTACTGATGATGACCCCCGGGCTGCCCTTTGGGATAAATGCAACTTGATTGTGCTGTCTTGGTTGATGCACTCGTCTTCTCCTAAGATTGCAAACTCGATTTCTATGCACTGGACTGCTAATGCTGCTTGGAAGATGTTGGAGACTTGTTATTGTAAAATTACGGGGACTCGTCGTTATGATTTGGAACAACGCATTAGCGAAGTCAAGCAACAACCGGATGAACCTGTCGTCACATATTTTACTCGCCTTAGTGATCTTTGGGCTGAACTGGATAAATGTCTCCCGACGATTAAATGCAAGTGTAACAAATGCACTTGCGATTTTCTGGCATTACTGATTGTCGAGCGAGAATCTGGATGCGTTGTTCACTTTCTTTTGGGTCTTCAGCCTATCTATACTACTGTGCGCAGTAACCTCACTTCTCGTACTACTATGCCATCTCTGGATGAGGTTTTTCTGTTGATCACTGATGAAGAACATTAACGTAGCTTGCACGTTGAGAATGACAAACCTAACTTATCTGCCTTTACAGTACAGACTCCTCTATCACTTGGAGGGGGGTTTGGCACTAGTCGGCATAATGGTCGTTCTTCTACGGCTGGTAATTTGCGATCTTCCTCTGGTGCTGGATCTGGCCAAGGGGGGTCAAAGTCATTTTTTTGTGATCATTGTCAGCGTTCGGGTCACACCAAGGACATATGTTATCAGTTGGTCAGATATCCTAATCAACCTAATCGTTCTAGACCTCTGAAGAATAAAGGTGGCAACTGTAGTTCAGCACATGCAGTGAGTGCTGATTCTAGAGAGCAACCCTCACCTGTTATGAGTACTACTACCCCGGTGCAGCACATTGCTCCTTCTGGCCAGAGTCTCACACATGAGCAATATTAGCAGGTGGTTAAGCTCCTTAGCCACTTTGGGCCTACTGAGCCCATGGCAAACTTTGCAGGTACTGTTTCTTCCTTACAAATTTCGTCTTTATCTGATTGGTTAATTGACTCAGGGGCAAGTGACCACATTACGTGTGACCTCTCATGCATGGATAACATTAGGTCTTACACATCCATCCTTATTTGGGTCAAACTGCCTGATAATAATAGTGTGGCAGTCACCCACATTGGGACTGTTCGTATTTCTTCTTCTATCATACTTTATGACATCTTATATGTGCCTACCTTTAAATGCAAACTTTTGTCTGTTGCCAAATTTACCTTTGATAGTTCTTGTCAGGTCATTTTTTACCCCTATTTTTGTTTCTTCCAGGACCGTATGACTGGGACGGTACTGGGATTGGGCAATGCTGAATGTCGTCTATATCATCTAGTGTCTCCAACGGCTGCCACCGCGGATATTTTTTCCAAACTTGTTAAATCTTTTGAATTTAATGCTCCTAAAAGGGTTAATGTTTGTAGTAATACTATGTTTAAGAACAATATTTTGAGTAATAAACAAACACTATGGTATTGTCGTTTTGGTCATTCTTCTTGTTATACTTCTCCTGAAGTTTTTTGTATGATTTATCCTTTAGCGAAACAGATGCGTCTTCCCTTTACTTCTCGAATTTCCAAGACAGAATCTATCGTTAAGTTGGTTCATATTGACATATGAGGTCCACATAGGCACCCTAATCATGATGGTTCGCGTTATTTTCTTACCATTGTTGATGATTTCTCCCGTGGTACTTGGGTGTATCTCATGAGATCCAAGGGTCAAGCTTTGCATTTTTTGCATTCTTTCTTCCTTATAGTAGAAACCCAGTTTCACACTTGGGTTCGTCGGTTACGCTCTGACAATGGGTCAGAGTTTTTTAGCCATGAGTGTGTCTCTTTCCTCCAACTTCGTGGCATTCACCATGAAAGCTCCTGTGTCCATACACCCAACAAAATGGGGTAGTTGAACGTAAACATCAACACATTCTCGATGTTGCGCGTGCCTTACGTTTTCAGGCTGACCTTCCTGATCATTATTGGGGAGAGTGTGTCTTGACTGCTACTCACATTGTCAATCGTCTTCCTTCTCCGGTCGTTGATAGGAAAACTCCTTTTTCCATCCTTTTTGGTAAAGCACCATGTGTCTCGCACCTTAGGGTTTTTGGGTGCTTATGTTATGTTACGGTCATTCCGCGTGGGGACAAATTTGACCCCCGCGCTCGCCCTTGCATTTTCATGAGATATCCTTTTTCACAAAAGGGCTATCGTGTTTTTGACCTTACCACCCGCACCTTTTTTGTTTCCCGTGATGTCGTGTTTCATGAGTCCGTTTTTCTCTTTGCTCAGTCTCAGTCACCCTCGTCTATCCCTTCGCCTAATATTGACTCTTCTTTTATCGCTCTGGATCTTGATCCCTATATTGTTCCGTGCAATATTGATTCTCGTCCTTCTCCAGCACATGTTGTTGCATGATAACTCTATTTTTATAGAGTTATTTTACCTAATTTAAATAATAAATTCTCTAATGTTTGTGAGAAAATATTTGAATTCCTCTTTATTTACTTAAATTTGTCTTGTTTATGTGGCATAAGGAGGCATGAAGAAAAGGGACAAGCATGGAGAACCTGGTACTTATTATATGGCAGAAGATGGTCAAATTATCAAGGTGAAGGAAATCAAGATGGGCTTGGGCTTGGGCTTTGGATAATTGTTATTAGATTTTTATTGTTATTGGTTTTTTAAATAATTAGAAAACCTAGTCCTATTAGGAGTCCAAAGCCTAATTAATATAGAAGTCTAAAACCCAATTGTATTGGGAATCCAAAACCCAATGCTATTAGGATAAGGAGAAAGTTCTAGATCCCAAACCCTATATAAAGGAGGAGCCCTGCATAGAAGGAGGAGAAGCGAGAGAGAAAAGAAGTTGCCGCTGAAACCAAGGAGGAAATTGAGCACAACTCAAGAGAGAGGCCAAGAATTCAAGATTTCTTGAAGAGAAGACAAAAAGGGTGACAGACTTCTTGTTCTTGGATTCAAGATGCCTTCTTTGTTTCTTATTATTGTTCTTCCTCATTATTTCATTATGTTCTAAACTTCTTTTGTTAGAGCGAAGATGTAGCCTAACTATGATGATGTGAATCCTATAAGTTTTATGTTTTGCAAGATAGTTTATTTATGTGAGTTATATATTATTATGCTTAATGCTTTTAAGTGATTGGCCACCACTTGAATGATTTGATGTGTATGTTAGAGACTGAAAGGTAATAATATGCAATTGCTTCTTATAATATATAACCATGAATTAAATATGGATAGATATATACCATGTTATTTGTGTGGCTTTTGGTGATAAGATGATCGAAAGATTTATTGTAAACCAGGAATATTCACATATCCTAATGCATTTGGTTTGTTTCAATTCACATATAGAGATATAGTGAATTAATGAACTAAATAGGTTTACTATACCTAGACATAGGATAGTAAATAAATTAAGAAATTCCGCCATCACATAGATAATATCATTCTTGCAGGCATAAACTATGGAAATTCATATCTAGTAGTTATGGTGAAATCGGAAGCTCTAACATGTGTCTCATTTTGATTTTTCCTACTTGGATTCAATTTTAATTAGTCTTGAGTTTTCGTTTTAGAAATTTTAAATTTTAATTCATCTTCAACAATATTTTGATTTGCTAGATAAATTTTAGGATTAATTCATCATTAGTACTTAATTAGTTTAGTATTCACCAATCTTCGTGGGACGATATCTTTCTTATCATTATATTACTTGTTCGACATGTTCACTTGCATCTAAATTTCACCGAACATTGCATCTTTGGATTCACCCACTGTGGATCCTCCTCTTGTGACACCACCCACTGTGGAGTTATCCATTGCGGCATCGCCCACTCCAACGCCGCCCACTGTGGCGTCGCCCACTACGGCGTCGCCCCCTACAACATCATCCACTGTGGCGTCACTTCCTATCGACTCTTCTTGTTCAATGTTGCCTATCGTCCCTATTTCACCTGTCCGACGTTCTTAACGTGCATCTAAACCACCCATTTGGACCCAAGATTATCATTGTAACTCTGTTGTCTTCCTTCCTAGTGGACCTCGTTCCATGAGTCCTCGTGACATTCCATATTCCATTTCTCAATTTGTGACCCTTGGTAATTTATCTCCCACACATCGAGCATTTATTGCTTCTATATCCGCCATTCGAGAGCCCATCTACTATCATGAGGTTGTTAGGGATCCTAAGTGGGTGGATGCTATGTCTAATGAACTTCATGCATTACAAGCTAATCATATGTGGCAGTTGGTCGACTTGCCCCCAGGTCGTAAGCCGATTGGATGTAAGTGGATTTACAAGGTAAAGTATCGTGCGAACGGTTCTATCGAGCGCTATAAAGCACGGCTTGTAGCCAAGGGCTTCACTCAACGTTATGACATTGATTATGAGGAGACTTTCTCTCCTGTGGCCAAGATGGTGACTGTTCGATGCGTCATGGCCATGGCCTCCATGTTTCATTGGTTGCTTCACCAGATGGATGTTCATAATGCCTTCCTTCATTGTGATTTGCATGAGGAGGTATACATGTCTTTCCCCCCCGGGATTCGGCATTCCTCCACATGTCTGCCAAAAGTTTGTCGCCTTCTTAAGTCCATTTACGGACTCAAGCAAGCATCTCGACAGTGGTATGCCAAGTTTACTTCTGCTCTACTTGACGCTGGTTTTAAGCAATCTTGGCATGATTACGCACTGTTTACACTTCAGCGTGGTTCTACCGTTGTTGTTGTTCTGCTCTACGTTGACGATATGCTTATCACTGGTAATAGTGAGGCGGCCATCGCTCAAGTCAAGTCTCATCTTAGCTCTCGATTTCACATAAAAGATTTAGGACAAGCTAAATTCTTTCTTGGGATCGAAATTGCTCGTTTCGCACGTGGTATTTGCCTTAGCCAACGTAAATACGCGTTGGAGTTAGTTTCTGAAGCTGGACTTTCTAGTGCACGCCCATATAAGATTCCCATGGATCAGAATTTGAAGCTTATGTCTGTGGATTACGATGCCAGTGCTTCAGTTTCGATTGATGATCCTCCATTAGCTGACCTTACTCCGTATCAGCGACTTCTTGGACGGTTGATCTATCTCACGCATACTCGCCCGGATATTAATTATCCGGTTCATATACTCAGTCAGTTCATGCATTCCCCCAAAGCTTATCACATGGATATGGCTCTGAAGGTTGTTAAGTACTTGAAGGGCACTCCTGGCTTAGGGTTGTTCATGTCCTCCACCAAGGACTTCCAGTTGACTAGTTTTTGTGACTCTGATTGGGCGGTTTGTCCCATGTCACACCGTTCTCTTACAGGTTTTTGCGTCAAGCTGGGCGGTTCTTTGATCTCTTGGAAAAGCAAGAAACAAGCCACAGTTTCTCGATCTTCATATGAGGCTGAATATCATGCTATGGCGACTGCTGTTTGCGAGATTGTTTGGTTATTTAGGCTTTTTGGTGACTTATGGGTGATTGTTCCTCGGCCTATCTCTTTATATTGTGACAATGAAGCTGCTATTCACATTGCCACCAATCCTATCTTCCATGAACGCACCAAACACATTGAGATTGACTATCATTTCATCCGCGAGAAGCAACAACGGGGTTTGATTCAGACACGTAGCATTCGCACTCACGATCAACCGGCAGATTTGTTAACTAAAGCTTTATGTAGTAGACAACATAATTATCTTCTTTGCAAGCTTGGTGTATTTGATTTGTACAAATCACCAACTTGAAGAGGGGTGTTGAGCTTATATTTCGGCCGATTATTCGGCCCAAATCCTTTTTACCTTAAGTACCTTAATCATAAAAGAGAGAGATCTTTACCCTTTTTTGTCTTAGATCACGGTCTCCTTGGAGGATTTCTGTTTCTAAGAGACAGAACCTTTGGAAATTCCCGGGTGCTTTCCTATTCACGGTAGAGATCTTCCATATCCGCTTCAAGACCGAAAAAGTGAATTTTACAAAGGTTGTCTTCAACTCTCAAAACGGGTCCGATTGGCTGAAGGTATTGTTCTTAATACATTCGCGGAGTTGGAAGGTAGAGTTCTTAGAGATCTGGAAGAGAAAAAAGCCAGAAACCCTCCCATGTACCTAATTGGACCCATCACTCATACCAGTTCAGTTGCTAATCATTTGGACAGTTCAGTTCAGTGGCTGGACGATCAGCCTAGCGGCTTTGTCCTGTTCATCTCTTTTGGGAGTGGCGGCACTCTCTCGCATGATCAACTGAACGAACTAGCCTTAGGCTTGGAACTGAGTGGGCAAAAGTTCTTGTGGGTGCTCAGAACCCCAAATGATGAATCGACAAATACAGAATATCTCAAAGACCAAAGCAACGACAACCCTTTTGTTTTCTTGCCAGAGGGATTTGCAGAGAGGACAAAAGGCTAAGGTCTCCTGGTTCCTTGTTGGAGACCGCAGCTCCAAATCCTCAGCCACCGTTCCACTGGCGGGTTCTTAACTCACTGTGGTTGGAATTCCACCTTGGAGAGCATCGTGCACGGCGTACCGTTAATCGCCTGGCCGCTTTTCGCCGAACAAAGAATGAACGCAATATTCCTAGCGGAGGAGCTAAAAGTAGCTTTACGACCCAAAACCAACGCGAAAGGCCTGGTGGACCGAGAAGAAATTGCGAGCGTCATAAACTGCCTCCTGGCGGGAGAAGAAGGGAAGCAAATTAATAGCCATATGAAAGCCTGGATGATCGCTGCCGAGAAATCACTGAATGCATATGGGTCTTCTACAAAGGCGCTCTCTGAATTTGCATCGAAGCTGGCTTCTGAAACAAAACGGGTGTAGTTTTCTCTTTCTACGATATGTTGAGCGAGGACAGTTGGATTTCACTGCCAAAGCTCCCAAAGCAGAAGCGAGCAACAGGTAATAGGGTCGTGCCCTAGCCCAGCATGGAAGCTTCTTTATTTTACCTTTTATCAATTATCCTAAAGAGTTAAAATCTTGTTAAGTAGAAAGCCTTTGCAGAACAGTTTACTTTTCAATATGCTTTGCTCTTAGTAGTGTTGTGGCAGGGCATTTAGGCCCTGCGATTGTGATTTCTTATTTTATCAAACTACATCTTAATCTTGGTAAAAATCTTGTTAAGGTACAGGAGAAATTTTTTTGTTTAAAAATATAATATTATATCAGGATATGACTTCATGCATTTGTATGCTAAATTTTATTAATATAAACTTACTTTTCATGAAAATAAAAAATAAATAAAAAAATCTCTCTTATCAGATTTTTTTTTTTTTTTTTGGGCATGTTGATGCACTTGCTGCGTGCATGCTTTTTTTCTTTATAATTTGATATGAAATTATCTTTCTTATCCGACTTTTTCCCTACATCAACGGAGGTATGATGAAAATATATCTATATCAATCCATATAATTTGTATGATTATTTCCGATAAAAGGTTCGCTGAAATTTATTTTTTATGGCGTTATATAGGAACACTTACGTTGTACTTGCGTTACAGAACATCGAAGAAACACAAAGCTTGCTTTTATTATAGGACCTACGTCAGCAAATTGGTTGTATTGACAAGGTCAGTCAAAGTTGAGTTTCTTGGCCGAGACACCCGTCAGGAGCACGCAGAAACAAATATAAACAAAGAGAGAGACGGGTAAAGAAAGCCTGCCAAACCATCTAAACAACACTTTCCTTCCTTCGAAAATCAGCCCCATTTTGGTAACAGTGTCTCTGTAAATCAAGATGTCATCAGCCATGGAAGAAAGAACTCACGTGGCTGTTCTGACTTCTCCGGGGATGAGCCACGTCATCCCCATGGTTGAGTTTGCCAAGCTCCTCACCCTTCGCCATGGCATCCGTGTGACTAGATGGGTGTTTTGAGATGGTTGTTCAACACAACCTTGAATGAAGAGGAAGGCAAAAATGATAATTCTGAAACTTAAGAAGCTTGACCGAGCTTGGTTTCCTGAGTCGTATTTCTCACAGAAGGCTCAGAAAGCAACCTAGATGCTAAGGTCCTTACTCTAGGCAAACTCTCCTGGAGCCGCCACCTCTGTCCACGTTCTAACTAGGCGTCGGCCCCTCCCACACCCGACACCCTTCCAGCTCCCAAATGAAAAAAGGTTAACTTTCTAGACACTGGTATAGCTCAGGATGCTCAAATACCCGGAAAAAAAATGAACCAGAGTGACCAAGTCTTCCTACCCTCATGCAGTACCTGATCATCGCTCTCACCCACACAAAAACAAAAACAGGCAAATATTTTTTTAAAAAAAGATTATGAATCTCTAACTCAGCGGTACGTATCTAACAACTTGGCATCTACCTGTGATCTAATAAAACTTAACCCACAGTACATTACCGAAAGATATCAATATAGAGCACAATATACTGAAATAAGACTCCATATCTCTTTTTTACTTTTGGCAAAGATGTCCATTCCTGCCTGCTCTTTCTCTTTCTCGGCCTGCCTCTTTCTTCGCACAAAGAAACAAATCGGTTGATCAGTAATGATAATATTCTTTTTATTTTTTGGCGTTATATAGGAACACTTACGTTTGTACTCACGTCACAGAACATCGAAGAGCACGGAGCGTGCTTTAATTATGGGACCTACGTACGCAGTCAACGATATTGACAAACGTGACTGACAAGGTTAGTCGAAGCTGTGTTTCTTGGCCAACACGCTCGTCTGCGGCATGTTGTGTTGAGAAGGTCAGTTGAAGTGGAGTTTCTTGGCCGACACGCTCGTGTGGGGCACTTAGAAACAAATATAAACCACGAGAGCGACGGGTCCAGAAAGTACGCAAAACCATCTCAACGATACTTTCCCACCTTTCAAAATCAGTTTCTTTGTGGTAACAGTGCCTTCTTAAGTCAAGAAGTCATCCACCATGGAAGGGAGAATCCACGTAGCTGTTCTGATTTCTCCGTGGATGGGCCACGTCATCCCCATGGTGGAGTTTGCCAAGCTCCTCACTCTTCGCCATGGCATCCGTGTGACTTGCATTGTTCCCCTATCTGGGCCTCCGTCCAAAGCCATGGAAGCTGTCCTGGAAACTCTTCCCGACGGCATAGACCATATCCTTCTTCCGCCGCCGAGCTTGGAGGACATCGAAGGCAAAGCGCCAGGAGTCCAGATCATTCATACTGTTAATCGTTCTCTTCCATCTCTTCGTGAAGTGTTGAAGTCGTTAACTGCAAGCACGCCAGTTTCTGCACTTGTCGCTGATCCTTGTGTGAGCCAAGGGTTCGAAGTCGCTAAGGAACTCAACATCTCGCCTTTCCTTTTTTTTTACGTCAGATGCTGCGGTGCTTGCCTTGATGTTGCATTTGCCAAAGTTGGACGAGACAATTTCATGCGAGTATAAAGATCTGACAGATCCAGTGGAAATTCCGGGTTGCACACCTATTCATGGTAGAGATCTTCCAAGTCCGCTTCAAGACCGAAAAGGTGAAGTTTACAAATATTTTCTTCAAATCCAAAAATGTTTCCTACTTGCTGAAGGTATTGCTCTTAATACATTCTCGGAGTTGGAAGAACAAGTTATAAGAGCTTTAACAGAGGAAGAAGCCAAAAACCCTCTGATTTACCCGATTGGACCCATCATTCAAGCCCGTTCAAGTGCTGATCATTTGGACGGATCAGAATGTTTGAGATGGTTGGACGATCAACCAAGCGGCTCTGTCCTCTTCATCGCTTTTGGGAGTGGCGGTTTTCTTTCTTATGATCAACTCAACGAACTAGCTTTGGGCTTGGAACTAAGTGGGCAGAGGTTCTTGTGGGTGGTTACAACCCCAGATAATGAATCGGCAAATGCAACGTACCTCAAAGACCAAAGCAACGACAACTCTCTTGCTTTCTTGCCGAAGGGATTTGCAGAGAGGATGAAAGACCAGGGGCTCCTAGTTCCCTCTTGGGCACCGCAGCTCCAAGTCCTCAGCCACCCTTCCACCGGCGGATTCTTAACCCACTGCGGCTGGAATTCCACCTTGGAGAGCTTCGTGCACGGCGTGCCATTAATCGCGTGGCCGCTTCATTCAGAACAGAGGATGAACTCAGTATTCCTAGCAGAGGATCTAAAAGTAGCTCTACGACCAAAAACAAATACAGAAGGCTTGGTCGTCCGAGAAGAAATCGCAAGCGTTGTAAACAGTCTGATGGTCGGAGAAGAAGGAAAGCAAGTTAACAGCCGTATGAAAGCCCTGAAGATCGCTTCCGAGAAAGCGCTCAGTGCAGATGGGTCTTCCACAAAGGCGCTCTCTGAATTCGCATCGAAGTTGGCTTCTGGAACAAAGCGAGCGTAGTTTTCTTTTTCTCCAATAATTCCATTTTGTGTAACTTTATCATGTCCAACTTAATTATTCGGGATTGTCAAGTGTGTTTTCCATTACTCAATAAAGTCAAAAGGCATTTACATCTTCTTCCATTAGAAAATAAGTACTCTGTTATCGCCGCCATGTGCTGTTCTAGCACAATATGACTGCATGGTCCTGAAATATAATGATAACAAATGAGATCAAAATGTTGGTAAAAGTTGATTTGCATTAACTCTATTTTTTAATATCTTTATTTATAAAAAATGAAGAGAAATTATTAAAATTTATTTTTTGAGTTGTAAAGTATTAAATTAAAATTTCATATTTTGACACTATATTAGAAACAAATTCTCTTATTTTCTTTAAACCCATCATTAGAATTGTTAGGGATCAAATGAAAGGAAAATTCTAATTTAAGCTACAATATTATTAATACATCTTTGTTGAAGTACTGGGACATCCAATGTGTCACGACACGAAAACTCCACCCATGCTTGTATGCAGACGCTTTTACCCTTCATGCCGAGGATTGTATCCAAGAAGACACATTTGAGAGACCTTAAAGATAATTTATCTTCCGTAAGATATTTTAAGTATGGAAAGAAAATACTACCAAAAGTATTTGGAAAAAAAAAGATTTAGATATCTATATGAAAGCTCAAATGGAGTGTAATTTTTTAGGATGGAATTAGATAATTGATTAATGATGAATACAACATAATCTCTAGCTCTAATATCAAATTGTCATGATCCCTAAACATCATGCTAAAAGGTTTAGTCAAGAATCAATCTATTTTGACCATTATATGCTCTAGTGACTCACCTATGGTGGCCCACTTTCTAGGCAACTTGAGTTGCTGGCAACCCATTTTTGCCCTCATTGGCCTTTGGAACCCATCATACAATAGTTCGTGTCTAGTAGGACACACATCAAGATTTGCTCGTATCAAGTTCAAACTTAAGATGGTGGTGTCATGAGCCATGGTTGTCACGAAGGGTAAAAATGGAAAATAGGTGCTCTTGTAACTTATCAAAAAGGTGTATTTGAGGTAAAGGGCAGTGTGATCATTTTGGTAAGAAAGGGGGACAGTGAATAGTGTTACTGGCATCAATGGAGAATTTTTAAGACTTTGCTTTTGCTCTAGCCATCTTAGAAAGCGCATGGTGTCTCTTGTTGATTTGATGTTTTCTTGTTTGTATGAATTGTGAAGTCATGTTGTATATGGTTGGAGTTGTAGTTAGCATGAGACTTTTCTTGTTATTATATTGCTGGATTTTCTAGTAAAATTTTTGTTTTCTATCTAGATATGAGTTTGATCCTAATAAAGTGGTATCAAATTCCCAATATGATGCCAATGGGTTAAAGAATCATGGTGAAGACACGGAGACAAGTCATGGTAGATGTAGAAGCTTGTTTGCAAGCTTTGGAAGCAAAGATGGAGCTCCAAGCTCACGAGACAATTGAGAGCTTGGAATCTGTCAAAGCTTCCAATGCTAGTCTCATTGAACGAATGGATAAGTTGTTAGTCAAGTTCAAGCAAGTTGATGCTGCTCAAGTGGGGTCCTCGTGAACCACAGCCTCTAGCATGGGTATCACCATAATTGAATCGAGCAAGCAAAAATCATTCTTGGATGAATCTTCAGTCCGGAGTAGCGGATGAGAGCTAAAGTCTAAGTGGTTGCCAATGGGGTGGAAACTATCGAGGACATCATAGAGGATAAGGCGGCTTTGAAAGTGATTGAAGATAAAATTTTGAAGGATGAATCTTCAGTGCCGAAGTAACGGATAAGAGCCAAAGTCCAAGTGGTTGCCAATGGGGTGGTCACTATCGAGGGTCAGTCAAATTTGGTTGTTAGAAGTTATTGAAATCATGTTGCTGGTCCATAGTTTTATTGGTATGGGTGTTCCAATGGGCAACTTACGTCGCTACCTGTAAATGAAGGACGTAAGCAGTTACGTTTTCTTAAGGTCGCAAAATACATATAAGCGACAAGGGAGCTGCAAATAAAACCAGCTCCTTGCAAAATCAAAAAGTTATCAGCCATGGAAGAAAGAACCCACGTAGCTGTTCTGTGTTCTCCAGGAATGGGTCTCTTCATCCCTATGGTCGAGTTTGCAAAGGTGCTAGCTCTTCGCCTTGGCTTCCGTGTGACTTGTATTGTTCCCTTGACTGGGCCTCCATCTAAAGCCATGGAAGATGTCCTGGAAGCCCTCCCGGACGGCATTGAACATGTCTTTCTTCCGCCGGCGAGCTTGGGGGACGATGAAGGCAAAAATCCTGGAGTCCAGATAAGCCTTACTGTTGCTCGTTCTTTGTCATCTTTTCGTGATGTGATGAAGTCGTTGGTCTCAAGTGGTCGGATTTCTGCTCTTGTCGTTGATCTTCATGCGCTCGAGGGGCTGGAAGTTGCTAAGGAACTCAACGTCCCGCCTTACCTTCTCTTCACGTCAAACGCTGCGATGCTTGCCTTCTTATTAGATTTGCCAAAACTGGACGAGACAATTTCATGCGAGTATAGAGACCTGAAAGAACCTTTGCAAACTCCGGGGTTCATACCTGTTCATGGTACAGATCTTCCAGATCCGGTTCAAGACCGAAAAAGTGAAATTTACAAAATGTTTCTTCAATTCTCGAAACAGCTCCGATTAGTTGAAGGTATTGTTGTTAATACATTTTTGGAGTTGGAAGGAAGAGTTGTTAGAGCTTTGGAAGAGAAAGAAGCTGGAAACCCTCCCATATACCCAATTGGACCCATCACTCAGACCAGTTCAACTGCTAATCATTTGGAAGGATCAGAGTGTTTGAGATGGTTGGACGGTCAACCAAGCGGCTCTGTCCTGTTCATTGCTTTTGGGAGTGGCGGCACTCTCTCATATGATCAACTCAACGAACTAGCCGTAGGCTTGGAACTGAGTGGGCAGAGGTTCTTATGGGCTGTGAGACCCCCAAATGACAAATTCTCGAGTGCAGCGTATCTCAAAGACCAAAGTAACGAAAACCCTCTTACGTTCTTGCCTGAGGGATTCGCAGAAAGGACGAAAGGCCAAGGTTTTCTGGTTCCCTCTTGGGCACCGCAGGTCCAAGTCCTCAGCCACCGTGCCACCGGCGGGTTCTTAACCCATTGCGGTTGGAGTTCCATCTTGGAGAGTATCGTGCATGGCGTGCCATTAATTGCCTGGCCACTTTTTGCCGAACAGAGGATGAATGCAATATTTCTATCCGAGGATCTAAAAGTAGCTTTGCGACCAAAAACCAATGCAAAAGGCCTGATCGACCGAGAAGAAATTGCAAGCATCATAAACCGACTCCTTGCTGGCGAAGAAGGGAAGCAAGTTAACAGCCATATGAAAGCCCTGAAGACCGCTGCCGAGAAAGCACTCAATGCTAATGGGTCTTCCACAAAGGCGCTCTCTGAATTCGCATCGAAACTGGCTTCTGAAACAAAACGTTGAGCGGGAACGAAAGTTGGACATCAAGCGTCGTAAGTAGAAGTGGGCAGTGGAAACACCTGCCCCCAAGCCTCTTTATTTACTTTTTATTATTAGCTTAGAGTTAAATCTTATATAAAAATGGTATGAATAGCCTGTTGTTAAGTAGAGAGTCTTCGTAAAATAGTCTGTTCCAATAAACTGTGTTCAAACTAGTGTTGTAGCGAATAACTTAGTATTAAATAGAGAGTCTTTGTAAAATGGTCCAATTTCCAGTATACTATAATAGTTTGTTTACCTATTGCTTCACTAATTTCTTCTGTAGTATGGGATTTTTTTTAATAAACATATCAAAACTCACACATTTAAATGTCCAAATTGAAACTAAGAAATGCCAGCCTAATTAAACAAGGTACTTGTCTACTAAGGGTTGATTTTAACATCTGATTATATAGTTATTATGTAACGTATGTGGGCTGTTTTCTTGATTGTTGATAGGTTTTATGAGCTACAGCCCATGTTTCTTTTTATATTTTGTAACTATTTGGCTTGTAAAAAGAAAAAACGGTGTTTTAAGGGTCTTGTGAGTGCTAGTATTTGTAGTGTTTTTGGGAGAGGCCAAGCATCTGGAATTTTGGGGGGCATGCTTTTCTAGTCAACGTGCTGTGTGAGTTTTAGTTGTCTTTTCTGGACTTGAATTGTGCTTTTCCCGTGGAATGCTTGAAAGCCTTTTATTTCAATTTTCTGTGCAACGCGTTGTGGATTTATTTTGCTGCCATTGTTATGTTTGTGTATAGGAAAGAAGTTGAATGTTTGCAGGGTGTTTGTTGAAATTCCTGAAAGAAAGGCCAGAAGGCAGAGGAATAACAATCTTTTGGTGCTTATAATAAATTATTGAAATGACGTGACTTGTCAATTTCATTCTAATCAAACTGGATTTGTTCCGGTGGACTTGTATAAGAAGAGCATCGAAGATAATTCTAGAGACGCCTTTGTTTGCTTTTCTTTCTGGACGAAAGAGATTAATCATGGGATTTACGTAAGAAGTGACGTATTTTGAGAAGGTTCAGTCAAAATTGAGTTTCTTGCCGGCATTCTGGCCCCGGATGTCCCAGGAACTAGGAATATATATATAGGCAATGAGGAAGCCAGGGACAGAAAGCACGTAAAACCACAAATAACACTCTCCCCTTCCTTGAAAGTTAGCTCCTTTTTCGTAGCAGAGTCTCTGTGGATCAAGAAGTCATCGACCATGGAAGAAAGAACCCACGTGGCTGTTATGCCTTCTCCAGGGATGGGTCATGTCATCCCCATGGTCGAGTTTGCCAAGCTCCTCGCTCTTCGCCTAGGCTTCCGTGTGACTTGCATCGTTCCCTCAACTGGGCCTCCGTCGGAAGCCATGGAAGCCGTCCTGAAATCCCTCCCCGACTGCATAGACCATGTCTTTCTTCCGCCGGCGAGCTTGGAGGGCCTCGAAGGCAAGCCGTCGGGACTCCAGATTATTCTTGCTGTTCGTCATTCTCTACCATCTCTTCGTGACGTGTTGAAGTCGTTGATTGCAAGGACTTCTCTTTCTGCACTTTTTACCGATACTCTTGCGAGCCACGGACTTGAAGTTGCTAAGGAACTCAACATCTCGCCTTACGTTTTCTTCCCGTCAAATGCTGCGACGCTTGCTATGTTATTGTATTTGCCAAAGTTGGACGAGACAGTTTCATGCGAGTATAGAGACCTGACAGAGCCTTTGCAAATTCCGGGGTGCTTACCTGTTCACGGTAGAGATCTTCCACCTACGGTTCAAGACCGAAAAAGTGAAATTTACAAACTTGCTCTTGAAATCCCAAAACGGTTTCGACTTGCTGATGGTATTATGCTTAATACATTCGCGGAGTTGGAAGGAAGAGTTCTCAGAGCTCTGGAAGAGGAAGAAGCTGGAAATCCTCCGATATACCCAATTGGACCCATCATTCAGGCCACTTCAAGTGCTGATCATTTGGACAGATCAGAATGTTTAAGATGGCTGGACGATCAGCCAAGCGGCTGTGTCCTGTTCATCTCTTTTGGGAGTGGCGGCACTCTCTCATATGATCAACTAAACGAACTAGCTTTAGGCTTGGAATTGAGCGGGCAGAAGTTCTTATGGGTGGTGAGACCCCCAAATAACGAATCTAGGGACGCGGCATATCTCAAAGACCAAAGCCAAGACAACTCTTTTGCTTTCTTGCCTGAGGGATTCGTAGAGAGGACGAAAGGCCAAGGCCTCCTGGTTCCCTCTTGGGCACCACAGCTCCAAGTCCTTAGCCACCGTTCCACCGGCGGGTTCTTAACCCATTGCGGTTGGAATTCCATCTTGGAGAGCATCGTGCACGGTGTACCATTAATGGCCTGGCCACTTTTTGCCGAACAGAGAACAAATGCAATATTCCTAGTCGAGGATCTAAAAGTAGGTTTACGACCAAAAGCCAATGCAAAAGGCCTGGTGGACCGAGAAGAAATTGCGAGCGTCATAAACCGACTCATGGTCAAGGAAGAAGGGAGGCAAGTTAACAGTCATATGAAAGCCTTGAAGACCGCTGCGGAGAAAGCCGTGTCTTCAGAAGGGTCTTCTACAAGAGCGCTTGCCAAATTTGCACTAAAGCTGGCCTCTTAAATGAAAGTACTGTGGTTTTCTCTTTCTTTAATAATTCAATTCCATGTAACTTTATCAAATCCTTTAATTACACAATAAAGTCAAATTAAATAAAGAAACTGTCCCTTTAATTATTGAGCTACTCCTTGGATTGAACATTTAAAACTTTTAATATTGTGCGATGTTGAGCTTAATGTTATTGAGTGTAAAAAAATATGTATGCAGGACCAAAAGTTCATGTTAGAGACTTAATCTCTTATAGTGAAACTTAAATGAATAAATTATTGATTTAACTTTTGGACTAACTTTTGGTATTTTCAATATTCTAAAAAAGTTTATCCAAAGATAAATGCAATGATGAGGAAAAGTAGAAAAAGGATCATGAAAGCAAAAGCAGCGCAAACTAATTATTTTGAAGAGGGGGATACAGGGGAATAAACGTTCAATCCATTTTCCTATAACAATCAGTAGAGTGAAACGACAGCGTTTCCGCACCCACATTTATCAAGGCCCCACCGACTATGAAGCACACATCTAATCTGTTTTCCATTAACAGTCAGTAGAGTGAAACGGCAGCGTTACCCACATTTACCAAGGCCCGACCGACTATGGGTGCGGCAGCCTTAACAGCCTATTTGGTTTCAACGGTTCAGATTCGTCTTAAACGGATTTATCCATCAAAATCCAGGGACCGGATCCTGGAGCTTGCGCGAAGTTGGGAAACTCGGAGTCTGTCCCAAGTCATTGAGAACAGAACCGAAGGAGCGAAAGGCGCAGAGATTTCCTAATGTATCATCCTACTCGAGGTGGCGTTCGCGGTGGGCGAGATCGTAAGCTCTCTCTTTGTCTCTTGTTCTCTATGCGTTCTTGTTGGGATTATATAACGCTTAATTTACCGACATATCGTCTCCCCGCATAATCCATCGCGATGTATTTTGATCTCACTGAGTTATCTTTCCCGATATTTAGTGGAAATTTGGGATCCTTCACTGAGTTAATTTCCCCGAAAGTGGAAGCTGAGGTGACCGGATTATCGCGTTTGATTTTGAGCGAACCCTAGTTTCTCCCAGGCCGAAGCGCGCGTAAGCAAAGAGACAGAGAACTCAAATCGTGGTGTTTAGGAATCAGTCACGTTGCTTGATGATAGACGAAGGCTTGAGATTTTTTTTTTTTTTTTTGAAATTTGTTTTAGAGCTTGTAGGTTCAGAAAGTTATTAATAGGTGTATGTGGGTGTGTGAGGTGATTGATTTTGATAGGGTAATTGACGGTGCAGTGATATGGTTGCTTGATATGAGACGTGTAGTTAGGATCAGCTGTTTTGGTTGTAACTAATGTAGAGATATATTACTTGGAAAAGAAAAGTATAACATATTCCGGAAGAAATACTTGAGAAGTAATATATAAATTTTATATGATTTTCTCTGTGATTGATTAAATAATACGTGCCAACTACATGTATCTAATTTCCCAAACTTGTCCCTATTTTGTTTGCAAGAAACCTCGTATCATGTTTTCTTTGGTGCTATTTGGTATCTGATTTGATGAAATGCTTGTATATTACTAAACGTTGGTGTATAGTTGCAATAGTCCTAGTAACAAAGATATGCCAACCTCTTGAAGGCATACTGCATGCATCTAGTGTTGTGACAACTGGTATCCCTCACCAAGGGACAAGAGCTGATTGCTGGAAATGAACTAGTAAATACAGGTTCAGTGAGTTCAGTGGAGCAGCATAATCAGTCTAAGGGTTGTTTAAAAGAATGCAATTCTGTAGTCATTATACTTATTGCATGCAGTATCCAACCTTACCTGTATAAAGCATGGAATAGGTTAATCTCCTCTGAGTTGCCTTGATCGTGACAGATAAGCTTGAAGTCTTATTGCCTACATCTGTCATTGTGATGGCTTGATCTCCTGGATAATAGCTTTCATTTCTATTGGTTGCCTATGAGTTATGCTTTTGTGTAGTTAACGGGTTAGCATTCCTTTCCTCATTATTTGGGAAATGTCTCCCAAAATGCATAGCTCTGCAGGTCCTTTCAGAAATATGCATGCGATGATATTAGATAGCCTAGACTCTATTTTGATTAGCCTAATATATCACCTTGAGGTTTTTTGCTTTATTTGATCACTCTGTAAGAAATTACTGCATCTGCTTCTTCTGGAAAAGTGTGCAAATTTTCTTGAAAGTTTGTTAGATGATCTGAAACAAACTATCTATCAGATGGATTTCTTTTTCTCTAACTGGCATTACTGTCTAATATAGTTCTGATAGGATGTTACCTTGTGTTGCCCCAAGTACTTGAGAGTTACTTTATGTCATTATACAGCTGCATGACTTTTGAACATAATTCTGTTGAAACCTTATGTTTTTGTACACCAGATTTCTCGTTTGAATCTGTGTTAACATTTTGGTGCTTTGCTTGTGATGCACAGAATTTAGTTGGGATGATGTAAAAGTTGATAAACATCGAGAGAACTACCTTGGTCACAGCATCAAGGCTCCAGTGGGGAGATGGCAGAAAGGTAACTGTTTATCTCTGCTTCAACTTTATTTTCTTATCATGTCATATCCAGTGGAATTAATATGAGTATCAATGGAAACAATTGCTTGATTACTTCAGTGAAAATAGATGTTAGATTAATATCTCCACAAGCCACTGGTTGTGCTCTCCATAAGATTTTGCGGTTGTATGGATTGGTTTCATATTTTTTAAGTTCTGCGTAACATCTATTTTGAATATGGTGAACTTCACCACTTATTCAAAATGAGGTTCGGTCATTTTTTATGATTTTTTGGACGATCTTATGTTTGTTGGTAAGACTCAAAATCAGAGTTTAATCTAATTTGGAAGTTTAGATGGATTATAAAGCTTGAAGTTAAATAGATGGTTGGTGAGGAATCACTATTGGTATCACAGGTTGATAATTCATAAAGATGGAACATTCAGGGGGATGTGGCTCATAGAATAAGGTTGGGATGGATGAAGTGCAGAAATGCTTCCAAAGTATTATAGAGCTGTATCGTTCATTAAGTTGAAGAAGATTCGTCTAGTATCACCCTTCTAAAGACTCACTTGCTCTTGGTGTGAATTTTGAGTTATTAAGAAGCAGTATGTTTGTAAAATGAACTTCACAAAAATGGGATGAAACCATTTGCTTGATAGTATTCAGATGTTTTGGTGAATCATACTATGTTAAGAATGTTTTATTCTATGGTAAGAAAATAAGAGAGCAACCTTTGAGATGGTTTGGTTATGTGCAATGAAGACAGTTTATCATCAAGAAAGGGTGATAAATTCAAGTTGGTAGTGTGAAAGAAGTAGAGGGAGGCCTAAAATAGCGTTGGTAGAGTAGTAAAGACTACTATATTATTGATGGATCGGTTTGAAAGTGGTTCTCAGATTATCTAGCCTCTAACAAAGTGCTTTCCATGCTGAAAGCAGTAGTCTTTATTTCTTGATTTCAAAATTGTAGCATTACGTTGTTTTTTTATACCCTTGGAGACATTCTAGATTCTTATTACTTTTGTTAATGATGCAACAGGGAAAGATCTACATTGGTATGCCAGGGACAAAAAGTCTTTGGATGCTGAGATGGAGGCTGCAAAAGAAGAAATAAAAAGAATAAAGGAACAAGAGGAGCAGGCCATGAGGGAGGCTTTAGGCTTAGCTCCAAAGCGTGTTAGCCGTCCCCAAGGCAGTCGACTTGATAAGCATGAGTATTCTGAGCTTGTAAAGCGAGGTTCTTGTGCTGAGGACCTGGGTGCAGGGCATGCTGAAGCTGCTCGAGTTCATGGTCTTGGTTTCTCAAGGTACATTTCTGAAAGTGTGTCAAGTCTGCTGATATGCCATTCTTCTAGTTTATTATTATATATCTAAAAAATTTCGTGATACATGCTAGACTTGCAAAACCATCTAGAGAGTTTTTAAAATATTGTGATGGGTAAAATTGGTGAAGGAAGACATACCTTTTCCTTTTCTGTTAGACTAGCAGTTGTGAGTTTTAGTGATGACACGTTTTTTAAAACTAGTTGGGGAAGGATGACTTATGCTTCAACAACCAGAAAGCCTGTCTATTTGTGACTTTCTGGAGGGATACTTTTGCATATATAAATGTGCTTTTTGAAGCCAACTAGCCCTTTCATCGACTTGCTCCTTCAAAATTAATTGGTAAATGGAATTAAGCTAGTAATTTGAGGATTTTGGTCCTTTTGAGCAATAGGTTGAATTTGCTTTGTCTATTTGGTTTGATGCAAATTCACACGCAAAATATGTTCTAGGATTGGTGGGGAGCCATCTGATTAGATGACAGAACATGATGATGTCTGATGGCCCGAAGCAACCCCGAAACTTGTATTGGAGTCCAGGCCCACCTACATAACTCACCATTAGATGGCAGGTTGAAATATTTCTCCCACTTCTAGTATAAGTGATTATGGTCAGTCCAAGTTTCAGTTACCTAAAGTGCAGGCCTGGCCTAAAGATAAAGTTCAAGAAAGTAGCCCTAGCTCATATGGAACTGGTTTCCAATCGAGGAAGGCTACTGATTAAGGGTTGGATCTATAATTAGCATGTAAACAGGTATTTCTAGTGTGATAGATCTGTAATTTTTTAGCCACAGAGTTGCCTAGCCCCTCTTTTCCTGCATGGATCATCCAGATTTTAGCTTGGGTTTCCTTTCATCAGTTGGTTGTGTGAGATAGAAGCAATGCTTCTAATCTTTTAAATGCGGTTCTGGAAATATGCTCCCGTGTTTGGAAGAGAATCAGGCATAGCTTGCTCGCTAATCATCGTGTTGTACATGTTAAAGGCACCTCTCTAATTCTTGCATGAGAATCATACGTCCCATAAAAAATTTGACCTATACTAATAGTTGACTAGTCTTTCAAAGTATTCTATGCTATCACCCAGAGAAAGAAACTTGACTTACACTACTAGTGGATTAGTTCTTTCAAATGTTTTCCTTTGTTTGAAGGTAAATGAGTTTCTTTGGAAACGACGAGTGGTGAACTACTATATTTTTTATGCCCCATTAGGTAAATGATAATTGTCCACATTCCCCCTAATGTTTCTTCCCTTCCCCCAACCACCACCACTACCACCCCCCCCCCCCCCCCCCCCACCCTCCCAAAAAAAAAAAAAACGAAGATAATGATTCAATGGAGATATTACAATTCATTACCAGTGTTCGATATTTGAGGGCTCAAGTGTAAGGACAAATTGTAAGTGGTTCAAGAAAAAAAGCGGTATTGCGGGCACTGCTTATTATCGAAGTAATAGAAACTCAAAGCTAACTTTGTTTTCCAGGTTGTTTCTCATTCTTCTTCCTGTTAGTAGATATATACTGTCAAATGGAAACTTTCTCCCTGTTTCTTATTGGTAGAATTGAATCATTCATCCTGACTTCGAGCATGCTCCGGATCAAGATTTACTGAGACAGTATTCCTTCAATGATAAAGTCTCAGTGAATTTCATCTTTTAATTTATTGGAACTGAATTTGGATCTTACGTACTGTCATGGACTAAACATTTGGAGATTTGGGTAGGGATGACAATTTCATAGAATTTTGTGATCACCCATTGGATGGTCAAGCATTAGATTCATTGAACTAGTGCCATGAGGACTCAAAAAGACGTATGGAACTTTTTTATCAGTCATTTTCGGTGATGAAAAGCTAAGATGTGACATCCTGCTTGAAAAGACTGACAAAAGGTGACATTTTTCCTGCAACCTGCAACACTAGGGAACTTTTTCTACTTTTCCTTCCGCAGATGTGGAATCCTGACGCCAATCTTTATACTCATAATGATAGGCTCCCTCATGATATGCTTATCCTGTTCTTTGTCCCATTTCACCCTTTCATTAATTTTTATTATGGACCGCAGGGAACCCCGCCCCTGGGAAGAAACAAGTTCTCTTCAACCTGCTCTGAATGATGCCTCACCCCAAGTTGACAAGGTGGCCATGCCTGATCAATCACCTGCCAATCCTCAAGAGGAGGGATCTGAGGATGAAAGTAGCCTAAAGAAAAGGAAGCGTGAAGAGAAGAAAAGAGAGAAGCGTGAAGAGAGGAAAAAAGAGAAGCAAGAAAGGCGCGAGAAACGTCGTAGTCATGATTCCGAGGACAGGAGGAAACCCAGGAAAGACAAGGAGAGAAGGAGACATGACTCTGACTCTGACTAATGTCTCTAAAAATCTGAAGTTGTATTTCACTGTTCAACGGCGGTGGTAGATTTTTTCATTGTACTGTTACGCGTAATCTCTTAATACAATACTGATCTATCTAAAGTGGATTGGCTCAAAAGAATTCCTAAAGATGATTCCTGTTTATGGTTGCTATCGACCACAAGTCTTCCCTTTATCTTGTTGCAAAGTGTTCACAGTGCGTCTAGGCATATTCTTGAATTCTCCGTAGCTATGCAATGGTCTTGGTAAAATGCGTTTCACGCATTGAAAGAAATATAGCAATGGTATGAATTTTTACAATGGACGGCCTGTCTTTTTGTTCGTTGCTTGCAAGGTAGGGTAACGTTGGGATGGAGTCAAAAGGGCATTGGGGACTAAGAGAAAACTACTTTTAAACCAATCTAATGGTTTTACTACTACCCTTTGGCTGTTTCCTTCCCATTCTTCAATCTGTTCTAACCTTAGAATGAGATTCTCGTAGTTTCTTTACAATTAGAATGAGACGATATTGTTGAAAACTATATAAATGTATATATCTTATTGTCAATTTCTCAATATAATATTAAGACTTAAGTTTAGCTACAGAATCATATCACTTGGGAATAAATCTAATCACTTTCTTGTATCTAAAGTAAGGAGACACCAAAAGAATTATGTAGATATGCATATCCAATGTTGTTAATATTTTAATTTGATATTTTTTTTTTAACGCAAATATTCTAACAATGTAAAAGCAAAATATCAATATGAACCTTGCAACACTTGGAGGGCTTCGAAGCGCATATCTGCAACGACGCTTCAGTTGGCGGCAAAAGCGCACCGAAAAAGGCACAAAAGTGCAGATTCAAAAGCGGGCAGGGCGCACTAGCGGACCCAACGCACCGCCGGTCCCAAACAAAAGGGAAGCAAGTGGGCAGAGGTTATTCTGGAAATTAATCACATGTTGAGGGCATTCCCGGGAATGTGGCTCAGTTTTTTAGTATGCACAGGAAGCGTGTCTCTGTATAGAAACACAAGAAAGAGAGAGAAAGGGAGTAGAGGAAAGCTTTGATTGTGCTCTCTCTCCTCGTTCTCTCTCTCTCTCTTTCATGATCATCGATCATTTCAGGGAGCAATTCGTCTTTCTCGCTCGCTCCGTGTTGTAACCTAAGCGGTAGGGCTGAAGAGTCTCGTTCCGGTAGCTCTGATCAGAGCAAGATCGAATACATTGAGAAAACGTTTTCGTTTTTTGTGGTTGTTTGGTTGGTTGTAACGAGGAAAAATGGTGTCGGCAAACCGGGAGATGGTGGTGTTCTGCTTCGACACGCTTGTTGCTCACTATAACAGCGAGGATGCTCATCCTCCGGCCTTCGAGGAGGGTCATCAGTAATTCTCAAATGAAACCCTTGCTTCTTGTGTTTCATCGAGTGATGTTGTTGATTTTTCGGAGTTTCGGTTTTTTGTTGTTTCTTTGGAGTTTGGTTTCACTGTTAGACTTTGTTTATATTGAGTTCTCCCGTATGGTCGCGAACTTAGTGACGTTCTAAGTTCTTATTACTGCCGTTGTTTTTTTGACCCGGTTTGCTTTTGGTAGAGAGGTATTTTGAGGCTACATTTATGGAAGAATTAATATATTCTCTTCTTATGCTTTTAATCATGATGTGTTTGTTATTAGACTGCTATATTCATCGTACATACACGGTGCCGTTCTTATTCACTGTTTAATTGTTAGCGATTCTGTTTCCGCACAGTTATTGAAAATGAAACCATTATGAGATTTCGAAAAATTAAGAAACCAGAGTAATGGAACCACACTCTGCTGAGTAGTATGAAGTGAAACAAGAATACTGAAACTACACTCAAGCAATACAAGAGCGTCGGGCAAAGTAAGGGATGAAGTTAAAAATCCATACACCACTAATTAGGGTAGATGTTTCTTGCACTATGCTCCAATGTGGGTGTTTATGAGGGCTATTTCAAGGTTTTGGACTGGTGGATTCAAGAAAATAAAATTTTAATGAGGAAATACAATACCCAAAATCTTTCTTTGACATTCGGTGTTCTGCATGGAATGGATATTGTTTCAACAGTTAACACCCTTACTATAGATGTTAGAGGAGTCACATAGAGAAAGCATCCTGGTTTGCTAATGTGAAAAGGGATAACTGATAATGGTATTATGTCTCCAGAATGCCCTTTGTTCTTAGTGTGCTCAGATCGCTGAGTGGTATAATGTGATCAGTTTTACTTACCAAAATGGGCTGTTCAATCTCTGGGAAGGTGTCTGCTTCATTGAAAGATAAGGAATTGTTTCTAAGGGCCCTAATAAAGCTTAATAATGGTAAATCTCCATGTTTTAGTTCAAAAATATGCTAAAGTGCTAGCACAATATGTCTTTGTGTCTTGGTGGTTGAGGTGTACGAGTTTTGCTGTTGAGCATTGGTTTATGGAACCTTGTTTATAACTTGTCAGTGCTAGAATTGCTATAGTGTTTGTTTTTCTCCCAAGTTCACCCATTGTACTTATGATACTTTCATTGGTCTTGCGGTAAATGTATCTTTGTAGTTTGCTATTGTAAAGACTTCTGTGAGGAACAGAAATGTGATCTTAGCTAAGTAGTGTCTATGTTGGCCATTATGGACACTACTTACTGTTGGTGGATATTCCAGGGGTTAATTATATGACAGCCTCTTTGTATAAGAAATTTTGAACTTTGTGTATATGCTTGATGCGTAGGAAATCCTCAGGTTTGTTGTTGTGTTTTTCTGTGTGTGTTGTTTTTATATCAGACAAACTTAGTTTGTGCATTTAGGTGCAATTTTTGTCTATCAACTAGTTCTTTTTATGAAAAAGGGAAATGATGATTTTGCGGGGAGTTTACATCATTTAGTTACAGGGTTTCTATGTACAAATTCCTGCAATTACTGGAATGACAATTTCAAATTTGGAAATTAGCAGTTCAAGTTTGGTTATTCTCTTTTTACTCTTTCAAGAGCATGTGGACCCTAAGTTTTGTAATGTATAACTGGCTGAAAATTATTTTCTTCCAAGGAAAAATTACATTGCAGCGCTTGTTAGTGAGAAGCCATGGTTCTGGTATTGGGTGGAATGGACAAACAATCCTGCAACTGGAAGTTTTCATTCCAGGGTTTCTTTTTGTAACATAAAAATCTTAGTCATTGATATCTAAAAGAGAAATAGAGTAATTTCTTCTGATCATTCTCTGACAACTTTTGTTGTGAATGTGAGCCAAACTGATTATATATGTTCCTGGAGCTTTGAGTATGCAGCGAGAAACTGATGGATGCCTAACTGCATACCATGACATCAATAATTTTGAAACAAATTCATTGAGGATCACATAGAAAGGAAGGTGTTACTACCATTACCAATTTGATGTTTGTGACAAGGGTTTGCTGTATCTATTAAACCCCAGAATATTTTTGGTGTTTACCATCTCAAAGAGTACTTAGTGAGCTGAGTTATATTCCAAAATCTCCTCTCTCAACAGATATCAATAAAAAAGTTCCCCGCTAGTCATACAAATTAATCAACGAATTAGAACAGGAAGAAGAAGAAACTAATGAAAGTTTGGCTACAGATCCTCAAATTCTTTCAAGAAAAGCTAAAAGTGTCATCATTTTGACTGCTATGCTTTTACCCATGTAACTCGTAGTGAACCAAATTTAGCAGAACAAGTACTTAGAGAGAGTCAATTCCAAATTACAACTCTTTGAAATCCCTACAAACCTCTGTTTTTGTATGCTTTTCCTGAAACTCTCTGTTGAGTGATATCATTGGAAGTTGATTTTTTTCTTATCATTATATGGATTGCAATTTGCTGTATTACATACTATGCATTATATCACAGAACAACCTCTTTTTCTACTGTGCTTGTCTCCAGTTTTTCTTCTGACATATATTATTGTCGGTCAACTTTTCAATTGTATTGATTGCACATTGCCATGTTACCATCGTGCACATTATATTTTGGGTTGATCCTGCATAATTGCTTTCCAACTGTTAGATTAAAGACGTATGGGATTAGAATGCTGAAGTAGAGAAAGAGAACCTGATCTTCTTTATGTTTTCACCAGCTCAAACTTTAGCTATGGCTAATAGATTTTCCATCATAGTTCTTCATATTGTCTGTGTTTATATATATACACACACATGTGTGTGGTGTGTGTGCGTGTGCATTAGGTAAGTGCATCTGCCTACCTATGTTAAAACCATGGGATCAAGTGGGTCAAATGATGTCATGTGCTTGAATCTGGAACATGGTATTTAACGGTTAAAGGCATTGCATGTCACTCTTTTTCTCTATATGGCATACATGTTTTATTTGCTAGAGAATTTATATGGCATTTATAAGTCACATACCTAGATGGCGTTGAGCCATGACTTGATCACTTCTTCATTTTTGGTTGAGGAGGCCATTGGTGACAAGCATTAAGGTTCTGTAATTCTGACATGCATTTTAGTCCAGTGAGGCTCAAAACTTGCTATTCACTTATGCTGTGCAAAACCATAATGGCTATGCCTTTAGCCTGTTCATGCAGTACTTCTATAAAAGTGGTAGTTGAATACCAAATAATGACATTTTTTTAGTTCCATAAGATGTCAATAAGAAATGCAACTAATACTGAAAGGATATACTGGTCAATCTGCTAGGGCACTATTTGCGAATTTTTCTCTCTTGCAAACCCAGATCATTATGTTGATGAGGTGCTAGTTGTCATGAATTTATTAATTTTCAGTGTCACCCTATCATAGCGTCTTTACAAATTCACAATACACTTTGAGAGTGGGCTCTGATCTTAATTGCCATTTTGCTTCTTTGTCTTCATCACTAGAATGAAATATTTTCTCTATTAGTTTAGCTATTGCATCTTCTCCAAACCCATTGTTTGTGTATTTCCCTTCCTTTATTCTTTCTCTGTGGGTCTTAAATGGATCCAGTAACAGTATCAGATGTTTCCTTTACATTATTGTTTTGATGGTAATTGGGTATATGTTAAAAAAATTTGTTCATTACATGTTCTTATTAAAGAATGATGTGAAGAAACAGATGTATTTCTCTGTGACTTGCATATATCAATTTTGTTTGCATGATATCCTTATCTGACACGCACAATACTTGATTCCAGCCCATTGTTTGTTACCTGGAAGAAAGTGGTGAATGGTTCAGAGCCTCGTTTACGTGGATGTATTGGCACTCTGGAAGCTCGATGGTTAATTAATGGCTTCAAGGACTATGCTTTAAACAGGTATTTTCATATAAAAGTACTCGCATGTAGACTATACAGGTATTGTATGTTGTGACATATACTTCAGGCTCATACACAAAGTAACTCTGAATGGTCTGTGTTTTCATATTTTTTGGTGACAGTACTTTGAAAAAGTAAATTTTAGTGTTTGAGATGAAAATGAAGGATAGTGAGTAGCTCAGGAAGTTTATATGCGTTTAAAGAAAATGTAGTTTATATGGTAGGAGGGAGGTAAACAGAATTGAAGAAAAAAAAAAATCCAGATACATGTTGTTCTAATTTTTCTTCATTGTAAGTAGTTGGTGCATAGTGAGTCATCATCAGTAGGTAAAGCTTAAGTTGTAAATTAAGGTGGTGTACTCTAAAAAGAAATAGAAATCATAAACATTTCAGAAATAGCCACTAACTATAGTTAATGAAGGCATTGAAAAGAAAAAGGGAAACATACATGTTGCAGTCTTATTACCACTTTCCTTATCTTGCTGTTCCTTGTTGCACGCCTCTGAACCTTTTTTGTTTTGTCTGTAATATGTTGCAGCGCTTTGAGAGACCGCAGGTTCCCCCCCATACAGGCTAAAGAGTTACCTTATTTGGAGTGTACTGTCTCCATTCTTACCAATTATGAAACTGCTAACCACTATCTTGATTGGGAGGTATCTGAATCTAATAATATGCATCAGTAGCATAAAATGGATTTAAAATGGGAAAATATATTATGTTATACTTACGAAGTCTTGTAGCATGTCTGTTTTTGGTCCGCTTTTCCCACATTCTGAGCTTATTCATTTCTTACTGCAGGTTGGAAAGCATGGTATAATTATTGAGTTTACTGATCCAGACAATAATACAAGGCGAAGTGCCACATATTTGCCTGAGGTGGCTGCCCATGAAGGTAACGATTTTTCACTCTTGTACAAGTCCCTCAATTGCATGAATTTTTGTTTTTGGTTTTTGGTTTTGATTTTGGAAAGACATGGTAATGCTTTGACCTACATAGTTGTAATGAATGTTCTATTATATACTTGAAAAACATTAATATTTTTTCCCTTTGGTTTCAGTTTGAATTTGAGTGGGCGCACCATGACTCTTGTTCATCTGTTTCTGTTTAATATTTTGTTACTTCGCCTGCTTTTCTTCTTATAAACTGCACAGGTAGTCTTATTACCACTTTCCATTCGTGGAAATGAGCCAAGATCCTTAATGTTGGTCTAAACTGCCCATGTTTAGTCAGCCCAAAATGATTGATTTCAATCTTAATGTTGCAGTTTTCATTTACTGGGTCACTTATTCGCCCCTTTTACTTCAATTCTGCTTTCGGGGTTCCAAATTATAATGATGTGTGCATCTTTTTCCCAGGTGACATGATGATTGTTATCCCTTCTGAAACCGTACATCAATTTACCTGAAAAATACTGTTCCATAGATTTATCAATAAAGGGAAAAATAGGATCACCCAGAAGTACAATGAGTTTACCTTTTTCCTTCTAACCAAGAACTTAGCTTTTTATTCAGCTGATCAAGTCTCCATTTTCTGTACTTCGGTCTAGGTTGGACAAAAACCGAGGCAATAGACTCGCTGATGCGAAAAGCTGGTTACAGTGGCACCATTACTGAGTCAGTCCGGAAGCGCATACGACTGACCCGTTACCAGAGCACGCTGTTCACAATGCACTACAGCGACTACCTTGCCTATGTCAGGGAAAGGAGGAGTGAAGCTCCGTCTATTGTTGGGGCAAGGCCCGGGAACATTTGATTCTTCCAAATAGCTCTTGCCATGACCACAAAGCCAGTTGGTCTAAACAGAGAATAATTTAAACGAACATAGGAAAAGAATTTGGTCATTGTTCTTACCTGTCAATATCATTCTTCAAACTCATTTGATTTTGGAGAAAGAAACAAAAAAGAACAGGCTTCCGTGATTTCCACACCCGAGATTCGTGTTTACCTTGCTCTCTGGGTTACTTAAAAATTCTCTGTTTGTGACTTAAATGTTCGTCCTAGACTTATTTAATCTGATTATGTTTATCTTCAGCAGGAGTGTCCAACTATAAACGATTAAAATTAGTTCATCCTTGGTGGTGGCAGGGGTTAAAACTTGATTGTCTCAAAGATTATACATTGTTCCTTTAATGTAAATCAATTGGTAGGTTGAAATAAGGCGAGTGTTGAATTGTTATTTTCCTTGAAAACTACGACGGATGGTTTATTTTTTATTTTTATGTAACTCATACGCCAGTATTATGAAAAAAATCTAAATTGAGAAATTCATCATTCTGCCTTTAAAATTAAAAATAATTTAACAATAATCATAAAATAGTTTGTGAGGTCTTGTAACATTTTCTGATTCATTATTATTGATATCCTTTAATTGCCAATACTTCTTCAAAGTAATCCTACACATCAAACTAATCTATTCAATATTTTCTTTTTATATTTTTTTTTGTCTCAAAATACTTAAATACGTAAAAGATATACTATTAATAAGATTTATATTATCATTGAATTCAGCTGGCTTTTAACTAGAATCAAAGTTATCTGGAGTCAAGCGCAGGCTTAGTGAAATATTTATAGATATAATCGGGATGGGGACTGATAAGACAAAGCTTGCAGCAGGCGTCTTAATCCACGTTCTACAGAACTCCTCGACCCACGTCGTTTCTGAAAACTGCCATCCCCAAATAGACTCCCCAAGCCTTACACGCGAAGGAATTTCTCTGCGTCTTCGTTTCAGGTCTCTCTCTCTCTCTCTCTCTCTGTGATTGGAAATGGAAGTTTATTTAGTCTTTCTTTGATCTGCGAAGTCGATTCGTTCTCGCATCTGGTTCGTAATTTCTGAATTTTGTGGATCGGATCAACAGTTTGATGAGTCTGGCTCTTTCTTTTGATTGTTATTGGTTATGGAATGGGTTTCTGGTTCTTGATTCCGGTATTTGTTATCGCGTGTCTGGTTGAGGAGTCAGTTAAAGGAAACTCATCTGACGAGGTAGAAATGGTTGTTTTCGGTTCTCATTTGGGTGGGCTTTTTGGATGGTCTGGGGTTTGGGAGTGTTGAATTTTTAGCTTTTTGGGGTTCCCTATAATAGGATTAAAAGGGAACCTTGGCTTTGTCTTTGGAATGGGTAACTAATTGCTTTCCGCGTTGGCATGAATGAAGTGGTAATACGTTATTGGAACGGGTTTCTGGTTCTTAATTCCGGTCTTCGTTGTCTCGTGTCTGGTTGCGAAGTGAATTAAAGGAACCTTATCTCGTGAGGTCAAAATGGTTGTTTTCGGTTTACATTTAGGTGGACTTTTTGGATGATCTTGGGGTTGGAAGTGTTGAATTTTTTGCCTTTTTGAGGTTTCCTAAGAATAAGATTAAAAGGGAGCCTTGGTTTTGTTCTTCGGAGTGGGTAACTAATTGCTTCTCGCGTGGTAATTCATTATTGCAAGTGAAACTAAACTCTAGGTTTTGATGCATCTTGCTCTTTTAGTTTGATTGGAATGGGGTTTTGGTTGATTTCTGGATTCTTCGATCTTTTAGGTTCTTGTCGCACAAGAAGGAACAGGTGGAATAATTTTTTGTGGGTCTTAACAGGTTTGAAGCCATACATCTGAAATGAGTCAGAGAGGCTTAATATATAGCTTTGTTGCCAAAGGAACGGTTGTTTTAGCAGAGCATACATCATACTCGGGGAACTTTAGTACCATTGCTGTTCAGTGCTTGCAGAAGCTTCCTTCCAATAGCAGCAAGTACACATACTCGTGTGATGGGCACACATTTAACTTCCTCCTCGATAATGGGTTTGGTATTGGCCTTCTAGAAGTTGTAGCCAATTTGGTTTAGTTTCTGACTGAAATGTGTGTGGTTGATTTTTTTTTTTTTTTTTTGGATGTGCACGGGCAGTTTTCCTTGTTGTTGCGGATGAATCAGTTGGGAGGACTATGCCTTTCGTGTTCCTTGAGCGGGTGAAAGATGATTTTAAGCAGCGGTATAGTGCAAGTATAAGAAATGATGAACCACACCCACTTGCAGATGAAGATGATGATGATGACCTATTTGAAGACCGATTTAGCATTGCATACAATCTTGACAGAGAATTTGGGTGAGTATATGCTTTATTCTGCTTCAATTTTATATTTTCTACATTGTATTCTATTAGCCTGTAATGTAATGATGTGCTTATCAGGCCAAGGCTTAAGGAGCACATGGAGTACTGTACAAACCACCCTGAAGAAATGAGTAAGCTGTCGAAGTTGAAGGCTCAAATATCCGAGGTCAAAGGGATTATGATGGACAATATTGAGGCGGTATGCATTATTTAATTGTTGACTGATGCTTTAGGATCGCTATGAATAGTGTTGGAAGAGACATATGCAAGTTACCTTCTAGTTTTTCTATAGAACTGCAACTGACTTAAGTTTTTAGGATAGCTATGAATGGTGTTGGAAGAGGCATATGCAAGTTACCTTCTAGTTTTTCTTTAGAACAACTGCAACTGACTTAAGTTTTTATAAATCTTTGTAATGATCATGCTATTTAATGTGGTCTCCAGTTCGGTTTTCACAAGCTAAATCACTAAGTTTTAGTTTTTTAACCTCCGATTAAAAGGTAGGAAATTTCTGATAGATATTGTCTACATGAAAGGGAGGTGTAGATAATATGTTCCCCTCTGCTTTGCCCATGATGTATGAGTTATGTTCTTTTATGGTATTTGTTTTGGGTTGTTAGGTAGTCAAGATTGATCTTGGGAAGCTCAGTTTTGAGGCTTGGAGCATTTTAATTTTTTGTCATCTGCGTGTATTTGGATGTATCTTTAAAATGAACATAGAGAGTTCCTCTATCTCTTGGTTACAGCAGCTCTAAGCAGATTAATGCTTGGATTTTCTTAGTTTGTGATTAACCTTTCTTTGACCTATTAGGGTAGTATATCTAATTATACCATGTGTTTATCAAGACCATAATTTTGGTAATTGACTTTTTTGGTGCTAAGGATCTTTTTGATCTGGACTAGCAGAAACAATAATAATAAAACTGTTCAGAATGGAAGGGACTAACTAAAAATACAATTTAGAGTATCTTCTGTACCATCTGCTGCACAATTATTTTGGGAGAAATGGGTGAAAAATTATTTTGGTAAATTGCGTAAGCATTTAGAGATTAGGAAGGTGTGTCCTCATCAGAGGTCATCTTTTCTTTATTGACCCACATTCATCTTCTTTGTAAGCCTATAAATTCTTGGAAGGATGGTCAACCGAATGGCATCAAACAGTTTGAAAGGTGAAATAGTTTATGCCTCTCATCTGGGTGGGTAGTTGGCATGGATTAATAATTGAACATGCAAGATTAAGAGATTTCTTGACCAACTGGAGATGTGACCTGTATCTCCTGAACTACTTTCACTTCAATGAAAATTTGCGACTGCTGGTGAAGTCAATTATTTCGGTCCTAGGTTGGTGAGCTCAATTTGAAGATTGTGAACAAATCTTGCATTTGGTCAGGCTTCGTTGGCTGAAATCTTCCCATTAGTTATAGGATGTGAACGTTTAAATGAAAGACATATTGAAACTAAACGTGATGTGAGGTAGGGTTGCTTCTTTTGGGAATTGTTTCCTAAGCTTTGATGTAAGAACCACATTGGCATTACAAAAAGGAGTTGGCATATTGAAACTGAGGGCCTTCAATTGGACCAAGAACAAAGACATTCTCACAATATGCTAATGTGTTTGATGAAAGAACCACATTTCTTATGTAGGATGTGATTTTTAAGATTGAGCAACTAATGTGTTTTTTGGAGGGTCAATTAACAACACAATGTGGCGTTTAAGATTGAAAATCTTTTAAGTGAATGTATGTTATCTCCGTGTCATGCTGGCTGCATGTTCCTACTCAGGCTTAGAAGTGCAAAGGAAGATTTGTTTTTTCAATCTTTTTAGGGACTTGCTACATAGGTTGGTGAAGTCTTAGAAATAAGAGCCCTGCAACCCTCTCTCAAAATGCCATTGCTACCTACAAACATGAAGAAGGCTCAATAGTTTTTGGAAATGACAAATGTTCGAGCATGAACACTCTTCAGTGGGGTGACTTAACTTTGCAAAGCAGTAAATGGTTTTACAGCAACATACAGCTGTTGTCATTCTGGTGTTGGAATTATTGGCAATTTTTTTATAGTAAGACAGAGAGCCTGCCTGAAATAATGGAGGTCCTATGGTCGTAGTAACTTGGATCGCATTGTTTTTCATGGTATTTACAACGTCTCTGTGTTGTTTCTCTTGTTGAGAGCTTTTAGTTTTTGTGATAAGTTGGATGACTGATTTTTTTGCTCGATTTACTTAAGTATTTTATGGGCTGCTTGGTTGTGAAGATGGAGATCATCTTTTTGTGTTTTTGAAAATGATATTTGTTTCCAAAAGAAATTATGCCGTTGAAAGCTATTCACGTTTCCCCTAACAAAGTGGCTGACTAATTTCTAGAGTACACATTTTATCTGCTTCAAGAAATAAGATGGCTATCTCAGTCATCTATCTGCAACTTTAATTCAAGAATTTTATCATGGCAGTCAAGTTTTGACCAGACCTTGATGTCTGATTGTTTGGCATCAAACCATCAATTGACATATTTTGTGACTACCTCATATGTTGTCCCCCTTATATTTATTTAATGTGAATTGGTGGAGTTGTGGTTTCAACACTTCTGCAAACGTTTGAACAGTGGGAAATAGCCTGACGGATGATAAGGGATAGCACGGATGATAAAACACACACACACACACACACACACAGAGACAAGCAGACCCCTGAGGGTCTGCCAGATCCAATTTCTTGCGTAAAATTAAACTCGGGTCACAGATTCCTAATCAGGTTGGACTTAACATTAAAACTTGGACCATGGAAAACCTTAAATATATCCACTAAACAAACCTTTTTACTTGCTGAAATGCAGGTTTTGGATCGTGGAGAGAGGATTGAACTTCTGGTTGATAAAACAGAGAATTTACAGTTCCAGGTACATGACATCTGTCGTTCAGTTTTGCAAGCCTGACAAGGAATTTGGAGCATATCTGATTCATTTTCTTGTTTGGATTTTTGTTCGGGGTCCAGGCTGATAGCTTCCAGAGACAAGGCAGGCAACTCCGGAGAAAGATGTGGCTGCAGAATCTCCAAATGAAACTGATGGTGGGAGGAGCAATTGTTGTTGTGATTGTCATACTGTGGCTTATTGCCTGTCGAGGTTTCAAATGTTGATGGGGAAAAGGCTGTTCTTGTTGTGATTTGTTGTACAAATTGTTATTGATCATACATATGGAGACCGATGCTGGAATTTAGGACCTTACTGTCTTACTTTGTAACTATAACATCTGTTCTACTGAATGTTCTTACTGATCAGTTCATAATCTAGGGATGCAGTATATTGAGCACCTATAATCTTGTGTTTGAAAATGTTAAATTGTTCTCTACTAATTCTGCAAGTGTCCTTGGTTTCTGTGAGCAGCAATGGATTAACAAGAAGAATTTTTCACTACTCCAAGAACCGTTTTTTGCACATCTTTTGCGAAAATATAAAAATTTAGTTCTTATATGAATGGTTTTAACCGATTTGACCATCCACTTGTCATCTAATTGATGTATAACCATTTTTCACGTATAGCTTGTTTCTTTCAAATACATGTTGGTAGAAGGTCTATAATGTTAGACATACAAAATAAGTTATAATACTGGAAATATATACCAAGATTTTTAACACGTTTCAGGTAGGCTTAGTTTGCAAGTGAAAGATGCTTTCCTATTTCACGGACAAATAACATGATTAATTAATATGTTGATAATGTTAGACAAATATTGGATTTTTTGACATTTTTTAAGTCATTTTTTAAGTGACTTAAGATGTCACTTAGAGTGTCATTTACTTAAATATTCAGATGATGATGGTTTGTTGATTGCCGTCTTTCATAAGCGAGTAATCATATCATTTAGAAGTGATCATTTGTTTCAATAATGAGTTTACTTTGAAATTCTTTCAAACTGTTCAATCATTCATTTGGAAATTCAAATGAACTATGGTTTATTGATTGCCCCAAGTTTGAAGATTCTCCATTTTGTACCGTTAAGTTGGGCGACCCCATGAAAGGGTGCGCCTGGCCCAACGGCTAGTGAACCTTCGGACTTCCCACGAGTCAGATCTAAAAACTTCAGTAATACGTTACCGACCAAGGACTACAGGGGCCCCGGTCCCCGGCGGCTCCGACTGTCACTTTCGGACCCCACGTGGAGGACCCCCACACGAACTTTCTTTAGTAGACAGCGAACCTCCTGCTTTATGGCATATTCCTTATCCGTGTCTTCCTTATCTTGCCCAAACGCCACCTCTTAAAAATAATCTTTATCTTTGTCTAACATTTTAATTTAATATCTCTTTTATTAACCTTAGTTTTTGAGGCTCAAGACTTCTTAATCTCAGGTTTAATACTTAAGTTTATGAGTTTAATGCATAAATTTATCTTATTCTTTTAACTCTAATTTTAAGAAAATAACAAACACGCCCTTTTGTAACAATATTTATTAGTATAATTCTTGGTAGCCCAAGTGGAGCAATGGAGGGGCTTTACCACAGTCGTTATCTTATAAAATGGTTCTTTTTATTTGCTTCTACAATAGAGTGGATCAATGACCTTAGATACCTTCCAAAATATACATACATCTTTTATAATATTCTATCTTAGGAATAATTTAATTAAATGTGAATCCAACGTTACTATATACCCCTTTAAGAAGATGAATGGCAAATATAACAAAAAAAAGAAATATATCATAGGTAAAGCTTATACATTGCCTAATGTACTTTATATTTTACTTTTGTTAAGCCAAATAGCAGCTTGAGGTAACGAGCTTTTTAACAAAGTTTTTTGTTACCTTAAGTGGTAGCTTGGTATATAAGCTTTTTAGTCAAGTTTGGAGAGTTAGGTTTATATCATGTCATTTATGATTATTCATATATGGTAATTATGTTTAGCCTTAATGTTATTAATAATATATATATTTATTGAAAAAAATTGTGTAGGACCATGGTTTTTAGTGGCGTTCTTAAATCTACGAAAAAAAAAAAAAACAAAAGTGAATGACGGGCATCGAAAGAAAGAGGGAGTCTAGAATCTATTTATGGAGGAAAGAACAATAAAGAAGAGCTTGAAAGGCAATTTCTAAAGTGGGGAGATTGGAAACGTTGACGGGTGTGGAAGGCGTTGGGAGAAGCTCAGCGAAAGAGACAAAGCAGAGGACGCTCCATGGATCCTCTGCCTTCCATGCCAAGCAAAGCTATATATATACTGCACGCGCCGGCATCCACCCACCTCTCTCCGTACGCCTCGTCGTCGAACTCTCAATGTGTTGCTTGAATCTTCCATCTGTTGGTGTTGTGGGTTTGTTTGGTGTGGTGCTGAACGCAGTAACTAACGCGTCGTAATCCGGTTCTTTGCTTTGGGTTTTCTTCCGGCGAGCGTTTCTGTTGTGGGCTTCTGCATTTGGAATTGGCATTTTTGGTTCTGGAGTGTTAACGATGGGGAACTGTGTCCAGAAATCGAAGATTTCGACGGCCGAGATTGTGCCGCAAGAGAGCGTCAAGGTTGTTCGCCCGACCGTCCGATTGCACGGATCGACTACCAGCATTGTCACTGCCTACATCCGCTTCGCCCTCCTCCACAAGGCCGTCCCTCACCGTTTCGTCCCCACTGAAGCCCCGAGTTTCGGGTCCGAGGCGCCGATGCTCCAGGTTGGGTCTGAGACCGTGAGGGGCTCGCGCGAGACGCTGCTCGGGTTCATAAACTCGCGGTTCCCGGACCCGCCGCTGACAATGCCGGACTACCGCGACGACACGATGCCGTTGATAGTGAGGGTTGTGGGGCTTCAGCACAAGAGCATGTTGTGGCACGTGCAGAGAATGGTGCGGTGGGCGGAGGATCTGGCGGCGCGTGGTGGAAAAGGGAGCCATGATCCGACCATGGGGAGCCCTCGCATGGAGATAAAGAAGTTCGGGAAGAGCTACTCCGAGCTGCTGGAGCTCATGCTCGAGCACGCTCAGATGGAGGAGAGGGTCGTCTTCCCCGTCCTGGATACTGCTGATCGAGGTATGATCCACCACACTACAGATGCTCTGCGTTGCAATCTATCAAAATCACATGCATATCTCTTATCAAATTACTTACGAAGAATCTTTTCTTTTTTGCAAATTATGCTTTGATTAACAATAGATTAGATTTCCTCGTGCTTTTTGCCATGAAATCTTGAAAATTAGTGATAAAATAAATAAAGAAACATAGTAATTTTGTGGTGGGGACAGAATCCTGCAACAAATCATGTGTTTGTTGAATACATTTGTGGGTAAAGGGGAAAAAGCAATGGTAGGAACGAAAAGGAAGGGTGTTTGTTGTGGTGGAAAGTTGCTTGTACTGAAAGGAAAGCACTGACAGAAGAGCCTGATAATGCAGGGATTTGTAAAGCTGCAAATGAGGAACATGCAAAACACTTACCCATCATGAATGGCATCAAAGAAGACGTCAAATCCGTTGGAGTATTGGACTCCGGGAGCCCTGTCTACCAGGAGGCTCTCTCCAACTTGTCTTCTCGGCTGAAATCATTGCAGGTGAGGACCACTAGTTAGTAAAATAAGGTGGATCTAAAAGTTTACACAGACGACAAACACACAAAAACACAGGATTTTTCAGGGTTTGATTAGAACAGTCCTGCACTTATGGAGTAATAACTTATGGCCTATTATTCAACTCAAAAGTTGATTAAAGAATGGGTGGTGTTTTATTTGAACTCATGCCTTAGCAACATTGAATGAATACCACATACCGTAACAATAAGAAAAATAGTGTTTTTCAAAGTCTCTGTCTTGTAGACAATTTGAAAGAACCCATACCAACAAATCATCATTTTCTTTACAAAATTATTAGTTTATCTTTATCTTTAATTTTGACTACATAACTAACACTGAGACTTTGTGGCACATAACAACAAGAAAGATTGTCTGTGGTTCAACTCTGCTGCTGTTCTTTAAGTGCAAGTTAAAATTCACTACTAAAAACACTGAAGTGCTGAATTGGATTATTTTATACTGTGCCAACAGGAGCATTTTAAACAGCACTTTGCGGAGGAGGACAGAGATTTACTACCATTGATGGAAGCAGTGGAGCTGAGCAAAGAGCAGCAGAAGAGGGTAATGGAGCAGTGTCTGGATGTGATGCAAGGCAGTCACTCACATTTGTTAAACTTTTTTCTTGAGGGCCTCATCCCTAACGAAGCCATGCATTACTTGGACTTAATCGCAGGCTACAGTGCCAAGGGGCGACTGGCCACTGTCCTGAGATTAAATGTGGATTAAAATCTAAGTTTTGGCTCCAATGATCATGTTCACAGAAAGTAGAATCAGCGAGTGATCTCTTTTGTCATTTCTTTTGCAATTTGAACAAATAGTATCCTTTTGTGATTGCTGGCCTCTGCATGAATGGCCTGGCCTGTGGGCATACCATGTTGGCGCCTGGTGTTTGTACTAAGTAAACAGGATGCTGGAAAGGTTAGACGGATTTAGGATGGTTTGGAAAGCAGTGATCTTGGTCAGTAACTTGTACAGGTGTCTTGAATGGGACATAATAAAGATGTCAAAAACGGTGTGGGTTATCTCTTTTGATGTCTATGTACTCTATAAAAATCATAATTTCTGTCCAAATTTCATTTAAGAGCCCCTTTTAGAATTGAAAACAAAAGAGACTTTTAAACAAGATTGAAACAATATGACTTGTTATCATTATACCATCTTAATAAGTTTTGTCATTTTTTTATTTAATTACTATGGACTCATTCTCATTACATAAGTTTAATTATAGAGGGTATAAAATTTCATGTAATAGATGTATTTTGAATGGGACATAATAAAGATGTTAATAATAATGTGGGTTATCTCTCTATATTTATCTCTTGTATGAAAATCATAAATTTTGTCTAAATCTCACTTAATAATTTTTTTAAAAATGAAAAAAATAACATTTTCAAACAAGATTGAAACAATATGACTTTTTACCTTTGTACCATTTTTAACAAATTTTGTATTTTTTTTATTTGATTACAATGAAATAATCCTCAATTCATAAGATCAGTTATAAGGGGTATAAAATTTAATGTAACAGCCAATAGCTTGCCAATATTATTCAATATTTGATGTATTTCGATAGAAACTGTAATAAATTATCCAGAATTTGAGAAATTATTTTAAATCTCCAAAATTATGATCAAATGAAGTTTAATATTTTTTTAAAAAAAATAAAAAGTAAAATTGGGCGTCTAAACGGCAGAGACACAAATCCAAAGACCTAAATTGTCAGCTGCTTTTGTGGCGGGAAAGCGAAAGCGCCATTTTTCAGAGGGACAGACCGGAAGGCCGCTGAGGTAGAAGGAGAATGGGATCGGAGGATGCTCCTCCGGCATGGGGGTCGAAGCCTTGCATTATGGGCATCGATGAAGCCGGCCGAGGCCCTGTTTTAGGTTCTTTTACTTTTTCTCTGTTTTTTTTTTTCTGGTTTCGCCAGACATTTCTTTTCCGTTTCTCGTTTTTTATGTGTGTTTTTTCTCAGGACCGATGGTGTACGGGTGCTTGTACTGTGCTCGATCATACGAGAAAACTCTTTCGTCTTTGAACTTTGCAGGTTCAGCTTCAACTCCATTTTCTCGGCTCTATCCTAACTTTAATCTTTATTTCTTCTTATCCGTTTCTTATATGTTCCGGAGAATTGTGTTTTTATGCTCAGGAAAGAACTCTTAATGTTTGATGGTTCTTTGGTGTTCCTTCACACTCTTGATCCGATTTACTAAATAAAAAGGAGACAAGAGCAATTAAAATGAAAATGGTTACTTATGTCTTCATGCGGTTTGGCATTTTAAATCACTTGTGGTCTATGGAATTGTTAATTAACAGCAGGGTTATTTATCACATGCATCAATCCTTTTGTTGATCGCTTGAACAGAAGTTTTACGATAAATGTTTGCCTCTGTGGAATCCAGTTGATAAGCCTTTCATTGCATACTTCATGCTTTAGCTTAATTTAGGTTCTTATCTTTTCTTTATTACATGCTTCTTTTACGAAAACTTGTTTAATTGCAGTGGGATGACAAACTAAGCGTAGCCAGTAGACCAATCCCGTAGTTAGATTATCAATAGAAAGGAAACATGAAATTTTATGTGCAAAGAGGAAACAATTATTTTGATTTAAAATACACATAATCACCTTGCAGACGAACATTTGAGGCTTATTGCTATTGTTTTGTCTTGGCTCTCTTCCATTTTAAGAGTGCTTTCATTTGCAACCAGTTCCACCACTTCATGTTGAAGTGTGAGACTTTTATCTGGATGCATTACTTAACGTCAGATCAATTTACAGTCTTCTCAGTTATGATCTGATTGCCTGCTCAATATGGTATCAATAATCACACATTCTGCATAATGACTGGATTTTCTGTTCTCTACCATGCAGATTCAAAGACACTAAAGGAAGAGAAGAGGGAGGAATTATTTGAAAGTCTCAAGTCTGACGAATCAATTGGATGGGCTGTTGATGTGATAGATCCAAAAGAACTCTCAGCCAAAATGCTAAAGAAGTTAGTAAAGATCCTAGGAATCTAGGGTTACTGCATTGCTACTTTTACTAATTTTCTCTGTTTGTTTGTCAACAGAAATAAGATAAACCTTAATGAAATATCGCATGACTCTGCAATTGGGCTCGTCAATAGGGTCCTTAACATGGGTGTTCTTCTAACTGAGGTAAATGCGTTGTAACTTTTGTGATTTATTGTTTACTGATACGTGCTTCTTGGTTTAATATGGTTGTCTGTGGAACGAAACTGTAATACGTCCTTCATATCAAGCAAAAACTTAATGGATGGGTTTTGGCCTTTGCAATGAGCTATTAGGTTATCTGCCTACTTCTATGCTATTGGATGCTGTCTGCATACCATGTACAAGTATTTCACAGGAGTATTGCCATTTGCAAACGGATATATGTTCATTTAGAAAATGGAAAACATGAGACCATACAACCAAACAACTATGTATGAATGATGAAAACTTTGCTATGAATTGTACCTTTTCTCTTTCTGAATTAGGACTAACAATAATGGTTTGTCCAATAAACATCCATCTCATTTATATTTTTGATACCAAACATCATGCTTACCTATCTAGGACGTTTTCAAAAATAAATTTCTGTTCGGAATAACCCTTCATTATCATTGCCTCAGGACATCAAGTGAACCTGGTCTTGTTTTTTTTAAGTAAATCTAACCTGCAAACGTCAGGACATATAGCATTTGATTAGCTGTTTCCTATCATATCTAGACTGGAATAAAAAACTGAAGCTTTGATTCTGTTGCCAAGCTTTTTGGGAGTTCAACTTAGTTATATGAGGCCATAGAAATAAGAGAAAAATCTTAACACAGATATTTCAGGTTTATGTTGATACTGTGGGTGATCCTGAGAAATACAGAATAAAACTGTCTGAGAGGTTTCCCACCATCAAATTTGTGGTTGCAAAGAAGGCTGATAGTCTTTTTCCAGTTGTCAGCGGAGCGAGCATAGTTGCAAAGGTTCTTAGCTTCCTGTTCTCCCCATTATCTCCCATTTAATTTATGCAGGCTGCTTCTGACTTTATATTTTATTCATCCATGCAGGTCACGAGAGATAGAGCCGTGCGGGAATGGGTGCTGGATGAAACAGCAGATAACATGCACAGAAACTTTGGTTCTGGATATCCTGGAGGTGAAAAATGTTTTATTCTCTTTTGAACATGTCGTAGTTGGTGAATATTGGATGGTAATTGTGGAATGAGGAAGCTGGTTATGTTTTTGTTTGTGTAGATCCTGGAACCAAGGCCTGGTTGGAACACCACAAACATGTTGTTTTTGGATTCCCATCATTGGTCCGTTTTAGTTGGGGTACATGCACTCCCTACTTCAAGGACATTGTTGAAGTCCTATGGTCAGTCTTCGTTGCGTATTTTCTCAACAATTTCTACTCTAATTTTTTCAGCGTTAGTTTGACCTCGGCATGTGCGTGTTGTTTCTCGCTATTTGTCAATGTCCCTATGCATTGTAGCTACTAGGTTGCATGCAATCTAGCACATAAATGAAGCTATTGATGCTATAGCAGCTTATCTAATACTGTTACGATTTTGTAGATACCTCCCAAAAGATGTCTAAGTTTAGAGAGTATTTTTCCCAACATAAATCCTAGACCAGAGAAATTTTTTAGCTATATGGGTCCAACATGATGCAAAATAGTCAGAACGAGCAGTGAAAGAACAAAATACAACCGAAAGAGTTCAACAAAAATAAAACGAGATGTCAAAATAGTTGCATGCAGGAAATTTAAAGACACAATGTAGTGTGCGTTCTAGTACCTGTAAATGATGAATGAATTGGTGAGCATCATTAGATTCTTCAACTACCTTGATTTTGGTGTGATAGCGTGAATAATGTCTTTGGATAAATAGCATTCCAATGTGAGTTTCATTAGGTCTATGTCCGGAGCTGCATAACTGAGGGTTGAAATGAAGAATAGCTTTCCAAAAATTGTCAAGATGATTTTCACTTGTATTGCTTTTTTCACAGGTTAATGACTAATCAAGGATAACATCAATTTTTTTTACTCTTTGGTTACTGATTTGCTATTGAGGACTGACCAAATAACAAATTCTCCTACGAGATTTCTGTACCTCAAACTTCTAATGTTGTAGTTCTGGATTCTGATTGAGGGTGCATTAAATAACTACCTGTCCCTCTATTTCACTCTCAGGGAACATGGAAATAAACTAAGAAAACTTAAGATATGCCTTTAATGGCTGGAGCCAAATAGATGCACATTAGAACTTTGTTGTGCAAACACCCGAGCACCTTTTGAGTTCCAGGGAGTACTATTTTAATCAGCTACCGCATCATTTGTTTAGCATATGGCTGTAGTTTTGAAATTTTTAGCATGTTTTTTCTCTAGTTAATACAATATCTTCAATTTTGCTCTACTTTTTGATAGAGTAAACCAAAGAAATGATAGAGTTCATTATTCACTCATTTAATTCATATGCGTGGGTTTCTTTATTTCTTTATGAGATTTCTTATTGAGTTGACTTCTATAATCACCTGAAAATTCTCTACTAGATTAGATTTGTTTATTTTACTCCATCACTCTTCTATATCTCATAAAGAAGGGTTGAATAGAAGTGAATTTTGACTTTGCCGTAGGAAGTGTTGTTTGCCAAGGAAAGTTGCACAAATGTGGGAAATGTATAGTGATAAAGATCTCTTGTTGATAGAAAGAAAATGGGCTAGATGGTTCCTAACACTATGAAAGAAATTCGTTAGCTTCCTTTCTCTAATTGTGTAGTGGGCAGTTTAAATGGGCACCAGCGATCATAAAAACTGCCAACTTGACGTTCGATCAGAATTCTCTAGGGAAAGGTCAAATTCATGATGCATCCAATATAGATTTATGAGACTTCAATGGGCTTTCTTGATCTAGCTGTTGGATTCTTCTCCCCCCCTCCCCCCGAATTTCTCATCCTTTCTAGGCCAAATCAAAATGAACCTCTGTAGCTGAAGACATGGGCAAATTCCTATCTGTAGTGATATGATATTGATACTGTGAAATTGTCAATTATAAGCATGACATTTATGAGCAGTTTATCTTCTACCGTTTTCACACTCCTTTTGCCACTCCGGATGCTTGTGTCAATTTGTTTATTTGAGTTCTGTGGATTTTCTGCAGGGAATCAGATAAAACAGATGACGATGGTTCAAGCAGTGGTAACGGCAAGCGGCAATTGAGATTAAGCAATGTTGGTTTCACTAAATCCAAGAGGAAGAGTGAGGAAATTGAATCAAGTCCTAAAGGACGCTGCAAGTTTTTCCAGGCGCGCAAACTTGAGCAACTTGCCTATTTCTGATTAAGTTACATATTTTTGTAAGTTCCAGAAACTTTTCTTCTTACATTCAATCAGATAATCAAAAAATTACTCTCCACTTGGAATCTTACTGGTAGCATATAGATGGGAGATAGGGGATCCCGGACTTGCTAGACTTGCTTTAATGGAGCAGCAAGTGGATTGAGTTATGTGGTTGTTAGATTAACGAAGTTTCCTTGTCATATCAATTATGCGTGCACCACATAGTTGTGGTGATGAAAACCTCCCTATTGGACTCTATGGGCCTTGGGATTCAGCATTGGGTGCTTTTGAATGAAGTGCCTGCTCCAGGTTTGGTACCTCCACTGGTGCCGTTAAAGAAGTCATTTGAATTGCTGCGACTGACGCAGTTAGAGAGAAATCATCCAGGTAAACTATCAACCATACGTGATTCTAATGGAGGAATTGATTCACAGATATGTGCACCTTTAGATACTGACATGCGTACTTGTACTAATGGGATTTTAGACATGCACAACCTAAATGTTTTGGGACGTGAGACTGGATATCCACACTATATGTATAACAACATATTTTGTCTTTGGTCTGTTCACTTGGACTAATATGTATTTAGCTGCTGAGAAAATTAAGTGAAAGAAGCAAAAGAAAGAAAGAGATTCATGTTCTCTACTTTATAAATGCGTAATTATTTTTTTCAGTCAACTTGGGTTTTTGTGCGCTTCATTTGTGCTTGGGTTGGTTGATTGACCATATTTAGAAGGTTAATTGGAAATCCCTTAACTTAGCTGTAATTCTTATCACTCTTTTGCCTGTAAAATGAACACAACCTCATATATGAAGCTAAAATTAATACTGTTACTGTTCTTAGGTATTTTTCTTTTTCAAATTCTGTGATGCTTTTCATTTTCTTGCATGGAAAGGGAACAAAATTTCTTCAACCTACAGTACCATTGGTTATTCGGATTTGATCTTTGCTGACAATGTTCTTCGCTTGTTCACAAACCCCCTAAAGTTGCCCGTCTCAGTCAATCATGTCTGGCAAATGGTTATCTATAGCATGCGGTAGAGGATTCAATGTCATGTTGAATATCAGGTTACACTTTCAAATGATTGATATAATATATCCATCTTTCATAATAACTATGCATTGATACAATATATCATCCCGAATTTTCTTATTGATTATGTCATGTATTTGTGTTCACAATTTATTTTTTATTTATTAACATTCAATCTGAGTGTCATGTGGACATGAGGATTAAAAGCCATTTTAAAAAATATAAATAGGCCTATATTGTTCTAATTCAAACACAATAGAAAATATAGAAACCCCTTATTGATTTTCTGCTCAAATTCTTGCCAAATTCACATGGACCAGCCTGGTTATAGTCGCACCAATTCCGAGCAACTTGCTCGGATTGAAGATACCAGGAACTGATCTCGCAGAGAGCTGGCCAGGCTCCAGGAAACTAAAACTTTTTTAAGTTTTAGAAGGTTTGATTAAATAAGTGTTTGGAGACATTTGTTTTCATGCATAGTGTTTCTTTGTCTTTTTTAAGGGAAGATGTACTCCGTTGCCTACTAGAAATGGACTACTCTCTATGTTAAGATTTTTTATTTAGTTTTATTTGTTGTGGTTGTATTTATTTTATTTTAAGTAGGTGCTACTTGAAATCTCTTGACTTTAGAACCGATATTTATATAAAAAAAAATAAGGAACAAATGATTTAAGAATAAAATTTAATTTTCTTCCTTAAGGAGATATCCAAATATAATTTCCAAATTCCTGTGGAGCCAAACAACTATTCTGACATTAATTTTCCAAATCAATAATAACAATACAAACACTCTACCTTAAACGCTAGCCGCGCTGCCTCTCTCACGAATTTGTTTTCTCTTGTTCTCCCTCTTTCAAGTTTCTTGGTATGTTCAAGTAGCTGTTTTTTCGAAATTTTCTGTGACATACACATGTTTTCTCGTTTGCCCACTTGTTCGGACATGACCTTGCTGATGTGGCTGCCACGTTAGCTATTCTCTCAGCTTGCAATGTCATTGTTGCCGAGCATAAAAAATGAGGGCAAGAATAAAATGTTAATTCTTTTAAGTTATTATGAGGTTTTGAAAAGCTCTGCTATTTGTCATTTGACAAGATGACACTGATTACAAAAAATTAAAAAAAAAAAAAAAAAAATCACTGTTGCCCTTTCCTTTAAAATTCTAATAAATTCCATCTTGTTCCCTCAAATCAGGGAGGTGTACATTCTAATAATGTATTAAACAAGAACAGTATCTGAGCATTACAATGAAGCGAACTTTTCCATGGGTGAAGAGCTTAAATTCTGGCGTACTCTGAAAATTAAGGAAATATTTGTTACGGAGAACTTATAATTTCTTGGAACGAAATTCCACTATTTCCCCGATAAGTTTAGTGTTATGAAAGGGCAATATGTGAACATATTAACAACTCAAGGAACCACTATTTTTAACAAGACATAACAATAACATATATTTCATGAGCGAAGAAAAGTTTGTGTTATTTGGACGAAAACACCCGCACTCTGGCTTCAGATATATGCGTGCAACTCTGCATTCCCGTCTATGGCCGTCGCTTGCATACAATTTTGCAGAAACGAGCACAAACTACTCATTTTGATCCTGCCGCATGAATCTCGTCCGTCAAAGCCGCCTTCGGTAAAACAAACCCCAACTGAACACCTGCCGCCGCCAGACCATCATGGGAACTACCTTGGCCGGTGCTATTGCCAGATTCTTTCATCGCCGTCTTCTCCTTCGCCTTCTCAGCCCAACCAATGAGGCCGGCTTGTACGTGGTCATCAAAAATTGCCTTCTTGTAGAAAGTTCCCATCTTCATTTCATTGCAGATATCAGGTCAGATCAACAATTAAGGAAAGGAGTATACGAACAAAAGGAGACGAATAGTGGTCTAATGGCAACTCAAAGCGCCTGTGTGACAATGGCATAGAGTGGCAGCGTATTGTAATTGCATAGGACTTGGATGATGACCCAGTAAGAATAACAAAAGAGGAAACTGTCATTAAGATAAAAAATGATCGAACATACTCAAGCTATTTTGGTTATTTCTTACCCAATAATGAGCCTCGGGATGATAAATTGGACATGTCCCATTATGCAAGAGTCGAAAGTATATGTAACCTAAATATGTAAAGAAGCAGATTAATTATGATCATCTTATTTATAAACAACATCAGCACCTAACAAAGCCAAAGGCTTGTCAACTCATACTTCATCATTTGCATTGTACAAACTTGCCATATCAAATGCATGATTGTGCATTTTGTATGCCATTTGATAGTGATTACACTTTTTTATGGCAGCTCATGTGTCAAACCACCCACATATCTTTTATGATGTTTGTATTATTGCTTACAAGCATAAGCGATTCACCTGTGGATGGAAGTAGATGTATATATCATAATTGAACTTACGATGAACAGAGGATATAGTATCTTACCAAACCAAGCAATATCACATAACTCACCTAGTTTCATTGTCCAAAAGTACTGGTGTGTGTTCGCATAAGGTATTGCCATTTGAATGGTCAGAGCAGGGAAACGCCCTAAAGACTCTTTTTCCGGTAAATACTTACAACTGTTCACAGTAGAATACACAATATGGTATATACATGCTATAACTCGTAAAAACAAAAGAACACCCAATACCGGCTTTGACCTTTAAGAGAAATAAAAACAGTAAACTGCTGTTCAAACAGAAAACAATTTTTTGCTTGGAAAGTACATGGTACAATATTCAAAGAAAAAAACCATACAATGGTTCTCACATTTAAGAGAAAAAACACAAGGAAGACAGTATAAAGGCACGTTTTTTTGGTATGTATGAGTTACAATTCAAGAAAAGCACTCGATAATTGCCATGATGTGAATAGAGAACCAGTTCAAGTAAAAAAGCCATGTCTCTACCAGCTAAAATTATTTTTATCAACGAGTACCAAATTATTCAGAAACCATTCAAAAGCATATGACGTGAATAACTTCAAAGACACATTTAGACTCTAGATTGATCTGCAAAATATAGCTCAAAGCACCCAACAAGGACCAGACACAAAAGGCATCAAAATCTCTGCAGCCAACTTATCCCTCAAATCACAGATCTGGCATTTCAAAACTTCAAAACCATTTCGGGGAAGTTCATTGTATTTGTATTATAGTGCTGCAGGATCATATCCCCATACAAGTATGTGATTTTTTGCAATCAATGACAAAATTTGCGTAACGAAATCAACTCCAGCGTTTTCCTGTCTCACAGGGAGACATGTTATCAATGTTTTTCCAAATATACACAGCCATGCTCTAGTTTTGCAGCGAAACCGACCCACATCAGAACACCACACCATTTCATTGTAATCCAGCCCATTACATGGTAATAAATCCTATGATTTCTTCATCATCGTATTGACAATAGCATCACCTTACAAGTATTACAAAAATTGACCAACATTTGGATTTCATGTTTTTTTTATTATGCATGTGAGGAAGGCCTAAACCAAAAGAAATAATAACAAAAGTGGATCAGGAAAGCTTACGCACCCAAGATCAGCTGCGGGAAATGACATGGAATCAAGTTTTCAGAGTTAACTTGATTAATAAGTATCATTCTCCAAGACTATCCGGTTCAATTAGTCTACAAACGAATGACTGGAAGTTAATGACAGCTAAACGTACACTGTGAGTAGTCAAACGTGATACATGCTACTTTATAACAATTATAGTGAGCATAGTTGGCCTTATCCCACTTGACATAACTGCACCAAAAAGTTAGGGGGTTCTCTGCACAATACTTACGGAAATATAAAACTGTACGCGGATGGCTAGGAGACAAGCGCACCAATATTGAAACATCATGTACTCTGAGGTCGAAGTCCAAAGACTTCTTTGTAATTCATAGAACAAAGGCGCACTACCTTTTTCTAAGAGAAAAAAAAAATTCTTTAGTTTACAATTTCTAAGATCAAACGGTTCATCCAATGGAAAAGTAAAGATTAGTTGCATAATTTGAAATTCTGAGCTAGGTATTTGGTATCATATTTAGAACTAGGCTTGTAAGAAAATTAAAGTCACAGATTAGAAAGATGAATCTTTCTATAAATCCCACCACAAGATTCCATGCACAAATCTATGGGGATGGGCAAAGAGAACTTTAATTTTGAGAATAACCCTTTCTACCATCCCTTTTTCTTGTTGAACATTTTTAGAAATACGAAACATTATATTCAAATTGCTTAAAAAGACCACAAACACCACGCACTTACAGGCAATAAACACGCACTTATGAGTATCATGTCTGTGATATGCCCAAGTCCTTCCTTAAGATTTACTATTTGTATGTCTGGCCATGTTCTCTAACATGGAGATGGTGGTAAGAGAGGAAAAAAGCTGTTGCATGTAGTAGTAAAAATAACAGCCCAACAATGTATTCTGGGTACCTGAGACTGCAACCCTGAAACCACATTGCCAATGCTGATGAGCGAAAGACAGCTAATTCTCATCTATGGAGATAAACTAGCATTGATCATATAATCGAAGATTAGAAGGACTGTCAAACAAGGGACTACTTTTTGTCCATAAGTTTATGATAAAAGAAACAAGCTCTTCTCGAAATTGCAAATTTTAGTTTAAAGAGGCAACAAACCATATCAAAGAGGAAATTTTAAGTGTCACCACAAATGCTTGGACACTAGCACAAGGAGCATGAATGAGTACCTAATTACAAAGTTAGGCAATGTTGCACAACAGATCATCTCTCTCTCTCTCTCTCTCTCTCTCTCTCTCTCTCTCTCTCTCTCTCTCCAAGTAGTCATCATCAGACATAAAAGAGCTGCATTCCTAATGAAAAAAATACTTTATCTTCCTGGTAAACCTTCCTGGCTAAAGTACACTTCAACTACCCTTGCCATCACCTATTGAGTCCCCAAACACATCAAATATGAAAGAACATAGAGCAACAAATGGTCCACACTCTTGTTGTTTCCCTAACACATGCAAGACCAAATCACTTTAATGATAAATAAACTGGTAAGCTTTATCTTCCTGGTAAACCGTCCTGGCTAAAGTACATTCCAGCAACCCTTGCCATCACCTATTAAGTCCCCAAACACATCAAACACGAAAGACCATAAAGCAACAAATGATCCACCCTCTTGTTGCTTCCCTAACACGTACAAGACCAAGTCACTGTGATGATAAATAAACTGGTAAACTAATTCAGAATGAAGCATAAGCTAGTGGTATTTTTCACCTTGTACATGCAACAAAAGTTATTTCCTAGCAAATAGTCTACAAGCCAAAACTGTTTTTTCAAATTTAGCCCTTTTATAGATTCTGTTACAAAGAAACCAGAGACTATACCAAATTAAACATTAAAATCAATATCTAGGGTTTAGCGCCACTAAGGATTCATAAAACCAACCTTAATTTACTAGGATAGAATTTGAGTAATGATGAGCACGTTAAAATCCAGATCGACAAACAGGCCTAACATGTTATCTAAGATAGAAGGGGAGACTTCTCGAGATATAATGTCTCATGTTAGAGACATGAGAATGTTAGAGATATGGGACATGAAACGCATGAGACAAACCCAAAACACAACTATTAATACCAATATTGTAGCATACTCTTGTAACACCCAGCAAAGGCTCCCCAAGTACTGCATTCAAAAAAAGTATTACAAATTCATTAATTATCAATAACCTAATGAAAGTAAAAGGTAAAACAAGAAACTAAAATTAGAAGAATATTACGTGTAATTGACAAAAAGCAATGTTATGCGTGATAGTAAGCCATAGGGGTTCTAAACAACTTAAGTGAACGAAGTTGCAACGGCATTTGATTGGGTAGACTCAATGTAACCCTAATGCAAGGCCCAATAAATGGGATAGTAGGGAATAAACCACGTGTACCGTTCAAAATCTAATAATGTGTGAGATATGATCATGCAAAATGTGTAAAAGAAAAAAGGAACAAGAAAAAAGGATAAAGGCATGCTTTAGTTTATGCAGAGAATCCAACTTTAGAAAGTGCATGAACTGCTAATTTTTGATAGGAAAATAAAGGTGGTCATGATTCCTCTTTTTCTCCCCTTATCTTCTCCAAAACATAATACTGCAAGATATTATGTCAAAATCTAAGAATTTTCTTTTTAACCAAAGAGCATATAAAAATATTATCCCTAGAATGCCAGTTCTCTTTCTACGGTCATGTCTTCCTTTGACAAGAGAACATTTTTTATATAATAATCAGCTTGATACATTCATATCATTGTGTGTTCTACACGGGTAACTTGTCATGAGGTGGTGCATACACTATTGCAAGATCTCTCAAGTCACAACTGTATTCTATTTTTCAAAGATGAAAAGATAGGTTTTAAAGGGAAGATAGATAGAAGATCAGAGAGAGGAAAACAATAGGAATAGTGCATCCCAAAAGTAGTTTCCTCTCTCCTTGTGAAGAAATTCACTCCCATGGCTGCCCAAACACAACCAACTGATCCATAATAATTAAAGCCTAAACCTCTTAAAGCATCTATTCAAAGTTCACACTCATCAATGGGGCATAGTAGACTCTACTCTTCTTTCTTCCCACTTTCTCTTTATATATCCATGTCATTTCAATCATCTGTGTGGAGCTGATTAATGACCTCGACTACTCTAGCAAATGGAAGAACATTTCTATCAGAACTGCATGCTCGCCACAAAAGCACACCAAATTCTTAGAAGATTGGCAGCTATATTCAATTTGTCACCAGTCAAAAATTTGATTCTCAGAAACAGTGATGTTTATTCCATTTAGAACTTGGGAGAAAGGTTGTCCATGTTCGTGTGTGTGTGTGTGTACACATAAGAAACTTTTATCACACCATTGGAGCATTCTATAACTACTACACCGCACCTCAAGATGCATCCACAGGAAAAAAACCATATAGCTGACACGTACACAAGCAGTAAATGATAGAGATGGTATATAGAGAAAAGTATAAGAAAAGAACACCATTTCCATCCCAAACAATATACCTGTGAACTTTGCAGATGCCACAGTTTTAAGAAGTACCTTCAACACTTGCGGAATGGTACTGCACATTGTTTCTTAAAAGTAAATGGCCAGAACAAGAAAACAATTGGGAAAGTGTAACCAATACACAACAGCACATACCTATCAGGTGAAGAATTGTCAATAGAACTTCAAATCATGTTCAGAATGCCTGTATAGAGCACAACATTTGTACCACCATCTAAACCAGTATCCCCCTCCAAATGAACCTATGCAATGAGTTTCTGTAGTCATTGAAAGTGAACAGAATAAGTTAATAATATAAATGCAGTAAATGCATGCATTGAAGATTTGGTGCCCAAATTAAACAGCAATATCAAACCACAGAATCCATCACACCAAGAGGGCCTTATTCTTCCCCTGTGCCTTATGTAAGGATCTGACAAAAAGGCAACCTTCTATAGAATACCTATGCTTCCATTAAATCCCAAACATCCGTTACCATCGCAATTGTCCTAGAAAGGCACTGAAACACAAAATGCATATGGCAGGATTTGATTTTAATAATAAAAATGAAAACAAAGAGATTAAGCTGCAGAATAGTAGGATTAAAAGGTTTGTGTTTCCTCAATGGCATTAAGTTGTTGCCAGAACCACAAAGGGAATTGGAAACAATAAGTTTAGCCAAACATATACCTACTTCTGCAACCAATATCACCACTTAAATTTGTCATGGTGGATTAAGATGCTAGGACTTAAATGACCATTGTGTCTCGATAAGGTATTGGAGGCCAATAAATTAAAGCATAGCCATTTCAAGGAAAATTCTTGCACGACAAGTATTACATCTTGCCAAATGAAAATCCCAGTACTTTAGCAACAATATCCCACATCCTCAAAACATACATTTACGAATGATATGAAATCTAAGTCCTCTCAAAAACACCCTTAATAATCTCTTTCAGGCGGAGAACTAATCCTTGAAGCACAAGATATAAAACATCAAAGTATACCTCAATAGAGATTTTTCAAGGTTCAAGTTAAGCCACCCAGTTGATTTCAGTTGGATATCTGTCGTTATGAAGCTGTTTAGTAAAGCACTCATCTCAGTTTTTCTAGCCACAACCATCTGAAACTGCCAAGGCTCAATATAAGGCTCCCACAGCACCTTCAACCTTCATACACAGTAAAACAGCCATTAGCCTGTCATCTATTTGGAAAAAAATAAAGAGATTCTGATGCTAAGTGATCATATACCTTGTGAATGTTGTTGTAGTTGACTTGAAATTCTGCATTGAATGAAACCTCAATGTTGTTTTCAGTCACGTCAGCATACAAGACGATATTCCTCAAAAGAAATTGCAAAAAGGTCCATTACAACTCCATTACAACTCCACTGCATGAAAGCAAGTAGAAATTATTAGCAACATCAAGTAGTAAGAGCCAGCTATTTAATATCAAATGAAAGCTATAAAATATTTGGTAGAGTGGGAAAGATCAATGATAACTCTATTTTTATAGAGTTATTTTATCTAATTTAAGCAATAAATAATCTAATGCTTGTGAGAAAATATTTGAATTCCTCTTTATTTATTTAAATTTGTCTTGTTTATGTAGCATAAGGAAGCATGGAGAAAAGGACAATCATGGAGAACATGATACTTATTATATGGAAAAATATGATCAAAATATCAAGATAAAAAAAATAAAGATAGGCTTGGGCTTTGGTTGATTGTTATTAGGTTTTCTAAATAATTAGAAAACCTAGTCATATTAGGAGTTCAAAATCCAATTATCTTGGGTCTCCAAAACCCACTTCTATTTGTATAGGAGATAGGTCTAAACCTTATACCCTATTTAAAATAAAAGAATAGGCAAAAGAGAGGAGAGGAGGAAATTTAACCCAACTCAAGAGAGAGACTAGGAATTCAAGTTTTTCTTGAAGAAAAGACAAAAAGGGTGACATATTTCTTGTTCTTTGATTCAAGATACCTTGTTTAATTTCTATTATTGTTCTTCCTTATTATTTCATTATGTTTTAGTTTACTTTTGTTAGAACTATGATATAACCTAATTATGATGTTATGAATCTTATAATTGTTATGTTTTGCAAGATATTTTGTTTATGTGAAGTTATATATTACTGTGTTTAATGTTTTTAAGTGATTAGCTACTACTTAAATTATATGATTTGCATGTTTGAGACTGACAAGAGATGATATGTAGTTACTTCTTGTAACGTATAATTATAAATTAGATATGGACAAACATATATCATATTGTTTGTATGCCTTTTAGTATAAACTATGAATATTAATAGATCTTAATGCATTTGATTTGTTTCAATTTATATATAGACATATAGTAAATTAATAAGCTAAATAGGTTCACTATACCTAGACCTAGGATAATGAATAAATTAGGAAATTCCGCCATCATATGAGTATTATCACTCTTGCAGGCATAGATAATCGAAATTCATATCTAGTAGTTATGGTGAAATAAGATGTTCTAACATGTTTCATGTATTTAGATTTTTTAAATTTAGTTAGTTAATTTATCATCTATCATTTGGATTTGTTAGATAAATTCTAGGAGTTATTCACCATTAGTAATTAGATGGTCTAGTAATCACCAATCTATGTAAGAGGATATCTTTCTCATCATTATATTACTTGTTCAACATGTTCACTTGCATTTAGAATTTCACCAAACAATCAATTTTGTCTTTGTAAAGTGAACACTGGGCATGAGACTGACTAAAAGCAAGCCAAAAAGTTAATAAAGCAAGGGACAATATTGGTCTTGACACAACAACTCTCTTGGAAGCATTTCCTTTAATAAAATAAGCTATTGAAAAGGCTATATATTGGGACTAATGTGAATGATCACTATAGGATGGACCTTAAACACTCCAAAAAAAATTAAGTAATCAAGAAGGCCAACATGTCCTTCCATCAATTAGCAAAAGTGATGCCTTCCTTAATTGGGCCTTCAAATGAATTCTACCAAACACAAATTTAGAAGACTCAACTTTGGTTAATTTGAAATGTACACCCCACAAGGAGTAGAATATGCAATGTGAAACCCAAAATTTTTGAATCATACTAAATCTTGACTTCAACATGCATATCCTCCATATGATTGCCATTAATCTCAGCCTCCACATCAACCTGATTTATCTAGGAAATAGGCCAAGACCAAATACACATGTCATCGCATAGTGCTACCACACCATACAAATTTTCCATTAGACATTAATTCTATATTTCTTCCATGTATAAAAATCATATAGTTATACTATAGAAACTCAGCAATAAATTTCCAATCTCTTTCTTTCTGTGCATTGGATGAAACATTCAACTAGTTTAAGATTCCATGTAAGATTCTTCTCTGACCAACAAAGAGAAGTAAAATATAATCCCAATATTATCTAACTTTACACTTGCAGAATGAAAAGAACTTGAATTATAGACTTAGGCATTAAGCACTTCATATTCATTTTTTGAAGTGCATTCAATAATTTGCTAAATGTTAGACACTAGATCTAAAGTTCTCCCCCTTTAAAGTTTCAAAAACACTAATCTTTACAATGCCATAAAGCCAATTGTTACGTTCACAACAAATTTTCAAGTTTGTACATATTGTGTTAGCATCTTTACATTGAATTGATTCCATTATTGAATCACAAGAGAGAGAGAGAGTAAAGCATTTTGAAAGTCCATCACTAAAAATTTTAATACCTTACAAGATACAATATAAGATGTCATACCTTTACAATTCAAATGAAAAGTACATGTCATACTATATAACTCAAAGTCGCAGATGAATATCAAATAATGCCTATATTTACAACAAAACTTGATACATATTCCAATCTCCAGCCTCACAACCATTTCAACTTTTTCTTACTACCACTAGCTTGTTGATCCATCCATGGCTTTCTTGAACTTCTCGTATTTCCACTAACTTGTTCATCCATCCACATTCTTCTTAAACTTCCCCTAGTACTACTAGAGGATGGAAGATAGCCATTTGTCCTATCTCTTGCTAGCCATTATTGAATTTTTTCCAACTCCTCATGATCTTCTTTCCTCCCTGCTTGATCCTTTCAATAAGCAACCAACTTTTTAATAACGTTACTTCTTTGGATGAAATACCTTTGCTTTGATCATTCAAAATTGATTGAACATCCAATGCATACTTGAATATGATAAAGGCAAAGGATTGTTAAAACAAACACCAAAATGCCAGAAATGTCATAAGAAAGAATAATTGCTAAATCAAGGTAGTGCTAAAGGCAACAAGACTTTAAATTTTGAATTGATCAAATAAATGAAGAAAGAAAACATATTGTAAAGAATTGTAGGTCTTATGCAAGTTGCATTCCGCTGGTGATACATTTACAAAAATTAGTGTTTTGGCATTACCACCAAATGAATCACTCATTAACATGGTTAACATGTCAGCCTTATAAGGTATGTGGTTAGCATTAGATAATAATGCACTAATAACCCTCCCAAGCACAAGAAGTGATTGGTTGATGACTTAAGCTTTAGATTGTTGATCCTTAGTAGTGCATGACTTGTTTGCACTTTTTGAACCAACAAGGTCCATAAAACTTAATTTCATGAAAAATCATATGTTGATCAACACTTAAAAAGTAAGAAATAAAGAAAACTCGATAAGCAACCGAGACAAGGCTTCACTCCTCTACATCAAACACTTAAATTTATCCTTTATACATTTGTTACAAAAGATCAAGATAAAGTACATGAACAACCACATACGTACACCATAGTCAAAGTAAATAAGGTTGATCATATTGTATATTCCTAGATGAATAAGTTTGGTACCTTTCCTATTGCAATAGACTGAGTTTGAAGGTTGGTACTTTCAATAACAATTGAAAGTATCATGTGAGACAAAAGTATCATGTGAGACATTGGTACCTTTCCTATTGCAATAAACTGAGTTTGAAAGTTGGTACCTTCTTATTTCTGATGTATGCCATAATATTATTCATTTTTGAATAATGCTTTTCAATTCCTTAATTGTTGAAAATGGAACAACAATGACATTCTCCACAATGACCATACCCTAATATCATAAATTACCTTGATATCAAAAGAAGCTTTTAAAGACGAACAATATTATTTAATTAGACTAATCATAATCCATAACATTGACCATTTTTTAGACTGAAACACTTCACAATATTTCTTATAAGAATATGGATCACAAGGGTACTAGATAATGACACTTACCTTTAAATCTTTCTTAATATCCAATTTTAAGCTTTCCACATCTCTTGGTTTAAGAAGATCTATAAGACCATTAGCATATAGTTCCACCATATATGCATGCACTAATACAAAAATAATGTCAAGTCTAAGACAATATGTGCATATCATATTGTTGGACACTAATTAGAAACATTATCATGAGGAACATGAAAAGTAAGAGAAATTACCTTTAATGAAAACGAGAATTTCTCACTATTTCATCCTATAATTTTAAATAGTTTTGCTATAACTTAGGTAGAAAAGTCAAGATCATTTTCACATTCATATACTATAAATGTCTTTGTAGAACTAGTTTGACCATAGGAAAATATGCACACATTATACCTACCCATTGTGGATTGCACCAAATATTATATATCAATAACAAAAGCATAACACATAATTACTAACTATATATGACACAATACATATATGCAAGAATATTAATCAGCTAAGATACAAAGTGATGATGTATTTAAATGGAATCAAACTTGCCTTTGCACCCTCAAACACGTCTTCTTGGGTAACACTTCTATTAAATATAGTCATATACATGTTACCTAGCTTCACCACCTTTCCATAGATGTTCAATTATGAACTCATCTAGTCTCATAAGTATATCTCTTTTTCCTTCAGCAATTGCTTTTTCACTTAGGGGTCTTCATCAACAAAAAACTCTAATCTTGCCTTTCATATCTAAAACGTATCAAAAGGAACATATTAGTCATGTTATTGATATAGATTCTTTTACACAAATAAAAAGAAAGACCATTATTTATGTCAAAAATGCATTCCATTTCAAAAGTTTTAGAATATACTAAACTTCAATTGTATTAAAATAATGCTTTCTTAAAACTTGTTCCTCCTTATAGAGCACTTCCAACTTAACTAATTGTTAAGCCCTTTGCATCTTTGAAATGTCAGCATTATTAAAGTCCTAAGTGCAAGTGAAAAGTAATAAGCAATATGTACTTAAATGAAAATACACTTATATGAATTGAGGCATAAATATGGTGATAAAATTAGACTAAATACAAAAACATAAGAATTGGGAAGGAGATCAAAAGTATCAAACCTCTTTCATTTCTCTCAATTCCTCTAATTCCTTTAAACAAACACCAACAACTCTCATCTTAAAGTAAATAGTAGAATCTTTATAACCAACTTAAGCAAGGTCTTGAAACCTGATAGTGTGTAGATATGCCCTTGAAACTAAGTTGAAAGCATGAACCTATGGGAAATGAGAAAAATAGATAACTGTAGAGTACGTGGAAGGCCACATGTGCAAATGCTTTCCAATATTTGTGAATGAAAATTGCAACTTAAGACTTACCCCCTCTTATTAGTACCTATACTTATATGCTTTGACAAAAGCCCAATAGTATCATCAATCTTGTAAGCACTATAGCAAATTGAATCTCCACGAGGAAATGTTCTCAATATATGCTGGAACTTTTGTTTGGCCTTATCTTTTGTCAAATGATTCTAGCACAATTAAGGAAATAGAGATAATTAGAAAAGATAACACAAAAAATTACAAAAATTCTAAACATTATTTTACTTTGAGGCAAGGAATTTCACACTTTAATTCTTACCATAGCATTGTAATAAGAAAGAATATTTGATCTCTATTCCCACTTTGTTTGTATCATGTCAATTTGTTTTGCTACAAATTACTCCAAAAGTGAATTCTAATCATTGTAATAATTTATCTTAAAAGGTTAAAAACTATTAAAATACAAAATGATGTATAAAAGCATGGAAATCATCTTTTTTGAAATTGAAGGCAAGTTAAACATCATAAAAGCATAAATGACAAAGGAATGAAAGGGTAAATAAAATGAAGTAAGACAAAGTAACAAAAACACTTATGTGTGAGATTCAAGGTTATCATCATATCCAATCTCAGCAAAAATCAACAATACAAACAACTCCATAATATCCATCCCTCCAACATGATACTTGCCCATTGATATATAATTGGATCATAACTACAAGAGTATAGTCAAAGTACTCCTTTCATTGATAAAGCAACATCTGATGCTTAAGATAGCAAGAAAGCACTTTCATCATGTTGACCAATAAACTTCAAAATAAGCAACACTAATAACTTAAATAACACATTACTTACTTCATCATATGACAATTGTGCATACATTGGATTTGCCATTGCTTCATCTGACTCAAAGTAGGTGGCTTTGATCTCCACAACCTCAATTATGAGACAATTAATTGAAGAGCTTTAGGAGTCTAATCTAAGGTATATATGTTCACAACACTAATTCAGGAGTTTAATCAAGTAAAGCAAGCATATATGTATGGCCTAATTTTAGATAAAATACTAATTCATATTCAACATGGCCATAAAAATAAATATTCACAATAATATGGAATCAAAATCATCCTTATATTGCACATTCAAACTTAAAAATGAATACAAATATTCAGTAATATCAATATTGTGACTTTAGGATGCCTTAAAAAAATTTTAAAAACTATCTAGAGGCCTATAAATTCTCCATATGAGAATTAGGATAAAATTTTGGGCTTAAAAGGCCTCCCACGTGCCCCTCATGTGCCTATGAGAACTTTTGTTGGTAAACACAGTTCTAACTTGCTAGTTCACGCCATAGAGATTGATTATAAGCCCAACTTTGACTCCAGCATGTGCGTTGACACACAACCAACCCACAGCCAATAAAATGACCGAACACAGGCTTTTTATAGGCGGTCATCAGACACAAACTTGAGAGTCGCCCTGCCTTCGATTTGGCCTCCAATGGTGGCTACTAGTACATCTTGTGACACCATTACCAAATGCGGTGTTGATTTCATGATTCGACACCTTTAGGTGCCAAGTTTGGCCTACAGTCGCTAGTTTAAATTTGGAAATTACTACTAGTACATTAAAGACATCCATTTGTCCCATCTCTTGTTGGCCATCCTTAAATTTCTTCCAACTCCTCATGATCTTCTTTCCTTCCTTTTTGCTCCTTCCAATAAGCAACCAACTTTTTTAATCATGTTATTTCTTTGGATGAAATATCTTTGTTTGGATCATTCATAATTGATTGAACTTTAGATGCATACTTGAATATGATAAAGGCAAAGGATTGTTAAATCAAACACCCAAATGCTGAAAATGTCATAGTAAAGAACAATTGTTAAATCAAGGTAGTGTTAAAGGCAACAAGACTTCAAATTTTGAATTGACCAAATAAATGAATAAAGAAAACATACCATAAAGACTTGTAGGTCTCATGCAAGTTAGATTTAACCAGTGATACATTTATGAACATTAGTGTTTTGGCATTACCACTAAGTGAAATACTCAATAACATGGTTAACTTGTCATCCCTATAAGGTATGTAGTCAACACCAAATGATAATGCACTAATAACATTCCTAAGCATAAAAAGTGATCGATTGATGCTTCGAGCTTCCAAACATTGACCCTTAGAAGTGCATGACTTCTTCACACTTTCTGAACTAGCAAGATCCACAAAAGTTAACTGCATGATAAATTATATGTTGGACAACACTTAAAAAGTAAGAAATAAAGAAAACTCAACAAGCAACTAAGACAAGGCTTCACCCCTTTACATCAAACACTTAAATTTATCCTTTATACATTTGCTACAAAATATTAAGACAAAGTACATGAGCAACCACATACATACACCATAACCAAAGTACATAAGGCTAATTCTTATCATATATTCCTAGATGAATAAGTTTGGTACCTTTCCTATTGCAATAAATTGAGTTTGACAATTAGTACTTTCAATTGTTATTGAAAGTATCATATGAGATCTTGAACTTTCTTTACTCATTTGAGTTTCTAATGTATGCCGTACTTTGATTCCTCTTTGAATAATGCTCTTCAATTCCCTAATTGTTGAAATGGAACAACAATCACATTTTCCATAAAGATCATACCTTAATATCACAAAATACCTTGACATCAAGAAAAGCTTTTAAAGATGAACAATATTATTTAACTAGACCATTCATAATCCATAACATTGACCATTTTGTAGACTGAAACTCTTTATAATATTTCTCATAAGAACATAGATCACAAAGGTACTAGATAATGACACTTACCTTTGAATCATTCTTAATATCCAATTTTAAGCTTTTCGCATCTCTTGGTTTAAGAAGATCTATAAGACCATTAGCATATAATTCCACTATATATGCCCACACTAATACAAAAATAATGTCAAGTTTAAGACAATATGTGCATATCATATTGTTGGACACTAATTAGAAACATTATCATGAGGAACAGGAAAAGTAAGAGAAATTACCTTCAATGAAAATGAGAATTTCTCATTATTTCATCCTATAATTTTAAATAATTCTGCTATACCTTGGGTAGAAAGTCTAGGATCATTTTCAGATCCATATACTATAAATGTCTTTTCAGAACCAGTTTAACCATAAGCAAATATGCACACATTATATCCACCCACTGTGGATTGCACCAAATATTGCATATCAATAACAAAAGTATAAACATTACTAATTATATATGAAACACTACATATAAGCAAGAATATTAATGTTGAGATACAAAGTGATGATGTATATGAATGGAATCAAACTTGCCTTTGCATCCTCAAACACGTCTTATTGGGTAGCACTTCCATTAAATACACAATCATACATGCTACCTAGCTTCACCAGCTTTCCATGGATGTTCAATTGTGAACTCATCTAGTCTCGTAAGTATATCTCTTTTTCCTTTAAAATTTCTTTTTCATTTAAGGGTCTCCATTGACCAAAAACTCTAATCTTGCCTTTCATATCTAAAATGTATCAAGAGGAACATATTGGTCGTGTTATTGATAGAGATTCTTTTACACAAACAAAAAGAAAGACCAATATTTATGTCAAAAATGCACTCCATTTCAAAGGTTTAAGAATATGCCAACCTTCAATTATATTAAAATAATGCTTTCTTAAAACTTGTTCCTCCTTTAGAGCATTTCCAACTCAGCTAATTGTTAAGCCCTTTGCATCTTTGAAATGACAACATTATTGAAGTCCTAAGTGCAAATGGAAAGTAATAAGCAAAATGTACTTAAATGAAAATAAACTTATATGAATCAAGGCCTAAATATGGTGATAAAATTAGACTAAATACAAAAGCATAAGAATTGGGAAGGAGATTAAAAGTATCGAACCTTTTTCATTTCTATCAATTCCTTTAATTCCTTTAGATTATTTTACAACTCTTGTTTGATCCTTTTAAGCTTTGTTTCAAGTTCAAGTACTTGAAGCTTCAAACTTCATGTTCTTGTTCAAAGCTTTTCTTAAGACACTTTATCTACATTTCATTAATTAAAGCATATGTGAATTGTTAAACCTATGAAAACAAAAGAAATTCCTAACAACCAATTCTAATTATAAATAAGTACTACCTCTTTAACTTTCTTCTTTTCAAGTTCATATATCCTTTCTTCTAATATCTTTTCATATTTCAGCTTTTTGATATCATCTTTTGCATGTAACTCCTTACTATGAAGTTTTAACTCATCTTAGAGCTTTTCTAACAAGTGCATTGAGCACTACCCATAATCAAAATTCGTCTATCCATCACATAGAAAAATGACTATATTTATAAAATTTCTTTCTCACTTAGGGGTCTCCATCGACCAAAAACTCTAATCTTGCTTTTCATATCTAAAATGTATCAAAAAAACCATATTGATCATGTTATTGATAGAAATTCTTTTACACAAACAAAAAGAAAGACCATTATTTATGTCGAAAATGAACTCCATTTCAAAGGTTTTAAAATATGCCAACCTTTAATTGTATTAAAATAAAATTTTCTTAAAACTTATTCCTCCTTATAGAGCACTTTTAACTCAGCTAATTGTTAAGCCTTTTTCATCTTTGAAATGACAACATTATTAAAGTCCTAGGTGCAAGTGGAAAGTAATAAGCAAAATGTACTTAAATGAAAATACACTCATATGAATCGAAGCCTAAATATAGTGATAAAATTAAACTAAATACAAAAACATAAGAATTGGGAAAGAGATCAAAAGTATCAAACCTCTTTCATTTCTCCTAATTCCTCTAATTCCTTTGGATTATTCTGCGACTCTTGTTTGAGCCCCTCAAGCTTCGTTTCATTTTCAAGCACTTAAGCTTCAAGACTTCACGTTCTTACTCAAAGCTTTTCTTAAGACATTCTATCTACATTTCATTAACTAAAGCATATGTGAATTGTTAAACCTGTGAAAGCAAAAAAAGTTGCTAACAACCAATTCTAATTGTAAATAAGTACTACCCCTTTGACTTTCTTCTTTTCAAGTTCATATATCCTTTATTCTAATATCTTTTCATATTTCAGCTTTTTGATATTATCTTTTGCATGCAACTCCTCACTATGAAGTTTTAACTCATCTTAGAGCTTTTCTAACAAGTGCATTAAGCACCACCCATAATCAAAATTTGTTTATCCATCACATAGAAAAATGACTATATTTATAAAATTTCTTTTTTACTTAGGGGTCTCCATCGACCAAAAACTATAATCTTGCCTTTCATATCTAAAATGTATCAAAATGAACATATTGGTTATGTTATTGATAGAGATTCTTTTACACAAACAAAAAAAAAATCACTATTTATGTCAAAAATACACTCTATTTCAAAGGTTTTAGAATATGCCAACCTTCAATTGTATTAAAATAACACTTTCTCAAAACTTGTTCCTCTTTGTAAAGCACTTCCAACTCAACTAATTGTTAAGCCCTTTGCATTTTTGAAATGATAACATTATTGAAGTCCTAAATGCAAATGAAAAGTAATAAGCAAAATGTACTTAAATGAAAATACACTAATATGAATCGAGGCCTAAATATGGTGATAAAATTAGACTAAATAAAAAAACATAAGAATTGGGAAGGAGATCAAAAGTATCAAACCTCTCTCATTTCTCTCAATTCCTCTAATTCCTCTAATTCCTTTAAATTATTTTGCAACTCTTGTTTGACCCCTTCAAGCTTCATTTCAAGTTCAAGCACTTAAAGCTTCAAGACTTCACGTTCTTGCTCAAAGCTTTTCTTAAGACATTCTATCTCATTTCATTAATTAAAGCATGTGTAAATTATTAAACCTATGAAAACAAAAGAAGTTCCTAACAAACAATTCTAATTGTAAATAAGTGCTACCTCTTTGGCTTTTTTCTTTTCAAGTTCATATATCCTTTCTTCTAATAACTTTTCATATTTTAACTTCTTGATATCATCTTTTGCATGCAACTCCTCACTATGAAGTTTTAACTCATCATAGAGCTTTTCTAATAAGTGCATTGAGCACCACCCATAATCAAAATTTGTTTATCCATCACATAGAAAAATGACTATATTTATAAAAAAAGTACCATCAACATATGAAATAACTTAAATAGATTTGTATATATTGTAGGCATGGAATTCATTTTCAAAAAACTTCACTTGTGTATTAGCTCTAATCAAATTTTTTTGTTATTCTTCTCTAACTTAGCTAACCTTGCTTCCATGCTTCTTTTCTCTTGTTGTGTAGCCTAACATAATTCAAAATTGGTGATGGGATAAAGGAATATATGGTAATTGGACAAGGTAAATCATACTAACCTGAAGTGCCTTATCCTTCTCATCATACCATGTTTTAAATCTATCAAGATCACCCATAACTTTTGCCAAGTATCGCATGTCAAATCTCAATGATTGTTTCAATCCCTCTCGTTCTTCATGCAACCTTGCTTCTTGCTTTCTCTTTTCATGAAATTCTTCCAGCAACTAAATAAAAAAACTAAGCATTAATCTCTAGTTGTAATTCCTCAAGAGAGATTGTTTACAACTTCTTTGATTAATGTTATGCATAAAATATTATGTTTCAATGCAAATCAATCCTACCATCAACTAAAGCCCTCTTACCATGAGGACCAAATGGACTTTAAGAAGATCATTTCTATAGCCCAAAGTAAAAGTCTATTTGTCAAGAAGGAAAGGATTTCTTATAGAACCCTGGGTTCCAACCTATGGTCAAATTTATGATATAAACATCTAGAAAACATATCAGCCCATAAAAGGCCAAGGGATCTAAGCAAATCATGAAAGATTTAGTCTTATATATTATCTCACCATAGGTTGTTCAAGAAAAAAAAAACTTAGATTTTGGTGCAGTTTTACTAGTAATCTCAATTATGGGACCTTTAAGTAGATTATAATAAACTTAAATGGTAGAACTCCATGTACAGTTCTTAATTTCTCATTATAGTAGCTACTATAGGTCATTTATCCATACCACACACCAACTCTCATAACAATGACTTGGGAATTTGATAATGCTGGAATAGGTTCATGGCCATTTAGTCTTACCTGATTTGCATTCCTTTGAGATCCTCTAGAAGGTTTGTCTTGAACACCATGCAATTTTGTGTTGGGAGGTCTAAAGTTGCTAGAAACATTTCCAATAACTAAACTTGTACTACTAAACATAGCTTTTAAGTTGTTGGGTGAGTTGAAATTATTCAAATGAATCTAAGTATGAGTAGCTATTTCTTTTGCCTATCACAATGGAGAAATCATTATTAGGTCATGAAAGTACAAAATAGTTCAAAGGCTATGAAACCTTGGTAGTGGAATAATAAATTAGGAACAAAATAGATGATCAATATCTTGTTGGTACCAAACCGACACATATGACAAACACCAATAACTTTCCTTTTAAAGTAAATAGTAGAATCATTATAACCAACTTTAGTGAGGTCTTGAAACCCAATAGTTTGTAGATATGCCCCTGAAACTAAGTTGGAAGCATGAACCTATGGGCAAATGAGAAAAAAAAGTAAATGTGGAGTACATGGAAGGCCACATGTGCAAATGCTTTCCAATATTTGTGAATGAAAATTGTAACTTAAGATTTACCCCTCTTATTAGTGCCTATACTTATATGCTTTCATAGAAGCCAAATAGTATCATCAATCTTGTGAACACTATAAGAAATTGAATCTCCATGAGGAAATGTTCTTAATATATACTGAAAATTTTGTTTGGTTATATCTTTTGTCAAATAATTCTAGCACAATTAAGGAAATAGAGATAATTAGAAAAGATAACACAAAAAATTACAAAAAGTCTAAACATTATTTTACTTTGAGCAAGGAATTTCAAACTTTAATTCTTACCATATCATTGTAATAAGAAAGAATATTTTATCTCCATACCCACTTTGTTTGTATCATGTCAATTTGTTTCGGTATGAATTGTTCCAAAAGTAAATTCTAATCACTATAATAATTTATCTTGGTCAAAAACTATTAGAATACAAAATGATCTATAAAAGCATGAAAATCATCTTTTTTGAACTAGAAGGCAAGTTAAACATCATAAAAGCATAAATGACAAAGGAATGAAAGGGTAAATAAAATGAAGTAAGACAAAGTAACAAAAACACTCACATGTGAGATTCAAGGTTATCATCATATTCAATCTCAGCAAAAATCAACAATGCAAACAATTCCACAATATCTATCCTTCCAATATAATACTTGCCCCCTGATATATAATTGGATCGTAACTGCAAGAGTATAGTCAAAGTACTCCTTTCATTGATAAAGCAACATTTGATGCTTAAAAAAGCAAGAAAGCACTTTCATAATGTTAACCAAGAAACTTCAAAATGATCAACACTAAAAACTAACTTAAATAACACATTACTTACTTCATCATATGACAATTGTGCATACATTGGATCTGCCATTGCTTCATCTGACTCAAATTAGGTAGCTTTGATTTCTACAACCTTAATCTTGAGACAATTAATTGAAGGGCTTCAAGAGTCTAATCTAAGGTATATATGTTCATAACACTAATTCATGAATCTAATCAATTAAAGCATGCAAATATGTATAACCTGATTTTAGATAAAACACTAATTTATATTCAACATGGCCATAAAAATAAATATTCACAATAATATGGAATCAAAATCATCCTTATATTGCACATTCAAACTTAAAAATGAATACAAATATTCAGTAATATCAAAAAGTTTAAAATCAATGGTATTTGCTAAATGACACACAAACATAGGTCCTAAGGCTAGATTTAGGCATTGTTATTGCTACTATGATTTACTTGGCAACATTCAAACAAGGACTTAGGATTTGAGTGTAAGTCCTTAGAATAATTCACGACGTGTGTATGATTCTAATTTATTCTTCTTCTTTGTTTCTCTTTTCTCTTTTTTTTTTTTTTTGGAAACTCCAAAAAGTACTCTCAACATAAGTGTGGAATCATATTTTTAACTAAGGATGCTACTTGAGCTCTATCTTCAGCTGAAATGGACTCTTCTAAATAAGCTTCCATTTTTAGAAGAATTTTTTTTTTCTGAAGTGAATTTAGCTACAATTGGTAACATATATGTTTCAATTATTACTCATCTACCAAAGAAACAGTTACCCCTAAATAAAGTGAGGAAAACCAATGAAATGGGAGACAAAGAGACAATTTTATAGTTTGAAATCCTTGATTAATTAAGGTAACTTACAAAAGGTGGTCCTAAATGATGAAACCTACATAATCCCTTCAACATAATAATAAACAATAATACGACAATGTAACTTTCATCTTACTTATCATCATAAACCTTTGTTTTCTTCTTGGTAACCTTGTGAGCCTCATTGTGCCACTTTTACTCTCCAATTTCAATATTCTCAAGCATATTGATATGTAACATGTTATTTTAATGGACCATGTGCTTTATATATGTTTTGTATTATGGGTCATAAGTAAATATGGGTTGTTTGTAGAAAGCCCATGTTGTAAGGCAAACCGTTACTATCTAGAGGTTTATGGGGAAACCTTTAGCGCGAGGTCCCTAAAGATGTTCATTTGTATAAATTATGGATATAAATGAATGAAAAAGAGGACTGGTTTGTTGAATGTAAAAACTTGGAGTTTCTTTATGGAGGTGGCATCTTTCTCCAATGAGACTAGAGGTATCGTGTCTCCTTTTGATGAGACCAAAGGTGTTAATCCCTTTCCGATAAGGCCAAAAACAATTTCATCTTACTTGTTCCCTACTTTAAATTTGATTGTCCATCCATCTATTCTAACTAACCCATATTAGACTGGTAACAAACGTTTGTAGTTTATATATGTTTTGTGTTATGGGTCGTAAGTAGACATGGATTGTTTTTCAAAAGCCCAACATAAGATGTAAATGCTTTTTTTCATTATTTATCATGATGGCCACAATCAACACCTTAGGGGAGTAAGAAATTATAAGTTAAGTAAGTTAAGGAGATACTCAACAAGAAACTAAACTTGTATAATACATCACTAAACTTACAAGGAAGATAGAATTGAAAGAACAATACACATCAAATAAAAAAGTATGGAGAAGCAACACAAATCATCATAAAAGACGATATGTAAGATACTTGCATCAACTTCAAAGCCAAGAGTGTCTGAAGTTACATTTTTTTCTTGTGAATCTTGTATTTCCTTTTCCAAATCAAAGCTATAAGTAAATAAAAGTCAAGTGAACAAAGACTTAAGGTAGATAAAATTGATACCAATGCATGGGATTGCAATGAAAAGTAGCAAAACTTACAAGGTAGATAAAATTGCAAGCACCATACCCAATCAAATAAAAAAGCATGTAGGAGTAGTACAAAGCTTTATAAAAGATGAGATGTTAAATACTTACACATAAACTTCAAAGCCAAAATTATCTAAAGTTACACTTTTTTCCTATGAATCTTGTATGTCCCTGTCCAAACTCAAGTTATAAGCATATAAAATCAAGTAAACAAAGACTTAAGGTGGTATTAACTCATAGGTTGCAATGTTTAGTTTACAGTTTATTCTCTAGTAAATTGTACTATATAAATACAAAAGTTCAATTCTAACTCAAACCCCACGCCAGTTACTAATCCTGCCACCTATAAAGTGACAAGTAGTGTGGTCTTCTAAATAATCCCACAAAGGTAAGTAAGGTGTTTATTATCTAATACAAGCATGTGCCCACACTTATAAACACATGCATACATGTTTATGTATGGATATATATGTACAATAAGGAATAGATCACAAACGAAGAGGATACAAAACCTTTTTTTTTTTGTTCTTTAATCTTGTTCCTACAACATAAGAAGCATTTCAACTTCAATAATGGAGACATGACCAAACATTGACATACAATTCATCAATAGCTCAAATAACATATGGTGTCAACATAAGCCCAACGAGTCCCTTAAATCTTTGAAGTTCCTCCATGTAGAAGTTATCCATTGCAATCTTGCCATACATTTAAATCTAATTAGAGCTTTAAAGAAGTTACTAAACTACAAAGCATAGAACTTTCAAGGCGGGAAAAAACAAAGAAAAGAAAACCATCATTGATAAGTTTGACTTTATACTTGAACTCAAGCTCAGCAATTTGCTTTTTCTTATTTTCAGAAGTTTGGTAGAGTCCATAAATGATCACTTCAAGCTCTTCCTCTTTCTGTTGAACACTAGGCAAGACTTCTTTGATTGTTATTACATTCAACAAACCATCAATCATCCAATAACACTTTCTAGATGGGTCACTAATGTCATGTTTATTGACTTTTAAGCTAATTTGGTTAACCTCAATCCTTGAAGCAATATACTTATTTACAATTACTTGTCCATTTATTGATTCCTAGAGATCATCTTCAAGTTTGCTAGCCATGATTCTTTGTGTACTACAAAATTAATTAATTAATTAATTAAAAAATACGGCTATGAGCCAAAAAGAACTTTCCCAAAATGTACTGTAACACTTGTGTAGGAATATGACTTTAATTACCCAATAATCCTTCTTGAACAAAACCCAAAACACCCATCAATCTTGAATAATATGTATTGAAGACTAACCTCTTGTATTCAAAATATATAATTTTAGATAATATTTAGATATAAAAATATCTTCAAACTAAAACAATAACTTTTGAGTTAAACTTATAGGCTTTCAAATCTCATTTAATCTTAAATCTTAAATCTTAAATTTGTAAGGAGTAGCTATTTTATCACATTTAATCTTACGTGTGGGAATTTCACCTTTGAAAATACTATATCAATCTCCAATAACACTTTCTAAATGGCTCACTAATGTCATGTTTAGTGACTTTTAAGCTAATTTGGTTAACCTTAATCCTCGAAGCAATATACTTATTTACAATTACTTGTCCATTTATTGATTCCTAGAGATCATCTTCAAGTTTGCTAGCCATGATTCTTTGTGTACTACAAAATAAATAAATAAATCAATTAAAAAATACGGCTATGAGCCAAAAAGAACTTTCCCAAAATGTACTGTAACACTTGTGTAGGAATATGACTCTAATTACCCAATAATCCTTCTTGAACAAAACCCAAAACACCCATCAATCTTGAATAATATGTATTGAAGACTAACCTCTTGTCTTCAAAATATATAATTTTAGATAATATTTAGATATAAAAATATCCTCAAACTAAAACAATAACTTTTGAGTTAAACTTACAGGCTTTCAAATCTCATTTAATCTTAAATCTTAAATCTTAAATTTGTAAGGAGTAGCTATTTTATCACATTTAATCTTACGTGTGGGAATTTCACCTTTGAAAATACTATATCTTTAACTATTGAAAATACTATATTCTTTTACTTGAATCATAAGTTATGATACCATTATAATCTTAAGTAACATTGAAGGGGTGATACTACCCCTTAGCTATAAGTTACAAACATAATCCTATCTATATGAAGTATAAATTATAATATCACAAGAAAAATCATTTTATTTTAAATTTTCTCTCAATAACCCTAAAATTGTGTGACAGACTTAAATCAAGCCGTTGTACGGCAGATTTACACCTAGTCATTGAATTTGAAATCAACCCCAGGATTTAAATCCTACCGTGTCATTTTTTTTAGCGGTTTTGCTTTAAAAGTAAACCCTTTATTTTCAATTTAAAAATAAATCAGAAGATTTAAACCCAATTGTTGATTTAAAAATGAATCACATATTTACATCAAGCCATTTATTTAAGAAAGGATAGATTTAAACGCATTGGTATTATCTAATGGAAAGTATGTGGCGTTTAGGATTAACGACAATTCTCAAAAGTACTGGATAATAGTGAAACTTGATCTTTAAAATGTGAAAGGAATGTTCAAATCACTAATGAGAAATTATCGGCAATAATTAACAAATAACACAACTTGTCATGATTAGATTTCCTATAGGGTCCTTATAAGTCTATAGTGCCATAAAATATAACTAGTATTAATATTATTATTATTATTGTTATTATTATTACATGAATTGCTCACATTTCACACAATAGAAAAAGAAATTTGGCAGTGTGCAAAATGTGGTTGATACAATGAGATAGGTTAGAAAAAGTGGATTGCAAAATATATAACATTTATATAGCTTTACCCAATTCAATCATGTGTCTAGTGGTAGTCTTGAAAATATAGAAATTATAAAATAAAATAAAAATAATGTAATTGTAGTCAAGTAATTTGCTTTACTAAAAGCATCTTTAATTTCAAGCGAGACACATACAAGACATGATTTAAATGTAACAATTTTGTAGATTGTGCATATCTAATGTGAATGACACAAACAAATGTGTTATCACGAAACTTAAAAGATAATGATTAAGGTGTGCATGAATTACAAGAATATAAAAAATTTAAATTTGCACAACATGGTCATTCACACTTGAATCTATAATTCATTAATGTTCAAATTGCAAAGATAAAGATAAAGGCATTGTACCTCTAAGGTTTTTAGGGAATTCTGATGGAGGAACTATGCTAAGCACAGTTAAACATCCTCTAAAGTTTATCTATCGTTAGTGGATGAGCTGAAATCACTGAGCTAATGGGATAAGTCATAACACCTGCAAAAGGAGTGTTCTCAGCCTGATTGGTATGGCCCAATTCCAGCTGCTGATCGTAGGCTGAAGAGGCAAGCTCATCTGCTCCAGATTGTTGCTGCCCGTCACTGAACTGGCCTCCATAGTGGACTGGGCCATATGAAATAGGCACCCAGGTAGATCACGTGGGGCACCGCTGGATTGAAAGGAAAAGTTCAAGTTCGGCCCATGCCCGTTTGCGCTCCTGTCGCAGGAAACAGACCCGGCGATTCCGATTGTGAGCCACCGGACGGAAACTAGGTCGGAGACGCTGCTGCAAGGACTACTCCCTCGAGAGCTCCAGTACTGATTTCGTGCAACCTTCTCCGGCCTTCGTCCTCCCTGGCCAATTTAAACGCCGAATCCACTGGAGGTAACGGGTCCTTCGAAATCACATTTGTTCTAAGAATTTTGAAGTCAATTATACTTTCTAAGATTTCCTATAAGGTTTCATGGAAGAAGGTTTTCTATCGGTATACTTTGAAACCAAACTAGGGATATGACAATAAGATGTGTTATTGGGCAACTTATGTTATGCAGTGCTTTTAGGCAGATGGCATTTAGAGGACGAGGACGAGGACGGGGACGTGGATATGGAGGCGGTGGTGGCTATGGATTTGCTAAACAGGAGCCATTTGAACTCTTTCCTGTCAGTTAGTCATGCTGCTACTATCTTAACCTAGGATAATGTTTATTTCAGCGAGCTTAACGAAGTTATTGATTGTTTGCAACCACAAAACCTGGAGTAAGGCAGTGTTTTCAAATTCATTTAGGACTTACTTTGTGAAAGTTTTGTCTGTCCAATTGCAGGATATCGAATTGCCTGGTATCAAAAGTGCGATCAAGGAAGAAAATTTATTTTGGGAGAGTGAGAAGTTACAGAACTTTTGGAAAGTATCTGCTTATTATCTTGAGGAGACTGGCCACCAGAGTAAGCTTATTCAATATTCTTCTTTTATATATATGGGGTTTAGGGTAATGTGTTATCAAAATATCAGTTTGGTTGAGACTATGGTTTTTATCCTGAGAAAGTTCTTCATATTACCCAAATATTTTATCAAATTTGTAGTTACGTACTTGTGCTTTCAGTGTATTAGGTTGTTCAAAGTGTGTAGATATAAAAATTATATTCTATGACTCGTGAATATGAAAAACCTCCAAAAGTAAGGTTCAGACAGTGTGGCAGAAATTGCTTCCTCTTCCCGAAAAAGCAAATTATTTAAAGTTGTATAATTGTAGCTTAGAATAAATTAGTGAAACAGGGTTCATGGACTTTAACATCAAGAAAGAAGTCGTCACGTACATGAGAATTTGTGTAACAAGCTTTCCTGATTATTCTAAAGCTCTACCTGAAGGATCAAGGTGTGTCAGATATTTGCTATTTAACAAAATTACATCAGACGATCTTAAAATTAAGGGCTTGTCCTGTGTATTTGTAGTGACATTTTCTCACCATATATGGGTGCATAGTATTGCATTTTAGAAAAGGTGCATGAGGACTCTCTCCAAGATGGATGGAGCTCTTTCTTCTTTCAGAGCTTTATGCATGTCAGATTCTACTGGACCATGAAAGAAAAGATTGTTCATTCAGAATGGGAAGCTTGTGTGCTTGTTTTTATTTGTTTTGTACTGGAAGCTAGTTTAGCAGAATAAATCTAGGGAAGATTTTGTGAGCTTTCATTAGAATGAGAACCATCCCGCTTTTTATCTTACTTCATTGTGGCATTTCTCTAAAGATGCCTTACATTGGCATGTTTATTTCTTTGTTGTAACCTGTGATTTGGTCTGAGTTGAATTTGAAATGGTCCCATGGTATTTTTTATGAAGGGTTCAATCAATTCTGATTGCAATATGAGCACATAAATTCCTGCCATTTGATATTTTCTTGGAGGCCAAAATGTGTTACCTTTATTTCTACTAAATCTTTTGTAAACTAGAATATCCACAAACCATGAGCTTGTAAATTCAATTTCTTTTCTTTTTTTCACAATATTGTCAGAGTAGGATCTTTGAGCAAAATGTATTGCTGACGTAAATTATTTTTTTTTCACTTCTTTCTTGGTGTTAGAGTGCCAAAGTGCAGACATAGAGAGAGATTCTGACAGAACAACAATAATTCGTGATTCTCTTTCACACATTTTAGAGGTCAAAAGATTTCCTCAAGAACTTATTGGAGGTGAGTAATCTGAACGATTTACTGAAGTGGGTAATGGTCTAAGACTGCACAGCTTTTTGTTGTAGTTATTTCACTTGGATTTTATGATTACTTAGAAGACCTTTCTGCTGACTTGATGAAAATTTCCAGCTCCAAAAGGGCAGCAGCCACACAGAAAAAAAGTTCGATGGAATCCGGAGTCAGGTTTGATAAGATAGAATGCCTTCTACTTCCAACTTGATTTAATATGTTTTAGGTTCTATTTCTTTCGGAGGTTTGCAAGTCCAATATGTCCGCTACAGGTTTGTTCCTGGTGGAAACTAGTCCCGTGGTAATGTTCTTTGCTGAAAAAAGAGAAGACAGACCGAGTGGTCTGCCTACCGTAAACAATGGATGTGACATGTTTGCTGCTTTATATTGCACTACTTTTATGTGTGCTCAGTTGAACTAAGTAGGTCTCATATTCGTGAATGCAATAAATCTTAAACTTCAATATTCAGGGGTATATTGAAAAGTTTCAGTTTCTGGGTTTGTTCAGTGTCGGAGTCAGAACTTGTTTGCTTATACTCCCCCTTCTCCATCAAACAAAAAGGAGAAAAGATCAGAACAAAATACTCTACGTTCTGACTTATTAGTTGAAGAAAAAGGTTTTCTTTTGACAAAGATATGATTATCTTATTAAAACTGTAGACTTCAACTTGACACTTTTTAGCTTATACTAGTCAATTGGCTGTGATGGAGGTCTCATAAAATGCTTTATCTGACACATAAGTGCTGCCATATAAATTTTCTTAGTGTGCTTTCTTATTATTTAGTACCAACTGCCAGTAGGCCTTCTTGTTAAATCAGTGGGTCTCTAGGAATTTGTCATCAATACCCTATTGATTTGTCGCTGTGAATTCAATTTTGATTCATTTAAATTGATGGAAAAGGTGAGGCCTACATGTCCCCGTGCATTAAGTTCATTACATCCATGTGCCTTTTGCACTCTTTTATTTATCCTGGTTTTAACTAAATGTGAATGACCAGTTTTGATGTCATAAATGCGTTAATATGAAGGTCAGAATGCACAAACTCTTAAAGATGCTTTTGTTATTTGGTGGGCCTTATCACTGTTGGATGGAAATTTTACATTTGATCATCTGCCATATACTTGTAGACAGTTACGCTTTATAAGATATTGTGCTGAACTGAGTAAAATGTTCCTGTGACAGAGCTGCAGAAGCTTGATTACTTAGAGAAGCTCGAAAAAAGGGCTCAGGTAAAGCACTTCCAGCTTCTATTACTGTTCTGCCTACATGGTCAAAGATAGTTTTTACCAACACTTTGCGAGAGGAGCATACCTAGCTATTATGCTCTTTTATGGTGTTTATTATCTGATAATTTCATGTTCAAGCATGTTAATGTTTGTGCTTGTGGTCACAAGAGTTTGCTTTCTTCTCGCTTCAAGAGATCTCTGTGTTGCTGACTCAAGTAATTTTGTAGGGCCAAGAGGATAAAGATGGAAAGGAAAAGAAAGAAGGTGAAAATGAGTATGAAGACGAAAATTTGGAAGAAGACAATGAGGAAGAACCAAGTGATGATGATTATTATCAGGTTCCTACGATATTGCCGAATCTTATACATTTGTATTTGGTTTAGCTAATTTGTTGTCAAGTATCACTGCCCTTGGTCTATCAATAATGCTTCAAGGGTAAATTTCTTTATAAAAATGAATCTTTTTTAACACATTCTTTGCAACGCAATTACCAATGACCTATCAACCAAGTTGCTTTAAGGATGTGGTTATGAGGGTAAATACATATGATATTTTACAATAGGCAAACCATATGTTCTTAAGAACACCTAGTGCGGAATCTCTGCATACGAGGGGACTCATCATAAGGGATGATCTGTAATAGGCTAACCATGGTGACACCATCTAATTTCAGTAAAGTTATCATGAGGCAAATAAGGGGAAGATGACCGAGCTGTGATGTTCATTCTCCCTTTTTTTTATTGTACCCTGTTTCTGTTTGGGGAATTAGGTTCCTTTATCAGCTTATCAAATTGTTAAGCTGGGTTTTGTGGGATGATGGAGAAGAACAATGTCCTGCTGCTTAAACATTTCAAAAATCGATCTGATAGTAGCTATTTATTGGTCCAAAGTCATATGTATGAAACAGCAGTCTTGTGATATCAGCTGGCCATGTGATACCCTTTTGAGTGTTGGTAGAAATTTAGTTTAGCCATTGGATTTGTTATTTCCTGGATGACGTAGCTGCAAAAGACTCTTAACCTTGTGACTTATTCTGAGACAACAAGAAGTGTAATTTTGTCTTTTCTCTCTTCATGTATTTCTTTCTTAAAAGTTAGTTATTTAGCTTCTTTAGTATTAGTCAATGTTGAAGTTTTATCTTCATCAGACACTGAACTTGTACAAATTATTCCCACAAAGTTGTGAGGTGAAAAATCAATACAAAGGGTCTGATGTCTGTTTGGAATGGAAAACTAATGCTATGTGCTTTGCAGAATGTAGATTTCGATGACGACGACGATGATTTTAATGACATTGACGATGGTGAAGGTATGACCTTTGATTGGCACTTAGGTCTCATGCTTTTTCAATGTTTCCGTCAACTTGTGGTGATCCAGTTTTGGACCTGTATGGTTACTGGAATTTGCAATAGCATATGCGCTAAACAAAACTAACCATTTTGAAAACTTTTGCAGATGAAGGAATCTTTTAATTAGTATGTGAAGGATGTTTCCTTGCGTTCTCTAAGAGCTCGAGGCAAGTTTCTCAGCTCTTGTTCTAATTGAATTATTTGGATTTTCTAATTGAATTATATGGCTTCTCAAAGTCGCAATCCGTTAATGTTTATCCCTTGTAAATTCGAATTCTAAAAGTTTAGGTTAGAAAATTCTTGCTTGACTAGAAAACATATGAAACTGTGAACCATTGTTAATTCTATTGGATCGTAGTTAGGTGTTGTACTATTTTGTTCTTCTTAGAAGAAGTTTGCATGCGATTGAATATCTTATTTTTGTTGCTTATGAAATTTTTTCTGAACATTCCCTTCTCATTTTTAAGCCAATATCAATCACTACTTGGATGAGCCGTTTATAGCAGTAATAAGCGAGTTCATTTTAACTTCAATGCAACAATCAGCATTACAGAGAATAAAACAAAAACTGGTACTGTCAATCTTTATTGCTTTTCATGCTACAGGTGTTTGAACCCTGACAGGAAATTGTGGAGGAAGATAAGATTATATGAATATGTATATTCTTGTTATGTTTCCTATCTGTAAGTTAGAAACCTTGAATACATTCAAAGCTTTCATATCGGTTTTGCTCCAGGCCATGTCTTCCAATTTTATTCTTGATGACCCAACATTTGGATCTGGAAACAGATTGGAAATGGATTGAAGACTTTGCTCGAGGTTCATGGGAGGCAGAGGATAAACAACCTATGATTTAGCTTCCCAGCAATTTCATTCTTTTCTTTTCTTTCCTTTTTCCAATCCCTATAGCATGTAGGTAATATAGTACCAATTTCATAGGATAGAAGTTAACTATGATTTTGCCACTGCTTAAGTTTTACAGAATACGTGATTCAAAAGTTGTATTGGAAAACTATGTATTGTCATTGATTTTAAGTCAGAAAGGGTGTCCATTTCCCCACATATTTATGGGATAAGCTTTTAAGCTAAGCTAATATAGCTGGAAGTATGACCAAAATCTTCTTGGAACAATTGAATATGACGAGGGCTTGCCTATAAAGTAAAAACGTTATATCTTATCTAGAATACTTTATGCGATAAGAGTTACAAGATAATATGGTGTACCAAGGGAGAAGATTGCATTCCCAGCTCTTGCAGATGCATATCCAGAAAGAGGACAAGGATCTCGACAAGAGAATTGTTGGCCAATGGTCATAGCTTTTGCTAATAATACTCTTAAATTGTTACATTTTTTATTTTTTATAAACGTGCACACTTATACAAACATATGATGTTGATGCTGGACATGAAACCACAAAGTTTTGAAAGTATTTGTTCCTAATTGAATCAATCACTTGTCAACTTGTTATATTTTTATTACAAATATATATCAAATTCTAAAAAATGAATTGTTCCATGAACAAATTTTTGATATTGAAATATTAATAGAATATATTGACGAGCCTGTACTAATTTTAAATTTCATGCATATCAAATTATTATTACAATTGAGATTAAGCAATGTTGGTTTCACTACATCCAGAGGAAGAGTGAGGAAATTGGATCAAGTCCTAAAAGAGGCTGCAAGTTTTTCCGGGCACGCAAAATTGAGCAACTTGCCTATTTCTAATTAAGTTACATATATTTGTAAGTTTCAAGACTTTCTTAGATTCAATCAGATAATCATAAGATTACTCTCTAATTAGAATTTACTGGTAGCATATAGATGGGAGATAGGGGATCCTGGGCTTTTGCTAGATATACTTTTATGGAGCAGCAAGTGGATTGAGTTATGTGGTTGTAAAATTAACGAAGGTTCCTTGTCATATAAATTACGCATGCACCACTTAGTTATGGTGGTGAAAACCTCCATATTGGACTCCAAGGGCGTTGGCAATCAATATTGGGTGCTTTTGAATGAAGTGTTTGCTCCAGAATTGGTATCTCTATTGTTGCCCGTTAAATAAGTCATTTGAATTTGCTGCGACTGATGCAGTAAGAAAGAAATCATCTGGGCAAAGTATTGACCATATGTAAATTATGATTGAACTCACAGATATGTAAATCTCTGGATACTCACATGCATACTTGTACTAATGGGATTGTAGACATGCACAACCCAAAATCATCTTTTCTGGTTTTTATTTTTTGACTTCTCATTCCTTGTCTTTGAATTCATATGTTTGGAAGGGAATGAGAAGCATCTTCACCCCGCACTTTCAACAGAAAGTATTAAGCTAATTGAGAAACATACAAATAATGAACTTCTCAAACTTTTGTCTGCATACTTCCAAACGCATCAAGCTCAAAAGCTAACCAAACTCATCACGCGTTGCGGTCACTGATATTTACATATCTCGTAAGCTTACAGTAGTAAGCTGGAAGCACCATATGTTTTGTACAACTAGTATAAATTCGTGAAGAGAGAGACCAAGGTTGCTGCAACCAGGATTGGAACTCCTATGGAGTTCCTGTTGCAGTTGCCAGACCCATGGTGATGGTTCTGACGGTGGCTATTTGCGGCACCTGCTGCATATACTGGGATAAAAGATGTACCTCCTTGTGTATCAGGTGATCTGGACCTGCCATTTCCAACCTCACCTGGGCCCATGGATCTACCACCGCCATTTCCAGCAATTTTTGCTCCCAAGCTTGTTTCCTGCAAAGAGTCTGCAAATGGGAATATTAGGAATATGGCAGAGACCCACATCTGGATAGGTCGTATGAAGTATGCTTAGACTTAGTTTAGCAATTATTGCTACTAATCCTGAATTTTTTTCTGAAAATGACAGTTAATGGCTTCAGGAAGAGGCAACCTTTTCTACGCTTCAAGGAAGTGAATATAAAAGAGGTTGGTAGTTTGGTTGACTGTTTCCAGGAATTTTGTGCACAGAACATGGTTCTTTCCTTCCAATTTTTCATTGGAAGTATTGTTGCTCAGTGAAGAACACATTAGGGTCCGCTGGATGGCTTTGCAGAATTCTAGCTGGAGGGAAATCAACCTGGTATACCCAATATCATAAATCAAATAATGAACTGTCTCTTCTGGGGTTGCACTCCTAGTATCTTTAAGTTCTGATTCTATTTGCTGTTCTCAAGATCCACTAGATGGTGGGTGAGAATGATTTCAACGTGACTAGGTGGTGTTAATTACTTTGATCCTGTAGGAGTGGGGTTCTCTTGGTACACCACATCCTGTAGAATTACTTTGTCTTGGACAGAAGCAGCATGATGAAAACGATTAGTTCCAACAACTAGGTTGGTATGGACCATGTCTAGCTTCGTTATTATTTTATTGCAATGTTGACACTGAAATGTTGATGGTTTTCATTGTCACATAGATAAGAATAAATACTTAATATACATGTGGATAATCATGGCAGAGATAATCTATATGCCTAAGGTCCACAACTTGATGTGATGGAAGTGTTAAGACCACAATGATTTTAATTAAGACTTTCAAGCATCTTCTTCCTATTGGATAGTTCAAAGAAATACCGATTCCCTGTCATGGACACGAATTTTTGTAGCACTGAATCCTTTTTAAAGTGAAGATAGGAATTTCTTGTCATTTGATAGATTGAAATATTCACTCATGATATAATCTAAGAATTGAATCATTTCCTAAATACTAAGACCTTTGGGTGCTGAAAGCAAAGAATATAAATCATGTACGGCTCAAAGGTGGCCTTGATATGCCCTGTAACCGATCCACTTTACACATGAAAGTCTACTGCATCCACTTAAGAATGGATGGAATGTTTTTGAAAGGTTAGGTATATCTGCCACCACCAGTCACGAAAAAAATGATTGTTTAAGAATCCCCCTTTTTCGAAAGAGTGCGCACCATCGCCTTCGTGATTCCATTGTACCCTGGACTTTTTGAAAAGTAAGAACTTTAATGAGTTGATCCTCTTATATTCCAAATATCACATCTCTTTTAAATCAATCACCACTGAGCTAGCAGCTTGCATCTTACTTTGCGTTGTTTCTTTTTTCTTTTCTTTTTTTCTTTCTGGGTTTCAAGCTTTGACATTTTTCGTTTTTGGACCACGTACTGAATCATGATATGATAAGTAAAAAAACCCAGAAATCTTAGAGTACTATCCATTCTTGAATGATCCCTATCAAATTTTCTGCGGAGAGTGAAGTAGTTTCTTGCTCAAAGAGCGGTAATACTAAAAGGGAGTACGTGAAGACGGCAGAGCCGTCGGAAGAGATGATGTAAAAATAGAAAGCTAAAGGGAAGTACCTGAAGAATTCGATGCCTTCTGAAGAGGGGATGAAATTGCAGAAACACAGAGGTAGGAGAAGAAAATGAGTAACACTGCTCTGTCTTTATTTCCCATTCAACTTCCTTCTAGCAATCATGCATAAAGCTCTCTAAATTGTTCCCACTTGTATATTTTCTGTTCCTGCTGCTTACAGATTCTACTGATATTGCTGCTCTTGCTGTCTCAGCCCTCTTCTCTCTTCTTATAGCCGCGTCCAAAAAAGTGGAGGCGGCGTTCCCTATCATCTATCTGTAAAGTGTATCTTATGCGCCCACGTAATATAGAAATACACTCGAATCTTCGGGCATTGGTTGCCTCGGCGGTGCATGAAAAAGGAACTTTCTTTTTATGAGCTTTTTGACTAATGCAAATGCAGTAACAATTCCCATCTGACTTGTAGACCTAAAACCTCTGGATTCATTGCGTGATTCTTATCGAAGTTAACTCTAATTGGGAAACTAGCTCCTGTTGAAAGAGCCGGTGAAGAGTTATGATGCTTCCCGTCTTGCACTGATGAATAAATTCTTGCCAAATCATTATGCTTTTGCTTCACCCTGTTGTCAAGGCGGCAACCCTTTATTACGTCCCTTCGACGCGTTTAAGGATAGGAACGAGCCGTCCTAATCTAGTATTGGATTCTGATGCTAGCAATTTGACAATAGGGATACGATTATACCTCTTATACTTGCCAAATTGATTTGTTAAGGAGGGTTGAAAAGACAGAAAACAAGAATCAGGGGATGGTCTCCAAGGAAAGCAAGCAAACAAGCATACTAATCACCACCACTAGTTGTCCAGCATCCATATGAATGTGATTGTGAAAACTTTAGTATTTGATTCTAATTGTTAATGCTTATATTTAATTTAAACGATCCTTTTTTTTTTCTTTTTAGTATTTTAATATGCATACCTAACTCATACAGGTAAGATACCAAACCTTTAATCTTATGATTAAAATTTTTATTAGCTATTAGTTAGCTAAATGATGAGTTAGTGCTTTCTTGACTTTGTTTAGTGCTGCCAGCGCAATCTGGCTGCTCGGTGCGGTTCTCCAAGAAAATAAAAAGGATCCTGTTTCTTGGAGGTTGGATTTCCCTGACTGGATCTGCTATTCATGATCTTGGTCCTGCTTCTTGGGCCTAAGTTTCAGGTCATCCCTTTTCAAGTTAAGTCTTGATTAAACAAAGATAGGCCCAAACAGATCCGGATACCAATTCCAGGATTCATGAATGCTATTGTCGACCATAACCAGGTACCTCAAGTGGTAATGCCCTTGGAGGTGCCAAATCTGGGCCTCGTCAGAGTTGCTTTCTTCTGCCTCTGCCCTTGGATTGTACTTCAAAACACTAACTGAAGGCTAGAGTCAGGCAAGCAACAGGTACCATGTGCGTTTTCTTCGGATCACGGAACGATTTCATGATGTTTGTCTACGAAATTGTTTGCAGTGAATATTAGAGAGGGGGATGTAAGTTCAGAATGTTAGAATTTTTTATCAATCTGGATTCTTGTCACGATCATAGCTAATTATCTTCAGAAAAAATTAGTTAAGCTTAAGTAATTATAAGTCATCATATGTTAAGTATATGTATTGTCTAATGTACTTTATGATTGCTTTTTGTTACCCTAAGGGCAGCCCAATGTATAGGTATTTTAGCTGTTTGAAAGATTAGATTTACATTACCATTTCTACTTGTCCAAGAATAATTATTACACTTCAATCTTATTGTTATTAGTAAATTTTATCAAGATTTTATCTATTTATTAAAAAAAATAATGAAAAATGTAGAAGTGCATTCGTATTTTTAAAGTTAGTGCAAGTCTATTAATTAAAAATAATAATATTTTTGTATTTTCAACATCTTAATATAGCATTCTTTTTTTTATTTTCATTCTCATTATCTTAATAATTAGTTATGAGGTAGAAAATTAAACCTTTTAATATAGAATTAAGCGCAACACCTCAAGAAATGAAAAAAATGTTGATGGGTTAGAGAAAACCCGACCCATGTGGGTAAGGGGTCAAGCCGGATCGAACCGATTCATCACTGTCCATGTTCACTTTCCGGTGTCGACGAGCTGAAAGAAGTAGCAGTCATAAAAGCCATAAACCCTAACTCGCCGGCTCGCTGGCTCGCTCGGAATGACGATCCACTCGGTGTTGATTCAGAAGCTTCTGAGTACGAACGCCCACTTGGGGAAGCGCGCGGCGGCGGAACATTTCAAGGCATACACGTACGGGGTCCGCAATGGCGTGGCCATCATCGACTCGGACAAAACCCTGATCGCGCTTCGCAGCGCCTGCGCCTTCATTGGGGCCATGGTTCGGCAGAAGGCTCGGTTCATGTTCGTGAATACCAACCCGCTTTTCGACGAGATCTTCGAGCAGATGACAAAGAGGATTGGCCTCTACAACCCCAACCAGAACTTCGCCTGGCGCACCGGAGGCTTCCTCACCAACAGCTTCAGCCCCAAGAAGTTCCGCTCCCGCAACAAGAAGCTCTGCTTCGCTCCCCCGCAGCCTCCCGATTGTGTCGTCATTATTGACTCCGAGCGGAAGTCTTCTGTTATCTTTGAGGCCACTAAGCTGCAGATTCCTGTTGTGGCGCTCGTCGATCCCTCCATGCCGCTCGATGTTTACGAGCGTATTGCCTACCCGATTCCGGCCAACGATTCCGTGCAGTTTGTCTACACGTTTTGTAATTTGATCACCAAGACTTTTCTGTTGGAGCAGAAGAGGTTCGGCAGCGTCTCTAAAGAAGATTCTGCTGCAGCTATTCCTAGTTCCGATGATGCTTCCAAGTTAGGAAACCAAGGGTACGGAGGCAAATGAGTCGAATCATCCTTTTTGGATTAGTTCCTCTCTTTCTTCTTCTTCTACGTCCTTTTTCCCTTTCTGGGTTTCTTTTTCTGAAATGAATGTGTTCATTGCTTTGTGTGGAATTCCATTGCGGATTTTACAGTGAGGAAGTAATTCGCATTGAGGACAGCAAGAGCGGGAGTCTTGGGTTGGCAGCGGATGAGGTATTAGTTCTTCCATACGAGTCCTTGGCTCCTTTTTCCGAAGGTAATGCCACTTAGTTAATATCTCGTTTGTAGTTATTTATCTTTCGAATGTTAATGTGCGGGTAGGACCTTTTTGGCGAACTTATTTTGCTGATGCAGATGGGGTGGAGATGAAGGAGCTGTTGGAGAAGCTTGTTGTGTTGAAGTTTAATGGTGCCTTGGGCACGGAGATGGGATTCAATGGCCCTAGGTAACAACTAATGTCATTGGCACTTTTGAGAACCTTATCTACCAAGTAGATACTTCCGATGCCTCTGTCTATATTTTTCGTGGTGGTGATTGCCTCTGTTCAATTGACAAAGAGTTGCTCACAATATTCACTTTATTTTTCCGGCTGGATTGTTTTGATTGATCTGCCTTCTTATTACTGAGATATTTAGAATTGTTTTGGACTTGATAATTTTGGAATGTGCGCTGTCGTGGTAACTGTTGTATGGGTTGTCTCTTCTCTGATTTTAAAAGTGTTGCATGTATGAACTTAGAGAGGCAGAAAGATGGAGTGAGCCTGTACAATGTAGACTATTGATACTATTTGAAGTTAGCAACGTTGATTAAGTTTTCTTGTACAATGCTTACACAAGTGTTTGTTAATTGACATATTACTTATACATCAATTTTTTTTCCCTTTTTTTTTTTTAATAAAAAAACTCAGTCTGGAGCTCTAACGGCTAGAAGGTTCCTAGAGAAGGTCCTAGGAATTTGGATGCCTTGTATTTTTGTCATTCTGTCTTTGATTTTCTTTTGCTCTTTAAATCATTGAATTTTACCTTGAAGATTCAATTTGATATTCCCAAGGGATGCATTAAAAATGTCCCCTTACCTTCTTCTTTTAGTTAGAACTTGTTTATCTCTGGCTTATATGTCAAACCTACAATATGTTTGCAGCTAGAATAAGGTTATTAAGCCTCTACCAGTTGGTTCTGTAGTTTTCTAGTTAATACTTGAAGTTATATCACGAAGTAAGCTTTAATTTTATGAACAACTGAAGATATTGACTTTAAATTGAGAAATGATGGCCGTGCTTGAATATTTTATTGTGGGATTCTTGCTATTTGTAATATTAGCATATGGTACATTTGTTACAAATGGTAAATACATAACTCGTTTACCATTCTAGGATCATATCTTTCCACCAAAATCGTAGGGTCTGTACATTGGTTGTTTTTCCCCTAAGTGCTTCACATAATGGATTGTCTTTCAACTGTGGAGGTTTGTGCTTGTTTGGTGCTGCTTGTTGGTGCTCAATGTGACTCATTTGTGGCTTATTTATAGATCTTCCATAGAAGTATTTGCACTTGAGTCCTTTACTGAATGTATATCGATCTACTATTTTTCTGTTCATACAGGTCTGCAATTGAGGTTCATAATGGGTTTACCCCTCTGGATTTGATTGTTAATCAGATTGAGGTCGGTGTTTTGGCTCTTTGTTCAGTGTGGTCATTTTTTCCTGGACATGACTTTCACATCTACTACTGCTTTAAATTTTTGTAGTCTCTCAACTCCAAGTATGGATACAATGTGCCTCTGCTTCTTTTGAACACAATCAAAACAAATGATGACACGGTGAAGGTGAACTTTATTTTGATCTGATATTGAGCAGTTTCCCATAGATAATATGAGGATCTAACTGAAGCCATCGTAAATTAGGTACTGGAGAAATATCCCAAGTCAAACATTGTGATGCTGAACTCGTCTGATGGACAGACTAATGAAAATGAATCGTATGTCATCCCTTGCATTCCATCCCCCTTCTTTTTTTTTTCTTTTTCGTAAGGTGACTGATGTATGCTGAGTCTTTGTTACCATGGATATGAATGGATGCCTTTCTGGAATGATCCGAGGTTGGTTTCTAGTTTCTGATGCCTTATAGCCATCACAGTGATGTTTCTTCTCACATGCTACCATTTATAAACACTCCATTTTTGGTGCTGACGTTGTAGTTCCGTTATAATTATCAATGCCCTCCATTCAATGCTGAAAGAGTCTTATTCTGAAACCGCAGATTGAAAGTTCTTAGCTTTCCTTCTTATCCATATTGTAATTTATATCCTTCATGAGATCTTTAAAGTGTCAAAGATATATGGGCAAACTTGAAGGAAAAAAAGAAGTAAACTTGAGAAAGATAAGAAACTTACAGTGAATTGAGAGTTTTGTGAGTACCAAATGTTCTCTTTTAAAAATAAGTAGCCGAGCTGAAGGAGCTCTCGCAAATATAATTTTAGTGCCATGGCCTTCTTAGGATGTATGTTTCCTTTTCCTTTTTGTTTCAAATGAAAATTGGAAGAGTCTCAATTAACCATCCTAATTTGCGCTTGTGAAGGTGTCCTTCTGACCATGACATGATGTTCCTTTCTCTAATGAAGAGTGGAACACTTGATGTACTATTATCTCAGGTATACTTATCTAGATGCTTGTTTTTTCGTTTTTGCCATTTTCATATGATAAATAATGATTTACAGTGAATAGAAGTAAGAGTTGATTGTGGAGGACGTGATCCAGATATAACATTAATTTGTTCCAACATTTTTTCCAGGGTAAGGAGTACATCCTTGTTGTTGGCTCAGATAATGTTGCTGCTGTTATTGATCCAAGTATCCTTATGCTATTTATACTTTCTATTTTCTAATCATCAGAGTCCTTAATGAAATTCTTTTTCGGTGCTGCTTATGATTTTTTTCCATTTTTCCCTTTTCTTTTTGGGTAAAATCAATTTGATCACTGTGCTCCTTAAGTGGACGTTTGTAGAAATTTTAAATCATTTGATCCAAAATAAGATTGAATATTGTATGGAGGTATGCTACCAATTTTCCTCATTGACTCCGACTTTTGTCTTCTTTTCAGTAAATTTTTTCTAAATCTTCAAGTTTTCTTTAGGTTACACCAACAACGTCATTTGGTAAGGATGGTGTTAGTAATTCAAACCAACAAAAGTTTCAGGTATGTGGTATTTGGCTTCCATTTCTCAGTTTCCCATTTAACTTACCCTTAAGCATTCAGTTGGAGTTGGTCCAATCAAAGTTGTGACTTCAGTGCATGTCTAATGCTTGGTAACGGTAAACATGAGTGAGAATGTGCACGAGTAACATTTAGGTATCCAATATTATAAGTGCAGGAATTATGTCAGGGCTAGGTGGACCAGTACTTTGACAGTGTTCTGACCATTGATTTCTGATCCAACAGAGTCTGTGACTCTGTTGAGCTCGGCCTATGATTAGAGTTGCTAATTTAGGTACGCTGTTCTCTGCAGTTAGGAAATCACAATATTTTTGCGCCAAGCAATTCTGCGAATGGCTTGGCCAATGAGAATGAGTTCAAATAACACTTACTGTTCAATAAAAGAGTCAATGCTCAAGATCAATTGGAGGCTTTGCGCGACTTATGAAATAAACAGATGTTTGACAATGGCTTCAAAAACCTTAATCCTCATTTTTTATCATGCAGCTTGCTGAAATTGGAAGGAATTCTGCTTCGCATGTGAGTTACTTATTCTTCTCCTCCTTCCTTCCCCCCCCCCCCCTCTCTTTCTCTCTCCTCCTCCCTCCTCTCTTGTTCTTTAAGTTAGGTTCCTTTTCTTTTTCGTTTTTTGTCCTTGTAAGATGAAATTCGATACTGGAATGCTGATTACCATTTACTTAGCATCCTTTTTTTATTAGTGTTGCTGATCACTGTTCCTTTCTTTTGTTTCTGTGTTGATAAAAAATTTAAGTCGATGGACAAGTTCAAATTTGTTGACACAAGAAACCTGTGAGTAAGCATAGCCTTCATGTCCTTTGCCTACTTAAACTTCAGAAGAGTGCTGACTTCTAATTTTGCTATATCCCGCAGATGGGTGAACTTGAGAGCCACTAAAAGGCTCATGGATACCGATGCATTAAAATTTGAGAATTACTCTAAGGTACCATTGTTATCCATCATTTATTGAGGGAACTGACTTTGATAAACAAGTGATGAAGTTACTGTATTTTCCAGGCAAGAGAAACAACAGCTGGCTCAACGGTACAGGTATTTGCGATATGTCCATTAACTTCTCTCTGCTGTCTACAGCTTATTTTTGCTATTTTTGTGACTATTAATTTTTATGGTCAAGCCAGTTCTTTGATGATGCGATTGGCATTAGTGTACCCCAAACTCGTTTTCTGCCAATCAATGGAACATCAGATTTACTTATTCTCCAGGTGACTTTGTACATCTCTAACTCTAGACTATATTCTCTTTGCCATGATCCCACAACATCAAAAGAAAAACGAAAAAAAGGGATCTTTGTTTAAGGGATGGTCTTATTACATCTGATTATTTCTGCAGTCAGATCTGTTCACCGTTAAGGATGGGATTTTAGTTCGAAATACAGCTAGAAGAAATCCAGTAAATCCTGTGATTGATTTAGGACCAGAATTTGGACAGGTGAAGATTTATTTGATTGTACTTCCATGTCTACACTTCCATGTCCTTATCGTTTTGTTGATTCTTTCTTTCTTTTTCAGGTCAGTGACTTCCTAAGTCGCTTCAAGTCCATTCCTAGCGTCATTGAGCTGGATAGCCTGAAGGTAACCGGTGATGTGTGGTTTGGAACCGATATAATTCTCAAGGTACTTTACCTGTTCCTTCTGAACCGTTTTAGTCCTTTTTTGAATCATTGCTTGTTCCATTGTAATTTGAGCACTCAAGGGAGTACTCTGTTCCCTTCATTTTATGATCTTGTGCATCACACTGATCCCCGGAATTTTGTGTTGTCCTCTAACAGAGAGAGGAGAATTCCATTTTGCCTTTTTGACGAAGTCCTTTTTTTTTTCAGAAATAACATGATTCTGTCATAAACTAAGAAAGGTTCTCCTGATTATTTTGCTGCGTAAAACTGATTCAATATCTAAGATTATGGCATCGCGTTGCCTGCATATAGTACAACTTGTTAAATCTTATATTTTATGCTGCATACACAATGCTTTAACAGATTTTTATTGAGTTTGTTCGAGTTTAGTCTCAAACTTCTTCCCCTATCTTATGATGGTTTTATTTTCAAAGGGGAGAGTAAATATAGCTGCAGAACCTGGGACGAGGTTGGAAATTCCCGACGGAGCAGTACTCCATGATAAGGTAACTGGTGTCACCAGATCTTGAGTGGCTTTCTGCTCTTAAAGAATGGAACTATTTTTAAGTTTGCTTTAATCGAATGACATATTGTGTTGGTTTTCAATCCAGGACATCAGGAACCCAATGGATATTTGAGTTAAATGGGTTTAGTTGATAGAACCACCGCCGTTGATGCAGCCGGCGGCGGCCATATCGGCTTCCACAAATTGGAACTTTGTGGTGCAATATATCATTTGGGTCTCAGTGAGGTACATCGCCTCAAATCGCATCGCGTCAGCTGTTTTGCATTACTTCGGCTGCTCGTAATGCTTGATTAATCCCAATTAGCTTCATTCAGAGTAGATTATTTCTTGGGTCTTTCCCTTTTTTGGTTCCTTTTTATCTTTTATACTACTTCGAGTACATGAGGTGCAATGTCATTGTTTCCGAGCATAAAAAACGAGGACATGAATAAAATGTTAATTCTTTTAAGTTATTATGAGATTTTGAGAAACTCTGCTATTTGTCATTTGACAAGACGACACTGATTCTGAAATTTCTTTTTTTTTTTAAACATCACTTTTTCCCTTTACTTTTTCACTTTTTCCCTTCCCTCAAAATCAGAGGCGTGTAGATTCCCATAATGTATTATTAAACAAGAACAGTATCTGAGCACTACAATGAAGCGTACTTTTCCATGGGTGAAGAGCTTAAATTCTGACGCACTCTGAAAATTAAGAATATATATCTTACAGAATATATAATTTCTTTGAACGAAATTTCGCTATTCCCGTATAAGAATATGAGTTTAGTGTTATGAAAGGGCAATATATGAACATATTAATAACTCAAGGAACCACTATTTTTAACAAGACATAATAATAACATATATTTCATGTGTGAAGTAGAGTTTGTGTTATTTGGAGGTAAACACTCGCACTCTGGCTTCAGATATATGCGAGCAAGTCTGCATTCCCCTCTATGGCAAGCATAAACTGCTCATTTTGATCCTGCCGTCTGAATCTCCTCCGTCAAACCCGCCTTCCGAAAAACAGACCCCAACTGAACACCTGCCGCCGCTGAACCATCATGGGGACTACCTTGGCCTGTGCTGTTGCCAGATTCTTTCATCGCCGCCTTCCGAAAAACAGACCCCAACTGAACACCTGCCGCCGCCGAACCATCATGGGAACTACCTTGGCCGTTGCTGTTGCCAGATTCTTTCATCGCCGTCTTTTTCTTCGCCTTCTCAGCCCAACCAATGAGGCCGGCTTGCACGTGGTCATCAAAAATTGCCTTCTTGTAGAAAGTTCCCATCTTCATTTCATTGCAGATACCAGGTCAGATCAACAATCAAGGAAAGGAGTATAGGAACAAAAGGAGATGAATGGGGGTCTAATGGCAACTCAATGCACCTGTGTGACAATGGCATAGAGTGGCAGCGTACTGTAACTGCATAGGACTTGGACGACGACCCTGAGTAAGAATAACAAAAGAAGAAACTTTGTCATTAAGATCAAAAATTATCAAACATACTCAGGCTATTTCGGTTATTTCTTACCCAACGATGAGCCTCGGGATGATAAATTTGATATGTCCCATTATGCAAGAGTCAAAAGTATATGTGACCTACATGTAAATAGAAGCAGATTAATTAGGATCATCTTGTTTATTATGGAAAGCTCATATAGTTTAGAGCTTGAAGAATTTCTTACCCAAATCCAGAAGAAAAATCCAATCTCAAAAGAGTTTTGGAAAAGGATAAAATGGATCAGAAAGAGTACAATCCTAGGCCGCCCGAACCAGAAATGCTCATCTGATGGTTTAACTACCAGATCACCTTCTATTGCTTGATGTTTCTCAGCAACCTCATGAGCCAACTGGCTTATAACATGCTCCAGCTTAGTCCCCACAGCAAGTAGAAGCTGTAACATAACGAGTAGATGAAAGGATCAAAGCAGAATCAAGAAAAGTCATGATGATCAGCCAAAGGTAATCCTTGTCCACCGTTGTCAAGAATCAGTCATTTGAACAATTTCATCCAACAATACAGCTGAGTTGCCATAAAGAAATCAGTAATGGTCATTCACAGGGTAATATGATAAAAGTTTTTGGTAGGCATGAGAAGTCCAGCGTGATCATTATTCATCAAGTGTAACATTCATAGTGCACTAAAAAACTTTACACAGCTGTGTGTTGTCTACTCCACGGCCACATAAATTTCGAAATGCCTGACAATACACGGACCCAATAACAAGAGCATAATCTAGCACCATGGCCTAATGAAAGCCTCTGAGTGGAACAGAAGTGATTGAATTAAGCAGGTCTGAACATCATCCATAGCTGTTGAATCTCAACAGTTCAATAATGCACCTTGTATAGTCACTGCAATTTTATTTTATCAATCCATATAGCCAACTGCTGACAATAATTGTAATAAATACTCTTGCTCTTTGATCATCTTACTTTTGGGGAAAAAAATTATAGATGGCTTTTTCAGGTTTCAGAAATGTATGCGGAGTTTGGGTGGGATCGTAACTGAATCAAGTTGTAAAGATGGTTTTGCATACAAAGTTATAATGAAATCTAGAAAGGAAACCAGATCTTCAATGCCAAACATGTTTTCTCACTAAAAACAGGATCCATCAAACACAAGTTCGAAACAAGCACAGAATTTTAATACTTTCTGGTGACATGATTTCCAAAGGACAATAGCTTTCTCTCTTTCTTCTTTTCGAAGGATAAAAAGAGGAATTTCATTCAAGAGTGGGAACAAGACCCAGGCACATGACATCAAATGCAAATAGCCCAATATATAATGGAGATATGCAGCCACTTTACCAAGCATACATCTCTCTCTTATTTCTCATTCCTCCTTACAATACTGAATTTGCAAACAGAATGATGAGTTTGCACATTGCAAGTACATAAGCAACAATGAACACATGCATGAGATGCAAAGCTAGAGTAGGGACCATAAGAAAAGTACTCACGATGAACGGAATGAATGCTAACCAGAAATATGAATGCCAACCTGCGGAAACAAAGGGAGACAAGTTATAGGTTAGATGTGATGACAATATTATGGTTAAGATGAAGGCACAAGTAAGATAACATGGAGAGACAAAAAGGTAGTGAGAAGACAAAATGTTCAAATCTAGAGGAATTAGCAATGTATGTCATAGAAGTTATATTGCTTGTAAAACAGGGGAAAAAGAAAAAGAAGCTAAAGATACTGGGTTTAAGAGGATTTGACCTTCAAATGGTCGCTTGAGGAAATAAACCTCCAAATGCTTTAATTCATAATGGAAAAAAATATTTAGCTACTGATAAGAATAATAAAGCATATAATTCTAATATATATATATCTGCCATCAAGATAATTATGTAAAGGAGCACAACATTGCTGACATCAACATGCATCACGATTTCAAGTATGTAAGCTGTTAACCAAGAAGAAGCATACCATTAACATTAAGCAACAGGAAAATGACTACAAATATCCAAAGATACCAACTGTAACAAAGAAAAGTAAATAGTGAGTCCACGAAAATTAGAAAGCTAGGAAAAGACATAACATCAGCACTCAATTATATACCACTTGCAGATAAGAAGCATAAGAAGCTTAGACATCACATGGAAGTCTCAGACACTTACCTTATACCAACAACTTTCTTAAAATCATCTTCAAGTGCACGCATCATGTATTTGTGAAAATCAAACTTCGGGTTTGACCTGCAGTGGGTCTACAGTAGACATATTACATACAAAACATTCGAAAGGAAACAGAAGAATAACCACGTAAAAGACCAATGAATCAATAGCCACTTCGTATTAGAAAGCTTACCATGATAAATCCTAGCCGTAGTGTCGCATAGTCTGATTTCGTCACAGACCCATAAAATTGCTTGACAAAGGAATGCTGAAGGGGTGAAAAAGAGAAAGTTAGAAGCATGGTAGAATGCACTTTGCAGCTGATAATCAGTCCCTCAAAAAGGCACTAAAGGTGGGTTAACCACAGTTGACAAGGCATAAACCTCCATACCACAGTTGAAAGATCCTATCGTGAGATCTCCATAACGTTGATTAAAGAATCAATAGTGGAGGCTGCTGCACTGGATTGTCACCCAGACATTGTTATAATTGGCTACTAAAGGTGGGTTAATCCTCTTCCACCAAAGCAGAAATACATCTAACAGAACTCTTACTCTTTTGTTTTCTCTCTTATCCCTTGCAAGTCCTACGGCACATTTTCTTTTGCAACATTGTCGCTCATCTTTTTCAGAAAAACAACTAGAGGAAAACTCAAAAGATGGTTGCTCTCCTAAGGCTTTTAAAATATATGCCAGGAAAAGAGAAACTTGCATTTACAAGGAACCAAGCCTGCAGGGATCATACCTTGTTATCTGATGGGAGGCCAAATGGCCCCCCTGAGTTTTTTAAGTACTCTAAATTCCTTTCTAGCCAAGTTCATATTTTAGCAACAAATATAGCTGGCAACCTCCCCTAATGCAAAAATCCTGGTTCTGCTCCTGGGGCAAAATTTGATATTCTAAACTAAACAAACTCGTTCAATAATGCTCTTGCGGATGCTACAGGTAAAAGCAAGACTAATATGAGAGTCAATAGATTTCCTAAGGACAGACATAACTTTATGTTGTCTCTTGTGTTGCATTAAGAAGGAAAATTTTGAACACGATTCTAAAGTCAATAACTCATAGCATTTGCTCAAGATATGGCAGATAAGTTCTATTAGGCATAACACACGTACTTACCAGCCATCCCAACAGAGCCGAGATCTTTCCAAAACCTAGAAAATGATCTTGGATAAAAGTATGTTGTTGGATATGGGTAAATTTTCTTGACCTCAGATCTGCATTATACCAATTCACAAGTTAGAAGCTATGACCATAGAAATCAATTAGCAAATAAATCTACTCTGACTTGTACGAAAAAATTCCTTCAGTTATTTTTCATTAATCAGGGGAAAGGAAATCCTAAGTAAGACCTTATTGGGTTGTCTAATTTGGACCATCTTATTTGAAATATTACGAGCACAGCATATGGATCCACTGGATAATGAAAAATGATCAAGAAAAACAGAAAATAATTTTTATTGATAATGATTCTTACATTGAGGTGCATGATAATTCTCTTTTACAATTTCATCTTCCCAATGTCTCCACTGGCGAATCTATATGATGAAAAACAGATTATTGATATGATTAAAAAAGGGACTAGTAGACTGGTTTAAGAAAATTAAAGGTAGCGAAAGCATATCAGATTCTCACCCTCGCCCCACCAAAAATAATGGTAAGAACACAGAAGGTCACATGGACAATGGCTAGGACGAAGATAAAGATGTGTAAATGGTGAAGTGCTTCAACTGACAATAATGGTACCTTATTCTGAAAATGAAAGAAACAATTAGCATATATCTTCCACATTTCTGCGGCTATAATAGAACATTAACAAAGCCAGTCAACTAGAGAGAAGATCATTAGATCCTCAAAACAGTATAAAATGAGATGTATGGAATACCACATGTACTAGTTTGATTCCATTGTAGCAAAAATTAAAAATGGATTGGTTAGCCAGGAGATGGTTATAGCCAGAATATTTTATAAAATGATTAAACGAAAAAATACATTAGCATAAAGAAAACTAGAAGCTGACCACTATGTCAGTTCAGAACCTGCTGATTAAATTTTTTAATTGCAAAAGCAAACGAATAATATGTGGCACAAAAAATAAAAAGAACATGGTCCTACTTACTATAGCTGACGTCACTTGAACAGAAATCAGCAAGCTATCATGGCACATCGAGTGCATCATACATTCATGTAAATATGGATAGAATTATATAACTATTCAAAAGGTTAAGAACCATTAACAACTATGGTTTGATGGCATAATCCTGAGGGTGTTGAGTACAAACAAGCTTGCAAATAGGAGAAGCTAACTCCTGCCCCTCATTAGCCATTTTAATTAGATGAAGGAAAAAATAATCTTAAATTAATTGAAGAATAGTTGAGAAGGAAAAAAAGTTTAGCAACCACCAGTGAATGATTCAATAGAAAAGATCTAGTACAGTTATTCGTTATCACTACTGACCAACTTACAACATTCAAAAAGAATAAATATCTAATAAATTGCAGGGGCAAAAAAATATTAAATTTATGTGCGACTTCTCACCCCCATTAAATTAAAACAAATACGTGACCATACACTAGTAAGTTATGACCAATCCAGTAGCATCCAACTTATGATATGCTTTCCCACTAGATGGAGCAGCTCCTTCGCACTCCTTCACGTTATAAACTTAAACGCCTTTTCACTTAGTGCTATCTGAGCTTTTGGGTTCTCACGCTTAATGAAGGTTAATCTGTCAAATAATCAAGCAAAACCATTTGAAAGCAACAAATTTTTTGGAGATTAGCACAACATAACCTTTTCTTTAACAAATAGTTTAGTCAAAACGAAAGTGTATGGCTAATTCCTACTCAGGATTTCGCACGCTTTTCCTCTGATTCTTTTCCACCCTCCTCCTTCAGATTTTGTATCAAACTTCATTAAATTCATTAGCTAGCAACGCCATCTTCAGAGGAACGTCAACACCAGATTTACAAAAAGGTAAAACAAAGAGAAGCGGTTCAACTAGAAGCAACAAAACACTGCAAATTTCAAGCACATAAAGGGTAGTTTTCTTTTCCCTTAAATCGTACCTACAATCTCTCTTATAGACAATTATTGAATCTTTCAAGTAATTACTTGAATTACAGAGCACGAATCCGGAGAAAGCAAATATAGATCTACCTTCAGTGAAAAATATCAATGATTAACTCTAAACCTCCAATCAGAAATCAGTCAATATGAGTCAAGCTTTTTCAAAAATTATCGCCAATCGTTTCCAAGTCAAATAGGTAATGTAATTATTCAATCGCCCGCATTTATGATTTTCGAAAGCAACGGATTTCTCTGGCTAAATCAAGCCAATAACCATACCAGCCGTAGGATTTGAGAAAACAATTCCTTTTGAGCATCAAGTAAATTAACAAAAAAAATAACTAAGAAACTGAATACTTCGTCTGATCTTCTACGCTACCTTTCGAGCACAGTAACTGAGCTGGGACGACGAAGGCTCACTCTCGGATAGAAGCCTCCTGGCTCTGGTAAAGACGGTGGAGAACAAGAACCTCTGGAAATGAGCGGTGGTGGCATTGTTAGCGGATTCTCCATGCTCTCCTTCCTTGGGTTTACAGGGAAGCATGTGGAGAGTCAAGTCCTCGGGGACGCAGATATGGGAGATGAAGTTCTGGAACACCGTCAGAAGCAGCGAGATGAACCCCAAAATCATCAATTCTGCCAAGCGCCACCAACAAAATCACACTTCATTTCGCAAAACACACTCAAACTAAAGAGATTGATAAAGAGAACATAATCAAAAACATGCACGAGCGACAAACCTTCTTTGACCTTCTGTAACGCTTCGAAGAGGGGTTTCTGGCCCTTCTTCTTCAACTGCTTCCCGCAATAGTGCAGGATTCGTTCCACCGCCAGCGAAATGGCGACGATGACAGTGCACACGGCGGCCACCACCCACGTCGGAGTAAACTCCAACGTCGCCTCTTCTCCTTCCCCACCTCCAGTCATTCTCCCTCTCTCTCTCTCTCTCTCTCTCTCTCTCTCTCTCTCTCTCTCTGTGTCTCTCCACCACTAACACTCCAGAACGTGCTCCTTTTTCACTTTATAGTAAAGAAAATCAGAAAACCCCGACGGTCAACGAAAGAACTCAAATTCCCAATTAAAAATCCAGAAACGGAACCTCGTCCACTTAAAATATTCTCCAAACCCAATTTCCTCAAACCTCCAAAAGAAAAGGTTTATCTCTTTGCCATGACCTTCTCGTCAGGGAAACGCCGTTCCTGAAGTGACGAAGTGAAAAGCGCCATGTCCATCGTAACCAACGTATGAGTGGAGATTAAGATTGTATGAACGCGACGATAAGAAACGTAGCTTTCCTTCAAAACTAACCGTTAAAATGAAATAAGCATATAAACAATTTATACAAGAAAGATATCTGGTTAAGATGTCAGTGTATCTGACAATTACGTTTAATCATTTGAATTCTGACTAAATGGGAATCCTATCTAATGAGAATCATGGCACACCTAGTAATTTAGTTATTACGATTTTACAATATTAATCATGAATAAAGTCTATATTTATACTTTATATATTTAGTTAATCTACATTTAAGTACCTTGTAATAAACAATTTATTGTTTATTATTGAACTTAGCTGCTTCTAGACTAAAATTTTGTTAATAAATATTTAATTGTTTAAATAAAGACTTTTTTATTTTTATAAACAGAAGCTTTTCCATAAACGTTAAAAGGACTTATAAAGCAACCACTCTTTTCAGCAATTAAACTCCGTGATCCGTTTTGTCGTGCATGGGTGGCACCCACCACTGGCCAATTTACGAGCAGCACCAAACGCGGCGGTTGCTTGGGCACTGCTCTTTTGCCCATGAAAATTTGGTACGCAAGGCTGATTCTCAGAACCGATGCGGTGGGGTCCACGACAGCCGACAGTCAGTTCTCGAAGGTGGGACCCCACTTGCCATTCGCCCACTGGTTGCATCTTTAGCTTCCTCCAATTTGTTCACCTGACAACTGTCGGGATTCTGCGTGCAAGGACGGGTACCATAAATGAAGCTGTTTTACATTGGTTGTCCATCCAGCTTTCTGTGGGTTCTTCAACGACCATCGTTTTCCACATCCAGCTTTCTTGCTTTTGCCAAGCTGATATTTACTGGAAGTTCACTCCATCAATATCCAACATGTTTTCCTGCCTCCCCCCATTATGCTTTCTTTAATTCAAGCTTATCCCATCGTGGACCATTATGCTTTATTCTATTGAACATCACTATTGAATCCACACGTGTATGTATATATAATGTTTTTTATCTTATATAAATGAAGAGTCTAAATTAGATTACAAGTTTGCCCTTGCTTATAAACACAAATGGACTAATCTGACCTTGCTCATATAGTAACATCGATAATAGTAGCACATCCTCCAAATTCAGAACTCATCTGCTGCATAATGGGTTACTTCATTGAAAGGTTTGCAAATCCAGTGGATTACATTGACATCTAAGGTGAGTATGATCAATCAATAAAATACTTCTTCATCCAAAGAATCCCCACAAAATCATCTAGTTACTGACTAAAAAGAATATTAACCTAGTGACATTTTCCTAGAGGTAGTTTTGTACAAGCAAGCTATCCCTCGTAAAATAACAACAGCCAAACATAATTTTTCCTTTAAATTCATTCTGTATTCATAATTGCCTCGGTCAACCACATTTGTTGATTATAGTCAATCAGAGTCCCCATCCTCTCCATCTCCATAATGAACCCATGGCAGCATTGACTCGAACAGGACAGCCAGTGCATTTCGATTTGCAACATTACGGGGAGCATGGCCATTGCCAGGTGGGTTAGCAACTTCGTCTCCTACATGCACAGGGGCCCTCGCCCTTGGATCAACAATAAAATCTTGCAGGTTTTCAGGTGGAAGAGATGGCACTGAATCGGAAAAGTCTGAAACCATTAGGTGGCCGTACCTATCATCAGGAAAACGAGTCAATCCTAAATCCAGAACAACAGTTATGCAATAAATTCCGCCAATTGCTATTAATTAATATATGAACGAGGCAGGAGCGAACAAGATCCTCATATAGCTTAGAACTATGACTTAGGCAAAATACTTTGTTTGATACCAGCTACAACTCTATTCATTTGGTCAGAAATTGAACCAACTAGCACACAGGCAATTCTGAATTCCTAGCACTTATAAAGAAAAACTGTAGTTAAAGCAAATCAAGAGAAAAAGATTGTATAGAGTTTGGATACTCACTCATTTCTCTCAGACGAAAATGCCTCTTTTCTCACACAAGCCCAATCGTTGGCATCACTCCCATTAGTTTCCAGTGTTTCAATCACCTGCTTTGCAGCAGCCTTGAGCAATTTTTGCAGATCTGGTAGCCTCCAAATAATGTAATTCCTCTCTACGTATAAGTTAATCAAATGATCCAAGGATGGGATTCCTATTTGTTCTAACCGAAAGAAAGCATGTTTGGTGATATCAGTCCATGCCCTATCCTTCAAAGGTACCTTCGCAACTAGCTTCTTTAGAACAGAAGGATGAAGCATCAAAGCTTGCTTCATAAGATCATTTGCAGTAGCCTTTGTAGAATCTGTATGAGAACCTTTTGAGGACTCCTTTTGCTCAAGATAAAACCGGCAAATAGCAAGTGAATAAGAGAAATTTGGAAACAACCACAGGGAGTTGTCACTTTTATAGTCCTCAGAGAACTGTTCTAGCCAAGCATACTCCTCTGCCCTCAAGGCTAAGTAGTCAACGCAGAACAAGGCACCCATTGGATCATCAGAATCCAGAGATAGCAACAACTTACAAACTTCTAGAGCAGATCGATGACAGCCACGCCTATCCATATTTCTCATGTGATTGAAAAGTGCTGTGAATAGTGGTTTGCTGGTTTCATGGCTGAATTTCAATTGGCAATTAGCCTGAAAGGGGGTGAACATAGGATGCCATGCACATTCCATGGCATATAAACTTTTTGCTGTAGCATCCGCTGACATTTGATGCTCACCCACGAACTTAAAATATTCTGCCATTGTAATAAGTGAATCTAAGTGATAAGGATTGTACAACAGGATTTGTGCTATACCATTGAGGTCATGAATAGCTTTGGCAGCTTCGAATCCACTCTGAGCTTGACTATAGGACGATGAGTGTGCATATCTACATCATGAGAGCAAGGAAGAATTAGAGCGCATGGGGTCGGCAAAGAACTAAAATCAAAATGCTACGGGGTCAAATGCTACGGGGTCAAATGCTACTATACATCATTGCAACGATCATTTACACAGTCGCAACTCAGAGTTGGGAATATCTTAGGAAAAAATGATACAAAGAAGAAAATGGCTAATACAATGTTGAAAATGAATTAAGAACATCAAGGGAAAGGTGGAAATTCAGACTACTAGTCACACCACTGCACTGGAAAGGAATACAGGGCCCCGAAATTGAGCTAAAGCATTACAGAGACCTGTAAAAGCTAAGCTCACGTTTTGATGCCCATCAGAAGCAAAGAATAGTAGATTGATTACCTGAAGTAGTGGTATCCATCCCTTGTTTCTAGAAATTCCATAGACAAAGAACCATCCCAGCGTGGCCAATGCTCTAAAGGAGTGACAAGAACAGTCCTTCTGTGAACGTGGCCGCCATACCGGCCGCCCCGTATTTGCCTAGAACTCCCAGCTTGATTACTTTTCTCGAACGACTTCACCACCTTCGAACCAAATATTCTTCGCAACTCATTTTCAGCATTCAGATACTTGGGATCAACTCGTAATACCGGGGGCACGCGTTGTTTAACCTGCTTGTCATCGGTTTTGACAGGCTCACCGGAATGAACAGAAGTGTTTGCTTCCAGAATCGCATCCCAGGATTTTTCCGCATCATCTGCACCCGCCAAAGAACCATTCTTGCCTCTCTTCTTTTTCTTTTTCTTCGACTTTTGAGTGGATTTCGAAATCTCATCAACCTTTCTTTCGGACACGGAGGGTTGCCGTTCGGTGACATTTAGGTCCAACAATTTGTCGTCGACTTCCGAATCATCCCCCTGCACCCGAATTGGGATTGGAATGAAATACAAGACGTCATCCAAGAATGGAATGAATTGCGACAAATAAAGCTTTCTATAGTACGTCAAATTCAATCATCAAAACCAGATTTCGTCAATCCCCAATAATTCAACCATGAAAATAGAAAGACCTAGAAAAAACCAGACTATGAGTAGGGGAAGTAGCAGGAACCTGTTCAGGCTCGTCTTCGTCATTGAGAAGGTCAAACGGATTGATCGAGGTACTAGAGGGCACAGATTGACTCCCATTCAGCTCCTCCTCCTCCTCCTCTTCGTCTTCCGTTTCGTGCGGCCGCCGCTGCAGCTCTTCTTGCTCCTTCAAAACCTTTTTCAGCAACCGAGCCGACATCGCAAAGGAAAACCAAGAAATCGGTAAACGAAAGGCTGCAGGGACGAGACTCCTCGCTCAGCTCCCGCAGAAGCAACTCAACGAAACCCCGATTTCCTACTTGCTTTATATTCACCGTCCATACCACTGTTTCGTACTCTGAAAACTTCATTGGGCCGGTCATTTCTGGAACTGTACTTGGGCCGATCCCTCCTAAACTCTAGTTCGGACAGTTTGCTTAGAATGTCTGACCATGATGTTTGTAATAAATGAGGAAGCCTTTTAATAATTAAAGTTTCTAATTTAGGTGAATATAATATTTTATTTTAATCCATGATTCATGTGTAATTTTTATATAATTATCATTTACAAAGTATGTAATCTTATATTATTTGCAATATATTGTAAAACCTTATATGTAAAAAGAAATTACTTCATCCTTACAAGCTAGTGTTAAAAGAAAATAATTTTTCTAACATGAATTTGCAATTTAAGCAAATAAGATTTTATTATTTGGGTGCATAATTTTTTACTATTCTTAACTCATAATTACTAAGAGAAAAACATTATAATATACACAAGACTTTTGATCTATTGTAAATATTTTTGTACTGAACAAATTATTTTCTCAAAAAATAAATGAACTTTCCCAACTAACAAAATCAACCCAATTTGGATTTGAGCTCTGTATTATTTAAAAAATAAATATTTCAATAATTAAAATTTATGGTAATTATAAAAGGGATGTTAAAACACCCACATTATATATAACCTGTTAATATACATTTTCAGGTGTAAACAGCTAGTCTCTCCTTACAAACGGACTTTAAACCCAACAAAATCTGGCCTTGTACCAAAAGGCCCTCTAAAAATCTGGCCAGGCGCTTGGACAGCCCGAAAGCTGGGCCTTCTACCAAAAAGCCATATTCTGCGCCGTCCGGCGCATGCCATGGACCTTATAAACAAATCAAAACCCATCTAGCAGTGGACCACGCACTGGCTTTTCGAGGAGCCATGAGCGGCCAGCCATTGATGGCGCGATCCTGGCCCCGCCACCGAAGCGTGGCAACGCACAGTGCAGGAGCTTTTTCCGCCCACCGCGCCGATTGCGGCGATTCCTTGGGATCGGCGAGAAGAGAGGACAAGGATGGGGGAGTAGGGGACCAAGGGACTTGGCGGATTTATATGTGGAATATGAGCGTCGTGGCCCATGCGAGCTCGAGGGATCTATGATTTGGCGCACCGCTTTAGGCTGCAGACATTATTACAAACACCTTAGGCATGGCCACGGCCTCATGATTGTGCCTTCTTTTTTTACGTGGGATTCGTTTGAATGAGGTGTGCATTCGAGGCCCCCTTCTCATCATCATTGTTTAGTTCGCTTCCAACCAAGATTGGCATCTTATCAACAATGTTGTTTAGAAAGAGAATGATAATTGTTGAAGACAGTGGATGTCTGGGTGGCTTATGTTTTAATTTGAATATTCCTTGTATAAGTTTTAAAGAAGTGAATAAGCAAATTTAATATAATGAAAAACTAAATTTAAGTGTAACATTATTATTTCTAAATTTTTCAACCATTTGTTAATTAGTGTTAAGTTAATAGGACTAAGATTTTTTAATCTCAAATTCATAACCTAGATGCATAAGTTAAGTACATACATATAAAATTATGATTCATCCATGTAAGAACAAGAGTTTGGTTGTTCAATAATGTCAATATATAAGTATGATATCTTTATTAACTGTAAATATATTTTTATTTGTTAGTAAATAATTTTAAGATACATATTAGTCTTTTTTAATATTATATCGAAATTTAATTTACATGCGACACCCAACCACTAGTAAATTGAGTTTCAATGATTTCATTATATTTGAAAGAAGAGAACACATTGAAAATAAAGATTATTCTAAATTATCATATTTTTGTTTGATATTTTCTTTATAAATAAGAATATTTACTAAATAATTACACAAGTCTCGTACTTTTTTGTAAGGAAGAAAAATTAACATATTTTTAAGTTGACTTTTAATGAAAATAGACCTTATGAATATCTAACATATTAGAATCATATTCAAAGGTAACACTTGTTTGTTTGTTAATAGACAAAGATCTTTTCATATTGAAATCTTTAATTATAGACTTTCTAATAATATCTTCGTGTCTCGACAATGGATCTTAACAGGGTAAACATTCGTGCATTTTCTTCTACGTTGAGAACTGATGTTGTTGGAACTTTTCCTTTTGGTTGGTCGATCCAGATGCTCGTAGTTATAATAAAAAGGTTCGAGTCGTCGAATGATTAAGGTTCTCAAAGCGGTGGATAAAGATGATGTGTTTTGACGCGGTGATAGGGACCTAATCATCATTGAGATCGATTATGGTGGGTGCCGGGGGATTTCGCCTTTCCGCCGTCCGAGAACAGAATAAATAGGCTTGACCTAGCAATAGCAACGGCCATACGGCTAGCACCAGGCCAAGGAAAGCGACAGCCATGGCTGCCGGAGATGGTGGTGGTGGTGGTGGAAGCTTGAAAAGAGCAGTCGTTGCGTTTCTGGTTCCGCTTCCCTCCATAGTCTTCTACCTTTCGTTCCTTAATCACTATTATAGTGCTGCTTCTGCTGGGGGTGATGGCGATTCGCCTTCTCTTCCTTCTCATTGGGCTTGGTGCTATCAGCATCCTCTTCTGTTAGCCAATGTCCTCTTCTTCCTGAATGTCAATGTTCTCTTCTGGCTAATCGGCCAAATTCAGGACAGCCATTGGGTACAGCTGAATTAAAACTTCTCTCTGCTGCGTGTATATATATTATTTTTTTCTTCGTGATCGATCGTTGACTTTGGTTGTTCGGTTTGGATTGGGTGCAGATGATAGATTTGTATTGGACGATGATCCCGTTGATGCTTCTTCATTACTATGCGAGTCACCCGTTGGCTGAGTACAACCGGGGGAGGTCAAGAATTGCAATGGTGATGACCTGGTTGTGGGCAACTAGGCTCACGCATAACTATTTCAGGCGCGAAGAGTGGCAGTGGGGTGCCAGGGAGGACTGGAGGTTCACCGATATGCGTCAACAGTATGGAAAGCACTGGTGGTGGGTGTCCTTCTTCACCGTCTACCTCGTCCAGCAGGTAGTTTAAGGGCATTTTTAACCTCAGGTTAACTCTTCGATGAATTGCCTGAATAGGTTTCTAAATTATGTCAGATGATATGGGTGCTTTTGCAGGTGTTTCTGATTGGAGTAACCCTCCCATTGTATGTTGTCCACTCGGTCAATCAGCCATTGAACATCTGGGATGTGATTGCAATCATTGTCTCTGTGTGTGGCATCGTTGTCGCGTACTATGCAGACACACAACTCTATGATTTTGTGACTAGAAACAACAAACTGAAGGAACTTGGAAAGCCAGTGGTACCCAATCTTGACAAAGGCTTGTGGAATTACTCACGGCATCCAAATTACTTTGGAGAGCAATTGTGGTGGTGGGGACTGGTTATATTTGCATGGAACCTTGGACATGGATGGACCTTCATCGGGGCACTTGTCAATAGCATGTGCTTAGCGTATGTGACAAAGCTTGTGGAGGATCGAATGCTGAAACAAGATTACAGAGCTGAGGCATATAGGCTTTACCAGAAGACAACTTCAGTGTGGATACCTTGGTTCAGGTCGTCCACGACAGCAGAAAAAGATAAAAGCAGCTGATTTAACAAATTGGGGCTAATCTCTGTTAGTTATCTTGATCAGCACTATCTTATATTCTGTGTTCCTGCCTTGATATCTCAAGACCTAAATGTATTCCGTTTGTTTCAAGAAAGAGTTGGATTTTGTTTGTGCTTAGCCAAACATATCATTGTATATGTATCACGCTTAGACAAATATCTTTCTGCTTATGCTAAAGAGTATTCCAAGGTCTATTAAAGATAAATATTCCTGAAGGTTTGTGACAGATTAGTGCTAATAAATGATCCCTGAAGCAAAGTTCTCTGGCCACTGGTTGTTTAAAGTGTTATGCTTAAGTGAGAAATCTATAAGCCCCTTCCTTTACCTTTGAAGCCTGACATAATAAGCCAGACAGGCAGTACGATACAAACAAAAGTTGTTTCATAGGTTACTAATTTTCTCTCTGTTGGAGCTTGAGCAAGTGGAGTTTTCGATCTTATCTTATGTGGCGAGGGATGATGTGGTTGCACCTCCATACGGTAGATGCGTGTGACCTGCAAAACTTAGGACAGGATGGTCCTGGCAATTATCAGAATGTCCATTTGTTCCTGATCTCCATTCTAGACTACAATGAAGCGTGTATCACATTTTAGACGACAGTATTCTGTTCCATTTTAAGAATATCATATCTTGAAGAGCCTTTCCTGAATTCTTCTAGCTTTGAACAACAGTGGCCTGGTTTTGCCGTTTAATTTAGGATGAGGCTCTTCGTCAGGTGGCCTTACCAAATAGTTAAGAAGAAAAGATAACATTGAGATGATTGATGTCCATCCATTGAAGAACAAACTAACGAAGGGGACACTACTGGGGGTCTCCTGGTATGTGCTCTTGTAGGAAACAGAATATGGTAGACAAGATCAGAGAATATTTTTACTATACTAAAATATATCAGAATTACTCAGCATTAGTAAAACCAAGGGTAGAGTTTTACTTGGTACTTATGACTCTATTACAAACGAAAGGTAGTGTTTTTGCAAAAAGAGCCTATTTTGGTAACAAGTTTGATTCAATGAGGTTCAAATTGGGGCTTATGCTTAATTTTTGAATTGCTGTGTATTGACCTTGTTAAGTGCGGAAACAGAGCTGACTCTCTTGTTTCTTTGCTAGGAGTCTTGCAGCTGATTATGTTGAACTACTGGAAAAAAGGTTGCAGACTGCCGCACTGTTGGTGGCTTGTAAGTTTTATGGAGGTAATGAAATGAGATGAGACTTGAGGAGTGGAGGACAGTATTACTCCTTATGAAGAAATCTCCATTGCTCGTTAAAATTTGTGGGGTGATTAACAAAATTTGGCCATTTTTTCCTCAAAACCAACTTGTATGGAGAGTCATTTTTTAGCAGATCATAACAAAATCAAGTAATGTGGGACACATTGTTTTTAATACCCATTTTGTGCTTAGTCTAAACATCACGGGGCTTAATTGTTGCCTGCAAATGAAAGGATATTATACTTGCACTTGACTCTGAAACTACATCAGAATCTGTGGCTTTGATCAACTATGACTAGTCTATTTTTTCCTCCTTAAGCCAACCTGGAAGGAGAGATTATTTTTTCATATTGAGAGAATATTAGAAGACCTGTTTCCAGCATTGATCCACCCTTTTGGTTGTCTATTCTTTCAGAAGCAAGGATAAGGGATTCAGGACTTTAAACAATGAATTGCAGACAGCAGCTGTGCTACTTCTCCATTGAGCAAAGCTATTTGATCAAAAAGTGCAGGCAGGATCAATCTAAGTACCTTTGCTTGTTTATAGACTGCCATTCCCAGTGCAACAATTTTGGTTAGAATCAATATTAATCGTATAGCACCATTGCCTCTTAACACTTTGAACCTCCAATTTCTCTGATTATGCAGCACACCACCATCAACAGTGCCTGAAAAGAGGTCATGTAAGGACAAATGGTGCCCCTCAATAAGAACCAAGCAAGAAGGCAATACAATATAGCAGATCTAATGTCCAAGCTGATGGTACGTTTCTGCATGAACCAATTTAGCAATTCACGTGCTTGCACTGTGTATGTCTGTTATACAACCACGTTAATCTCCCACAGCTTATAATTAGCAATATTTAGCCCATGCGAGGCATGGCTCCTTTCTTTTATTCCCTTTGTACCTATGCTTTTGACAAGCTGTTCAATTATTCTAACTGATCACTCAAGCTGTGGGTACAAACAAATTAAAAGTTTGACATTTTCTCTCGGGCCAAACAGTAACAAGGTGCATGGATTTTCTTTTTCTTTTTCTCTCTTTCCGTTCTTCAACCTTGCAGATAGCAACGCCACGGAGTAAACAATCACTAGATTCCATCTTACATCCAAATTCAACAATCTAATTATCGTAAGTGATTTTCTTCTCAACCACCGATTGATGATCTGTATTCTTTCTTTTTTCTAGAACAGAAAAGTCTTCTACTTTCAAGAGTGTCATTTTTTTAAGGTTCCAATCAAATCAACCTTCTCTTTGATCTAAGGATGACGTAAAGACTTAAGGAAGACAATATTTAATAAAAGAAAGAAAGAAAATTGGGACATCAAATCTTCCCACATTCAATTAATCCAAAAGCAACATTGATGTAGTTGATAATTAGAAGTATAAAATTTTTTTTTAAATGTCTCAAGAATTCTAATATATTTTAAAAATAAAATACATATATCATATCTTTGAAAAACTATTTTTTTTTAAAAAAAGAAGAGAATATTTTGTCATCATATTAAAGTTTTGAGTACAATAATCCAATAATATTATTAATTTTAGGAATTTAAATTCTCTCTTTTTCTTATTGAATCTTTTATTTTTTTAATAAATATATACACCGAGTACATACTTGAGTTTGAACTTGGTAAAAGGTCTAGTACCACCTTATCACAAGTCTCAATTTACAACCCAAAAGACTAGTATATCATGTGAAATTACCAAGTTTTTTATAAACTTAAGACCTCATGCTTTTGTTTTAAATATAGGATAATGTCTTTCATATTCTTTTTCTCAAAATGTTATATCTTAAAAGTGATAGTTTTTCTTACTCAAATTCAACTTGACATGATTACCACATGATCGTTGGGTGTTCCCTTGGTTACCCACCTCTTGGGGCTTGATAGTAGCATTGTAAATGGCTTGTGGGTAGGCTCAACCACCACCTTGTTACAAACTTAAAGTCCAACACAAGAAACTAACCTATTACTAAGAATTCTCACTTGCCTTTTTTAATATAAAATAATGTCTTCTGTATTCTCTACCTCGGAGCATGTTCCTAAGAGTAGGTACCTGTTAACGATTGAATGCTTTTTTAATGCAGGAATTATGGTTTTCACCTAACCGGATTGGGTAGGCTGAAATTTGAAGAAAAAACAAAGGAATAAGAAAAGAAAATTCTACACTAAATCTAGAGAAGCCGAAGGTGGAAGAGGGAATCCCCTTTTATCCGCACGTTAGAACGTTGAAAGGACGTAGATGGCGATGGCGTTGTCATCTTTGAAAGCGTCGCATCATCTGAAGTAAACTCATCCGAGTTTCGTGCTCAGAGCAGAAAGAATCCGGTGGGAATATCCTGCGGTATAAATCTGTTACAGCAAGCTTTCTTTGTCAATGTGAACGGAGAAGATAGAGGAAAGTAGGAAGAGAGGGCTGTTTCTGTCGTTGGTAGAAGACTGCAGCTTCCCCTTTCGTGAATTTAAAAAAGGAGAGATGGACTTCGAGAAAGGATCTGAGGGAATCTCGAGTCACGTTCCACGAGGATCACAGCGAGGCTGTATGTATATATAGAGTGTTATTGAGAAGCTGGTTTGGGGAAGGACAAAGGGGCTCTTGGGACCTCTGAGAAAATGAAAGCGTGTTGGAAGTTGATTGTGGTGGCGGTTCTTTGTCTCTGTTGGCCGCCGGTTTGGGGCTCCACCGTGAAACATCAGCAGCAACAGCTGCGGTTTGGGAAAAATGGGGAGTTTAAGATTCTGCAAGTTGCGGACATGCATTATGCGGACGGGAAGACCACGAAGTGCCTGGATGTGCTCCGAAGTCAGGTCGCCTCTTGCTCCGACCTTAACACCACATCCTTTGTCCGCCGAATGATCCTCGCAGAGAAGCCTGATTTCATTGTTTTCACCGGTACTCTTCTTTTCTTTATACTCCTTCCTGTTAGAAGCGATAGCAATACCATTCAAATTTTGAACTTGGGTATACGTTTCATAGTCATGATATTTTCCAATTCGAGAGTTGCTTCTGGTCGCAATTACAGGAGAGATTACCAATGGATATTGATTTTTTGTATTGAGTCGTCCTGTCTGAGAAAGTACAGAGTTTCTATCATCCAACTGTTCTAAACTTCAATCCTTGAGGTCGGACTTTGGAGATAGAACAGTACAAAATTCTTTCTTATGCTTGCGAAATTCTTCGATAAATAGAACAACTCTTTCTAATCTTTTGCTAAGCTTATACCTAATTCACCTCATGACACTTCTTGAGCTTGTAAGCATGTTTTGTCGTGGATCCAACTCAACCTGTGTGGCTGTTTCCTTTTTGTGCAGGGGATAACATCTATGGGTTTGACTGTACGGATGGAGCCAAGTCTTTGGATGCTGCATTTGCGCCAGCAATCTCATCCAACATCCCATGGGCTGCTGTTTTGGGTAACCATGATCAGGAATCTGCCCTCTCACGGCAAGCAGTGATGACACATATAGTTGGCCTGAAGAACACACTGTCTCGGGTCAATCCAGAGGAGGCCCAAACTATTGCTGGTTTTGGGAATTATAACTTAGAGGTTGGTGGAGTTGAGGGATCTAGTTTTGAACATAAGTCGGTTCTCAATCTATACTTCCTTGACAGTGGAGATTACTCCACAGTTCCTTCCATCTCTGGATATGGTTGGATTAAATCCTCTCAACAACTTTGGTTTGAACGCACATCTGCAAAGCTTCGGGTACTGACCTCCTTACTTGTTCTATTCAGTTGAAAGTATGGAATATCCAAAATGCACCGACAGCAAATTAGGAAAACTGTGATGGATCTAATTGTATTCAATCATTTTTAACAACATTCGCCTTCTTATAATCGGTTATCACAAACCCTGTTTGAATTGCAGAAAGCATTCGTGGAAAAGCCAAGTGCTCAGAAAGGACCTGCACCTGGGCTTGTATACTTTCACATCCCATTGCCCGAATATGCAAATTTTGACTCGAAACACTTCACTGGTGTGAAACAGGAAGGCATTAGCTCTCCTACTGTGAACTCTGGCTTCTTCACGACCATGGTAAAAGCAGGGGATGTGAAGGCAGTTTTCACCGGCCATGATCATCTCAATGATTTCTGTGGTATGTTAAACAATATACAGCTCTGTTATGGTGGGGGATTTGGGTACCATGCTTATGGTAAGGCTGGATGGTCAAGAAGGGCAAGGGTGGTGGTTGCAAACTTGGAGAAAACAGAAAAGGGCTGGGGGGCAGTGAAGTCAATCAAAACATGGAAGCGCCTTGATGATCAGCATCTCACTACTATCGATAGCCAGGTCCTCTGGAGCAAGAGCTCTGCCGGTAAGGTTTCCAAATTTCCGTGGATGCCTTTCGCTTGATTGTGATCTTAGCTTATCCCCTAGCCTTAGACAAAAGCACTTCTTAGGGCATCAACGCGATGGCATTCGAGTCATCGAGAATCGTATGGTCTTCTGTTCTGGACATATGATGGGAATCTGCTTTTCTTTAGTGCTTGAAAAGAGTTTGTAGTAGCATCATATGTGCTGCAGCAGTGACCACTGATCTATTTTGTCTCCTTTTGAGTCATTAATTGGTCACATACACTGATTATGTCCCCGAAAACCCGACTTCTAGAATGTAGACTTGGGAACCTCAATTGGAGATTAGTCTCAGAGATCATTTTTTATGGAAAATCTACATATTGTAGGATGTTCATTGTCCATAAGCTGTGCAATTTGTAGCCGTTGGCTGCAAAAATTGTTACCTCAATCAAACTTCAATCTGCTTGTCTGTGGTGGTATTAGAAATGTTAAAGTGGTTCGGTGTGTTGATGCCAAAACATAACCTTTGTGCCTTAGCTTCTTTGTTGGCGGCAGGGACCCGTACCAGGTGGCCCTTTTGCCTCTTGATGTCTGTCCTTGCCTATGACAAATCGTGAGTGGTGATTTATGTTTGTTGTGTATGTGTGATCCAATTATCAATGTCAAATGTATCTGTCTACATTCTTATCTTCCATTTCCTGACGCATTTTTTCTCTCAATTTTCTGATTCTAGTTTGCTCTGAACAGGACAACGTAGAAAAAAGCAAATTGGCGGCCCTTGAGTAGTATGAAAAGCATTGGCTATATACAAGTTCATGGCGAAGAAATTAGCTGAGAAGAAGAAAGTTAGTCTGGAACTGGTTCGACGGCAACAATCCTCGTATTGTCACACAATAAATTTACCTAAACGTTCTGCAAACATATCTCGAGAGTGATAAAGACTACAGGAAAGTAAAATACAAGAATGTGTGATAACTCATGTCATGGAGCAAGTTATGTAATATGTTAAAAGTACTTGTTTGCCATCTTATTGTGTGTTCGAATAAGGTATTCAAGGCTGAATAAAGTTTGGACATTAAAGCTGAGTTGTGTTCGGATATCTTACTGAGACTAGTTGTGGATTGATATGTTGATCTATTTGTAGTAAGTTACTACGATACTTGATGCATGCACGCGGGCCTTTGTTGTTATTATTATTTCTCGTGGCAACCATCCTTTATGCCTTCCAGTTTCTTAATTCCTTACATGGCCCCTTTCTAAAAGTGCATAGTAGGAATTGAAGGACACAGAACTTAGTATACAAACACAGAAGCTGCTGAACTAGAACTGATGATGTTCCACACACTCTCAAGAACCCAGAACCGACGAATCAAGAACTGAGTAAAAGTGTGCTGCTGAGCTAGCTGAAGTTGGTCGTGTCTTATCAGAGCATTCAATATGATACTCCAACGCTGGGGAGAAAGACCTTTAAGAGCTTGTTCAGAGAACACCCCACTATACGACCACTTATCTACATTGATCATTCATTCATCAAAACCCTAATTCTCCATCGAACGGCTCCACCGGCCATCTGCATGGCGACTGTACTGCAGTCAACAGGGACGAAATAGCACTCGCGAGATCCACTTTCAATCTACTCATGCAATGTCTATCTACGGGCGAGGCATGCCTACTTTCTTTTATTCCCTCTATACCTAAGCTTTTGACAAGCTACAAAATTACTCTTACTGATGACTCAAATTGTGGTCACAAACAATTCAAATTTTATATTTTTTTTCTTTTCTTCTTTCTTATTTTTTATTCAAATTTCAGCCTTTGCAATTCAGTTAGCGTGTTAAAGTATAGTCTGACACCAATGAGAAATAAAAAAACTTTGGACCTTATAAGCGCTGGTTCTTCTTTCTCTTTGAGACATCTTTTAGAGGGAGAAATAGCAAAACTTTAAACCTTATAAGTGACAGTTATTCATTTATTTGAGACGTCTTTCGGACAACTCATGTGAGCATGACTATTTATTGGTATTAGAGCTAATAGCTTCCTTACACGTCTGTGAGAACTTAGTCTGGTTGACAAAGTTGATCAAGTTTGCATGTAAGGGGAGTGTTAAAGTATAATCCAATACCGGCAAAACTTTGGGCATTATAGGTGCCGGTTCTCTTTCCTTGAGACGTCTTTTAAAGACAACTCATGTGAGTCTGGCTGCTCACTGGTATCAGAGCCGGTAGTTTCCTTACATATGTGTGAGGACCCAGTTCAGCCGGCAAAGTTGACTGAGGGGAATTGTTAAAGTGTAGTCTGACACCAGTGAAGAATAGCAAAACTTTGGGCTCTCTCCTTGAGTCATCTTTTGGAGAGAGAACTCGTGTTGGCCCGGCAGCTTACCCGTGAAGACCAGAATTCCAGTATTTAAAAAGCATTCGACTAGATGAGAGAAGGAATATGCAGAGAAATTACAGGTAGACGCCAAGGTGGAGTGCAGAGAAGTTACAGGTAGACGCCAAGGTGGAAGGAGAAATTTACCTTTCTCCGCTTCTTTGTTTGCATCCAGAAGCCGGTAGAAGTAGAAAGGAGGAAAAGATGGCCATGGCGTTGTCGTCTTTGAAAGCATCGCATCATTTTAAATATACACTGGGGCATTAATCTGTTGCAGTAAGCTTTCTTTGTCAATGTGAACGGAGAAGATAGAAGAACGTAGAAAGAGAGTTTAGTTGTTGGGGGAAGACTGCAGCTTTCCCCTTCGTGGATTTAAAAATGGAGAGACAAACTTCGAGGAAGCATCTGCTCTCAGTCTTCGTCGTCGGTCAAAAAGAAGCCGAGGGATCTGAAGTCAAGTTACCCGTGGAACAAGGCGAGGCTGTATGTATATATAGAATGTTCTTGAGAAGCTGGTTTGATAAGGACGGAGGGGATTCTCAGGACTTGTTTGAGAGTCGGGAAAACTGCAGAAGTGCGAGAAAATGAAAGCGTGTTGGAAGTTTATAGTGGTGGCGGTCCTTTGTCTTTGTTGGGTGCCGACCTGGGGCTCCGCTGTGAAACAGCAGGGGCAAAAGCTGCGGTTCAGGAAAAATGGTGAGTTTAAGATTCTGCAAGTGGCGGACATGCATTATGCGGACGGAAAGACCACGAAGTGCAGGGATGTGCTCCCAAGTCAGGTCGCCTCTTGCTCCGACCTTAACACCACCGCCTTTGTACGCCGAATGATCCTCGCCGAGAAGCCTGATTTCATTGTTTTCACCGGTACTCTTCTTTTCTTTATACTCCTTCCTGTTAGAAGCGATAACAATATCATTCAAATTTCATAGTCATAACTCGTTTTTTTTTCAGGGGATAACATCTATGGGCGTGACTGTACCGATGGAGCCAAGTCTTTGAATGCAGCATTTGCGCCAGCAATCTCTTCCAACATCCCATGGGCTGCGGTTTTGGGTAACCATGATCAGGAGTCTGCCCTCTCAAGGGAAGCAGTGATGAAACATATAGTTGGCCTGAAGAACACACTGTCTCGGGTCAATCCAGAAGAGGCCCAAACAATTGCTGGTTTTGGGAACTATAACTTAGAGGTTGGTGGAGTTGAGGGCTCTAGCTTTGAACACAGGTCGGTTCTCAATCTATACTTCCTTGACAGTGGAGATTACTCCACAGTTCCTGCCATTCCTGGATATGGTTGGATTAAATCCTCTCAACAACTTTGGTTTGAACGCACATCTGCAAAGCTTCGGGTACTGACCTCCTTACTTGTTTTATTCAGTTGAAAGTATAGAATATCGAAAATGGACAAGCAGCAAATCAGGAAAACTGTGATGGATGTAATTGTATTCAATCATTTTTAACAAATTTACGCCTTATTATGATCTATTATCACAATGCCTGTTTGAATTGCAGAAAGCATACGTGGAAAAGCAAAATGCTCAGAAAGGACCTGCACCTGGGCTTGTATACTTTCACATCCCATTGCCGGAATTTGCAAGTTTTAGCTCAAAAAACTTCACTGGTGTGAAACAGGATGGCATTAGCTCTCCTACTGTGAACTCTGGCTTCTTCACGACCATGGTAAGTGCAGGAGATGTGAAGGCAGTTTTCACGGGCCATGATCATCTCAATGATTTCTGTGGGAAGTTAAACAATATGCAGCTCTGTTATGCTGGAGGATTTGGGTACCATGCTTATGGGAAGGCTGGATGGTCAAGGAGAGCAAGGGTGGTGGTAGCAAACTTGGAGAAAACAGAAAAGGGAGGCTGGGGAGCAGTGAAGTCAATCAAAACTTGGAAGCGCCTTGATGACCAGAATCTCACTACCATCGATACTCAGGTCCTCTGGAGCAAGAGCTCTGCCGGTAAGGTTTCCAAAGTTCCATGGATGCCTTTCGCTTGATTGTCTTCGTAGCTTATCCTCTAGCCTTAGAGAAAAGCACTTCTTAGGACATCAACGTGATGGCATTCCAGTCACCTACGATCGTATGGTCTTCTGTTCTTGACATATGATGGGTATTTCTCTTGTGCTTGAAAAGAGTGCAGTACAATACCACGTGCTGCACCAGTGAATACTGATCTGTTTTGCCTCCATTTCAGTCATTAATTGATATCAACCACTCATTCCGTGGTCATGCATTGATATGTCCCCAAAATCCAACTCCTTGAATGTAGACTTGGAAACCTCAATTGGAGATGACTGTCATAGCTCATTCTTTTAATGGAAATTCACTTTTTTTAGGATTTTCATTGTCAAATTTCAACCTGCTGGCGTGCAGCGGTATTAGAAATGTAAGTAGGTTGGTGTTCAGCCTTCTGTCGATGCCAAAACATAACCTTGTGTGCTTGGCTTCTCTGTTGGCGATACGACCGAGTACCTGGTGTTTTTGTTGCCTCTCAATGTCCGTCCCCTTGTTTGCCACAGTTTGGCTACTGTGCCATGTGTCGAAGTAGGTTGATGTTAGAGTTTCTTATCAGATGCCTGAGGTAATAGGTTTTAGAGAACTCTGAAGTAAGTGTATTTTACTGCTTGATGCGCTGTTAAAGTGAAGAAAGTAAAGAGCCATTAAAAAAATTGGAACTCTTTGATGGCTGTCTAGTATTTTGGCTCTCAAACTTTAGGTTTTAGAGAATTCTTTATCAGCAAACATCTGGCTCAGTTGGTAATAAGTGTTACCTTGTACTTTTTGGTCTTAGTTTGACATCCAAGTGTATGAATTGAGTGTATGCATCTACATTCTTGCTTTCCATTCCGAGGCACCTACTTTCTCTTAATTCTGATTATAATTTGTTCTGTACAGGTGGCACTTGAGTAGTATGAAAAGCTGGTTACATACTAGTTCATGGCTCTACCAAGTTGGCTATGAGGAAGAAAGCCGACTTAGTTTCGTAACTGGTCCGACAGCAACAATAATTCTACCTAGACTTCCTTTCTTGTATTCTTATCTCGAGAGTAATAAGAGACCACAAGCAAGTAACATACAACAATAAGTGAAGAGTCATGTTCTGGAGCAATTCTGTAATATGTTAAAGTACGTGTTTGCCATCTAAGTGTATGTTCGAATATGACATTCATGGCTGAATAAAGTTTGTGCATGTATGTTTTGTCGCTGGAAATATTGTGATCTATTTTAGTATTTAAGGCATGGATGCGGGGTGTAATGCAGTAAACAATCCAAGAAGATACAGACATAAAGAGATGATGGGAAATGTATGTATAATACAATAAATACATGCAGTAATTATAAATTAAAAAAAAAACAAAAATTTTAATGATTTGGAATAAACTAATTTCTATCTACAAGAGCAACAATTTTTCATCATATGAAGTTTACATACATGTAAGAACTACTGTACAATTTCTCTTCTCTACCAGTTTTCTCCTTGATCATTATAGCAATTCCTTAAATGACATGGTACACAAGTTTTTCATAACTTTATAGCAATTCTAAAAAAAAAAAAAAAAAAATTGATACAATCATCATTTTACTCTTATATAAAAACTACCATTTTATAAACTTGACTTCAGCCCTTCCCTTTACTCCTTTATTAAGCAAGCAGATGTAGCTTTTGTGTTGAAGCTAGACGTTTATCATCCATGAAAAAAGCATGTGTTAGCATCGGATCTACTCTTTTAATAGCAATGTTAAGCAATTCTGATCCAGGGTTCTACCTCTGCCTTTCTGCACTCTTCTAGTCACCAACCAAAAAGTAAAATTTTGTCTTGAATAGGTGTTGAAATGGCATATAACTACAATGAGATAACTTAAATGTTCAGTACCTAGGAAAAAAAAGCCCAGAGATTTATTTGGTTGAAATGTACAACAATTCTCATTATCCTCTAACCAACCTTTGTTGCAAAATTTTCATCAAGAAGATTCATCCTTGTTGCCCAAGATTGATGCCTTCTGGTACCTCAATTTATCAATCTCCTTTCCCAGAAAATCCAAAGTCGTGTCTGTAACATGGTTTGGCAAGCAGCCAGCATCCAGCATCATTTTTAAGAATTTATATGCATCCTTTAATCTACCTGCCTTGCTATGGACTTCAATGAGAGTGTTAAAAGTGACAACGTCCGGATTGACTCCACTAGTCTTCATCTGCTCAAAAAGTTTGTTTACCTCCTCAATCCGGCCAGCCTTACCAAGCGCATTAATCAGGGTGTTGTACATAATTATGTCAAGGTAGCCACCGTCCTTAATTAACTTATCCAGAACAGCACTGGCTAGATCAGCTCTTCCCAACTTCCCCAAGCCTTGGATAATCACATTGTAAGTTGCTATATCCGCAAGGCAGATCTGCTCTCCCATTTCATTGAGGACACCCCATGCCTGATTGAAATGGCCTTTCTTGACAAAAGTACTCATAATTGAGTTGAAAGTGTAGCTTACAGGGCTGACACCCATATCACGGAAAATCTCAAACAATTTGCATGCCAAGCTCAGCTTTCCTTTGGACAAAAATATAGACAAGAAAGTATTAACCATATCAATGTCAAAAGAACCTGCTCCTTCGGGTTGAATCCTTTGCCCTCTAGAGAGTGAAAATCGAGGCAAAGAATGCTCGGTGGACTTCATTTGACTAGCTAATTTATCCATATACGGGGATGATGACCACTGATCTTGATCAGAGTATGAATTCTCTTCATCTCGAATTCCAGGGTCATCTGAAACAAGATTCATGTCAGCTGCCCTGTCGGATGAATTTATGTGACTCATTATCTCACCAAAATTCCCTTTTGAGGGAAACATTGCTGTATAATCCTTCCTCTTGTTCTGTGGATTTTTCAGTGAAGCCTCCATGTCAACCTGCCATTTAAGAACATCAGCAACCAGATTACCATCCCTAACGTGCTTCATTAGCCTCTCTGTCCAATCCCAGAGCCCGTGCTTATGAAGCCCGATCAAGAGCGAAGTTACAGTAATTAGATCAACAACAAAGCCCCTGCCTTCCATTTCTTCCACCAATCTAAGTGCTTCCTCAAGTAGACCCTCCCTACAAAGTTGCAACACAACAACGCTGTAAGTAACACCATCCACAAAGCTTCCCTTCTTCTTCAAGTCACAAAACAGAGCGTAACCAGCTTCAGCCCTCCCATTCCTAAACAGCCCATCAATCACAACATTATGCGTCCAACACGAGGTTCGTACCCCATCTTGAACCATTTTCTCAAATAGTTGGCAGGCTTCCATGAGCTTCCTCGCCTTGAACATCCCATCTAGGAGTGAAGTGTACACAATAGTATCCGGGCTACAACCATGATACTGCATCTCACTAAAAATCTTGGTTGCCTCCTCTATTCGATAGGACTTACAGCAGCCTTGAATAAGTATACGATATGTGAACTCATCCGGCTCATGACCGGACCCTTTCAATTCCTCCCACACCATTAGCGCGTCTTTCACCTTACCAGCTAAACATAGCACACGGATTAAGCTATTATAGGTGCACATGTCTGGACCCAATGACCCAGAACCCCCCAAACTCTTTTCCTTCATTTCTTTGAATAGGCCTAAAGAGGTAGCCAAGTCACCCCAACACCCAAAAGCATGAATGCATATGTTGTAACCCCAAGTATCAAACTCAAACCCATTCTTCTCCCTGAGCTTTTCAAACACTTGTTTGAATTCCATCCTCATGTTTGCTTTCCTGAGAGCAACTAACACTTGGTTATAGGCAATGGGGCTGGGAAACGAAGATGAGCCGTCAAGAAGCTTAATCAAGATGGACAAGGCCAAACCCACCTGATTTTTAGCAACCAGAGCCACAAGAACGGAGTCATACATATGGGGATCCAAGCTCGTGGTAGCCCCCATCTCTACATCCTCCATATGATCCAAAACCTCGAGCGCCAAGTCGATCTTACCGGACCGAATCAACGTATCGAGCAAGCGCTTGAAAGTCCAGGAACCGACGACGATTCCGTCTTCTTTCATGAAAACTAACAGGCGTGGAATCTCGTGGAGAAGTTTGGCGCGGCAAGCGGCGCGGAGGATGTGCGAGTAGCCGGAGGCGGAGTGTTTGTAGTTTGGTCCCAGAGAGGACCTGCACCAGCCGAAGAAGTCGATTTTCTTGGACGGATGGAGAGACGGGGAGCGGAGGATGTGGAGTAGGAGAGGCTCCGAGAGCGGGATGGAAGAAGTGTCGAGGTTGCGAGTGCCGGAGTCGGAGAGAGTTTTGGTAACGGAGGCCGCCAGGAGTATGTCTCCCACTTTGGAAAGGCTGCTTCTTGCTGCTTGGGTTCTGGCAACGAGACTTCTCCCATGGCGCATTTCGCGCTGCGCTTCGCATCGCGATCAGAGAACTCCACCGGAAGATTTCCACGCAAAAAGGAAACCAAAACACCGAGGCCGATGAGGCGGAGGACGGAGGTGAAGAACCATTTCCAAACGCTGTTGCGAGTGGAAACTGGGCCGGTTGGTAATTCCGGGCCTGGGCTCCATAAAGACAATTTTGTATTTCTTGTAATGTTGAAAATTGTGGGAAGGGTATTTTGGGAACTGACCTCCAAAAAAGAGATGACATGAGGAGAGACTATAGAAAAGTGTGAGAAGTTTATGCAAATCGTATGATAAAAAACACATACAATAAGCATAAAAGAATAATGACCGAATCTAGTTGGAACAAATGATTTATACATTAACATGACAACAATTCATAATTATTTAGGATTTGGTAAAGAATTTTTATTCGTTTTTCACACTTTTGTTGATTTTATTCTTGATTAGCCAAAGAATTTTTATTCGGTTTTCACACTTTTGTTGAGTTTGGAATAAAATCTTCATTTTTGCATGTAAAGGGAAAATTTTTAATTTAATATATTATAGTTACTCACCTATTGCTTTTTCATTTGTTTTTGACTCTCCATCCATGAAGATTTTTCAAAACAACATTGAATTTGGCATTCTTAAATGAATAATGTTCAATCCATATTTATTTTTTATTTTTTTTAACTTACCCCATTAATATTCTCAAAGTATCTAACATATTCACTATCAAAGCTTGAAAAAATCTAATAGTATGCATTGACTAATCAGATTAATCAATAACTTAGGAGTATTCATAATTTGAAAGACTCCTAACACCCTTTCTTATTTAATTATGTCACTAGCTTTTATAATATTTATTTTAATGATAACTTATTTACCTTTATCTCATTTATGATAATTATAAAGTAGATGTTTAATCTTTATTTTTCTTCTTAATACTTCCTAATAAAGGTCAAAATTGTAATTTTACTTGTCTATGGCCTTTTCATTTGACTTTAACTTTTCATTCCTAAAAACTTTTCAAACAATAGTAAACTTGACACGGTGATTAATATTTATTATTCTATCTCATTTTCCTTCTTGATACTTTGCTCATTATGCAACTTTTTTCTTCATTTATAAAGAAAAGCAAGGTGTCAAACTTTCAATCGGATGATCACGAGCCCTACCTTCGACCAATTGAGCACCTTCTTGCATGAATAATGCTTACTATTCAATTCACATTTTTCTTCCCAACGCTTTACTCCTTATGCTACTTTTTTGTTTTTAATAGTTACAGGAAGGAATCATCAATCTCCAAATGCTTTGCTGTCTCCAACATCACCTCAGTTGCACCCTTTTCCAACTGTCCCAGAAGATATCCCCGACCTCCAAAAAGCTCTCAAGCATAACCTCAAACACCAGGTCCGAATTCCAATCAACATGCAGAAAGCATCCCATTGCCTTTTTGTCGATGGCCACTAGACTTCCTCCAAAACTGGCAATAGTACCAAAACAGCATACTTACAGTCAGTCCATGTCTCAAATAAGTATCAGATTCCAAACCAGAGAAAAAGGTGGTCGTTCATATTTCCTCCACTTTCTAATGATTCTTTTCCATTTGGTGCCAATTTCCAACGATGCTTGCTGCTTTTAATATAATAATACCAATAACACCAATCTTTTAGTGGCATAAATACTCTCACCAGATTATGGGTGACTCTCCAATGAAGTCTGAAGAACAATGTCGTATCTCTGAGGTCATGGAATGATGACATGCATGCCTAAAGACTTAAAGGTTTATGCCTGGAAAATGGGCTGATTAGATGCAAAATATTGTTCTGGTTCAATTCCCATTTGGGAGTGGTGGCTCGGATATAAATAGAAGAACCCAATTTTGTTTAGCAGCATTGGGTTTTGCAAGCTCAAGAAGACAGGAGAATCTGAGATGAATTCTTTTGGAGGAGGGAAGCCTGTTGCTGTCATGGTACTTGTCAACTTCGCATTTGCAACTGTGAACTTACTTCTTAAGAAGATTCTCAGTGAAGGAACGAGCCAGGGGGTGATTGTTACATACCGACAGTTGCTTGCTGCCATTTTCTTGGGACCCATTGCCTATTTCTGGAGAAGGTATAGCTTCTTAACTTCTTCATTTAAGATTGTTTCGTTTTGGTTAGTTGCTTCTGATAAAATTTGGGGTGTGTTTTACATTGTTAATATATTAACTTGTGCTTATTATATGAGGAAATCTTATCATATCTTACAATTTTGCGTAAGGAAAAGAAACAAGTTTTTTAACATAATGTTGAAGTCTAAGTTTCAAGTGAAGCATCTTATTGTCCAAGAACTATGTTTTTGGAGAAAGTACTGAAATTTTGTTGTATTTTATATACCAATATACTAGCATGTCGTATTCCTTATATATAAACGTATTTATTCTTATAAGTTAATATTAAATGATGAAATAATTTTTTTAATGGTTACCAAAACAAAACCTTAATTTTCAAACTATTCAAATGAGTTTAAAGGAGTATAATCGTTTGCTTTCTTGCAGGAAAACCAATGCTAAACTCACGGCTTGCATATTATGTCAACTTTTTTTTAGTGCTATGATCGGGTTAGTCATGGCATTTCACTAATGTAGTTCAGCAAACTGCCCATTTGAAGTCTTATACTTATTATTTCTTTATTTTTTTCAGGGTAACACTCACTCAATACTTTTTACTTATTGGACTTCAGTATACATCTTCCACCTTCTTATGTGCTTTCATCAACGTTGTGCCAGCAACCACATTTCTATTAGCACTTCCATTTGGGTAAGTAAATGTGTCGTAAATAGCCTGCATTTCACATTATCTAAATCTTGTTTTAGTATCTTTTTTGTATGAAAAAAGCAACTTGATTTTTGTTAATTAAAAATTCACAAATTCTATTGAAATATTTAAATTGAGGTTTAAATATAGCTAAATCTACCTTTAGGATGAAGCCTTTTGTTGAATATGATATACGACTCATATTAGCTAAATCTAATTTTGATTTCCCTTTTTACATGAAAATGGTATAATTTGTCTTGATATTCTCTTTGTTATCCAAAAACCCACGAGTACTAACATAAATCAATCAGCAAGTATCTTTCTTATTCACTAAAGATTCAATAACTTGCATGCTACGGTGTTCTAACTATTTTCAGTCTAGAGAAAGTGAACATGAAAAGAAAATGCGGGAAGGCCAAGATGTTAGGCACTGTGGTATGCGTTGGTGGTGCTCTGTTATTAACCCTTTACGAAGGGATGCCATTGAACCACCCTCATTCAGGAGCTGCAGCTCTCAGAGCTGACCATGGCAGCAGGATGAGCTTGACCAAGAAACAAAGGTGGGCTATTGGTTCGGTCTTCAATGCATTAGGCTGCATTCTGTGGTCTTCGTGGTTCCTTATCCAAGCAAAGATCGGCCAAAGATATCCATGTCAATATTCTAGCACTGCAATCTTGAGCTTCTTTGGTGCAGTTCAGTCAGCCATCTTGTGTTTGATCATGGACAGAAACCTTGCGGTATGGGTTTTGAAAGGAAAGTTGGAGATATTGACAGTCATATATTCTGTAAGTTCTCTTTTGAAGATTCAAAGTTCATGTCTTATTCTTTGATGCTGAACCCAAAAAGGAATGCTTCTTTGGACAACTTTTGAATTTAGACTACTTTATGTTGGGAGAATTAGAAGGATCATATAGTAAAGACACGCACACACAATAAATGTTAAAAACACAGGGTTTACATAATTTGAAATTAATCAGTTTTAACATCTGTATAGGTATTGAAAGATAGCAATGGTTTACTACTTCAAAAGTTTTGTATATCAGTAAGCCATTAGAAAATTTTATATCTTTGGTATTCCCTTTTTACTGGTTCTTAGAAAAGCTATGATAAAATGAAATTACCATTTTCCCTTACTCTTAATTTCGAATCCATAATCATAGTTTTTGTTTATTAACACAGGGCATGGTGGGATCAGGCTTATGCTATGCAGCGATGTCATGGTGTATCAAGCAAACAGGTCCACTCGTCACATCAGCATTCACCCCCTTGATGGAGATATTTGTAGCCATCTTCGATTTCACCATCATGCATGAACAGATATACCTTGGAAGGTTAATATCTTCAACCCCTTTTTAACTTTGTTCTTTGTCAGATAGCTAAACTTTTCTCAACATTCTTTAATGGTGATGAACAGCATTCTGGGAACCATCCTGGTTGTAGGCGGCATGTATATTCTTCTGTGGGGTAAAAGCAACGAGAAGCGAGGCCAAGCAGCAGAAGAAAATACAGAATGCAACACAGTTTCACAAGTCTTGCCTGTTTCCAACCAGCCAAACATCTCATTAACCAATTTTGATTAGTGAAATTGTAATCATCTTGGACTCCTCTGATCTGATTAAATGATGCAAGGCCATATAGCCTATTGAAAAGAGAGTATTGTTTTTGTTAAGATGAATCTTGTACAAATTTCTATTTTAAACAAAGTACTTAGTTGAGTCTCTTTATTTAGATAGTATTCACGCCCAAAAGGATGCTTAAAAGTAAAAAGATAAATTAATTACAAATTAGCTATACCAATGTGGGTTGTAAACTTTGCATCAGGTTTTGTATACATAGGGCATTGCTGCTTGAACATGAACTTTAATATTCAATTAGACATCCTATTTTTACTATGGTAAATTTAAAAGTAAAAATATCAATCATTTATATATATATATATATATATATATATAAAAAAGTTTCTAATAAGGTTTAATTGATGTGAAACTTTTGTTATATTGTTCTTAGCATCTTAACGTAAAAGAAAAGAAAATTCATAGTCACGTCAATATGCAAGATGGAATGTCTTTTACGGGCTTTTCTAGCTTTTTTATTAACTACACATTGTATAAAGTTAGATTTGGCTCTAAATTTGGTAAGTCCTAGTCCTTCCATGGTCGATTCTTAAAGTGAGTCGCCTTTGATGGATACGGTGCAACTCTTTATGAGATACTCTTAGATACTCTTAGATTTAGTCTTAGTTAAATTTCTTAGGAAATACTTTTTAATGATTTTTCTCCTATGGTTGGATCTAATCAATTTGATTCTTAGAAATTCTAAATTAGAAACTAAAATTCATAATTCAAAACAATGGTAACTCTATCATGGAATGCAAGGTTTGAGTCTCCCTCTCTCCCAATAAATCTCCTAAAAATCTATCCACCCAAAAAAAAAAAAAAAATCCCTACAACTAGTTATTTTCCAAAAAAAATACGGTTTATTATGTTTTGACTAGAGAACTCTTAAAATTAAAACAAAAAGTTTGAAAATTATACAAAAAAATTGAAAACTATTACGAGGAGAAAAATATTCACTGTTGTACACCATGGTTAGAGACATGCTGTGAGTACTGCAAGTGATTCTACCAAAATATGATGTAACATGTTGAGTTACATCTAGTTTATATACATATGTATTTTATTTAATAACTTAATGAAATTAAAAAAGTCTAAATGGTAAAGTTGTTTCATTTTTAATTTGATTAATATTATTCAATTTTTTATTATAAATTAGAATGAGAAATATGAAAATACTAATAGTCGTAATGTCCAATTCCAAATAAATAAAATGCTTTTTTTAAAGCGATGAAATATAAGAAAATTGTAAACTGATAGGGCAAGAGGTGATTAGCTGAGGGTACAGAACAAGAACTGCCGTCACCGCAGAGAATCAAATAGCCAAATAGAGTAAAATAATATCACCCTTCTTCCCTGTCAAAAGCCCTAACAGCCAAAACCCTCGATCCCTTCCTCTCCTTCTTCGTCTTCTTCTTCTTTACGTTACAGTGCATTCTAGGTGATCGTTGAGAATGGGGGGAAAGAGGAAGAGGAGAGAGAGCGAAGGAGCAGACGCCGCGGAGGCGGAGATGGAGAACCAGGAGCACAGAAACAAGGAGCAGCAGAAGAGTAAGAAGGCGGGAGAGATAGTGCCGTCCACGATAAAGAACAAGGCGAAGAGGTCGGAGGTGCACGCCAAGCTCAAGCACCAGAAGAAGGTGGAGAAGCGCAAGAAGATCCAGGCTCGTGACGCCGCAGAGAAACGCGCTCTCGAGCTGGGCGAGGAGGTTTGTTGCCTATTTCCTCAAGTTTTTTGTTCTTTACACAGGTTTCCTGAAAATTAAATGCTGTTTCGGCTTGTTGATAATGCAGCCTCCGGCAAAAAATGTTCCTCGGACGATTGAGAACACCAGGGAATTTGATGAGACTGTGTGCAAGCCCGATGATGAAGAGGTCTTTTAATTATTCTTCTGCGACTTTCTATTTCTTCCGGGTTTATTTCATTTTTGTCAAAAGCTAATGTATTGCTGTGTATTTTATGGAACGGGAAACTATAGCTTAGATTTAGGCTTCGTTTCTTATAATAATTAAGTTTTGCCTAGTCAAAGTTTTAATTCATGTACTACGGATGGCATTGATTCAAGGGAGTGGCAACTTTGAGGCTAACTTAATTTACTGTAGGATAAACAACTATTTGTATTGGCATTTTAGAATTTAATCTAAATCTCATCATTTTGCCTCCAACAACTCTTGCATTTGACATGTTAGTTGTGTTTATATGCAGCTGTTTGCGGGTGATGATGCTGATGAATTCAATGCTATTTTAAAGCGTGAGTGTGCTCCAAAAGTTTTAATCACCACTTCGCGTTTCAATTCTACTGTAAGTTCTGCTCCGTGCGATTTTGGTTCTGTTAACTTAAGTCACCTGACTATGTATTTGTAATACTGCATCAGTCTAGTTGAATCGTAGTTTTGAAAGGTGTTGGCTAGTATGCTTAGATTATCTTTGGTTTGCAGAGGGGACCTGCTTTTATATCAGAACTACTTTCTGTGATCCCAAATGCGCATTACTACAAGAGAGGAACCTATGACTTGAAAAAGGTGATTTTGAATTTTACCCGTGTTCATGGAGTTTAAAACATCTAAAGTTTGTCTGGATCTCATACATCCCTTTTTGGCATTTACAGATTGTAGAATATGCTAAGAACAAGGACTTCACTTCTATCATAGTTGTTCACACCAATCGCCGGGAACCAGGTTGGTGATGCTTCTTGCTTAATATCACCAGGCTTTGTGATGTGAATATTTTTTTAATCTGCATGTTATTATAAAAGTATGAGGCTTTTTATTCTTTTTCATTCCCCTTTGGTATTGTCAGCATGAGGGTTTTGACCATCAGCCCTTTTGGCTGCTTTGCAGATGCTCTCCTAATAATGGGCTTACCTGAGGGACCAACAGCTCATTTCAAGCTTTCAAAACTTGTTTTGCGCAAGGATATTAAGGTTTATCTTGATGTTCCAAATGAATGCTAGCCCTTTGATTAATGAGATCTCGTGAATAATTTTGTTGAAAGGGTCTTTAAAGGAACGTATGAAGTTTGGTCAGTGTAAAAATTACATGCTCATCACTATGTGGTTATTATTATTATTATTAATTTTTTTTTTTGGGGTTTTGGTAATTAATATTGCGTCTTGTTTTTCAATTTGGTGCAATTGTGTGCTGTCTATTGAAAGAAACCATTCTTTTGTTGTGTTTATTGACTTATTCAATCAGCCACTAGCTTCAGCTTGTGTTTACTGGCAACGTGGCTATTTTTTTCAGTTACATTGGAAGTGATCGCTAAGGGGTACTAGATTAACTGCAGAAGATTGATTTTTTTTTAATTTTGAAAAGAGGGTAAATTTGAATGAAACATTGGAGAAAAAAGAAAAAGAGGAGAAATTTATACGATTATAATTGTAACCTCTCCTATACTACCTCTTGTAACATTATCAAGTTTTTGCCTTGGTAAGTAGATGATGCCTACTTCTTCATGTAAGTGTTAGTTGGAGATTTGTGAAAGAAATAATTCTCTTATTTGTCTTGCTTGCAGAATCATGGAAACCCCACTAGTCACAAGCCTGAGCTTGTGCTAAATAACTTCACAACACGCCTGGGTCATCGTGTTGGAAGGTATTTTCCTTCTCTTTTTTTCTTGTATAATTAAGATTTGCATTTTGGACATATCCTTTCAAAACTACAAGAGATGTGGCTGCTTCTTAAAATTTAAAACACTCTTCATTTTGTGATGTTCTTGATTGAATTGAATGAAAGAGTGCATTTTATTTTTTATCTTATATTATTGTTTGAGTAATGAATATTTTGTGATTGTCTAGTCTCTTCTTAATTGTTTTCTTTGCTGTCTTGTTACGTTTAGATTAATACAGTCACTTTTCCCGCAAGATCCACATTTTCGTGGCCGACGAGTTGCTACATTCCACAACCAGCGAGATTTTATATTTTTCCGGCATCATCGGTGTGTATCTGAAGCTTTGCAAGCTACTGCAATGAAAACTTTTATTCTGTTTAATAGGTGTGGTTTTCTAATTGACACGTCCCCTTATTTTGTGTTCAGTTACATTTTTGAGAGCAAAGAAAGTAAGGAGATTGACTCAGAAGGTAAAAAGGCTAAGGATGCTAAATCAGCGAAAGCTCCTAAAGAGAAAGTAATTGCACGCCTTCAGGTCAGTGGTGATTTATTTGATTTGGCAATCTCCAGAGATTGCTCAACATGCTTAATCCCTCCCATCGGTGGTTAAAATGTAATGATTGAAGTCACACGTCACCTCGCCAATAGAAAATTCCATATTACCGTACTTTGGTCCGTGCTTACGAAGAGTGTGAGCATTACGGTAGAATGAATTAGGTTTGGGGATTTGACATGATGGGTCCTTATGAATAGGATACAATAATTTTAGGTTGCATTTTTGGCTTATCCAGGTTGCCTAGCTAGAACTAGAATGTGGTTAGATGGTGATAATTCAGATTTGCATTGTTCTCGATTTATCATTAAAACTTCATTTGCTATAAGGTTTTAGTTGCCATTCAAAACTGCAATTGTGGTGGGATAAATGTCGTTAGTGCTGTCTAGTTAAATGCGGTGACTCTATGAGTGAAAAGTTAAAGCACATGCACTTGTTTGTCTGCTGGAAGATATACAGGTTCAGAATTTGCAGTGGTATATCACCTTCATTTCACATGATTCAGAACATAATTTGCGAAAATATGACTAAAATCTGGCAAATCTGTTATAGCCCCTTGTTGATACCTGAAACTTCTATTCAAATTCTTAAAAAATTCCATGACTTCCTCCAACGTTTAGCATCACTTGTGTTTGGCTATATTTTATCTCTTTGGAGGGCTTTGTGGTCTCATTGCTTGTTAATACAACAACCATGCAGGAGTGTGGCCCTAGGTTCACACTGAAGTTGATCAGTCTGCAGCATGGAACCTTTGATACCAAGGGTGGGGAATATGAGTGGGTTCACAAGGTACTCCACCTACCAAACAAATCAGGATGTTGTTTTATTCTGATCATTTATCTTCTTACTTTTGTTCTAAAAATAAAAAAAGATACAAACAATTCCTTGTGTCTGACACATTGTATTGTTCCCTTTCCAATTTGAATTTCAGCCGGAAATGGACACAAGCCGAAGGAGGTTTTTCTTGTAACTTTCCTTAGAACTTTGCGCACAAGCCAAAGGACTTGTAACTTGAGCCAAAGGAGGTTTTCTGGTAACTTACGTGGGAACTTTGCTTTTAACTACCTTCTTCGTGGAGTAGAAGTCTTTTCACGTGAAGAGGGTTGGTGCTGATGGCCAAGCTGTTGAAATTTGTCCGAATTGTCCCCCCAGTATGCTAGGCCATTTGAGTTATTATAGGTTTAATATCTTTTGATGTCTGATAGATTTTTATGATCAATTTTGGCCATTTGTGTATTTGATAGTAGAAAAAGAAAAAGAACAGGAGACTATTTACATATGAACATTGTTGTTTCCCTTAACATTACAATCTCAGTTTAAGGGAAATTTTGTCTCCTCTGATCATTGTATTTATCACACTTCCTTATGTCTTTCCCTTGAAATGCCATTTTGTCATCATGGTGCATGCTAATTTGAGTACATGAAGGCAAATCAAAACAAATATGCTTCCAAAAGCAGCAACTCTCAACAATGACTTATCTGGTGGGGAGTTTGTTGCTAGATAAACACAATCCATCAATATCAAGACCCAAGCTACACATTCCAGCCATGGCCTTACCAGTAAAATCATTCCTGTTTTTTCTCCGGACACCCTGCAGATAATCCTGAGAAACAGAGCACCGACAACTGAAAATGTGGTGGGTGACCATCCCCTGTAGGACACTAACCCCCCTCCCACTACCAAAACCTCCCTCCTACACACACATGATGAACACTCGCCTGAAAAAGTTGATGACACCAGAGCATCAATACCTGTGTAGTAAGGTAAGAGAACAGAGTCCAGGTACAGACTTGCATGTAGAATACCAGATATTGTTGATGCCTCAAAGAATGCATATTTTGCCTCTTTACATGCTCCGTAGTCAAAAGTGAGTGAAGCAATGTGAACCAGTTGCAGGATTGCAGGACCCATGATGGACAGAGGAAATATGGTGTTGATTCTGTAGCCTTTTGCCAGAGTGAAGAGGATTACAGGGAGGGAAAGTGGACCAGAAGGCAGTAAGTATCTCTTCGTCTGACTAAGGAGAGCTTGCCCTCTCCTCGACATGTCCATCACCATGATGAAGACGGTTATCAGGTATGAAGCTCCTGTGAACAGAAAAACCAGCACGTCCACCGCTGGCGGATAGTCGCCGGGATAAGCACTGTCACAGAAGTAATGGTAAGGGCAGTCAATTGGGTCCATCGTTTCTTCCAGCTGCCATCTAACACATTTGAAGAACTTGAGACGGACATCTTCCGATGCCCATTCAAGTTGAAATGCCGAGCTCTCTGGCCACACGAGCTGCCTGTCCATTGTGCCTCCTGATTTCTTATTGGAGGCCCTTCTTTTCTTGGTACGTTTATACGGGGCATTTGGCTTCTGTTAGTTGGGATGGTTCCGTCGAAGGTGTGTTGGACAAAGAGACATCAACCTAATTAGATCTTTGTTTGAGAAGGAATGCGGTAGTGCTAGTTTTTAGTCTGGTTTCGTAGAGAAGGAAATCTTGAATTGTTAGTAGTGAAGTTACGTCGCGGGTGGATTGAGGGTCAAGGGCGCTTCGTTGCCAAGCGATGGTGTTTGGTAGGTGATTGCTACTGCCTGAGTATGGCTTGGTGGACTCGTATGGTGAGTCCAAACTACTTTCAAACCTCCTTTGATTTTCGTTTCGTACTGTCAAAGTTTTCAGATTTATTTATTGTACGTGTTAGAAAGACTCTTAACTTTGCATAAAATTGATTATTAGAAAAAAGAGGAAAATCTTGGCATATAAGAAAGATATATGTTAAAGGCCCAAATTCACTTTTCCTTAAAAGGTTTGAACTTATGATTCTCGGTATTACGAGATTCTTTTATTTGAAAAAGAGTTTTATATTAAAAATAAGAGTATTTTATAAGCTTATGTGCCTTTTAAGAAGAGATAAACATAAATTTTTAATATAGTATTAGAGTGTAAGATAACTTACTTTTATCCTGTGTGACTCTAAGTTTAATGATACTCAGTATACATGAATGAATGTGTATAAAATGATAGTCTTACTTTGAAGAATTAAAATTTTTAAAGTGAAATTTTAAATAAAAAAAATATTCTTTTATCATTGACTTAACTTTTTAATAAATCTTTAGGTTCTTTGATAGAATCAAATTAATTAAATCATGTTTGGGAATTTTTTAAATTAAAATTATTTTTCTTTCTCCAAAATGATTTTGAGAAAATGAATCTTTTTATAAAAACCAAGTTGTTATCACTGCATTTTAATATATCCTCTTATTCGAAGCATCAACGTACAGGACAAAACAATTCGCATGCCAATGATCGGTTGGTAAGAAAAGAGACACTCTAGCGTACTAAAAAATACTAAAGTAAGATATTGATTTAAATAACTTGCATATGACATCAAAGTAATTTTATATGACGTTGTCTAAAACGTAAAATTCGTCTCAACCCGACGTGCACTACACGCTCCGCCCGCACCGTCTTTCTCGCAACACACAGATTGGGCCATAGCCACCTAGTCCCGGCCCATTATCTTGCAATTGGGCTTGTTTAATAGCCATTCTCGCCCCAACTGGCCCGTTGTCTGTAACAATCACTGTCACGGCGATTGCGGCACCGCATCCGCGGTAACCGATCGCTACCTCCATCTCAAGCCACCATCGTTGCCGTCATTGTCACTTCGCTGCTACCTCTCGTCGACGTCACTTCCGGGCCGAGTCAACCTCTGAGTCTCCCGGTCAAGTTTGACGAGTCGACTCACCAGGTCAGTCATTTGTCACAGAGAAAGTAAAAGAAGAACAATTCACTGCGTTTGACCGTGTCTGACCCGCTCTGAAAGCAAAACAAAATACTTGGAAAAATCGAAGAGTTTCAACCGTGCTTTCTACTTCTAAACTCGATTAATTTAACCTTTGATCACCTTTTGCGTAGCTTAATCATCTCAAACTTTTGTTTTACCTTCTAAGCTCCCCTTTAAGATTTTTACAGTGTTTCCCATTTCTGCTTTGGGGCAGGGAGCAAGGAGGTGGATGAGTTGGCAGCGGCTCCAGAGATGGGGACGGATCGACAGGCACCGACACGATCGTAGCCTTTTCCTTTTCGTTTCTTTTATCTCAAGACTTGAGAGTCGGGGCAGATATTTGAAGTCACGGGACTGTTGGCGACACGGGAATGGCAGATTCCGTGTACACCTGTTTCTTGCTTGTTGTGCACTATCAAAAGGCGTGTATGCGTGTCTGGCTAATGAAGTGAAGACTGGTTCTTCTGCATCGTTAATCCTCTCTGTTTTTTTTTTTTTTAAATATATATATATATATTTATTTTGATATTTTTTCCTGCCGATACCTAACTTTGAAGGCAAAATCTGCAGAAACAACCCAGAAGTCTCCTATGTAATGACGAGCCCAGGTTAATTCCCTGTTTGCGAATAGGGGTTCTTTTATTTGATAACCCAGTGAGTAGGATTGAAAGCGAAAGATTGCATCACTTACAGCCCACGGCACATTCTAGCCGTGCTGTGATGTAGGTGAAAATGGTCAACAACTTTCCTCCACAATTAAATGAACGATGCCGGCTTGGGTCCCCCACAGGGCTATAAAATCGAAGAGTCATTGCAGAACCCTTTTACTTTGTATCCATCAGAAGAAGTTTATCACTCTCTCGCTTTAGTTTCCTTTGGCCGCTTTGATTCTCTCGCGTTAACAGCAAGGAAGAAACCGCTCCAAATTGAGGGAAAATGGTTTTGGAGACGATTGGGAAGAACAGGTGCTTGGCGTCAATGCCTGGGAGGGAGATGGAGGTAGGGGCGGAGCAAGAAGAGCTGGGTTGTATCTCGTGTACCACTTTCAATATCCTGGCTCCCATCTACAAGCGGCTTGACCAACAGGAACAGGTTTGTGTTTACTGCCACTGTTGGATTAATGTGCCTTTCGTGAAAAGATGAGTTTCGCTGGCTTTATGTCATTGTGGGTATGTAACAGAATCAAAGTCTTCGGGAAAGCGAAATCAAAACGTTCTGGATGCGCCGGAACGAAAGGATTTTGGATTGGTTGCTCCAATCGTCCTCCCTTGTGATATGTCTCCAGGTGGGTATTCATAGACCCTTTTCCAAGAGATTTTTCATCGTCTCTGCTCTAGGACCCTTTTAACTTTTCTGATGTTGGTTTCATGGACAGGAGTTCTGGATTGGAAATGAACAACTTGTTCGAATGTACCAGGAGAGGCTCGGCGATGCTGGCTATATTACCTTCAAGCTTGCACGAACCAACAACCGTGGAGATGGTATTTGTTGGCTATTTAAGAATCATCTATTAACGTCAATTATCAATGGGTTTCAACTTTTGTGCACCACTTTACTTGCTGCAATATCTAAATTTACTATGATTAAACTAGATCTGGTGGAGTTTTGAATTTTTTTTTCCATTAATCTAAGCTTTAATTCAGGTCCGATGGTTAAAAAATTCATTGTTCTCACACAAAAGATGTGGTATGCCTTTTAATTTAGAGTTTCCAATTGTTATTTGCAGCATGATTTGATGCCAAAATTCATGGTTTAGATTTTGAACTCGTATCTGGTACATTTTCTTAAGGATTTTTGAGTGCTTATCTGTCACAATCTTTAGAGTTGTTTCCTGGTTTTATGTTTTTCTTTTACTTCCCTTCCATGCTCATCAGCTGCTCAAAGTACAATTCTCACGTTTTTACCGTGAGCTAGTGTCTTATTTATAGACTGATGGTCAAGCTTTTCAGTTTAATTGCATAACTTTTAGCTGTTGTCGTTGTGTTTTAAGCGAGCTTTCCAAGTACTTCTTGGTTCATTATCGACTGAGATATTCCGTTTGTTCTATGCAGGTCTGTTGACTGCCATACATCAGGACTGCTTAAAGGTTTTGGATTATCGGGAGGTGCTTTTTAATGACTTTGGTGACCGGGTTGCACAGCTGTTTCATGTTCATTCAGTTGTCCCTTTTCCTCAAAACCACAAGAGCAACATGCGACACGAAATTTTAATTGTGAACACCCACTTGCTATTTCCTCATGATTCAAGTCTATGTTTAGTAAGACTGCGTCAGGTATATACATTTTCCTTTGGTTATCAACCAAACTGTGCCAAATGTCATCGCTTTTGTGCGCTAGCAGTGACTTTGTCTTTGCTTCTAATAGGTTTACAAAATACTGCAATATGTGCAATCATATCAGAGAGAAAAAAAGCTCAAACAAATTCCCATCATACTATGTGGGTGAGTTTCTGTCCTGACCCCTTCTTTTTTTTTTTTTTTTTTGGGTTTGTTCCCAGCCCCCCAACAGCGCCCGTGACTTTAGATGGTCCATTAGAATGGGAAGCTCTCTCAGTCTTATCTTAACCTCTGAAATGTACATCTTCATGATATTCTCCCACTTTTGTAGTGACTGGAACGGAAGCAAGCGGGGGCATGTTTACAAGTTCCTCAGGTCCCAAGGATTTGTATCGTCATATGATACTGCCCATAAATATACTGACAGTGACGCAGATGCTCACAAGGTTTGTCACCTTTAAGTTAGAAATTTAGTGCCTAAGAATTTACTTTTAATTTGGGTGTTTTTGGGGGAGGAGTAAGAAAAAAGAAAGGAAAAAAGCTGATGCTAATCCATTATGTTATTTGTGCCTTTTTTAAATATCATGCAGTGGGTCAGCCACCGAAATCATAGGGGAAACATCTGTGGTGTTGACTTCATTTGGCTATGTAATCCTAAGAAGTCACTCAAACCATTGAGAACAAGCTGGGCTGAAGCAGTTTTCGGAATAACAAAGGTGAGTAGTGACTCTGTTGCCAATTTTCTTTCCAGGAAGGAGGGCAACCTATAAGTTTATATCATGTCCTTCACATAGGGAAAATAAGAAAAACAAAAGATATATAGTGTAAGCAATTTACCATTTGTATGATATTTTAATATTTTGGCTAGGTAATTCCAGAGTGGAATCCGCTGACTTCTTTTATGCAATCCAACCATTTTTTCAAAACGTTATACATGTTTTTGCTTCCATAAGCTTATTTATACGGTTTTCCAGTTTATGCACAAGCGGGGTTGCAATTAGCAGTACTGGGGCAAAACATACTGTGTATGAAATATTACCCATACATAACACCTCTGGTAGTGACCATAATCTAAGATGACTTTTCTGTGACTGTTGTATGTGGAACATCTCAATCCTACTGTTGGTGGTGAGAAGTAGAAAGTGATTGAAGACTATCATATTTCTTTTGTTACTTGGCTATCATTTGCTAAAATATTCATTTAAGTGAGAAAGGTCACTCTTTCCCACTTAAGCTTTTAGGATAAGTGATAATTTAAAATGTCATCAGGTAGAAATTTCTAAGTTTGAATATTTATTATACAGTTGTCCTTTCACTTCTGAAATACTGTCAGTGTTTGTGCTACAGTTGTTGAGGGAGAATTTAAGTCTGCATGTGAGAAGAGTGCAATAGTGTCACCATCAAATAACGAAACAATAGTTTCCTATAAGTTTAGCTTTTGACATAGGTAGTGAGTTAACAAGGTTAAACCAAGAGGACTGAAACAGTAAGCCAGCTCTTTTCCAATTCCGGAGAGTACATGAAATTTTATTTGTTTGGCATGATTTTCCTAGAGCTTTCCATGTCTAAGGCTGAAGTTTTCCTTGGTTTCCAGCACCTGCTTCGAAAAGCTTCATTAGCCGAAGATGATGTGTTTGCCTTTTTGAAGGGTGACAAACAGGCGGATGTCATTACATATTCCACTTTCTATGAAGCACTGCGACAGGTACTGCATTTTAGTGAGTTCGGTATATTAGAATTGAGATGTAAATTTCATTAAAGACATAAAGACTCACTATAATCAGGCCTCATACAGGTTAATCTCATTGGTCTTCCTTATGGGCTAAGCTCTCAAGAGATAAAGGATTTGTGGGCTGAAGCAGACATCAATGGAGACGGCGTTGTTGATTATGAAGAATTCAAGGTACCTTGAAGCCCTGAATTGTGAAAGATTCCCCAAATTCATTCCTTTATTAAATCTCTTTTTTAGTTCGAGATTGTTCTACCCAAAAAGGAAGTAGGTATTAGAACTTGATAAGAGCATGATGAGCCTTCACATCCCGTTTTATTTGTCTAGTGTTGTTTGTATTTTATTCCACGCATAAGCATGTAATATATGTTAGGTATGGAATCAAAATTATGGTTAAGGATAAAATAGATTTTTTGTCTTGTAGGAATCATCATTGTAATCAAAGAGAGAGCAATCAGTAGGGAAAAATTCTCTAGCTATTTCTGAATCTGTGAAATCTCTTAAATAATGAGAGGATTTTTTTCATGTAAACGGAGAGTGCTTCTTGTAAACCAAGTAAAATCCTTAGTAATCTTTTGTAATTTTCCTGCATATGTTTGTTGTTTGATCTGCCTAAAATTCTAACGATGATCATCTCTTGATAATTCAACTATGCAATTTGTCGCACACTCTGCTTGCTGTTTACTGCCTCTACTACTGGATATAGTAATAAATCCTACATCCCTTTGCAGCAAAAGATTTGGAATCCTACATGGTCAGGGCAGATGGAGGAGTATCTTGAGACAAGTACGGAAGAACTTCAGCCGGGCACGCCCAAGGAAGCCATCGGTTTCAAAGTGAAGAATGCAGCGCTCTTCCCTCGAGAAGTGGAGAAAGGAATTTGGCCGGAAAACTACTCTCTTTCTGATCATGCCTCTCTCACTGTTGTCTTTTCACCCGTAAGCTTGCGGGGTTCCCTGTCCAGTAATCATACCTAGGCATGCATTGCTATGGGAAAGAATGTTAATCTTCAGGGAACTTATTTGTACAGCCTGTAGAAGAAATCCTCTGTTGGCTACTCCCTAGCAGGAGGATGAAATGTATAAAATTTCTCAAAACAATTTTGCCAGCCTCGGCCATTTTCAAGAGGCCCAGTCTGAAAAGTACATTCCAGATGCTTTGGAGAGACCATGGAGAACGACAACGGTGTGCGCATCCGAGCCCGCAACCTGCGAGTGGAGTACAAGTCCTGCCCTTCCGAAGCTGGCCCGTTACAGGCCCCGCTACTTGGCGGTGGCTCGTGAGTACGCGGGCTCGATCCCGAGCCTGACCTGCCTGGTGCAGGTGCGTAGTGCACCCAACGTGAAGAACATGGAGTACCTCGAGCTCGCCCTCGGTGGGATACAGCCCGGCATCTCAAAGTCCGGCAGGGTCGACGACCTGATCGACCACCTGGCGTCCCATGGGGAGGACATGGTCACCTGGGGCGATCCCCGGATAAGGAAGTACCGCAGGGACACGTGTGTTTGAAAGAAAGAAAAAAAAAAAAGAACAAGGGCACCATGTACTCCATATATATTATATGAAAATAAGATTTTATTCGATATAGAATTGTCTTCCGTACAATGAGCTTATATGCTCTCGAAATACAAAGTATGATCGTAATACACATTAACCTTCGTCCACTCCTTGGACTGTCCCGGAACACTACTACTAACAATACAGATCCAAAGGAGAGCACCGCTCTCAATATCCGACAAATTCCCAGTATTGTTATCCTTCCAATAAGTCATAAGTCCGGGCTTCACAAACTTCTGCAGCCCATCAACAGCATGGGCCGGAGGTCCAATAGAACTAACATTGGACACAATCGCACCCGTGCTAAAGACACGCTGACGAAACTTCCTCTTCACCTGAAACCTCCTCTTCAAATCAAGCTTAGCATGATACAACCAAGGAGAAGCTCTTCTTTATTTATCAAAGGACTCGCCCACGTACATAAGGCCACGTGGGCTCGTCGCGAGGCAAGGGGCCACACTTGTAATATTATGGGACGTGTGGCCCGTGCTCGCTTCGAGGCCCATCAAGGCCCAAACACACTAATTACGAAAATGACACGGCACCCACACGTCTATGTATCAAGAGTAAAACACAAGATGCTAGATCTGTCCATGGCTATACAGGTGGGGATGGGTGCTCATTCCCACCGCCGACGCAGGCGCTCCGCCGGAGGGGTCTGGTCGAGGTGCATGCCACGGGCACCGTCGCGTTGCAGGGTACCACCCAGGCGGTCGTACTCCGCCGCCATCCTCAGGTGCTCCTCCCTCTGGCCGTCCGAAAGGAGCCTCCAGGCCATGTCCAGCTCCGACTCCCAGCGACTCGAGCTGGGGACATCACTCCTGTCCACGCGGACATTCACCGCCGGAGGAGGAGGAGGAGGAGGAGCGCCGGGGAACAGGGCGGCAGCCGAGTACTCCAGGTCCCTCAATCTGAGCGCCCAGGTCGAGGGGAACTTCCGACGGATCCTCAGCAGGTACTCCTCCCTGCTGGTCGAGGTCTCTATGATGTCGCTCCAGTCCTCCACACTGGTGGCTCCCGTGATGCCGGGCTGTATCCCACCGAGGGCGAGCTCGAGGTACTCCATGTTCTTCACGTTGGGTGCACTACGCACCTGCACCAGGCAGGTCAGGCTCGGGATCGAGCCCGCGTACTCACGAGCCACCGCCACGTAGCGGGGCCTGTAACGGGTCAGCTTCGGAATGGCAGGACTTGTACTCCACTCGCAGGTTGCGGGCTCGGATGCGCACACCGTTGTCGTTCTCCATGGTCTCTCCAAAAACTCTACTCCCCTGGGGAAGAGATGAGTGACGCCGGTTTTATGCTAACTCCTGCAGGTGGACCACTCCTATAATGCTACAAGGCAAAGGCCCACCGAAAGCCTTTACACCGCCGACTCTCCCACCTCCCCCGTCGCCTTTCCTCAACGAAGTCCCGATCCCCTCATCCTCTCGTCCTTCTCCCCGCACTACCCACCAATGAAATGAAAGGTGGGTAGGAAAAAGGATCGGGGGAAAGCAGCGAGGGGGACGTGGGTGGGAGACATGAGTCGGGTAGAGCATGAGCGACGTGGACAGCCTCCTTTTTTTTTTTTTTTTTATATATAAAGTGATGCCTTTTCTGCGTGTTATTTAGCTTCGGCACGAAGGAAGCCGTCGTGCCTGCGGTTGGTCGTCACGGTTGTCTTATGATCGCAATAATCAAAACGGGAGCGTTTTGTCCGTACAGGGAACAGTTCTCTTCTCTATTTATCAAAGGACTCGCCCACGTACATAAGGCCACGTGGGCTCGTCGCGAGGCAAGGGGCCACACTTGTAATATTATGGGACGTGTGGCCCGTGCTCGCTTCGAGGCCCATCAAGGCCCAACAACAACAACAAAATTACGATATTGACACGGCACCCACACGTCTCCCGGAGTTACGAAGGAAACTTCGAGCTCATATTGGTCATGGGTTGAGAACGGGAATTGAATGCCCACTCCAGAGGCAACCAATTCCTTGATTCTCACATTGCTTACCATCTTTTCTTGAATCTTCTCTATAATCTCAATATTGAAGATGAATTACACTTCTCAAACAGGGTGCATATTTTCTATGATTGAATTTCTCGTCTTAATGTTCTCTTTTGTTCAGGACCTAAAAGATGCATGCATGTTTCCTAAAGTTCTGAGTTTGGAAACGTTTATCATGTAAAGAAAAAGGTATGCAAGTGGGGGATAATGACAAAAAGGTGGCCGACCTTTGTTATGTGGCTATGGATGATGGAGGAGCAATGATGACACGACATCCTCGAAGATAGCTTCCGGTACAAGGTTCAAGTCTAAAGTCATGCCCATGCATGCACTTTTGGTTCGCCGAGAAAGTCAATCCATTGAACAGAATCGGTGTCATGTCCATAAGATCCCGAATCCCTCTATAATCCTGGCAAAGTATAAGCCTTCCTATCATTGAGACGTACACTCTTAAACATATGATTTTTTAAAATAATATTTAATTATAAATTTATTTTCTTATACTCGTAAACTAAATTTTATTGGCTTTGTGTTAAAATGTGAGTTTTTAAGATTGACATTTCACTTCCTTTTTATTTTATTTTTTCACTTTTTTATTATCTTTGGTCATTGGTAAATAGATGTGCAATTTCGCAAACAGGATGTGTTTATGTTTTTGTCGTCCAAGCCAATGAGGAAGAATGTTTGAACTATTTCTATGGTATTGAAATAAAACAAAAAAACCGCACCAAAAAGAATGGAACTGATATTTTGCATTTTTATTTCCAATCAATCGATTATATCTTTGGTTTTCAGAGATACAATTATTAATAAATTAACCTTATCAAAAAGACTTGTTGATTTTCTTAAAAAATCTTGTCATTTAGAACTAAAAACATCTTCGTGTAAAAAAAAAATACAACACTAAAATATTAATAATGTAAAGAACATAACATTTTTCATAATATTCCATAAAATGCAACTTATAAATAATAAAATACTATATGTGAATTTGAGTTTTAATATCACGTTAAGAATTTATATAAAAATAAAAAATAAGAAACTAAAAGGTTAAATAAGAAATATGTCTAAATCATCATCGTCATCTTATTTTTATATTATATTATATTAAATAGATTTCTTTCAGACATAAAATCAACATCATACCCATCATATAAAGAGAGAGTTATGAACAAACATACTCTAAAGTCCAAACTCACATTTAATGGACCACAGACTTAAAACTAATTCAATCCACAACATAATAAATGTCCGAAACATGACAGGTACTTCCCCCAACATTCTCCGACCTCATGAGTGACAACACTTTTTTGCGTAGTTTCATACAAACGTCGATTCTAGAACAATCCAAAACCCCAAGTTCAGCTACGCGGTATACGAAATTGTATGGAAGCTACGACAACGTTTGGGGATGGGACCCAACGGAATTTGTCATCATGGAAGCAGTTCCTGTCATGGCCAATCCCAGGCAAAGCCTTGTTTCTCTCCCTGGCAAGGAAGTAAGCTTCCAGGGCAAGCTGAAGACCAGGATCAACATCAGGTCAACGAGGTTCTGCTGTTTCACTTTCAAAACCACCACCACCACCATGGCTATCTCCCCCGATTCTAAACCAGAGAGAGTGTGAGAGAAGTCTTGCTTTTCAGTCTCCTTCGGTTTCTTCTCCTGGGGGGTTTTGCGTTTCTTGTTCTGGGTGGTTTCTGTTCCCCCTCTCCTGGTGATCTTATTTAAGTGGGAAGTTGAAGGTGAAGTTGATAAGAGATACGAGCATGTCAAGAATGAATTTAATGCCGGTGGGGTACAGATTCCACCCAACGGATGAAGAACTCATCAGCCACTACCTGAGGCTGAAAATGCAGGGCAACGACTCCTGCGTCCGCAACATCGCTGAAGTTAATATCTGCGATTGGGACCCTTGGGAATTACCCCGTATGTATCGGCATATATTTTTGCTCTTGCTATGATCATTAGCTAGAGACTGTTTAGTTTCTGTACAATTATGTTTAATTTGGAGGCTTTGTTATGTGCAGAACATTCAGCGATCAAGTCGGACGACCCAGAATGGTTCTTCTTTTCTCCCCGGGATTTCAAATACTCTAAAAGTCGCCGGACGAACAGGACGACCGCCGCCGGGTACTGGAAACCCACTGGTAAGGATAGGAGCATCAAGGCTCGAGGCAGAGTGATCGGTACAAAGAAGACTTTGGTGTTCCACACAGGACGTGTTCCTAGGGGGGTCAGGACCGGTTGGGTCATGCATGAATATCACCCAGTTGACCCTCCTCAGCAGGTTGGTATTCTTGTTCTGCTCTTATCGACTTTTTCTCTAATTGCTGTGTCTGTCTGGTTCGAACATCAATGGTGTTGAATTATGCATATGTGTTGAGATTGTGTAAGGGCTGCAATGTGTTGGCTGCCCTTTTCTTTATCAGTGGAGCCCTCGTATTTCTGCTATTCATTTGTCCTCTGTTTTCTCAAGTTGAGAGTAGTCTGATATTGTTGAAGATGCTTAAATATTGTCTTAGTTGTATCTTATATGCAAAATGACCTTCATCTCTATAAGTGGGTTTTAAAGATGAAAACATAGTTATTAAACCCACAAATTTTAACATGGCATCGGGGTTTATGTTTAATTGTAGCACCCCTTTACATGTAAAGAAAAGAAATTCTAGTTTATCCTTATGTTTGGGCATGTTGAAAATGGTGTGTATCCTAAATTGTCCAAATCTTGTTATAGTATCTCTTTTTAATGGAAAAATAGCCATTCTCGTGATAAGCTGGTTTTAAGGAGAATAAAAAAAAAAAGGTCTGACTTTGCTAATGAAGCCCACAAACTCTAACAGATATGCTCTAGTAATTTTTTCCACAATTGGTGCTTCAAGAAAGTGATTAATAAGCCTTGGAATCTTGCTTTAGTTAAGACTTGTTTGTTAGCCAAAAAAAAAAAGAAGATTAAAACAAGAAAAAAAAACATTTTGCTTGAGGATCCCCTGCTGTGGAGATATATATTATTAGCACAATGCTGGATTCATTGATGGCAGAGTTATCGCCTTGCTAGTTAATTATTTGAATTCCATGAAAAGCCAGTTGTGGAAGTCCTGTATTTGTTTGAGGCACACTAAGCAACTTCCCAGAATTGATTTTGAGACTCTGCATTAGCATAGACTTCAAGGCCTTCTTTAGTAAAGATGTTCTCTTTGCCTCACGGACTTTCTTTGATTCATCATTATTGTTCACAAGAAGAAATTATAGCCTTCGTTTTATCCCCAAGAACAAAATTGCTACTTGATTCCAATCATTCATCCTAAACAGCTTTTGATGCACAGAAAGTATTTGGGCTTTATGTGTTTTGAACTTCTATTATATACTTGTAGTGTTAATTGTAGATTTCTTTTCTAATCTGTACAGAAGGCCTATGTCATCTGTCGCCTAAAGAACAAAACAGATGAGACGACTAATGTGTTAGCCTTGGATGACGGTGAGGCAAGCAGCTATACTGCTTCTGATTTTGAAATTTCAGTTCCAGATGATACAGTTCAGGAGGTAAGGAGCATTCTGATGCAAAATTCTTCCTATGGACCACAAGAAGCATATTCAGAATTCAACTTACCTGGTTGTTTATGATTCTTAATTCAGGAATATCTCCATTCAGAAGGAAACCTGGAGTCAATCTTCCCGCAGACTCTTGAGCCACAGTACTATAACTTGCCTTCCCCACTGCAATTTCCAGCATTTAATGCTCAGGGGTTCCCTTTCTCGGGTAGTATGGTTGCCAGTCACCATGACGATGAAGAGGATGAGAATACTAATCAGTTCCTCAATTCACTTCTAGTTGATCAGGATGAAGAGCCTGTTGAATATATTCACTCCTGTGATACAAGGGCGCCGAAGTCATTGAGAAAGGTGCACTTTGTGAATGGTGGATTTAGCAGCGACACTGACACCGACACAGCTCAGACACGGGTAAACATATATTCTCCAATGGCTATGGGAGAATATTACTCCAATAGCTAGTGAACCACAAATCTAATCTGTAGGAGACTATCGCCAACAACATTGTAGTAACATGTTTTGTGTGGATGTATATGAAGTGCATACTACAACCATGTTGTTTGTGATAGTCAGCTACGGATCTTGAAGAACCTTGAGGTGAAATGAACATTTTCAGCTCTGCAGATGTTCTGCACAAGTCAATCACCTCACACTTAGCTGCCTTTCTATCACCGAAGGCTTTTAGAACTTCTACTTCTTGTTGGATTGTAAAAAAGCCCATTTTCTCCTTAAAATCGACTTTTAAGGAGGGGGCATTAATCTTATTTTAATGAAATTGTCCAGTAAGATTTAGGCAGTGTAAGACAACCGACATGGTGCTTAACATGTCACTTTGCAATCAACCTGGCTGGGTTGCAGCCAACCCACATGGTACATCCTCTTGCAAACCAGTTTAGGTTAGCTGAAGCTTTTGTACATAAGGGGTGTCCTTCTGATTATGTACTCTAATACCATGTAAGAAATCTCATTTTCTCCTTGAAATCGACTTCTAAGGAGAGTGCATGAATCTCATTTTAAAGATAGTTTTTGAACGAGATTTAGACAATGTGAGACAACTCATATTGTTCTTAACATGTCCCTTCATAGCCAATGTAGATTGTGGGGTTTGCTATAGGGATAATATCCCTCATAAATCACTTTGGGTTGGTTGCAAGCTTTATACACAAGGAGGGTGTCCTACTAAACCTAGATCTAGACTTTAATATCATGTAAGGAAGTCTATTTCCTCCTTAAAATCGGTTTTTAAGGAGAGAGCATAAATTCCATTTTAAAGAGAATTTTCAAACAAGACTTATGCAATGTGAGAAACCCCATACCGTTATTTACATGTCCTCTTGTAACCAACATGGCTGTCAAGTTCATCACAGGGTAATACATTCCCTTGCAAATCACTATAGGTTGGCTACAACCTTTGTACATGGGTGGTGTCCTCTTGAACCTAAACTCTAGTATCATAGAAAGTTTATTTCTTCCTTAAAGTTGACTTTTTAAGTGGGAAGCATGAATTTCATTTTAAAGAAGATTGCCAAAACAAGGTATAGGTAATAAGGGACAATATACACTGTCCTTAGCATGACATTATTTATTTTTTTGGGTGGTTGGAGGATTGATCTGTCTCTGTTGTTTGTGTCACAGTACGAAACACTTGTGGGAACTTCGACCTCGTATACTGGGCAAGTAAGTCCAAAAGAATACCGGCAAACGCATATGCTTAAAGTACCATATGCACCTGCAGATATATGTAAGCAGATCGATTGCCTTGAATTAGACCGAGCAGAATCTTCCCCAAGAGTAAGAACCTTCACATCTCAACGTCAAGAAAGATCCCGCCACTCTGTAGGGCAGAAAGCTGCACAGGGAAGAAGCCAGTCGCAGAGGAGCAGTGCACCCATAGAGGCATCACAAGACAAGGTGAGAAATTTTAAGCTGCAGCATAGACAACATGAAAAAGGCCTTTCTCCAGTGAGGTGTTATGGAATGGAAGCAAAACTTTACTTCCAGGAAGTTTATATGCTATGGTATTTCAACCCTATATGATTTCCAATTGCAGGCCCAAGATGGTTCAAGAAGAAGTCCATCACACCCTCAGAAGGTAAAGTCCAGTACTAACTCTCACAAAGTGCAGAAAGTGAGTCCCAAGTCTACATCAGATGGATCAGCTGGCAGGGATTCAAAGGGTTATTTCACTTTCCAAGATACTTCTCAGCCATGCCAGGATTCTACTCCACCCTATGTGTATTTTGTCAATGTGTTTGTTGGCGTGGCTTTGTTCCTGATCGTTATCCGGGAATTGGTGTTACATGGGAGCTGGTGCTAAACTTCAAGTAGAACTTTTTATGTTCGTTTCCCCTGGGAAATGCTACTCAACCTGGGATGTTTTCAGCATTTCATAACTGCTGTAACTAAGGATTCACTCTTCTGTTGCTATTTGTGTGGTTGATTAAGATTAGGGAATGTTGTGAAACTCAAAACTGAATGGAAAATGTTGTGTGGTTTTGTTATGCCTATATTTGCTTTTATTTGTTCAATGCATGAATTCAATTTGATCAGGACATTGGATGTTTGGGACAGTCGTGTCTTGATGTTTTGGAACAAACGGCTTACAGCTGCTGTTTTTGCTCTCATGTTCTGCTGATATGGTCTATGATGGTTCAAATTCAGAGCAGAGATATATGCTATCGAACATTAGACATTTGATTGACTTCCATGGTAGGCACTGTTTCTATTTCAGGATCATTTTTGTTGTTTGGCAATCATTTTTATCTGAAGCTTCCATGGCAAGTTTACAGCTTCACCTGAAATGTTCCTCTCTATTGGCTGTGTGAGAACCTACTGCCCAAAATCTTACTGAAAGTTTTACAAAACTTTTAGTATTCAAGCCACAGAAGGCAGGACACAAATAGATGAAGTAATAAGCCCCTGGTCCGTGTCAGGTGCAGAAATGAGCCAGTTCCAGTACCAAACGGGAAGCATGTGACGGGCCAGGTGCGACCGTCGATATTATGCTTCATTTTCCGAAGGACGCTCACAGGAAAGATTCAGGGAGTGAAGAGAATCAACAGAAACCAAAACATGCACTAAGGGGGACACCTTCTTTAACTTTCTTTTAAGGCTCCCAATAGGCAGCTCTTTAATTCCCAAGAAAAGAGGAATGGCGACGATGACAATGCACACGGCGGCCACCACCCATGTCGGAGTATACTTCGACGTCGTCGCTTCTCCATCCCCATCAATTCCCTCCACCTTGTACCGATCAAAATCCCTTCCCATCAACTCAACTCTTCCAACAACCTCGAATCCCAGAAACCACGTTTGCTTGTCTGCTTCTGACTTCCCCTCCAAGAAAAGCCGTTCCTGTAGGGAGGATAAGAAGGGTCCCATGGTTGTCGTGGTCAACGTGCGAATCTTTCGCTTTGCGGGCGGTAGAATAACATAATAATATTCTCATTCTTTGGCCATGAGCAATGACTTTTACTGTATTGGGTGTATCTGTAATTATAGAAACTTTAATTTTTGTGTTTATCCTAATTATTAGTTCACTTTATGCATAGCAAAAAAGAGCATTGAATGGTCTTAACTCTTGAAGATTCAGACATTAAAAATAAACAAAGTAAAAAAAAAAAGGTTATGAATTATATTAGGCTTCTTTAATTTAATCGAACTGTTTAAAATTTAGTTATTTCAACTATATCAAACGATTTTTTAAAATCAGTTTATGGCAACTTTTATATGGTACTAGTTATCGTATCATTGATTCTCACATTGCTTGCCATCTCTTGTTGAATCTTCTCTATGATCTCAATTTTGAAGATGAATTACACTTCTCAAACAGGGTGCATATTTTCTATGATTGAATTTGTTGTCTTAATGTTCTCTTTTGTTCAGGACCTAAAAGATGCATGTTTCCTAAAGTTCTGAGTTTGGAAACGTTTATCATGTAAAGAAAAAGGTATGCAATTGGGGGATACTGACACAAAGGTCGCCGACCTTCGTTGTGTGGCCATGCATGATGAAGGAGCAATGATGACACGACATCCTCGAAGATAACTTCCGCTACAAGGTTCAAGTCTAAAGTCATGCAAATGCATGCACTTTTGGTTGAACAGGATCGGTGTCGTGTCCATAAGATCCCGAATCCCTCTACAATCCTAGCAAAGTATAAGCCTTCCTATCATTGAGACGTACATTCTTAAACATATGATTTTTTTTTTAAATAATATTTGAATATAATTTTATTTTCTCAAACTCATAAACTAAATTTTTTTGGCTTTGTGTTAAAATGTGAGTTTTTAAGATTGGCATTTCACTTCCTTTATTTCTTTGTTTTCTTCTTTTTGTTTCACTTTTTTATTATCTTGGGTCATTGGTAAATAGATATGCAATTCTGCAGACAGGACGTGTTTATGTCTTTGTCGTCCAAGCCAATGAGGAAGAATGTTTGAACTATTTCTATGGTACTGAAAAAAAAAAAAACCAAAAAGAATGGAACTGATATTTTGCATTTTTATTTCCAATCAATCGATCATATCTTTGGTTTTCAAACATACAATTATTAATAAATTAACCTTATCAAAAAGACTTTTTGATTTTCTTAAAAAATCTTGTCGTTTAGAACTAAAAACATCTTAGTGTATAAAAAAATACAACACTAAAATATTAATAATGTTAAATAACATAACAATGTTTTCATAATATTCCACAAAATGAAAATTATAAATAATAAAATGTTATATGTGAATTTAAGTTTTAATATCACGTTAAGAATTTATATAAAAATAAAAAAGATAAGAAACTAAAAGGTTAAATAAGAAATAGGTCTAAATCATCATCGTCATCTTATTTTTATATTATATTATATTAAATAGACTTCTTTTAGACATAAAATCAACATCATACCCGTGATATAAAGAGAGAGTTATGAACAAACATACTCTAAAGTTCAAACTCACATTAAATAGAACACAGACTTAAAACTAATTCAATCCACAACATAATAAATGTCCAAAACATGACAGGTACCTCCCCCAACATTCTCCGACCTCATGAGTGACAACACTTTATTGCGTAGTTTCATACAAACGTCGATTCGAGAACAATCCAAAACCCCAAGTTCAGCCACGCGGTATACGAAATTGTATGGAAGCCACGACAACGTTTGGGGATGGGACCCAACGGAATTTGTCATCATGGAAGAAGTTCCTGTCATGGCCAATCCCAAGCAAAGCCTTGTTTCTCTCCCTGGCAAGGAAGTAAGCTTCCAGGGCAAGCTGAAGACCAGGATCAACATCAGGTCAACGAGGTTCTGCTGTTTCACTTTCAAAACCACCACCACCACCATGGCTATCTCTCCTGAGTCTAAACCAGAGAGAGTGTGAGAGAAGTCTTGCTTTTCAGTCTCCTGTTTCTTCTCCTGGGGGGTTTTTGCGTTTCTTGTTCTGGGTGCTTTCTGTTCCCTCTCGTGGTGATCTTATTTAAGTGGGAAGTTGAAGGTGAAGTTGATAAGAGATGACGAGCATGTCAAGAATGAACTCAATGCCGGTGGGGTACAGATTCCACCCAACGGATGCAGAACTCATCAGCCACTACCTGAGGCTGAAAATGCAGGGCAACGACTCCTGCGTCCGCAACATCGCTGAAGTTAATATCTGCGATTGGGACCCTTGGGAATTACCCCGTATGTATCGGCATATCCATTCTGCTCTTGCTATGATCATTAGGTAGAGACTGTTTAGTTTCTGTACAATTATGTTTAATTTGGAGGCTTTGTTATGTGCAGAACATTCAGCGATCAAGTCGGACGACCCAGAATGGTTCTTCTTTTCTCCCCGGGATTTCAAATACTCTAACAGTCGCCGGACGAACAGGACGACCGCCGCCGGGTACTGGAAACCCACTGGTAAGGATAGGAGCATCAAGGCTAGAGGCAGAGTGATCGGTACAAAGAAGACTTTGGTGTTCCACACAGGACGTGTTCCTAGGGGGGTCAGGACCGTTTGGGTCATGCATGAATATCACGCAGTTGACCCTCCTCAGCAGGTTGGTATTCATGTTCTGCTCTTATCGACTTTTTCTCTACGTGCTGTGTCTGTCTGGTTCGAACATCAATGGTGTTGAATTATGCAAATGTGTTGAGATTGTGTAAGGGCTGCAATGTGTTGGCTGCCCTTTTCTTTATCAGTGAAGCCCTCGTATTTCTGCTATTCATTTGTTCTCTGTTTTCTCAAGTTGAGAGTAGTCTGCTATTGTTGAAGATGCTTAACTATTGTCTTAGTTTTATCTTATATGCAAAATGACCTTCATCTCTATAAGTGGGTTTTAAAGATGAAAACATAGTTATTAAACCCACAAATTTTAACATGGCATCAGGGTTTATGTTTAATTGTAGCACCCCTTTACATGTAAAGAAAAGAAATTCTAGTTTATCCTTATGTTTGGGCATGTTGAAAATGGTGTGTATCTTAAATTGTCCAAATCTTGTTATAGTATCTCTTTTTAATGGAAAAATAGCCATTCTCGTGATAAGCTGGTTTTAAGGAGAAGAAAAAAAAAGGTCTAACTTTGCTAATGAAGCCCACAAACTCTAACAGATATGCTCTAGTAATTGTTTCCACAATTGGTGCTTTAAGAAAGTGATTAATAAGCCTTGGAATCTTGCTTTAGTTAAGACTTGCTTGTTAGCCAAAAAATAGATTAAAACAAGAAAAAAAATCATTTTGCTGGAGGATCCCCTGCCGTGGACATATATATTATTAGCACAATGCTGTATTCACTGATGGCAGAGTTATCGCATTGCAAGTTAATGAGTTATATTATTTGAATTCCATGAAAAGCCAGTTGTAGAAGTCCTGTATTCGTTTCGGGCACACTAATCAACTTTCCAGAGGTGATTTTGGGACTCTGCTTACCATAAACTTCAAGGCCTTCTTTAGTAAAGATGTTCTCTTCGCCTCGCGGACTTGCTTTGATTCATCATTATTGTTCACAAGAAGAAATTATAGCCTTCGTTTTATCCTTGAGGACAAAATTGCTACTTGATTCCAATTGTTCATCCTAAACAGTTTTTGATGCGCTGAAGGTGTTTAGGCTTTATGTGTTTTGAACTTCTACTATATACTATGAAGTGGTAATTGTTAATTTCTTCTCCAATCTGCACAGAAGGCTTATGTCATCTGTCGCCTAAAGAAAAAAACAGATGAGAGGACTGATGTGTCAACCTTGGATGACGGTGAGGCAAGCAGCTATACTGCTTCTGATCTTGAAATTTCAGTTCCAGATGACACAGTTCAGGAGGTAAGGAGCATTCTGATGCAAAATTCTTCCTATGGACCACAAGAAGCATATTCAGAATTCAACTTACCTGGTTGGTTATGATTCTTAATTCAGGTATATCTTCATCCAGGAGGAAACCTGGAGTCAATCTTCCCGCAGACTCTTGAGTCACAGTACTATAACTTGTCTTCCCCACTGCAATTTCCAGCATTTAATGCTCAGGGGTTCCCTTTCTCGGATAGCATGGTTGCCACTCACCATGACGATGAAGAGGATGAGAATACTAATCAGTTCCTCAATTCACTTCTAGTTGATCAGGATGAAGAGCCTGTTGAATATATTCACTCCTGTGATACAAGGGCGCCGAAGTCATTGAGAAAGGTGCACTTTGTGAATGGTGGATTTAGCAGCGACACTGACACCGACACAGCTCAGACACGGGTAAACATATATTCTCCAATGGCTATGGGAGAATATTACTCCAATAGCTAGTGAACCACAAATCTAATCTGTAGGAGACTATCGCCAACAACATTGTAGTAACATGTTTTGTGTGGATGTATATGAAGTGCATACTACAACCACGTTGTTTGTGATAGTCTGCTACGGATCTTGAAGAACCTTGAGGTGAAATGAACATTTTCAGCTCTGCAGACGTTCTGCACAAGTCAATCACCTCACACTTAGCTGCCTTTCTATCACCGAAGGCTTTTAGAACTTCTACTTCTTGTTAGATTGTAAAAAAGCCCATTTTCTCCTTAAAATCGACTTTTAGGGAGGGGGCATTAATCTTATTTTAATGAAATTGTCAAGTAAGATTTAGGCAGTGTAAAACAACCGACATGGTGCTTAACATGTCACTTTGCAATCAACTTGGCTGGGTTGCAGCCAACCCACATGGTACATCCTCTTGCAAATCAGTTAGGTTAACTGTAGCTTTTGTACATAAAGGGTGTCCTTATGATTATGTACTCTAATACCATGTAAGAAATCTCATTTTCTCCTTGAAATCGACTTCTAAGGAGAGTGCATGAATCTCATTTTAAAGATAGTTTTTGAACGGGATTTAGACAATATGAGACAACTCACATTGTTCTTAACATGTCCCTTTGTAGCCAATGTAGATTGTGGGGTTTGCTATAGGGATAATATCCCTCACAAATCACTTTGGGTTGGTTGCAAGCTTTATACACAAGGAGGATGTCCTATTGAACCTAGACCTAGACTTTAATATCATGTAAGGAAGTCTATTTCCTCCTTAAAATCTGTTTTTAAGGAGATAGCATAAATTCCATTTTAAAGAGAATTTTCAAACAAGACTTACGCAATGTGAGAAACCCCATACCGTTATTTACATGTCCTCTTGTAGCCAACATGGCTGTCAAGTTCATCATAGGATAATACATCCCCTTGCAAATCACTATAGTTTGGCTACAACCTTTGTACATGGGTGGTGTCCTCTTGAACCTAAACTGTAGTACCATAGAAAGTTTATTTCTTCCTTAAAGTTGACTTTTTAAGTGGGAAGCATGAATTTCAATTTAAAGAAGATTTGCCAAAACAAGGTATAGGTAATATGGGACAATATACAGTCCTTAACATGACGTAATTTATTTTTTTGGGTAGTTGGAGGATTGATCTGTCTCTGTTGTTTATGTCACAGTACGAAACACTTGTGGGAACCTCGACCTCGTATACTGGGCAAGTGAGTCCAAAAGAATACCGGCAAACGCATATGCTTAAAGTACCATATGCACCTGCAGATATATGTAAGCAGATCGATTGCCTTGAATTAGACCGAGCAGAATCTTCCCCAAGAGTAAGAACCTTCACATCTCAACGTCAAGAAAGATCCCGCCACTCTGTAGGGCAGAAAGCTGCACAGGGAAGAAGCCAGTCGCAGAGGAGCAGTGCGCCCATAGCGGCATCACAAGACAAGGTAAGAAATTTTGATCTGCAGCATAGACAACATGAAAAAGGCGTGTCTCCAGTGAGGTGTTATGGAATGGAAGCAAAACTTTACTTCCAGGAAGCTTATATGCTATGGCATTTCAACCCTATATGATTTCCAATTGCAGGCCAAAGATGGTTCAAGAAGAAGTCCATCACACCCTCAGAAGGTAAAGTCCAGTACTAACTCTCACAAAGTGCAGAAAGTGAGTCCAAAGTCTACATCAGATGGATCAGCTGCCAGGGATTCAAAGGGTTATTTCACTTTCCAAGATACTTCTCAGCCATGCCAGGATTCTACTCCACCCTATGTGTATTTTGTCAACGTGTTTGTTGGCATGGCTTTGTTCCTGATCGTTATCCGGGAATTGGTGTTACATGGGAGCTGGTGCTAAACTTCAAGTAGAACTTTTTATGTACGTTTCCCCTGGAAAAATGCTACTCAACCAGGGATGTTTTCAGCATTTCATAACTACTGCAACTAAGGATTCACTCTTCGGTTGCTATTTGTGTGGTTGATTAAGATTAGGGAATGTTGTGAAACTCAAAACTGAATGGAAAATGTTGTGTGGTTTTGTTATGCCTATATTTGCTTTTATTTGTTCAATGCATGAATTCAATTTGATCAGGACATTGGATGTTTGGGACAGCCGTGTCTTGATGTTCTGGAACAAACGGCTTACAGCTGCTGTTTTTGCTCTCATGTTCTGCTGATATGGTCTATGAAGGTTCAAATTCAGAGCAGAGATATATGCTATCGAACATTAGACATTTGATTGACTTCCATGGTAGGCACTGTTTCTATTTCAGGATCATTTTTATTGGTTGGCAATCAGTGACATGTCTTTATTTGAAGCTTCCATGGCAAGTTTACAGCTTCGCCTGAAATGTTCCTCTCTACTGCCCAAAAATCTTACTGAAATTTTTACAAAACTTTCAGTATTCAACCCAAAGAAAGCAGGACACAAATAGATGGAGTAATAAGCATCTGGTCTGTGTCAGGTGCTGAAATGAACCAGTTCCAGAACCAAATGGGAAGCATGCGACGGGTCAGGTGCCACCACTGGTATTATGCTTCATTTTCCAATGAACGCTTACAGGAAAGATTCAGGGAGTGAAGAGAATCAACAGAAACCAAAACATGCACTAAGTGGGACACCTTCTTTAACTTTCTTTAAGGCTCCCAACAGGCAGCTCTTGCTCCTCCCTTTCCACTCCTTGCGAACTAAGTACGAGAGGCGTCCGCAGAAAAGACGAATGGCGACGATGACAATTCACACGGCGGCTACCACCCATGTCGGAGTATACTTCAACTTCGTCGCTCCTCCACCACCACCCATTTCCTCCACCTTGTACCGATCAAAATCCCTTCCCTTCAACTTAACTCTTCCAACAACCTCGAATTCCAGAAACACGTTTGCTTGTCTGCTTCTCACCTCCCCTCCAAGACAAGCCGTTCCTGTAGCGAGGATAAGAAAGCCCCCATGGTTGTCGTGATCAATGTGCAAGTCATCAAGGTTGACACTATATAAACTCGACGTTTTGGCTTCGTTGGCAGTAGAATAGCATGAAAATATTATCATTCTTTATCCATCGGCAATGAGTTTTAATATATTAGTATATCTGTATTTATAGAAGCTTCAATTTTCATGTTTATCTTAATTGTTGGTTCAGTTTATGCATGGCAAAAAAGAGCATTTAAAATGGCCTTAACTCTTGACTATTCACACAATAAAAATAAAGATTGATGAAACATACGCGAAAATCATGCATGGATAGCATTCACCGTTGTAGATCATGCATTATCCAAGCAAAGATAAGTTTTACAACTCTCCTCGCTTATTGGAAAATTAAAGTGAATTTGATGATAAAAGATAACAAACGCACACAATAATTACCAAGAAAACTAAGGATTCTTGCATAACTCCATATAAACTGATTCATACGTTTACAAAATGATATTCTTTTACCTCTGCGACTTTTATCTATCTAAGGGCAATTGAAAAATTTGTCTTCTACTTTTTGCTTAAAGTGATTGAAGTGATTAAAGTGACAACAGGAATCTGGGGATAAAATTTATAAGAGGTCCGGATCTTAAATTTACGACGGAGTGCGTCCATCAAAACCTGTTAGCAAGATACATTAAACAGGCAATGTTTAGGATCACTGCCTCACAATAATCAAACCGGTAAACCTACACGTTGACTTCAACGAAAGTACCCGAAATAAACAACGGCGCCGCGTGAAAGTAAAATATCCAAAATACCCTACGATGAAGCCGTTGTCTTCATTTTTCCCCTTGTGCAATGCCGTTGTCTTTATCTAAGGGTACTTCGGACATTGTACTGTTTCTCCGACGTGTTGTCGAATCTTACTTGCTGATTATATGATGTAATAATAATCTTCGTTCTCTTCGTCTTCGGGTGGCCTTGTATATTGCATCCATCGTTCAAATATTGTCTCTGTGAAGTAGGGTAGATTAGCCTTGCTAACAGGGTCGAAGGATGTGCTACGTAGTAGATTTAAGGTTTGGGATTCCACCTCTCATAAATTTCCTATTGAAGGTCCTGTTATCCGACGGCAATACTTGGGGTCAGCGTGCCACCACTGAAGCATCCAACCATTCCGTTTATATTGTTGAGAAAATAGATGCGGGACAGCCAGCATGCATAAAGACAAAATAAATGCAAAACAGCTAATGGCTTTGTCGGTGTAAAGATGTGAACTGTTGGACAATAGAATAAAAAATTCTATACAATTGTATATTTACGTTTCCTGTAAAGTCTTCGTTTTTTTTAGCCCAGAACTTGTAGAACACACAGATTAAGACAAGATTCTTTTCAATCCCATGAGTTTTGTTCTTTCGTGTTCTTCCTTTCTTATCTTTTCTTAACATGGTATCGTAGAGCAGGTTTCGGTTCTTGATTCTTGACCTGTTATACTCCATTTTCCCTCCATTTTTCTTCGCTTCCGCACCATTATCTTTCCTTCTTTGACATTTTTTTTCACCTACTTCGACTTGTTTTGGGTGAATTTCGTTCCATTCCTAGTGTTTTGATTTTTTTTGAATCAAGCACGACATCTTCTATCCTTATTTCCTTCGCTGCCAACATTTTCTGCCAACACGCCATGATTCTTGCTTGATTCCTACAGATGGCTGTTAGTAGCGATGAAGAACAACGACGAGGAAGGTCCACCCGTGCTCATCGGCATCAACCACCACGAGGCCGAGGCCGCCGCTCCCCACCTCGAGATTCCAGATCTCCCCCTCCAACTTCCCGAGAACCTCCTGTTGCTGCACTTGTACAACAAGGGGATCCCCTCTTTCTTCATCCTAGTGATGCAACTGGGGTCTTGATTGTGTCTGAAAAACTCTCTGGAGCCACCAATTTCGCAGCTTGGAGCAGAGATATGAAGATTGCCTTGTTGGGAAAGAACAAGTTTGGGCTCCTTGATGGTTCCTTTCCAGATCCAGCTTCTACTTCACCTCTCTATTCACAATGGGAGAGATGCAATGGAGTTGTACTTTCATGGCTTCTCACATCTCTTTCTCCAGAACTCTACAAGAGATTCACCTACGCAACTAGTGCAAAGGATGTATGGTCTCGATTGAACAAAAAATTCTCCAAGGTAGGCAGCAAAGAAATTGTCTCTGTAAAAAGGGCTATCACTCTTTGCGTTCAAGGAACAAATTCTGTAGATGCTTATGTGATGTGTTTGGAGCATCTTTGGGATCAACTTTCAGCCTATCTTGCAATTCGTCACCCATTCATCTCTAGTTTTGCTGAATTTAAGGATTATCAAGATGAAGGGAGGCTTGTGGAGTTTCTTCTTGGTTTGAATGAGAGCTATGCCCAAATTAGTTCTCAAATCCAAAACAATCGCCCTTTACCGAGTCTTGAGGATGCTATTACACAGATTCAGGATGAGGAAGCAACTAGAATCTTGGCCAGTGACGTTCGTAGCCACTCCATGGCCTTCTCAGCACACCAACGCTCATCGGGAAAAACGGGTCCCGTGTCGCAGGTCCTAGAACAACCCGCAGGCCAACCTTTCACGGGTGGGTCTGGTATTCTAGGCCGCTTTGTAGGTGGGCCCCATGCAGATTCCTATGCAGGCAGGCCAGGAGTGCTAGGCCATGCTTTTCCAAGCGGGTTGTCAAATGGCAGTGAACTACATGCCGTTCAACGTCCACAAAACTACAATTTCAATCCCAAAAACGCCAATTCGTCACCAGGAAGCGGCGTAACTTGCTCCCACTGCAGTCATAATGGTCACCAAATTTCTGAATGTTATTTTTTGGTGCCATGTGCTCATTGTGGGACCATTGGTCATAGCAAAGAACGGTGTTATCAGCTCCCTGACAACTCCAACAAAAAGAAAGGGAAAGGGAAAGGTAAGTGTGTATCTTCAGTTGCCACAGTGACTGGAGCATCATGAGGGACTACAGTAGAAGGTGAAGGACCTGGTACCTCACCATCAAACATAACACGAGTAGTCTTTAGAGGGTCATCCAAAGATGTGGAAGGAGAAGGGGAGGATGTTGCATGTATGAAAGGGAAGTGATCCTCGTGAAAGACCACATCCCGAATAACAAAGAAACGTCTCCCCTGAATATCATAAAGGCGATATCCCTTTTGGGTATAAGGATAACCCATGAAGATACAAGGGAGCTGATAACATCGTTCTTTGCTATGACCAATGGTCCTACAATGAGCACATGGCACCAAAAAATAACATTCAGAAATTTGGTGACCATTACGACTGCAGTGGGAGCAAGTTACGCCGCTTCCTGGTGAGGAATTGGCATTTTTGGGGTTGAAATTGTAGTTTTGCGGACGTTGAACGGCATGTAGTTCACTGCCATTTGACAACCTGCTTGGAAAAGCATGGCCTAGCACTCCTGGCCTGCCTGCATAGGAGTCTGCATGGGGCCCACCTGCAAAGCGGCCTAGAATACCAGAACTGAAGTGGGTCGGCAGAATCAATGCTAACATATTTACGATTTTGCTCTAAAGGTGTCATGGAGGGCTTACTTCCAGCCAATCCACATTCTGAAATAAGTTCAAGGGCGTACTTCCTCTGACTGAGTACAAAGCCGGACTTGTTCCGTGCTATCTCAATCCCAAGGAAATATTTAATTGGACCAAGGTCTCTGATGTGGAATTTAGAGTTTAAATAATCCTTGAACGTTTGAATAGCAGACTCATCTCCTCTTGTTATCAGAATATCATCAATATAAATGAAGACAATCAGAAGGCCTTTACTTGTCTGTTTGATGTACAAGGAATGATCATGATAAGACTGGCGAAAATCATCTGCAATTAAGGCATGTGTGAACTTGAAGTACCAACTTCGGGATGCCTGCTTAAGTCCATATAATGACTTCCGCAGACGACAAAGTAAAGTTGTATCAAAGCCACTTCTGCAACTTCTACTGACAAGCAGACCTTGGAATTTAATTCCGATGATTATAACAAGGTTGTGACCCTCCTCAATGGACTCTCTTCCTCATCAGGACTAGGTATTACCCCAAAGCTCACCTCTTTGTTACATTGGATTATAGATTCGGGTGCTAGTGATCATGTTACTGGAAACTTTGATTGCTTGTCATCTCCTCAGCCATGTAAACATGCATCTAGACTTGTAAATTTACCCAATGGTCAAACAATTCATGTCACTTATATTGGCTCAGTGCACTTACCCAATGGTCATATCCTTAAAACCGTCCTATACTCATCAGCTTTCAATGCAAATTTGATATCCATTGCCAAATATTGCCGAGATAACCATTGTCGAGTTATTTTTTACCCTGATTTTTGTATTTTTCAGGACATATGGACTGGGACAGTGACAAGACTAGGTAGGATGTATGATGGACTTTACTACTTAGTATCTAAACGTGGCCAGCATCCCCATTTTGCTAATGATGCCCATGGTGTACCTTTTGTTCTTTACAATTCTTCTAGTAAACCTTCTTCCAGCATGAATTGTAATATTTTACACCAGCGTTTAGGACATCCTTCTATGAAAGTGATGCAACTTATTCCATGTTTAGTAACTTTATCATCTTTTGACTCTATTAAAACTTGTTCTGTTTGTCCTTTGGCAAAACAAACACGATCATCTTTTCGTGCTAGTGCCACATCGACTGAGCACATTTTTGATTTAATCCATATGGATATTTGGGGACCTTATAAGGTCCCTTCACATTCCGGCGCCCGCTATTGTCTTACAATAGTTGATGATTTTTCATGTGCCACTTGGATTTTTTTAATGCAAGCCAAAACAGAAACTTTACCTCATATTCAAAAAAATTTTGCACTTATTTCTACCCAATTCTCCACACTCATACGACGTGTTAGGACTGACAATGCCCAAGATTTTTTTGCCTCCGCTTGCACCACATTCTTTGCTACTCATGGTGTGGTTCATGAGAGTTCTTGTGCATATACTCCGCAACAAAATGGCGTTGTTGAAAGAAAACACTGTCATATCTTTAATGTTGCTCGTGCTTTAAAATTTCAAGCAAACATTCCTATCCATTTCTGGGGTGAATGTGTACTTACCGCAACCTATTTGATCAATCGGACACCTACCCCTACTCTTCAAGGCAAAACTCCTTTTGAAATGCTTTTTGGCAAATCTCCTTCTCTTGACCACCTTAGAGTTTTTGGATGCTTATGTTACGCCACTGATCTCACTCAGCGTGACAAGTTTGGGGCCCGTGCACTCCCTTGTATCTTCATGGGTTATCCTTATACCCAAAAGGGATATCGCCTTTATGATATTCAGGGGAGACGTTTCTTTGTTAGTCGGGATGTGGTCTTTCACGAGGATCACTTCCCTTTCATGCATGCAACATCCTCCCCTTTTCCTTCCACATCTTTGGATGACCCTTTAGAGACTACCCGTGTTATGTTTGATGGTGAGGTACCAAGTCCTTCACCTTCTACTGTAGTCCCTCATGATGCTCCAATCACTGTGGCAACTGAAGATACACACTTACCTTCCCTGTCACCTGCCGATTTGCCATTGGCCCTTGTCCCTGAGTCTGCCATTTCCCTTCCTCCCCATCGGTCTGACTGGTCACATCGACCCCCTATTTGGTCTACTGACTATGTTTTTCCAGCTTCCTCAACACCCTCCATACCTTCTACTTCACATCCCATTTCTCATGTACTTTCCTATCATCGCTTGAGCCCGCACCATTGCCAATTTATTGCTTCTATTTCCGCCACCACTGAACCTACCTCTTATAAAGAAGCTGTTCTTGATCCTAGATGGCGTGCTGCCATGGCTGATGAGATTCATGCATTAGAAACTAATAGTACATGGGACCTAGTGCCTCTTCCTGCAGGACGTAAACCCATCGGCTGTAAATGGGTTTATAAGATCAAGCATAAGGCTGATGGGAGCATTGAGAAGTATAAGGTTCGTCTCATTGCTAAAGGATATAGTCAGCGTGAGGGTATTGATTATGAGGAAACATTTTCTCCCGTTGGAAAAATGATAACCGTCCGCATTTTGGTCACTCTTGCTGCAGTCAAGAATTGGAAAATCCATCAGATGGATGTGCACAATGCCTTCCTTTAAGGCGACTTAGACGCCGAAGTCTACATGACCATTCCTGAGGGCATTCAGCGTCGAGGGGGTCCTTTAGTTTGTCGTTTGCGAAAGTCATTATATGGACTTAAGCAGGCATCCCGGAGTTGGTACTTCAAGTTCACACATGCCTTAATTGCATATGGTTTTCGCCAGTCTTATCGTGATCATTCCTTGTACATCAAACAGACAAGTAAAGGCCTTCTGATTGTTTTCATTTATGTTGATGATATTTTGATAATAGGAGGAGATGAGTTTGCTATTCAAACGTTCAAGGATTATTTAAACTCTAAATTCCACATCAGAGACCTTGGTCCAGTTAGATATTTCCTTGGGATTGAGATAGCACGGAACAAGTCCGGCTTTGTACTCAGTCAGAGGAAGTACGCCCTTGAACTTATTTCAGAATGTGGATTGGCTGGAAGTAAGCCCTCCATGACACCTTTAGAGCAAAATCATAAATATGTTAGCATTGATTTTGTCGACTCACTTCAGTTGATGGTTAATCCCCCATTTCGAGATATTTCTAGTTATCAGCATCTCATAGGAAGATTGATATATCTCACTATGACAAGCCCATATATTAGTTATGCCGTGCAGATTCTTAGCCAATTCATGCATAGTCTGAGAGTATCACATTATCAAGCAGCTCTTCGAGTTATTCGATATGTTAAAAGTTCACCAGGTCTCGGTTTATTAATTAGATCAGATAATGAGCTAGTACTACATGCTTATTGTGATTCTAACTATGCATCATGTCCCATGGGAAGGAGATCAACTACAGGTTTTTATGTCAAGTTAAGGACTTCGTTGATTTCTTGGAAATGTAAGAAACAACCTTTTGTTTCTAGATCCTCTACTGAATCTGAGTATCGTGCTATGGCCATGACAGCATGCGAGATTATTTGGCTTTTAGGCCTCTTGAAAGATTTATAGGTAACCTCTTCAGTGCCTGTTACACTTCATTGCGATAATGAATCTGCCATTAAACTTGCTGCCAATCCAGTTTTTCATGAGAAAACCAAACACATAGAAGTGGATTGCCATTTTATTCATGAAAAAGTAGCTGCAGGAATCATACGTACAAAGCACATTGGATCACGAGAACAGCCTGCAGATATTTTAACCAAGGCCTTGGGAATTTCACAGCATCATTTTCTACTTGGCAAGCTAGGCATGTATGATTTATACCGTGCGCCAGCTTGAGGGAGCCTGTTGAGAAAATAGATGCGGGACAGCCAGCATGCATAAAGACAAAATAAATGCAAAACAGCTAATGGCTTTGTCGGTGTAAAGATGTGAACTGTTGGACAATAGAATAAAAAATTCTATACAATTGTATATTTAAGTTTCCTGTAAAGTCTTCGTTTTTTTTTAACCCAGAACTTGTAGAACACACATATTAAGACAAGATTCTTTTCAATCCCATGAGTTTTGTTCTTTCGTGTTCTTCCTTTCTTATCTTTTCTTAACATATATGATCCCATATCTGTTTGTCATCGTTCTCGCTTTGGTTTTCCTCTTTACTTCAGGGAAGCTTCTTTTCCGCTTTGGGCCAATCCGCATGCAAGTGGTGGATTTTTCAGGTCCCTTCACTCTATGTGTATTGACCTCAATCCTTTTTCCACCATTGTGCTTTTGGATCATCTTTCCCGTACTGGTTTTCCAATGTTGTTGGATCTGCTAGTGCGCTTTAAAGATGGCCTCTGTAACGTCCTCCGAGCAATTCCTGCTCTTAGTATCACGCGCAGACCCGACCAACAAGAAGCAATAGAACCACAGCCTCCTAGAGCTGAACAGGGAGCTGACTGAAATCGAAACTAGCTTGTGAATCATTTCTCTAAGGATGTAGAAGTCTGGAGCATATCATAGTATTGTGTATTGTGGCTTAGTCAATTAACTTAACGGTAAGTTAATAAAGATTTTAACTGTAAGGTTTGAGTTTCAACGTGAATTGAGTGCATGCATATTGTAATATTAAAAAAAAATAGTACTATTTATTTATACTAACATAGAAGTTTGATAAGTTTTGTGTTTTAAAAACCAATAATTTAGTAGAAAGTTTATTGATAAAACTTCATTTTATGCTTTGTGTTTAAGTCGCCTGATTTTCTCAATATTTTGAAAAAAAAAAGGAAAAATATGAAAAAGGAAAGATGTTGTGCTTGTGATTTTAGCTCCCGGAATAAGTAAAAAGTTCTTCCCTCAATCCTGTTTTGTCATGGAAAGCTTAGTCTGTTAGACTCTAGAAATAATGGTCCCTGAACTCCCCCACTGCAGATACGTGTCCAATGGCCCAGCCAAACCCACTCACCGAATAAAACCGAGTCAGATGCGTAAGTCATCACCCCCAAGTCGGCCTAAGTCCAACCACAACCACCCCCACACGCACGTCTTTAATCGATCAGAAGTTCGGAGATAGATTTCACAAAGCACCACTGCGACGACGATGATCTAAGATTGATCTTCTCTCATATTATAAGCAACTTACTAAACTCTATCATAAAACTTAAAAGTAAACTCTCTTCGTTCCCTCCCATCTTGTTCGAAAGACGTGGAAAAAGTAAAACCATGATTCAGGACATTTGGATTCATCAGTATTGTTTAACTAAAATGCTAAGTGGAGCCTTATCAACTTCAATTTCAAGAATGATTCACAGCTTGTTAGAAATTCACATAATGCACAAACTGGTCCAACCCACCACCATGGGCGAGGAAAAAAAGAAGGAAAATTGATGTATACAAGAGCAAACATAAACTAATGCTCTGTTCTGCTTCACTTCAATAGATAGAATAGGGCATCAACCTTCAAAGAAGAATGGATATCTTTAAAGATATTAGCTAGAGCACCTGAGAAGTAAAGACTCTAACAGAACGTGCACGAGGCAGGTTCCTATGCAACCGCTCATATATGCTCCAGCTACTACTGCTTCACCAAAAAGAAGGAGAAGAAAGGTACATTAAGAGATCCAAGCATGCATTAAGTTTGTCACTTAATCTAGTAGCCATCCTAGCCTAAATTGCTTAAAAGAACAAAATATTAGAGACATTAAAGCACATATGGAATTTGGGATCCTACAGATAGAAGCAAACCGAATATATGCTAAAATAATAATGTGTAATTATATCTATATTTACCAACTTCAGGTAACAAACTAACAGGAAACTTTCCTGTAAAACTGTCTAGAAGTGTTTAGTGAATCCCAGGAGATCAAGCATCACGTAAAGGAGAGAGCCAATACCGTGCAGAGTCCAAAGTTAACTCACAAAAAAAGTGGCTTCAAAAGTTCTGGACATCTCACAAGAGGTTCTGGGCTTGCTTGGAATTTACTGCAATCTGAGTTAGTGAATGAGACCTCAGCTCAGTCTCTTTACCCTGTGGGGAGTCTTTATAATATTTTTGTTTTTATCTTTTTATGTCTAGAATATGTTTATATGCTTTTGTACAAACTCTTAACGTCACATAAACACTTCTCTAGGAAGAAAGAGGAAAAAAGACAAACCAAAATCAATAAAACTTTTAATTTACTAAAATATTTGATGGTTACTCAGGTTAAAGAATCGTGACATCATGTCAATAAGAAAAATCTCTAAGTAACTAGAAATCAAGATCACAAGCAAAAGATCATTGTACCTGCAATTGAAGAAGAATTAGTCAAGTTAGTACTATCAACAAACTTTTGGAATTGCTACATATAGAATTGAAGATCAAAGTGCCCCATCGAAATGGTGAAAGGGCTAAGAAAGTCATTTTCTGATACATCTCCTTTTAAGCCATGTCCATCCTAAGTGATTTTAAGATCCTTTTTTACCTTTTACATAAACTCAACTTCCATTCCTCAAGGCCTTTCCTTTTGCACCATGTCACCTTAAGCTTTAATGAACTTACTCTGTATCAGCATTATCATATTTTCTCTCAAACCGGCAAGCATTTTAGTCATCCCTACTGTCTGAACTCTTAATTCTCATGACTTCACCACTTTTTTAACGTTTATAATCTTATCCCCGTTGAGAATGCTTCCCAACTGATTAGTGCCTAAGACTGCCTACTAAAATCTTGTTCCTGAAAGGCCATACCCTTAAAATAGTTGTATCTTAACATACCAAACAAAACAATTAACGCCACCACTTCCCTTAGGGTTTCAGTTAATCTTCTCAGAAACATCTGAGATTGCGGTCGTTGTGCTCTCTGAAATCCATTTCTAGACTTCTGATCGATCAGCCTGCGTGTGTTTGTGCTCGGGACTTTGAAATTTTGTATGTTTCAGCGGCCGAGTTGTTGGTGTTGACTCGGGCATGTGATTCGGTTTCATTCGGTGTGGGATTCAGCTAGGCCATTGGACACTTATCTGCTGCGATGGGGCCCAGGGGCCTTTAATTCTAAAATCTAATTGGTTAGTTTTTTGTGCCAAAAACAAGAATAATGGAAATACTTGAACTTATAACATAAAGACACCATTTTTTTTTTGTAGATAAATAAAGATAGGTTATTATAAATCTAAGCAGAATATACCAAAATAATAACATGCAACTCCTTTTGCATTTACCAACTATAGGTAATAAATTGATTGAAAACTTTCTTATAAAAGTTGGCACATTCATAATAGTTGGATTTCAACTTCTCTCTTCATCACTTGAGAAAAGTATTAAAAATTGTCAAGACACTTTGGCTTAGTGGTAGGTCAAGGTACTTGAAATCTTTTGATCTCAAGTTTGAAACTAGATGATTAAATGAGCACGTAAATTGCCCAAACATCATTATCATTGCTAACATAGTTGAAAGGGAAGGGATACAAAGGAATGGAATCAATTGCCAAAACATTGTTGTCACTAGTAACAAGGTTGAAGCAAAAGGGGTACAAAAGAAGGGAAAAGGATAAGGGTACAAAGGAAGAGGATCAATTGTCAAAGTGTTATTGTCATTGCTACTAGAGTTCAAAGGAAGGGGATCAATTACCAAAGTGTCGTTGTCATTGCTAATAAGATTGGAAAGGAGGGGATTAAAGGAAGGGAAGGAAGGGGATATAAAAGAAAGGGATCAACTGCCAAAGCGTCATTGTCATTACTAACATGGTTTAAATAAAGGAGATCAAAGGAAAAAAGGTACAAAGGAAGGGGATCAATTGCCAAAGTGTTGTTGTCATTGTTAATAGGATTGGAATGAAAGGGATCAAAAGAAAGGAAAGGAAGGGAATCAATTGCCCAAGTGTCATTGTCATTGCTAATAGGATTAGAAGGAAGGGGATCAAAGGAAGGGAATATAAAAGAATAGGATCAATTGCTAAAGCGTCATTGTCATTGCCAACAGGGTTAAAATGAAGGGGATCAAAGGAATGGAAAGGAAAGGGGTACAAAGGAAGGGATTAATTGCCAAAGTGTCATTGTCATTACTAATAGGACTAGAAGGAAAGGGATTAATTGCTAAAGTGTCATTGTCATTGCTAACACAGTTAAAATGAAGGAGATCAAAGGAAAGAAAAGGAAGGGGGTACAAAGGAAGAGGGTTACTTGCCAAAGCGTCATTGTCATTGCTAATAGGATTGGAAGGAAAAAGGTCAAAGGAAAGGGATGAAAAAGAAGGGGATCAATTGCTAAAGTGTCATTGTCATTGCTAACAAGGTTAAAATGAAGGCAATCAAAGGAAAGAAAAGGAAGGGGGTACAAAGGAAGAAGGTTACTTGCCAAAGTGTCATTGTCATTGCTAATAGGATTGGAAGGAAAAGGGTCAAAGGAAAGGGATGAAAAAGAAAGGGATCAGTTACTAAAGTGTCATTGTCATTGCTAATAGGGTTAAAATGAAGGAGATCAAAGGAAGGGAGAGGAAAGGGGTACAAAGGAAGGGGATTAATTGCCAAAGTGTTATTATCATTGCTACTAGAGTCAAAGGAAGGGGATCAATTGTCAAAGTGTCATTATCATTGCTAATAGGACTAGAAGGAAGGGGATCAATTGCTAAAGCGTCATTGTCATTACTAACACAGTTAAAATGAAGGAGATCAAAGGAAAGAAAAGGAAGGGGGTATAAAGGAAGATGGTTACTTGCCAAAGTGTCATTGTCATTACTAATAGGATTAGAAGGAAGGGGATCAAAGGAAGGGAAAGGAAGGGAATATAAAAGAATAGGATCAATTGCTAAAGCATCATTGTCATTGCCAACATGGTTAAAATGGAGCGGATCAAAGGAAGGAAAAGGAAGGGGGTACAAAGGAAGGGGATTAATTGCCAAAGTGTCATTATCATTGCTACTAGAGTCAAAAGAAGGGGATCAATTGCCAAAGTGTCATTGTCATTGCTAATAGGACTGGAAGGAAGGGGTCAATTGCTAAAGTGTCATTGTCATTGCTAACACAGTTAAAATGAAGGGGATCAAAAGAAAGAAAAGGAATGGGGTACAAAGGAAGAGGGTTACTTGCCAAAGTATAATTGTCATTGCTAATAGGATTGGAAGGAAAATGGTCAAAAGAAAGGGGTTCAAAAGAAAGGGATCAATTACTAAAGGGTCATTGTCATTGCTAACATGGTTAAAATGAAGGCGATCAAAGGAAGGGAAAGAAAGTGGGTACAAAGGAATGGAATTAATTGCCAAAGTTTCATTGTCATTGCTACTAGAGTTCAAAGGAAGGGGATCAATTGTCAAAGTGTCATTGTCATTGCTAATAGGACTAGAAGGAAGGGGCTTAATTGCTAAAGTGTCATTGTCATTGCTAACATAGTTAAAATGAAAGGGATCAAAGGAAGGAAAAGGAAGGGGGTACAAAAGAAGGGGATTACTTGCCAATGTGTCATTGTCATTGCTAATAGGATTGGAAGCAAGGGGTCAAAAGAAGATGATGCAAAAGAAGGGGATCAATTGCTAAAGCGTCATTGTCATTGCTAACAGGGTTAAAATGAAGGAGATAAAAGGAAGGGAAAGGAAAGGGGTAAAAAGGAAAGGGATTAATTGCCATAGTGTCATTATCATTGCTACTAGAGTCAAAGGAAGGGGATCAATTGCCAAAGTGTCATTGTCATTACTAATAGGACTAGAAGGAAGGGGATCAATTGCTAAAGCATCATTTTCATTGCTAATAGGGTTAAAATAAAGGGGATCAAAGGAAGAGAAAGGAAGGGAGTACAAAGGTAGGGGATTACTTGCCAAAGTGTCATTGTCATTGCTAATAGGATTGGAAGGAAAGGTGTTAAAGAAAGGGGATGCAAAAGAAGGAGATCAATTGCTAAAGCGTCATTGTTATTGCTAACAAGGTTAAAATGAAGGCAATCAAAGGAAAGGAAAGGAAAGGAAGTGGGTACAAAGGAAGGAGATTAATTGCCAAAGTGTTGTTAGCATTGCTAATAGGATTGGAAAGAAAGGGGTCAAAGGAAGGGAAAGGAAGGAGATGTAAAACAAGGGGATCAATTGCTAAAGCATCATTGTCATTGCTAACATGGTTGAAATGAAAGGGATCAAAGTAAGGGAAAGGAAAAGGGTACAAAGGGAGGGGATTAGTTCCCAAAGTGTCATTGTCATTGTTAATAGATTGGAAAGAAGGGGATCAAAAGAGGGGGGTACAAAGGAGGGGATCAATTGCCAAAAGAAATGGGATTAATTAACAAAGTGTCGTTGTCGCTGGGTTAGTGCCTCGGACGCCCTATATATACATCTCGCCTTGCCTCTTTCACATATATTCCATGTGAATTAGGACAGATTAGCGTTGTTAACAGGGTTGAAGGATGCGTTGCTTCGTAGATTTAAGGTTCGGGATTCCACCTCTCATAAATTTCCTCCTGCGGGTCTTATTATGGGACACCAACATTTGGGGTCAGCCTGCTATCTCAGGAAGGAAAGCGTCCGGTCATCCCGTTTATACGATACCATGTATGTTTGTTATCCTTCTCACTTTGATCTTCCTCTTTACTTCAGCCAAGCTTCTTTTCCACATCGAGCCAATCCGCATGCAAGTGGGGGATTTTTCAGGTCCCTTCACTCTCTCTTTGTTCACCTCAGTTTTTCTTCCACCCTCGTCCTTTTAGATCGTCTTTCCTATTATTGTTGTTTTGTCTCCATGTTTTTCAATATTGTTGGATCTACTGATGCGCTTCAAGGATTGGCTTTGTCACACTCTCCGAGCCATTCCTGCTCTCCTGATCACTTGCACGCCCGAACACCAAGAAGCAGCAGAACCACCGCCTCCTGGAGATGAGTTGGAGATGATTGAAATCGGAACCAACCCGTGAATCATTTCTCTTAGTATGTAACAGTTGGAGCTTGATAATAGTACTGCTTGATGAAGTTTTTGATAATAGTGCTGTTTGATTATTGGCGGAATACAGGTTAAATCACCTCATTTCTCATTTTTTAAATAAAGAGGTTGTGTGCTTCTGTTTTAAGTTGATCGTAATAAAGTTAACATAATCACGCTCGCGCGTGTATATTAATCGATCGGACGTTCGGGAATGGATTTCACGGAGCACGGACGGTGTCGATCAAAGATTGATATTCCCTTCAAATTTAGGTCATGGATCTTTTGTAAATGTCAAATTTCAATCGCGGCCATGGTAACTTTATTTCGCCTCCTCAATTTGCTTCGAGTATATATATTTCGATATTTTGAATTGGTCGTCGCCGGCTTGTCTCTTCCATGTTTGCTCTTCTTGCTTCACCGTTGCGTGCAAATTATTGCTTCTAGCCACTGAGGAAGCTCGACTGCCAAATCCTTGCAAGAGTCGACCGGTTTGGTTGGTGCAAACGTATTGACGCCCACCCAAGAACTGTCAAGATCGTGCCACTGGTCGGTGCTTAGATTCGAATTTTCTCACACCACAAGCAGAACATAACAAGGTAGGTTTCTTAGGAACAGTGCTGATTGGTGAAACATTCATAGAAATCATCCTCATGAAGAACTGTAACGCACGCGGACTGAGTCGACTTGGCCTGGGCTGAGCATGCACGCAAGGCCGGTCGGGCCTCGGGAAACGTAGGATTAAACTGAAGGGTGATGGCGGCAGTGGCGTTAACGCGGTGGAAGGGCGCGTCAGAAGTGGAGTGGCCGGCGATGGGTTCGTCTTTCCTCATTATCACAAAGACTAACTCGGGGAAAACGTCGTCGCCATAGCCGTCCAGCTTGCATTTCGACGAGAGCCGCGGCTGATCGTGGGGTCTGCCTCTTTTCCACCATCCGTTTTGATAATCAACGCGGCTTTGGCTTCTCCATGATTCAGGACATTGGGGGTCATCAGTATTGTTTAATTAAGATGCTAAGTGAAGCCTTATCAACTCCGATCGGAGAATAACATAACAGGCAAAATTCTATTTCAAGAATGATTCGCAGCTTGTTAGAAATTCATATGATACACAAACTGATCCACTCCACTGCCATGGGCGGGGAAAAAAGTAAGAAAAACTGATATATACAAGAGAAAACATAAACTAATTCTCTATTCTGCTGCACTTCAATAAAAAGATATGGCATCAACCTCCAAAGAAGATTCCATGTCTTTAAAAGTATTAGCCAGAGTGCCTGAGAAGTAAGGACTTTAACAGCATGTGCACAGAGACAGGCTTCTATGCATCTACTCATAGCTGCTCCGGTTATTACTGCTCCACCAAAAAGAAGGAGAATGGTTCATCAGGAGATCTAAACTTGCATTAAGCCTGTGACTCAAATCCAGCATCCATACCAGTCATAAGTTGCTCAAGATACTAGGATATTAGAGAATCTAAAGCACGAATGGAATTTGGGATCCTACACATACAAGCAAGTAGAACGTCTGCTAAGATAATAATATGCAACTCCATCTGCATTTACCAACAATAGGTAACAAATCGACTGGAAACTTTCCTATAAAAGTTAGCATATTCATAATATTTAGATTTCAACTTTTTTTTTTCAAACCACTTGAGAGAAGTAAGAAAAGTACAAGTTTTTATGTTGATGGATTAAGAAAGTGCTTTCCCGATCCACACATAAATATATTGAGATTAAATTCTTGATCTATAATATGGTATTTCAGCTTTACAAAACAAGTATTTTTTTATAAGCAAAAAATCTCAATTCTCATACATTTAGAACCCCTATTAAAAGTATCTACTGGGACTGCTCATGTAGACAAGCTGGTATAGACAATAATATCACTACCAAAAGTAGCAATATTAAGCACCATTGACCTTTTAATGCCATCGTGTTGGATGATAAAATAAACAGATCAATGATGAAAATCATTGAAGACGGAAACTCCCAAACTTGTAGAATGCTTAACCAGTTTAGAGATATATACTAAGTTCAAATAGACAAGAAAGATTCCACTAAGAAGATAGAATGAACAAACAACACAACATGACAAATATGTGATTTTGATTGTTCTAGAAGAAAAACACAACGATGACATTGTTGAGGAGGCATGTTTTCATCTGTTATGTTATATTGATGTTTTTGGCTTCTTTGTTTAGTTTGAGTGCTAATAAAGCGAGTGATGGTCACCTGTGGTGGATGGATCACCCCAAAGTTAAATTCTCTGTGAACGGCGCTTAGGATAGCATCCATTCCCCAGTTACCATATATTGGTTCAGAATCCTTTGGCATCACATTCTCCGACCTCATGAGTGACAACACTGGGCATAGTTTCATACAAACGTGGATTCTAGAACATTCCAAAACCCCAAGTTCAGCTACGCGGTGTACGAAATTGTATGGAAGCTACGACAACGTTTGCGGATGGGACCCAACGGAATTTGTCATCATGGCAGCGGTACCTGTCATGGCCAATTCCAAGCAAAGCCTCGTTTCTCTCCCTGGCAAGGAAGCAAGCTTCCAGGGCAAGCTAAAGACCAGGATCAACATCAGGTCAACGAGGTTCGGCTGTTTCACTTTCAAAACTACCACTACCACTACCACCACGGCTATCTCTCCTGATTCTAAATCAGAGAGAGTGTGAGAGAAGTCTTGCTTTTCAGTCTCTTTCTGTTTCTTCTCCTGGGGGGTTTTTCGTTTCTTGTTCTGGGTGGTTTCTGTTCCCTCTCCTGGTGATCTTATTTAAGTGGGAAGTTGAAGGTGAAGTTGATAAGAGATGACGAGCATGTCAAGAATGAACTCAATGCCGGTGGGGTACAGATTCCACCCAACGGATGAAGAGCTCATCAGCCACTACCTGAGGCTGAAAATGCAGGGCAACGACTCCCGGGTCCGCGACATCGCTGAAGTTAATATCTGCGATTGGGAGCCTTGGGATTTACCTCGTATGTATCGGCATGTCCATTCTGCTCTTGCTTTGAACATTAGATAGAGACTGTTTAGTTTCTGTACAATTATGTTTAATTTGGAGGCTTTGTTATGTGCAGAGCATTCAGCGATCAGGTCGGACGACCCAGAATGGTTCTTCTTTTCTCCCCTGGATTTCAAATACTCTAACAGTCGCCGGACGAACAGGACGACCGCCGCCGGGTACTGGAAACCCACTGGTAAGGATAGGAGCATCAAGGCTCGAGGCAGAGTGATCGGTACAAAGAAGACTTTGGTGTTCCACACAGGACGTGTTCCTAGGGGGGTCAGGACCGGTTGGGTCATGCATGAATATCACCCAGTTGACCCTCCTCAGCAGGTTGGTATTCATGTTCTTCTCTTATCGACTTTTTCTCTAATTGCTGTGTCTGTCTGGTTCGAACATCAATGGTGTTGAATTATGCAAATGTGTTGAGATTGTGTAAGGGCTGCAATGTGTTGGCTGCCCTTTTCTTTATCAGTGAAGCCCTCGTATTTCTGCTATTCATTTGTTCTCTGTTTTCTCAAGTCGAGAGTAGTCTGATATTGTTGAAGATAATTAAATATTGTCTTAGTTTTATCTTATATGCAAAATGAACTTCATCTCTATAGGTTGGTTTTAAAGATGAAAACATAGTTATTAAACCCACAAATTTTAACATGCATCGGGGTTTATGTTTAATTGTAGCACCCCTTTATATGTAAACAAAAGAAATTCTAGTTTGTCCTCATGTTTGGGCATGTTGAAAATGGAGTGTATCCTAAATTGTCCAAATCTTGTTATAGTATCTCTTTTTAATGGAAAAATAGCCATTCTTGTGATAAGCTGGTTTTAAAGAGAAGAAAAAAAAAAAAGGTCTGACTTTGCTAATGAAGCCCACAAACTCTAATAGATATGCCCTAGTAATTTTTTCCACAATTGGTGCTTTAAGAAAGTGATTGATAAGCCTCGGAATCTTGCTTTAGTTAAGACTTGCTTGTTAGCCAACAAAAAAAAAAAAAAAAAAAAAAGATTAAAACAAGAAGAAAAAAAAAATCATTTTGCTGGAGGATCCCCTGCTGTGGAGATATATATTATCAGCACAATGCTGGATTCATTGATGGCAGTGTTATCGCCTTGCTAGTTAATTATTTGAATTTCATTAAAAGCCAGTTGTGGAAGTCCTGTATTTGTTTGAGGCACACTAAGCAACTTTCCAGAATTGATTTTGAGACTCTGCATTAGCATAGACTTCAAGGCCTTCTTTAGTAAAGATGTTCTCTTTGCCTCACGGACTTTCTTTGATTCATCATTATTGTTCACAAGAAGAAATTATAGCCTTCGTTTATCCCCAAGAACAAAATTGCTACTTGATTCCAATCATTCATCCTAAACAGCTTTTGATGCGCTGAAGGTGTTTAGGCTTTATGTGTTTTGAACTTCTACTATATACTATGAAGTGGTAATTGTTAATTTCCTCTCCAATCTGTACGGAAGGCTTATGTCATCTGTCGCCTAAAGAACAAAACAGATGAGAGGACTAGTGCGTCAACCTTGGATGACGGTGAGGCAAGCAGCCATACTGCTTCTGATCTTGAAATTTCAGTTCCAGATGATACAGTTCAGGAGGTAAGGAGCATTCTGATGAAAAATTCTTCCTATGGACCACAAGAAGCATATTCAGAATTCAACTTACCTGGTTGTTTACGATTCTTAATTCAGGTATATCTTCATCCAGAAGGAAATATGGAGTCGATCTTCCCGCAGACTCTTGAGCCACAATACTATAACTTGTCTTCCCCACTGCAATTTCCAGCATTTAATGCTCAGGGGTTCCCTTTCTCGGATAGCATGGTTGCCAGTCACCATGACAATGAAGAGGATGAGAATACTAATCAGTTCGTCAATTCACTTCTAGTTGATCAGGATGAAGAGCCTGTTGAATATATTCACTCCTGTGATACAAGGGCGCCGAAGTCATTGAGAAAGGTGCACTTTGTGAATGGTGGATTTAGCAGCGACACTGACACCGACACAGCTCAGACACGGGTAAACATGTATTCTCCAATGGCTATGGGAGAATATTACTCCAATAGCTAGTGAACCACAAATCTAATCTGTAGGAGACTATCGCCAACAACATTGTAGTAACATGTTTTGTGTGGATGTATATGAAGTGCATACTACAACCACGTTGTTTGTGATAGTCTGCTACGGATCTTGAAGAACCTTGAGGTGAAATGAACATTTTCAGCTCTGCAGACGTCCTGCACAAGTCAATCACCTCATACTTAGCTGCCTTTCTATCACCGAAGGCTTTTAGAACTTCTACTTCTTGTTGGATTGTAAAAAAGCCCATTTTCTCCTTAAAATCGACTTTTAAGGAGGGGGCATTAATCTTATTTTAATGAAATTGTCAAGTAAGATTTAGGCAGTGTAGAACAACCGACATGGTGCTTAACATGTCACTTTGCAATCAACCTGGCTGGGTTGCAGCCAATCCACATGGTACATCCTCTTGCAAATCAGTTTAGGTTAACTGTAACTTTTGTACATAAGGGATGTCCTCCTGATTATGTACTCTAATACCATGTAAGAAATCTCATTTTCTCCTTAAAACCGACTTCTAAGGAGAGTGCATGAATCTCATTTTAAAGATAGTTTTTGAATGAGATTTAAACAATGTGAGACAACTCACATTGTTCTTAACATGTCCCTTCATAGCCAATGTAGATTGTGGGCTTTGCTACTAGGGATAATATCCCTCATAAACCACTTTGGGTTGGTTGCAAGCTTTATACACAAGGAGGGTGTCCTACTGAACCTAGACCTAGACTTTAATATCATGTGAGGAAGTGTATTTCCTCCTTAAAATTGGTTTTTAAGGAGAGAGCATAAATTCCATTTTAAAGAGAATTTTCAAACAAGACTTATGCAATGTGAGAAACCCCATACCGTTATTTACATGTCCTCTTGTAGCCAACATGGCTGTGAAGTTCATCACAGGGTAATACATCCCCTTGCAAATCACTATAGGTTGGCTACACCTTTGTACATGGGTGGTGTCCTCTTGAACCTAAACTCTAGTACCATAGAAAGTTTATTTCTTCCTTAAATTTGACTTTTTAAGTGGGAAGCATGAATTTCATTTTAAAGAAGATTGCCAAAACAAGGTATAGGTAATATGGGACAAGATACACTGTCCTTAACACGACATTATTTACTTTTTTGGGTTGTTGGAGGATTGATCTGTCTCTGTTGTTTATGTCACAGTACGAAACACTTGTGGGAACTTCGACCTCGTATACTGGGCAAGTAAGTCCAAAAGAATACCGGCAAACGCATATGCTTAAAGTACCATATGCACCTGCAAATAGATGTAAGCAGATCGATTGCCTTGAATTAGACCGAGCAGAATCTTCCCCAAGAGTAAGAACCTTCACATCTCAACGTCAAGAAAGATCCCGCCACTCTGTAGGGCAGAAAGCTGCACAGGGAAGAAGCCAGTCGCAGAGGAGCAGTGCGCCCATAGCGGCATCACAAGACGAGGTAAGAAATTTTGATCTGCAGCGTAGACAACATGAAAAAGGCCTGTCTCCAGTGAGGTGTTATGAAATGGAGGCAAAACTTTACTTCCAGGAAGTTTATATGCTATGGCATTTCAACCCTATATGATTTCCAATTGCAGGCCAAAGATGGTTCAAGGAGAAGTCCATCACAACTTCAGAAGGTAAAGTCCAGTACTAACTCTCACAAAGTGCAGAAAGTGAGTCCAAAGTCTACGTCAGATGGATCAGCTGGCAGGGATTCAAAGGGTTATTTCAATTTCCAAGATACTTCTCAGCAATGCAACCTATGGTTGGCCGTAAGAAGTAGGGAGATAGCTTATTTGGATGAAACAAAAGCCTTTTTTACTCTAATTTGTAGCAACTGATAATGCTATCTAGAAAGTGGAATTCCTATACCTATTAGGAAGTGACCAAAAGTGTATAGTGAATCGGAAGAAATTAAACATCACGTAAGGGAAAGAGTCGATACCATGCACATCTGAAGTTAACTCCCAACAGTTGGCGGCTTCAGAAATTGTGGGCATCTCATAGGAGGTTTTAGGTCTGCTTGGAATTTACTGCCACTTTTAGAATCTGAGTTAGTGAATGAGATCTTAATTCAGTATCATTCACCTTTAGGGAGTCTTTGTATTGTTTTTTCTTCCTATTTTTGACGTCTGGAATATGTTTTTATGCTTTTGTACGGATTCTTAATGGTATGGGAACACTTCTCTGGGGACAAAAGCAAAATAGCCAAACCAAATAAAGGAGCATACCATCATGGCAATAAGAAAAATCTTGAAATAACTGGAAATCAAGATCGCAAGAAAAAGGTCTTTCTTGATTGCTGTAACTAACGATTCACTCTTGGGTTGCTGTTTGTGTGGTTGATTAAGATTAGGGAATGTTTTGAAACTCAAAACTGAATGGAAAATGTTAAGTGTGGTTTGCTTATGCCTATATTTGCTTTTATTTGTTCAATGCATGAATTCAATTTGATCAGGACATTGGATGTTTGGGACAGTCTGTGTCTTCATGTTTTGGAACAAACGGCTTACAGCTGCTGTTTTTGCTCTCATGTTCTGCTGATTCGGTCTATGATGGTTCAAATTCAGAGCAGAGATATATGCTATTAAACATTAGACATTTGATTGACTTCCATGGTAGACACTGTTTCTGTTTCAGGATCATTTTTGTTGGTTGGCAAGCAGTGACATGTCTTTATCTGAAGCTTTCATGGCAAGTTTACAGCTTCACCTGAAATGTTTCTCTCTATTGGCTATGTGAGAACCTACTGCCCAAAATCTTACTGAAAGTTTTACAGAACTTTTGGTATTCAACCCACAGAAGGCAGGACACAAATAGATGAAGTAATAAGCCCCTGGTCCGTGTCAGGTGCTGAAATGAGCCAGTTCCAGAACCAAACGGGAAGCATGTGACGGGCCAGGTGCCACCGCCGATATTATGCTTCATTTTCCAAAGGACGCTCACAGGAAAGATTCAGGGAGTGAAGAGAATCAACAGAAACCAAAACATGCAGTAAGGGGACACCTTCTTTAACTTTCCTTAAGGCTCCCAATAGGCAGCTCTTTAATTCCCAAGAAAAGAGGAATGGTGACGATGACAATGCACACGGCGGCCACCACCCATGTCGGAGTATACTTCAACGTCGTCGCTTCTCCACCCCCATCAATTCCCTCCACCTTGTACTGATCAAAATCCCTTCCCATCAACTCAACTCTTCCAACAACCTCGAATCCCGGAAACACGTTTGCTTGTCTGCTTCTGACTTCCCCTCCAAGAAAAGCCATTCCTGTAGGGAGGATAAGAAAGGTCCCATGGTTGTCGTGGTCAACGTGCGAATCTTTCGCTTCGCTGGCAGTAGAATAACATAAAAATATTATCATTCTTTGTCCATAAGCAATGACTTTTGATGCATTTGGTATATCTGTATTCATAAAAACTTTAATTTTTGTGCTTATTCTAATTGTTAGTTCAGTTTATTCATAGCGAAAAAGAATATTGGATGATCTTAACTTTTGAATATTCGGATATTAAAAATAAAGAGAGTTAAAAAAAAAAAGTTATGAGTTCTAGTAAATTTCTCTAACTTGATCGAACTGTTCAAAATCCAGTTATTTCAACCATATTAAATGATCTTTCAAAATCAGCTTATGGCTACTTCATTAATAGGCTTACAATTCTACTTTAATCCTTATGGATTGATACCAAGATCTAGCTCCAGACAGCAGACCTAATTTTAACAATGAAGATGACTACTTTAGTGAGATTATATGAACAAATGCATGAACCAAAATATGTTATTGCTATGGGAGCACAAAAAATTACAAGAGGATGTTCAATACTGATTCTTATACTACTGTTTGGGAGTCGACAATCTAATTTCTGTAGATGTCCACCTAAACCAGAAGCAGTTATAAATGGTGCGACCTGTTACAAAAACTCAACTCGTATTCCTCAAGGCCTTTCCTTTTGAACCATATCACCTTAAGCTTGAATGAACTTACTCTGTATCAGCTTTATCATATTGTCTCTCAAACCAGCAAGCGATTTTAGTCATCCTTACTTAATGTCTTAACTATAAATTCTCATGAGCGCATCAGTTATTATTATTATTTTTTTTTTTGTGTGTGTGTTTATAATCTAATCCCCGTGTTGAGGTCAAGAGCATTATAACAACCCAATTCTCACAAATGCTAACTGATCATATGAACTCAAGAAACACATCTTTCTTCATTTCGTGAATCCTGCTTGATTCCTCAGTCAAACCGTGGTAATTGAGAATGCTTCCCAACTGACTAGTGCCTAAGACTGCCTACTGAAATCTTGTTCCTGAAAGGCCGTACACTTAAAAATAGCTGTATCTTAACATAGGAAACAAAACAATTAACGCCACTGCTTACCTTGGGGTTTCAGTTTATCTGCTCAGGGACATCCGAGATTTTGGTCGTTATGCTCTCTGAAGTCCACTGAAATTTTGTATGTGTCAGCCGCCGACAACTCAGGCATGTGATTCGGTTTATTCGGTGTGGGATTTGGCTGGGCCACTGGACACGTATCTGCTGCTATACGGCCCAGGGACCATTAATTTTAAAATGTAATTGATTAATTTTTCATGACAAAAAACATAATGGTAAAACTTGAATTTATTACGATGAACTTAAAACAGAAACGCACCCCTTTTTTTTTTCTTAGTAGATAAAGAAAGATACGTTATTAAAAATCCAAGCAGAGATTGCTAAAATAATAATATGCAACTCCATCTGTATTTACCAATTATATGTAACAAACTGATTGAAAAATTTCCTATAAAAATTGACATATTCATAATATTTGGATTTCAACTTTTCTCTTCCAACCAATTGAGAAAAGCATGAAAAATACAACTTTTTATATTGACCAATAAAAAGTTAAAGTCAAGAAAGTTTAATATTTCTTGATCTCAACTTGGAAATTTTGATCGTTGAGTGAATGAAGGTGAAAATATTAAAAAAAATAAAAATAAAAATTTTGTCAATCAGTGGGCCCAACCGGAAGCTGCTGTGAAGGTAGTCGAACCAGTGTAATTTTCAGATTCAAAAGTAGATGGTGGGGCAGCATCTTTGGGTCCGCTGTGAAGGGAGTCAAGGCATTGTAATTATCAGATTCAAAAGCAGATGGTAAAGTAGATGGTGGGGCTGCATTTTTGGGCAGCACTTTTGGTCGCCACTGTTTTTGTGGGTTATTCGCCCAATATACACCCCCGACGCCCCATATGTTACATGTGAATTAGGATAAATTAGCCTTACTAGCAGGATTTGAAGGATGCGCCGTGTTGTGGATTTAAGGTTTGGGATTCCACATCTCATAAACTTCCTCCTGAGGGTCCTATTATCGGACAGCAACGCTTGGGCTCAACCCGCTATCCTACGAACTGAAGCTTCCGGTCATCCTGTTTATATTGTAGCACATCTGTTTGTTATCATTCTCATTTTGGTCTTCGTTTTTACTTCAGCCAAGCTTCTTTTCCACATTGAGCCAATCCGCATGCAAGTGGCAGATGACGTCATTCGGGTCCTTCTTTTCCATGCCAAAACTTAATAGTTCTTTGCCATTTTACCATTAAGTCAGGGAAATACAAAATTTGACTAAGGCGGCGAGATGACGTCAGTTTCCATTCCAAAACTTAAAAGTTCTTTGCCATTTTACCATTAAGTCAGGGAAATATATAATTTGACTAAGGCCGCGAGATGACGTCAGTTTGCATGCCAAAACTTAAAAGTTCTTTGCCATTTTACCATTAAGTCAGGGAAATATGAAAGATTCCCTCCGAGACGGGATATATTGGTAATCTAATTACCAGCTTCACCCTATATATTTCGCCGTTGCCTCCATATTGTTCATGTGGACTAGGAAGATTAGCCACACTAACAGTATTTGAAGGATGCGCTGTGTTGTAGATTTAAGGTTCGGTATACCACCTCTCCTAAACTTCGTCCTGAGGATCCTATTATCGGACAGCAACACTTGGGTCCTAGGAACTGACGCTTCCGGTCATCCTGTTTATATGTCGCCGCTTCTGTTTGTTGAAAACTTTCCTATAAAAATTCAGATTCAAAAGTAGATGGTGGGACAGCATCTTTGGACAGCACTTTGGCCCTCACTCGTTTTGGGTTATTCGCCCTATATATACCCACCCCTGATGCCCCAAATTTTCATGTGAATTGGGAAAGATTAGCCTTAATAACAGGATTTGAAGAGGATGCGCTGCGCTGTAGATTTAAGGTTTGGGATTCCACCTCTCATAAACTTCCTCCTGAGGGTCCTATTATCGGACAGCAACGCTTGGGCTCAACCCGCTATCCTAGGAGCTGAAGCTTCTGGTCATCCTGTTTATATTGTAGCACATCTGTTTGTTATCATTCTCATCTTGGTCTTCCTTTTTACTTCAGCCAAACTTCTTTTCCACATTGAGCCAATCCGCATGCAAGTGGGGGATTTTTCGGGTCCCTTCACTCTCTCTTTGTTCACCTCAGTTTTCCTTCCACCCTCGTCCTTTTGGATCGTCTTTCCTATCCTTGTTGTTTTGTCTCCATGTTTTTCAATATTGTTGGATCTACTGATGCGCTTCAAGGATTGGCTTTGTCACACTCTCCAAGCCACTCCTGCTCTCCTTGTCACTTGCACACCCGAACACCAACCAGCAGTGGAATCACCACCTCCTGGAGCTGAATCGGAGAGGATTGAAATTGGAACCAACCCCTGAATCATTTCTCTTAGTATGTAAAAGTTGGAGCTTGATAATAGCATGCTTGTTGAGTTTTTGTGTTTCTAAAACCAATAATCTAGTAGTAAGATTATTGGTAGCTTATCTTTTTATGTAAAAGTTGGAGCTTGATAATAGTATGCTTGATGAGTTTTTGTGTTTCTAAAACCAATAATCTAGTAGTAAGATTATTGGTAGCTTATCTTTTTATGTAAAAGTTGGAGCTTGATAATAGTATGCTTGATGAGTTTTTGTGTTTCTAAAACCAATAATCTAGTGGTAAGATTATTGGTAGCATATCTTTTAATGTTTCGGGGTTATAAATTACCTCATTTCTCATTATTTAAATAAAGAGTTGTGTGCTTCTGTTTTTAGTTGATTGTAATAAAGTTAAAAGTGTTTCCATTCGTTTTGTTTTCGGCTTGGATATCTTAATCTCTTACGCGACCAATGGTCTCTGGGCCCCATTACAGCAGTTACGTGTCCAATGGCCTAGCCAAAGCCTCACACTGAACAAAACATGGTCAGATGCAGTAAATCATCACCATCAATTCAGGCCAAGTCCACTCACAATCACGCTCGCGCGGGTATATTAATCGATCCGATCGATCCGACGTTCGGGAATGGATTTCACAGAGCACCGACGACGTCGATCTAAGATGGATATTCCCTTCAAATTTAGGTCATTGCCTCATGTTTGCTCTTCTTGCTTCACCGCTGCGTGCATATTGTGGCTTCTAATCACTGACGAAGCCCGATGGCAAAATCCTCGCAAGAGTTGGCCGGTTTGGTTGGTGCAAACGTATTGACGTCCAGCCAAGAACTGTGAATACCGCACCACGTTGGGGCTTAGATTCGAAATCATTCTCGTGAAACTGTAATATCGACGCGGACTCGGTCGACTCAGCCTGGGCTGAGCATGCGCGCAAGGCCTGTCGGGCATCGGGAACCATAGGATTAAACTGAGAGGTGATGGCCGCAGTGGCGTTGAGGCGGTGGAAGGGCGCGTCAGAAGAGGAGTGACGGCGATGGGTTCGTCTTTCCTCACTTTCACAGAGACCAACTCGGGGAAAATGTCGTCGCCATAGTCGTCCAGCTTGCACTTCGACGAGAGCCGCGGTTGATCGACGGCGGAGATGTTCGCGTTGCTGGTGGTGATGGTGGCCCCATGGAGTGGTAGAACACAATCGTTGGGGCGCAGTTGGTTGATGGGTCTGCTTCTTTTCCACCCTCCGTTTTGCGTACGCTTCTGAAAATCAACGCGGCTTTGACTTTTCGGTGATTCAGGGCATTTGGGGTCATCAGTATTGTTTAATTAATATGCTAAGTGGAGCCTTATCAACTGCGATAGGAGAATAACATAACAGGCAAAATTCTATTTCAAGAAGGGTCCGGTTATCCCGTTTATACGATACCGTATCTATTTGTTATCCTTCTCACTTTGATCTTCCTCTTTTACTTCAGCCAAGCTTCTTTTCCACGTCGAGCCAATTCGCATGCAAGCGGGGGACTTTTCAGGTCCCTTCACTCTCTCTTTGTTCACCTCTCCTTTTGGATCGTCTTTCCTATCCTTATTGCTTTATCTCCTTGTTTCTCAATATTGTTGGATCTGCTGATGCGCTTTAAGGATTGGCTTTGTCGCACCCTCCAAGCCATTCCTGCTCTCCTTATCACTTGCAGATCCGAACATGAAGAAGCAGTAGAACCACCGCCTCCTGGAGCTGAATCGGAGCTGATTCAAATCGTAGCCAGCACGTGAATCATTTCTGTTTATAGTTGATGATAGAGTCAAAAGTGTTTTCATTATTCCTATTTTTGGCATGGAAAACTTAAAGTCCATTAAACTTTACAAATAAAGGTCCCTGGGCCTCATCAGGGTAGATACGTGTCCAATGGCCCAGCCCAACCCACACAGTGAATCAAACTGAGTCAGGTGTGTCGATCAATCAAAAGTTCAGGAATGGATTTCACAGAGAACCGCGACGTAAAATTTTCAAAGCCTCATGTTATAAGCATCTTGCGAAAAACTCTAATTGTGAAATTCACATGATACACAAACTGGTCCAACCCACTGACATGGGCGGGGGAAAAAAGACGAAAAACTGATATATACAAAAGAAAACAAAAAACTAATTCTCTTTTCTGCTGCACTTCAATAGAAAGAACAGGGCATCAACCTCCAAAGAAGATTGCATGTCTTTAAAGATATTAGCTAGAGCACCTGAGAAGTAAGGACTTTAACAGCATGTGCACAGAGGCAGGCCTCAATGCATCTACTCAAAGCAGCTCCGTTTATCACTGCTCCACCGAAAAGAAAAAAAAAGTTTCATCAGGAGATCTAAACATGCATTAAACCTGTCATTCAAATCCAGCAGCCCTCCTAGTCATAAGTTGCTCAAAATAATAGAATATTAGAGAATCTAAAGCACATATAGAATTTGGGATCCTACAAATACAAGCAAGCAGAGCATCCGGTAAAATAACAATATGCAACTCCATCAGCATTTACCAACTATATGTAAACTATATGTAACAAACTGACTGATAACTTTCCTATAAAAGTTGACAAATTCATAGTATTTAGATTTTAACTTTTTTCTTCAAACCACTTGAGAAAAGTATGAAAGGTGAAACTTTTTATATTGACAGAATAAGAAAGTACTCTTCCAATTCACACATAAATATATCGAGATTAAATTCATTAGCTATAAGATATTATTTCAACTTTATAGCACAAGTGCTTTTTATAAGCAAAAAAAAACTCAACTCAAATTTGTCATACTTTTCTATATATGATGCTAATGACGTGCATCATATATCGTAAGCCCTCGTCCAAACGAGTATTTTACAGAGAGTCGACAAGGAATTCCATTAATAACCGGCCGTTTTGATCCTTTGGAACAACTCGATGAATTTAGTATATCTTTTTAGGAGGCCCCAATGACTATAGATAGAACCTATCCAATTTTTACAGTGCGATGGTTGGCTGTTCACGGACTAGCTGTACCCTCCAATAAGTCTATTGGAATTGGCTCTGTATCAATGGAATCTCATCATCCATACATAACGAATTAGTGTGGTATATTCATATCATAACATATGAACAGTAAGAACTAGCATTCTTATTGAGACTAAAACTCATAGGGAAGAAAATAGATTTATGAATGGAATCAAATATGCAGTATTTACAGACAAAAGTATTCGGTTATTGGGTAAAAATCAATATACTTTTAATGTCGAATCGGGATCAACTAGGACAGAAATAAAGCATTGGGTCGAACTCTTCTTTGGTGTCAAGGTAATAGCTATGAATAGTCATCGACTCCCGGGAAAGGGTAGAAGAATGGGACCTATTATGGGACATACAATGCATTACAGACGTATGATCATTACGCTTCAACCGGGTTATTCTATTCCACCTCTTAGAAAGAAAAGAACTTAAATAAAAATACTTAATAGCATGGCGATACATTTATACAAAACTTCTACCCCGAGCACACGCAATGGAGCCGTAGACAGTCAAGTGAAATCCAATAGCCCATGTGAAGAAATGTCTACTAGGGTTGCTCTTTGAATCATTCATTTTAAACCCCCAAATCTAGATGTAAATGTAGACAAGCTGGTATAGACAAAAATGTCACTAACAAAAGTAGCAATATTAAGCACCACTGACCTTTTAATGCCATCGTGTTGGATGATAAAACAAACAAATCAATGATGAAAATCACCAAAGATGGAAACTCCCAGACCTGTAGAATGCTAAACCAATTCAGAAATATATACTGGGTTCAAACAGACAACAAAAACTTCACTAAGAATACAAGATGAACAAACAACACAAAAGGACAAAGATGTGATTTTGATTGTTCCAGAGGATAAGCACAATGTTGACATTGTTGAGAAGGCATGGCTTCATCTGTTGCCTTATATTGATGATTCTTGGCTACACTGTTTGGTTTCAGGGCTAATATAGCGACTGATGATCATCTGTGGTGGATGGAACAACCCAAAAGTAAATTCTCTGTGAACAGTGCTTAGGATAGCATCCATTCCGAAGGTACTATAGATTGGTTCATAATCCTCTGGCATCACAGAGATATTTCTCAAAATATAATAGTGCTTTCTCAAGCTATGGAAGCTAGATTCACAACTCACCACAAGTTGCATCTTTTGCTATCATCTTAGGGATTTTTTGTACTTGTGGCCAGAACTTGGAGGACCTATATCACCTCTTCTTGTCTTACCCTATCTCTGAACGCATTGGTATTCCTTATATGAGCAATGCAACCTATGGTTGGTCGTAAGAAGTAGGGAGGTAGCTTATTTGGATGAAACAAAAGCCTTTTTGACTCTAATTTGTAGCAACTGATAATGCTATCTAGAAAGTGGAATTCCAATAGCTATTAGGAAGTGACCAAAAGTGTTTAGTGAATCCCAAGAAATTAAACATCACGTACGGGAAAGAGTCGATACCATGCACATCCTGAAGTTAACTCCCAACAGTAGGCGGCTTCAGAAATTGTGGGCATCTCATAAGAGGTTTTAGGTCTGCTTGGAATTTACAGCCACTTTTAGAATCTGAGTTAGTGAATGAGATCTTAGTTCAGTCTCTTTCACCTTTAGGGAGTCTTAGTATTGTTTTTCTTCCTATTTTTGATGTCTGGAATATGTTTCTATGCTTTTGTACAGATTCTCAATGGTATGGGGACACTTCTCTGGGGACAAAAGCAAAATAGACAAACCAAATAAAGGAGCGTACCATCATGGCAACGAGAAAAATCTTGAAATAACTGGAAATCAGGATCGCAAGAAAAAGGTCTTTGTACCTGCAATTTAGGAAGAATTAGTCAAGATGCTACCATCAACGGACTTTTGGAATTGCTATTTATAAGAACTGAAGATCAAAGTGCCTCATCGAAATGGTGAAGGTTGCTAACAAAGTCATTTTCTGATACATCTCCTTTTAAGCCATGCCCATCCCAAGTGATCTTAAGATATCCTTTTTTACCTGTTACACAAACTCAACTCATATTTCTCAAGGCCTTTCCCTTTGCACCATATTACCTTAAGCTTGAATGAACTTACTGTCTCAGTATAACCATATTCTCTGTCAAACCAGCAAACCATTTTAGTCATCTTTAATGTCTTACCTCTAAATTCTCATGAGTGCACCAGTTTTTTTGTGTTTACAATCTAATCCTCGTTGATATCAACAGTATGATCTTGGCAGAATTTCCACATATGAAATTGGGCACAATTTTGCATTATTCCAACCACTTATGTAATCTCATCCTAGTTACCTCTCAAAATTTGTACACTATAACTCACAAATATTAACTGATCATATGAACTCGAGAAACACATGTTTCACCATGTCATGAATCCTGCTTTATTCCTCAATCAAACCGAGCTGATTGAGAATGCTTCCCAACTGATTAGTGCCTAAGACTGCCAACTGAAATCTTGCTCCTGAAAGACCACAACTAAAATAGCTGTATCTTAAAATAGCAAACAAACTAAGTAACCACAGCTTACCCTGGGGTTTCAGTTAATCTGCTCAGAAACATCTTCCTTGAAAGAAGAAAAGCACAAAGATATAAAAGGTTGCCCAAAAATACATCTGTCAAAATCTAAGACCACAAGTGGCAAACCCATTAGTTAGTAATGATAAATCCAAGCCCATGAAACACTAAATATCCAATTCATGTTCACTTTATATAGAAGAGGAAGCAAACCTTTCGACATGTCCCAACTAATGAAGTAAAACTCATGGAAGAACCTTGTTCGTCCTTACTACTTTCTAAAATAAGAGTCCTGTCTAGGATACATCGCTAAGGCACTCAATCATAATTGCACCATCTGATTATTGAACTGCCCTAAGGTTGAAATAAGAAATGATCCAGATAACAATGGATACAAGCATCTAGAAGAAGATAACCAAAAGCTGACTTCCACAATATTCCCTGCAAAGTTGTCAAAACAAACAACAAAATGAAATGAAGAACTATCTGTTGCTCTGTAAGAAAACAACTTACAACCAGTGATAGTAATTAGCAATTCATATCTCAACTAGGAAGTGAAAACCCTTTAACTGGAAAAAAAAGGGGTTTATTTTACAGGCTTTTACCTTGAGATTTGGAGGTTCCTGCTTGATCACATTAAAGAGCAGATGTCTATATGCTTTAGGCTTGTGCAGAATCAAACCAATCAGAAGAATCTACAACCGTAAAAAGAAATCAATTCAGAGATACGAACTCAATAATTAACATCTCCAAAGATTAAGAGGGTAAACACAAGATTTTAGCTTTTCGTTGTCAAATAACAACAGCATTACCATGGTTTCACATTCGATGTACTCATCAGCTACAGCCTTGCAATTATCCTATCAAATTTGGAAAGAAAAAGAAGAAACGAAAACTAATTAAACAATCCAAATTCAAGGAAGAAGAAAGAAGGGGAAGATTCGTTTTGCTGTACACATCTTATGAGCCGGATATTGCCGGGTGAGTATTGCACAAACAGCGTTTTGATCCCAAACCCGCACTCCACACATCGGTACTGCATCTCTCGTCTATGAATCCTCGACAGCCAAAGCTCGCTTCCACACTCTTTCCGCTTCAAAACTAACGTACGACCCAACCGTTCGCCGCTGCGAATCTATGTCCGTCTCCCCTTCCAATCGGATTGGGGGGGACGGCCAGTGGACAGGCCTAGAGGAGCGACATGCCATTGCTTGGGTTTGGCCCATATGACTACTTAACGGCTTCGGTTAAATTCGTATTACTTTTATATATTTATGTTTATTATTTTAATTATTAATTTTAAGAAAACAAAAGAATTAAATTATTCTTAATATAATAAAAAAATTAAATTTAAGTGTAGCACTCATCACTTATTAATTGAGCTTCGTAATTTCAATTATTTTTATATACTATTTACAATTATTTTTGTAATTTCTTATACTTAAGATGAAGGAGAATGTTAAATTTAATAGTTGTTTAATATTGTTAATGTCGTAATATTATATCTTAGCTACATATTTAAGTGTAAAATTTTGAAGACAGTATCAAAATTCAAATTTAAGTATGAGTCCTTTTTACTCATAATTATTATTTGTCAACTGAAAATTTATGATTTTATCCTATTGCTTATAGTCATTGCTCATGTATTGAATCTTTATAATTTCATCTTATCACAAATTAATTACTTGTAAATTAAAATCTTGTAATTTATTCATATTATAGACGATGATATCTATTTAAAAAAAATATTTTTTATATCATTAATATCTCAACATCAGTTTAAAAAATAAAATAAAACTTTTTTCACATGTACAAATGACAACCTTACAAGCCCAACAAGTTGTATAGTTTTCAGAGTCTGAAACATGGGAGCTTCAAACACAGTCACTGTGTTGTGTCCTAATAAAGTTAGTGTAGTATATACATTCAACTACCCAATTTGGAAAAAGACACAAAGCCCATAAAAACAAAAACTTGTGGGAGAATATTACTCCAATAGCTAGTGAACCACAAATCTAATCTGTAGGAGACTATCGCCAACAACATTGTAGTAACATGTTTTGTGTGGATGTATATGAAGTGCATACTACAACCACGTTGTTTGTGATAGTCTGCTACGGATCTTGAAGAACCTTGAGGTGAAATGAACATTTTCAGCTCTGCAGACGTTCTGCACAAGTCAATCACCTCATACTTAGCTGCATTTCTATCACCGAAGGCTTTTAGAACTTCTACTTCTTGTTGGATTGTAAAAAAGCCCATTTTCTCCTTAAAATCGACTTTTAAGGAGGGGGCATTAATCTTATTTTAATGAAATTGTCAAGTAAGATTTAGGCAGTGTAGAACAACCGACATGGTGCTTAACATGTCACTTTGCAATCAACCTGGCTGGGTTGCAGCTAATCCACATGGTACATCCTCTTGCAAATCAGTTTAGGTTAACTATAGCTTTTGTACATAAGGGGTGTCCTTCTGATTATGTACTCTAATACCATGTAAGAAATCTCATTTTCTCCTTAAAACCGACTTCTAAGGAGAGTGCATGAATCTCATTTTAAAGATAGTTTTTGAATGAGATTTAAACAATGTAAGACAACTCACATTGTTCTTAACCCCTTCATAGCCAATGTAGATTGTGGGCTTTGCTACTAGGGATAATATCCCTCACACATCACTTTGGGTTGGTTGCAAGCTTTATACACAAGGAGGGTGTCCTACTGAACCTAGACCTAGACTTTAATATCATGTAAGGAAGTCTATTTCCTCCTTAAAATCGGTTTTTAAGGAGAGAGCATAAATTCCATTTTAAAGAGAATTTTTCAAACAAGACTTATGCAATATGAGAAACCCTATACCGTTATTTACATGTCCTCTTGTAGCCAACATGGCTGTGAAGTTCATCACAGGGTAATACATCCCCTTGCAAATCACTATAGGTTGGCTACAACCTTTTTACATGGGTGGTATCCTCTTGAACCTAAACTCTAGTACCATAGAAAGTTTATTTCTTCCTTAAATTTGACTTTTGAAGTGGGAAGCATGAATTTCATTTTAAAGAAGATTGCCAAAACAAGGTATAGGTAATATGGGACAAGATACACTGTCCTTAACACGACATTATTTATTTTTTTGGGTTGTTGGAGGATTGATCTGTCTCTGTTGTTTATGTCACAGTACGAAACACTTGTGGGAACTTCGACCTCGTATACTGGGCAAGTAAGTCCAAAAGAATACCGGCAAACGCATATGCTTAAAGTACCATATGCACCTGCAGATATATGTAAGCAGATCAATTGCCTTGAATTAGACCGAGCAGAATCTTCCCCAAGAGTAAGAACCTTCACATCTCAACGTCAAGAAAGGTCCCGCCACTCTGTAGGGCAGAAAGCTGCACAGGGAAGAAGCCAGTCGCAGAGGAACAGTGCGCCCATAGCGGCATCACAAGACGAGGTAAGATATTTTGATCTGCAGCGTAGACAACATGAAAAAGGCCTGTCTCCAGTGAGGTGTTATGAAATGGAAGCAAAACTTTACTTCCAGGAAGTTTATATGCTATGGCATTTCAACCCTATATGATTTCCAATTGCAGGCCAAAGATGGTTCAAGGAGAAGTCCATCACAACCTCAGAAGGTAAAGTCCAGTACTAACTCTCACAAAGTGCAGAAAGCGAGTCCAAAGTCTACGTCAGATGGATCAGCTGGCAGGGATTCAAAGGGTTATTTCACATTCCAAGATACTTCTCAGCCATGCCAGGATTCTACTCCACCCTATGTGTATTTTGTCAACGTGTTTGTTGGCATGGCTTTGTTCCTGATCGTTATCCGGGAATTGGTGTTACATGGGAGCTGGTGCTAAACTTCAAGTAGAACTTTTTATGTTCGTTTCCCCTGGGAAATGCTACTCAACCTGGGATGTTTTCAGCATTTCTTAACTGCTGTAACTAAGGATTCACTCTTCGGTTGCTATTTGTGTGGTTGATTAAGATTAGGGAATGTTGTGAAACTCAAAACTGAATGGAAAATGTTGTGTGGTTTTCTTCAGCCTATTTTTGCTTTTATTTGTTCAATGCATGAATTCAATTTGATCAGGACATTGGATGCTCGGGACAGTCGTGTCTTGATGTTCTGGAACAAACGGCTTACAGCTGCTGTTTTTGCTCTCATGCTCTGCTGACTTGGTCTATGATGGTTCAAATTCAGAGCAGAGATATATGCTATTAAACACTAGACATTTGATTGACTTCCATGGTAGACACTGTTTCTGTTTCAGGATCATTTTTGTTGGTTGGCAATCAGTGACATGTCTTTATCTGAAGCTTCCATGGCAAGTTTACAGCTTCACCTGAAATGTTCCTCTCTATTGGCTATGTGAGAACCTACTGCCCAAAATCTTACTGAAAGTTTTACAAAACTTTTAGTATTCAACCCACAGAAGGCAGGACACAAATAGACGAAGTAATAAGCACCTGGTCCGTGTCAGGTGCAGAAATTAGCCAGTTCCAGAACCAAACGGGAAGCATGTGACGGGCCAGGTGCGACAGCCGATATGATGCTTCATTTTCCGAAGGACGCTCACAGGAAAGATTCAGGGAGTGAGGAGAATAAACGGAAACCAAAACATTCACTAAGGGGGACACCTTCTTTAACTTTCTTTAAGGCTCCCAATAGGCAGCTCTTGCCCCTCCCTTTCAACTCCTCGCAAACTAAGTACGAGAGGCGTCCGACGAAAACAGTAATGGCGACGATGACAATGCACACGGCGGCCAACACCCATGTCGGAGTATACTTCAACGTCGTCGCTTCTCCACCCCCATCGGTTCCCTCCACCTCGTACCGATCAAAATCCCTTCCCATCAACTCAACCTCGAATCCCAGAAAACACGTTTGCTTGTCTTTCGCTTCGCTGGCAGTAGAATAACATAATAATATTCTCATTCTTTGTCCATGAGCAATGACTTTAATGTATTGGGTGTATCTGTATTTATAGAAACTTTAATTTTTGTGCTTTATCCTAATTGTTAGTTCACTTTATGCATAGCAAAAAAGAGCATTGGATGGTTTTAACTCTTGACCATTCAGACATTAAAAATAAACAAAAAATTTATAAATTTCATTAGGTTTCTTTTACTTAATTGAACTGCTTAAAATTTAGTTATTTCAACTATATCAAACGATCTTTCAAAATCAGTGCATGGCTACTTTTATATAGTACTAGTTGTCACTTCATTGAATTTGCTCCATTAGTAGGCTCACTATTCAACTTTAATCCTTATGGATTGATACCAAGATCTAGCTCTAGACAGCATACCTAAGTTTAACAATGAAAATGACTACTTTAGTGAGATTATATGAACAAATGCATGAACCAAAATATGTTATTGCTATGGGGGCACATAAAATTACAAGAGGATGTTCAGTACCGATTCTTATACTATTGTTGGGAGTCGACAATCTAATTCCTGTAGATGTCCACCTAAACCAGAAGCAGTTATAAATGGTGCAACCTATTACAAAAACTCAACTCGTGTTCCTCAAGGCCTTTCCTTTTGAACCATATCACCTTAAGCTTGAATGAACTACTCTGTATCAGCTTTATTATATTGTCTCTCAAACCAGCAGGCGATTTTAGTTATCCTTACTTAATGTCTTACCTATAAATTCTCACGAGTGCACTAGTTTTTTTTTTTTTTGTGTGTGTGTTTATAATCTAATCCCCCTGTTGATGTCAAGAGCATTATACCAACCCACTTCTCACAAAAGCTAACTGATCGTATGAACTCAAGAAACACATCTTTCTCCATTTCGTGAATCCTGCTTGATTCCTCAAATCAAACCGTGGTAATTGAGAATGCTTCCCAATTGACTAGTGCCCGAGACTGCCTACTGAAATCTTGTTCCTGAAAGGCCATACACTAAAAAATAGCTGTATCTTAACACAGGAAACAAAGCAATTAACGCCAATGCTCAGGGACATCCGAGATTGTGGTCGCTATGCTCTCTGAAATCCATTGAAATTTTGTATGTTTCAGCCGCCGACAACTCAGGCCTGTGATTCGGTTTTATTCGGTGTGGGATTTGGCTGGGCCACGGGACACGTATCTGCTGCGATAGGGCCCAGGGACCATTAATTTTAAAATCTGATTGATTAATTTTTCATGACAAAAAACAGAATGGTAAGACATGAATTTATTACGATGAACTTAAAGCAGAAACGCACCCCCCCTTTTTTTTGTAGATAAAGAAAGATAGGTTATTATAAATCTAAAATAATAATATGCAAATCTGCATTTACCAATTATATGTAACAAACTGATTGAAAACTTTCCTATAAAAATTGACATATTTATAATATTTGGATTTCAACTTTTCTCTTCCAACCACTTGAATAAAGCATGAAAAGTACAACTTTTTATATTGACCAATAAAAAGTTAAAGTTTGCCATAGTTTGATGATAGGTCAAGAAAGTTTAATATTTCTTGATCTCAACTTGGAAATTGGTTCGTTGAGTGAATGAAGGTGTAAATATTAAAAAAATTAAAAATAAAAATCCTGTCATTCAATTTTCAGATTAAAGTTAGCGTGTCTCCAGATTCAACAGTAGATGGTGCGGCAGCATTTTTTGGGCCTACTGTGATGGGAGTCGAGCTATGGTCATCTTGCAATAATGTCATGAGAGGTCGAACTAGTCTCTAGATTCGAAAGTTGACGTTGGGGCTGCATTTTTTGTTTGGTCAGCAATTTTCTCCTCACTTTTTTTGGGGTTCCCTATATATATACCCCCCTGCCCCATATGTTCATGTGAATTGGGAAAGATTAGCTTTACTAACAGGATTTGAAGGATGAGCTGCGTCATAGATTTAAGGTTCGGGATTCCGCCTCTCATAAATTTCCTCCTGAGGGTCCTATTATCGGACAGCAACACCTGGGCTCAACCTGCTATCCTTGGAACTGAAGCTTTCGGTCACCCTGTTTATATGGTACCATATCTGCTTGTTATCATTTTCACTTTAATCATCCTCTTTACTTCAGCCAAGCTTCTTTTCCACATTGAGCCACTCCGCATGCAAGTGGGAGATTTTTCAGGTCCCTTCACTCTCTCATTGTTGACCTCAGTTTTTCTTCCACCCTCGTCCTTTTGGATCGTCTTTCCAATCCTTCTTGTTTTATCTCCATGGTTTTCAATATTGTTGGATCTACTGATACGCTTCAAGGATTGGCTTTGTCACTCACTCCGAGCCATTCCCGCTCTTCTGATCACTTGCACGCCCGAACACCAAGAAGCAGCAGAACCACCGCCTCCTGGAGCTGAGTTGGAGATGATTGAAATTGGAACCAACCCCTGAATCATTTCTCTTAGTATGTAAAAGTTGAAGCTTGATAATAGCATGCTTGTTGAGTTTTTGTGTTTCTAAAACCAATAATCTAGTAGTAAGATTATTGGTAGAATACTTTTTAATGTTTTAGGGTTAAATCACCTCATTTCTCATTATTTAAATAAAGAGGTGTGCTTCTGTTTTTAGTTGATCGTAATAAAGTCAAAGTGTTTCCATTCTTTTTGTTTTCGGCTTGGATAACTTTATCTGTTACGCGTCCAATGGTCCCTGGGCCCCATTACAGCAGTTACGTGTCCAATGGCCTAGCCAAACCCTCACACTGAATAAAACATAGTCGGATGCATAAATCATCCCCAACCAGTCAGGCCAAGTCCAAGCATAATCACGCTCGCGCGTGTATATTAATCGATCAGAAGTTCGGGAATGGATTTCACAGAGCACCACGACGACGACGATCTAAGATTGATATTCCCTTCAAATTTAGGTCATGGATCTTTTGTAAATGTCAAATTTCATCGGGAGATCCAAACACGCATTAAGCCTCTCACTTAATCCAGTAGCCATCCTAGTCTAAATTGCTCAAAATAATGAAGTCTTAGAGACACTAAAAACATATGGAATTTGGGGTCCTATGCATAGAAGCAGTCAGAATATTTGCTAAGATAATAATGTGCAAACTCTATCTACATTTACCAACTTCAGGTAAGAAACTAACTGGAAACTTTCCTATAAAACTGACCAAAAATGTTATATGTAGCAACTTCAGGTTAAAAAAGAAAGATTATGATCACTTAGGATGCACATGGCTTAAAAGAGGATGAATTAGAAAATTAGTTTGCTGAGACAGAGTAAATCCAGCTTATATTCCTCACGGCCTTTCCTTCTGCACCATATCACCTTATGCTTGAATGGATTTACTCTGTCTTAGCATAACCATATTTTCTCTCAAACCAGCAAACCATTTTAATCATCTTTAATGTCTTTCCTCTAATTCTCAATGAGTGCACCACTTTATCTGATCTTATGAACTGAAGAAACACATCTTTCTCCATTCGGGAATCCTGATTGATTCCTCAATCAAGCAAAGATAATTGAGAATGCTTCCCAACTGATTAGTTCTCAAGACTGCGTACTGAAATCTTGTTCCTGAAAGGCCGTACACTTTAAATAGCTGTACCTTAACATACCAAACAAAACAATTAACGCTAATGCTTACCTTGGGGTTTCACTTAATCTGCTCAGAAACATCTGAGGTTGAGGTCTTTTTTTTTTCTTTTCTTTTTTTTCCTCAAATAGTAATATGGAACTCCATATGCATTTACCATTATACGAAACAAATTGATTGAAAATTTTCTTATAAAGTACGACCTGATGTATTTCGGGACGTCTTGGACAAGGTGGTTTGAGACCTATTTTAAAAAGTTATTCGAAAAGGGAGCTAATGTGTGAATATTAAAAAAATAATAATTATAAGTTCTAATTACAAATGTCGGTACACGTTTACGCAAGGGGCTGGAAGTTTCGACTACATGTGCACCTAAGGAAGTTTTGTCATTGACGAAGTCATTCTGGGAATGTAAGTCTAACAATGACTTCTGAGAATGTAAGTCTAACAAAAGTTTTGTCATTGACGAAGTCATTTGGGAATGTAAGTCTAACAAGTTTTGCAATTGACGGAAGTTTAAGTCAATCTCATAATGTAAGTCATTTAGGAAATAATGAGCTAAATCCAAAAAAGCAAGTTATTTAGGAAATAATGAGGTAATCATTGAGATGAGAATATAGTGATCACATATTTTTTTTATATGAATAAGGACGTTCTAGCTTTGTTAACATGACTGAAGGATGCGTTGCGTTGTAGATTTAAGGTTCGAGATTTCACCTCTCATACATTTCTTTTTGGGGCGGGGGCCCTGGCTTAGTGGCGTTCTCTGAGCCAAACCCTGACCGGCCGTCCCACCGGTCGTGGGTTCCCCATCTCCCTCCCTGGGTGCGTGCGTTTATAATAATAATTTTTTTTTTTAAATAATAACTTTCTTCCTGAGGGTCAAAAGTGTTTCATTGTTTCTATTTTTGGCATGGAAAACTTAGTCCATTAAGCTTCACAAATAAAGATCCTTGGGCCCCTCAGGATGGCTACGTGTCCAATGGCCCAGCCCAACCCACAAGCTGAATAAACCGAGTCAGGTGTGTAAATCATCACCACCAAGTGGGCCCAAGTCAAACCACAATCACGCGCACACGCGATTGTCGATCAATCAAAAGTTCAGGAATGGATTTCACCGAGCACCAAGACGTAAAATTTTCGAAGCCTCATGTTATAAGCAACTTGCGAAAAAACTCTAATTGTGAAATTCACATGGTAAACAAACTGGTCAAACCCACTGCCATGGGCGGGGGAAAAAAGAAGAAAAACTGATATATACAAGAGAAAACATACACTAATTCTCTTTTCTGCTGCACTTCAATAGAAAGAACAGGGCATGAACCTCCAAAGAAGATCGCATGTCTCTAAAGATATTAGCTAGACCACCTGAGAAGTAAAGACTTTAACAGCATGTGCACAGAGGCAGGCTCCAATGCATATACTCAAAGCAGCTCCGGTTATTACTGCTCCACCGAAAAGAAGAAAAAAGTTTCATCAGGAGATCTAAACATGCATTAAACCTGTCACTCAAATCCAGCAGCCCTCCTAGTCACAAGTTGCTCAAAACAATAGAATATTAGAGAATCTAAAGCACATATGGAATTTGGGATCCTACAAATACAAGCAAGTAGAACATCCGGTAAAATAACAATATGCAACTCCATCAGCATTTAACAACTACATGTAACAAACTGACTGAAAACTTTCCTATAAAAGTTGACAAATTCATAATATTTGGATTTCAACTTTTTTCTTCAAACCACTTGAGCAAAGTATGAAAAGTGAAACTTTTTATATTTGACAAATTAATTGACGGAATAAGAAAGTACTTTTCTGATTCACACATAAATATATTGAGATTAAATTCATCATCTATAAGATAGTATTTCAACTTTACAGCACAAGTACTTTTTATAAGCAAAAAAACACTCAGCTCAAATTCGTCATACATTTAGAGCCCATGTGAAGAAATGTCTACTAGGGTTGCTCTTTGAATCATTCATTTTAAACCCCCAAATCTAGATATAAATGTAGACAAGCTTGAATAGACAAAAATGTCACTAACAAAAGTAGCAATGTTAAGCACCACTGACCTTTTAATGCCATCGTGTTGGATGATAAAACAAGCAAATCAATGATGAAAATCACCGAAGACGGAAACTCCCAGACCTGTAGAATGCTAAACCAATTCAGAAATATATACTGAGTTCAAACAGACAACAAAAACTTCACTAAGAAAACAAGATGAACAAACAACACAACAGGAAAAAGATGTGATTTGGATTGTTCCAGAGGATAAGCACAATGTTGACATTGTTGAGAAGGCATGGTTTCAGCTGTTGCCTTATATTGATGATTATTGGCTACACTGTTTGGTTTCAGGGCTAATATAGCGACTGATGATCATCTGTGGTGGAGGGAACAACCCAAAAGTAAATTCTCTGTGAACAGTGCTTAGGATAGCATTCATTCCGAAGGTAGTATAGATTGGTTCAGAATCCTGTGGCATCACAGAGATATTTCTCAAAATATTATAGTGCTTTCTCAAGCTACGGAAGGCAGATTCACGCCTCACCACAAGTTGCATCTTTTGCTATCATCCTAGGGATTTTTTGTACTTGTGGCCAGAACTCGGAGGACCTATATCACCTCTTCTTGTCTTACCCTATCTCTGAACGCATTGGTATTCCTTATGTGAGCAATGCAACCTATGGTTGGCTATATGAGGTAGGGAGGTAGCCTTATTTGGATGAAACAAAATCCTTTTTGACTCTAATTTGTAGCAACTGATAATGCCATCTAGAAAGTGGAATTCCAATACCAATTAGGAAGTGACCAAAAGTGTTTAGTGAATCCCAAGAAATTAAACATCACGTAAGGGAAAGAGTCAATACCATGCACATCCTGAAGTTAACTCCCAACAGTAGGTAGCTTCAGAAATTGTGGGCATCTCATAAGAGGTTTTAGGTCTGCTTGGAATTTACTGCCACTTTCAGAATCTGAGTTAGTGAATGAGACCTTAGTTCAGTCTCTTTCACCTTTAGGGAGTCTTAGTATTGTTTTTCTTCCTATTTTTTTATGTCTGGAATATGTTTCTATGCTTTTGTACAGATTCGCAATGGTATGGGAACACTTCTCTGGGGACAGAAGCAAAATAGACGAACCAAATAAAGGAGCATACCATCATGGCAATGAGAAAAATCTTGAAATAACTGGAAATCAAGATCGCAAGAAAAAGGTCTTTGTACCTGCAATTTAGGAAGAATTAGTCAAGATGCTACCATCAACGGACTTTTGGAATTGCTATTTATAGGAACTGAAGATCAAAGTGCCTCATCCAAACGGTGAAGGTTGCTAACAAAGTCATTTTCTGATACATCTCCTTTTAAGCCATGACCATCCCAAGTGATCTTAAGATATCCTTTTTTACCTGTTACACAAACTCAACTCATATTTCTCAAGGCCTTTCCCTTTGCACCATATTACCTTAAGCTTGAATGAACTTATTGTATCAGTATAACCATATTCTCTCTCAAACCAGCAAACCATTTTAGTCATCTTTAATGTCTTACCTCTAAATTCTCAGGAGTGCACCAGTTTTTTTGTGTTTACAATCTAATCCTCGTTGATACCAACAGTATGATCTTGGCAGAATTTCCACATATGAAATTGAGCACAATTTTGCATTATTCCAACCACTTATGTAATCTCATCCTAGTTACCTCTCAAAATTTGTACACTATAACTCACAAATATTAACTCATCATATGAATTCGAGAAACACATGTTTCACCATGTCATAAATCCTGCTTTATTCCTCAATCAAACCGAGCTGATTGAGAATGCTTCCCAACTGATTAGTGCCTAAGACTGCCTACTAAAATCTTGTTCCTGAAAGACCACAACTAAAATAGCTGTATCTTAAAATAGCAAACAAAATGAGTAACCACAGCTTACCTTGGGGTTTCAGTTAATCTGCTCAGAAACATCTTCCTTGAAAGAAGAAAAGCACAAAGATATAAAAGGTTGCCCAAAAATACATCAGTCAAAATCTAAGACTGTGGCAAACCCATTAGTTAGTAATGATAAATCCAAGCCCATGAAACACTGAATATCCAATTCATGTTCACTTTATATAGAAGAGGAAGCAAACCTTTCGACATGTCCCAACTAATGAAGTAAAACTCATGGAAGAACCTTGTTCGTCCTTACTACTTTCTAAAATAAGAGTCCTGTCTAGGATACATCGCTAAGGCACCCAATCATAATTGCACCATCTGATTATTGAACTACCCTAAGGTTGAAATAAGAAATGATCCAGATAACAATGGATACAAGCATCTAGAAGAAGATAACCAAAAGCGGACTTCCACAGTATTCCCTGCAAAGTTGTCAAAACAAACAACAAAATGAAATTAAGAACTATCTGTTGCTCTGTAAGAAAACAACTTACAACCAGTGATAGTAATTAGCAATTCATATCTCAACTAGGAAGTGAAAACCCTTTAACTGGAAAAAGAAAGGGGTTTATTTTACAGGCTTTTACCTTGAGATTTGGAGGTTCCTGCTTGATCACATTAAAGAGCAGATGTCTATATGCTTTGGGCTTGTGCAGAATCAAATCAATGAGAAGAATCTAAAACCGCAAAAAGAAATCAATTCAGAGATACGACCTCAATAATTAACATCTCCAAAGGTTAAGAGGGTATGCACAAGATTTTAGCTTTTCGTTGTCAAATAGCAACAGCATTACCATGGTTTCACATTCGATGTACTCATCAGCTACCGCCTTGCAATTATCCTATCAAATTTGGAAAGAAAAAGAAGAAACGAAAACTAATTAAACAATCCGAATTCAAGGAAGAAGAAAGAAGGGGAAAATTTATTTTTCTGTACACATTTCATGAGCCGAATGTTGCCGGGTGAGTATTGAACAAACAGCGTTTTGATCCCAAACCCGCAATCCACACATCGGTACTGCATCTCTCGTCTATGAATCCTCGACAGCCAAAGCTCGCTTCCACACTCTTTCCGCTTCAAAACTAACGTACGACCCAACCGTTCGCCGCTACGAATCTATGTCCGTCTCCACCTCCAATCGGATTGGAGAGGACGGCCAGTGGACAGGCCTAGAGGAGTGACATCCCAATGCTTGGGTTTGGCCCATATGACTACTTGCGGCTTCGGTTAAATTCGTATTATTTTTATATATTTATGTTTGTTATTTTAATTATTAATTTTAAGAAAACAAAATAATTAAATTATTCTTAATATAATAAAAAATTAATTTAAGTGTAGCACTCATCACTTATTAATTGAGCTTCATAATTTCAATTATTTTTATGTACTATTTGCAATAATTTTTGTAATTTCTCATACTTAAGATAAAGGAGAATGTTAAATTTAATAGTTGTTTAATATTTTTAATGTTGTAATATTATATCTTAGTTACATATTCAAGTGTAAATTTTTAACACAATATCAAAATTCAAATTTAAGTATGACGCTTTTTTACTCATAATTATTATTTGTCAACTAAAAATTTATGATTTTATCCTATTGCTTATGGTCGTTGCTCATTTATTTAATCTTTATAATTTCATCTAATCAAAAATTAATTACTTGTAAATTAAAATCTTGAAATTTATTCATATTATAGACGATGATATCTATTTAAAAATAATAATGTTTTTATATTATTAATATCTTAACATCAATTTTAAAAATAAAATAAAACTTTTTTCACATATACAAATGACAACCTCACAAGCCCAACAAGTTGTAAAGTCAATGTTGTATATACATTCAACTACCCAATTTGGAAAAAGACACAAAGCCCATAAAAACAAAAACTTGTGGCCCAAAATCCAACACAAGCATCAAGAGGACGCTGGCTTGCAAGAGGCGGTGGAAAGTTAAAAAAGACAACGTGGGAGAGGCCAAGATGTGACAAACGTTAATGTTGTTAAGGTTGGCCTGCACATCACATCAGATCCGGGGGCACAAGATTCGATGAGAAGGACCACTATAAAAGTAGGGCCTCGAGAATAGAAAAGCCTCTCCTATGGGAAGGAGTAGGACGTCAGTGGCTAGAGTGAAAAGAACTGCAACTGTTAAAAGACGTCAAAATGAAAAATATCTTAATTTTAAGTTTTTAAAAAATAATGTTTTTCATATGAGACCATAATTAGGTTTACAGATTGTTAGGACCTTTGGTGTCCTGATTACATAAAAAATATAATTGATAATAAATCGTATGACTTTAACCATATACCATGGACATACTAAAATTGGTATGATTTGTCTTATATTGCTTAGATACCATTTCAAATGGCTACGTGGGTGTTGACAACGGGGGAAACAAGAGACAAGGGAGGAAGGAGAAAGGATGATGAAAGGCTTACAAAGAGAGAGCATGCTCCTCTTGACAAACTCATTTACTTATTAAAACCGGCTTGTAAAGAGAATGCATGTATTTTCAATTAGAAAAAGTTAACAAAATTTAGGTACTTAGACACATGTTGGACTATAATTCAAATAAGTTGTGGGTTCTATCACAAGATCATAGTTTTCCTTTTAGTATCCTAAACTTGAGTTTTGGTATTACATTAAAAAAGTCAATTTCATGTTCAAATCAACTTATAAGAAAGGACTAATATTTCATTTTAAGCAAAATTTATAAACACATCATTTATAGTTTCTTCCTCAAAAGACAATAATGTTGTCTCGCTATTTATAGAAAATTCGTCTGTCAGTGGCCTTGTAATCTAATGCTGTATCTCCTCCTCTTTTATGGAATGAAAGTATTAAAAACAAAATTCCCTTCATGGTAATCTAGCTAGGAATAGTTATCTTTTTCATTGAAAAGAGTTACATAATATGAACAGTAAAATTGGTAGTTGTAAATCACTGTAAAATGTAAAATTAATGAATCGTTATACATTTTATCTTTAGTTGCAAATCACCACAAATTCTCATTATTTGCTAGTCATGGATCAATCGATTTGGACAGTAAGATAAGTTGCTCACTTCAAATTTCCGATTACCTTGTCAAAGCTATGATTTGGATGAATATGCCCTTCGGATTCCAATAAGATGAACAACTTGCTGCATGCCCAAAAGTGGTGCAAAAAATCTCCCAACATCATGAAAGAATGAAGCACAATTGACGCTTTTCAGAGAAAAGCTGATCCTACAGTTAGAAATTCAATGCTAATCCACCAATATGAATGCTTGTTTCAATGCAGGTTTCCCGTCTTCTTTTTTCTTTTTCCACAAGAATTCTCTATCATTCTCTCTCCAACAACAGAAGAAACCCTGATCATACCAGGCCGCCATTGGAGCCTGACAGGGTTTGTTCAACAGTAAAACCATGACAACCACTGAGATACTGTGTTCAGGTCAGCATTTGGCTCAAAATTATGCAGCAAAGGTGGTCACTCGTAATGGGTGCCAGAAGATCACTGTTATCTCATGTGTGTATATATATATAAAATCTTTTACTTCAGTTTTCAAAACCAGAACTTGCCATCAAGCTAACACCAAAACTAGTTCGCGAAAATCGAGATCTCTCTATCAAAATTTTCCCAGCCGCAGAAGAATGGTACCAGCCGAGAAAGCAAGCTACAGTAGGTGGTCCATGCGTATTCAGCTTAGGTAGGGTGGTACAGATAAGCTTTGAGAGAAGTATTCCAAAAACAAAGGCTACTTTTGTGTGTGCTTCATGCATGTGGCTTTTCTGATTCTGGTTCTTAATTATGCTTGCAGCTTAAGCCTAACCTAGTCTTCCTTTCTAGCTTAGGCGTTTCACATTCCAGGGCTTTGAGGGCAGGAATTTGAATACATATATATTAATGATCATAGGACTTGGAACTATAATATAGGGAATAATGATACCCACAGCACCATACTTTCTGAAACTCAGCCACTCGCTTAATCCCATTGCCGAAAAGATTTGAAAGGCCACAGCAATGGAGGTTTTTCAACCCAAAGCTGCGACTCATACAACAGCTTCGGGAGAATAGCTTATACTATACACATCTCTATCAAACAAGAGCTGGCTGCTCGATGTTTCTTAGTCCGTGAAACCAAATTTAGACAGAAAAACAGGTTGAAAATCTCCAAGATTCTGTACTTTTGTGTCGGGCTAATCTTATCTTGAATGTCTTCTGCAGCAAGCGTTGTAAACGAAGACATTAACCCATAAAAAATACACAGATCACGTGAAGCGAAATAGTACGCTCGTGAAGGGACATGGGTGCATTAGCTTTCTGTTGAATTGACATTGATCACTTCCTCACGAGAAAATCCTTCACACAAAGGGTCCCTCTTGTTTGATTATGACTGCAACATTCAGAATTTGGGCCACTAAAGGTATGATTTCTGTACTGAGTTTCAGCAATATGTAGCCAGCTATGATGGCTGTGGAAAACGGGACAATTTATGTGGCTGAGTGCAATATTTTGACATAAGAGGACCACTTCTCTTTGTAAAAACAGACAAGTATTTCAGTATGACCTTTTACCTAAAGATGAAACAATACTTCTGAGGATAAGCCAATTTAAATGAATAGATGTCTTACTTAAAATTTGGATTATGATATTATGTTAAAGAGTATTTTCTTTCTTTAAAGCTGGTTATCATAAAGAAAAATATTTTCACATAAAAGAAACATGATAAACTGGTATACTAACAATAACAAAACCAAGTTCATTGGGATTCAGTAAATAATTTGCACTAGTACAGAAAATTTAAGCACAAGTATAGGGATTGCAATATGCCTTTCACCTTGAACATGAAATAACAATTCTCATGATGACCTAACCTATGAGTGAATGGTTATCTCACTTGAATATTGAATTTTGATATTATGTTAAAGTGTTTATTTTATTTCTTAAAACCAACATATAAGAACAAAAAATACTTCTACATGTAAGAAACAAGATAAACCTTAATATTAACAATAACAAAACGAAGTTTCTTGGGACTCAGTAAGTAATTTGCACCAGTACAGCAAATTAAGCACTAGAATATCATATTCTTTAAGATTGCCAATGGGAATCTATTTTGGTACTGTTGTTGATAGAGTCTAATCTTTTCACCTGAACCGTAGATAATTCTTGAAACGATGGTTAAAGATTGAAACATTTCCCCGACATGAGAAACTCACATCCAGGCAAAAAAGCTGTTTCAGAGAGAGAACCAAAAAAGACATTATGAGCATTCATCTCTGATTTCTCTGCCGCCAATTCAATGATTTACTTATTTGGGTAGAGTTTGTCATTGTTGGGAAACGAGACTAGCAACACAAACGAAGAAAGTAAGAAAGAAAATGTTGAAGTCCCTCCCCAAAAATGATTCTTGTGACAGATGGAATCCATCAAACTTTGCTTTTTGTTTGTCTTATTTAAGATTACTGCTGTGGTAGTACTACTTTGCATTAACGTTTGTTTTTGGGTTTCCATGCATATTTACTTTAAATTCCCAGCTAATTAATGTTTTACTACTAGCTAGAATCCTTATTCCAATGAAACTTTTCAACAAGAATGTTGATCAAGATAAGAAGATCATGAGGATTTTGCTACGCGATGCAAGTAAAATATACAAATCATGAGCATTCTAACAAAAAACAAGATATCTAAATGAGAGCATAAGGTCAAGTCTTAATATGGGAATTAAGGAGAATGTGAATATGGTTGAAAGTAATGAAGATATGCTCTTCCATGAAAGTTATGTAGGACAGACAAAATAAATCACTTGTATGTCTTTATAACATGACACAACAAATTGATATGATAGTTTTTATTTAGATCGATTAATCAAGCAAATGGAAATCTTGAAGTATAAATCACCCATGTAGGAAAAAAATCAAGCTTTTCTAGAGAACATCCATTAGTTAAGAAGAGTACTACATTTCTCATGCTTAACACAAACAAAAGGTTCTCGGATTTAAGTAATGAGAACAATGGAACTTTGAAATATACAAGTAAAAAAAACCATAAAGCTTTACTGAATTTTGAATAGAGTACTAGAGTCTCAGCTTCTATGGATTCAAATGATATTACTAAAAAACATGTTAAATAAAACAGTGAGATCTTTAAACTAATGAAGAGATGCTGTTTTATGAAAAGTTATACATGATAAGACAACATGGGAAAATTACTTATCGTTATAGCATGACCGTGGACTAATATCATCTCTTATATTGACCAACTAATCAACTGGATTGGCTTTTCTTGAGTTAGAAATCATACATACGACATAAGAACCAAAACAATTGAAAATCAATGCTAACTAAGAAAAGTACTAGATTTTCACACGATGAACACAAACATAAACTTCCTGAGTTACTTCAATCTTCTCGTTTAGATTGACATAAAATATTAGTATTCTGAGAGAATTAACCAAGTTAAACAAAGCACACACGTTTTCCACGTTCTAAACTAGTACTACAGGCAAGCCTTATGTAATTTCAATGGCTATTCTTAGTGGCTATTGTTAAATAAGACTGGGAAATCTTTAGGATTTTGGCATCTGGTATAAACAAAACAAAGAAATCCTGAGGGCATCTTCAACTAAAAGTATATGGACTGCCAATGATCTGCTAAGCTAAGAGCAAAGCTCAAGTCTTGAAATCAAGAATAAATATATCAAAGGAAATTAAGAAGACTGAATACAGCTAGAGCTAACAAGGATAAGTTGTTCTATGAATTTGCCTGTCTTTATAACATGCCTACAAGTTGGAGAACCCAACCATTCTTGTTGCATAATGTGCCACACAGAATGAGAGAAAACTTATATCAGTCCTGAAGAATGCTATACTTTCTGGTGCTTGATTGCACCTTCTGGTGCTTCAGCTCCTTCAATCTTAATACTTAGAAGATCTTACAGTTAAGACTCTGTCGTACTCTAATGGAGTACTGAAATGAAGGCTCTGTGCTTAGAGAAAGCATTATTTACCAAGGTAAAAATAAGTAGCTACTTAACTGCAGTAAATAAACATAGACTTAGTCTAAAGTAGGAAGAAAAATAATGCAGGCACTACCTTTCTACAGTGCTGCAACTTTCGGCGCATCCCTGCAAAGCGTACATAACGAAGCAGCAGCGGTGACAGTGAGGACACTAAAATAGCAACAGCAATGGCAACAGATACAACCAGAAAAATAAAGAAAGAAAGGAAGGAGATTGGGAAGAAACTGTTTCGAATACTCATCAGCTGCCCTTATGGTACAGTAGCAGTTCCATCATCGTGTAGAGGAATGGATTTATTCCAAACAAAACTGAAGTCTTAACCCTAATCAAGAAACATATCAAAGAAGTTTATGAAGGAGATAATGAACATGCTTAGATGGATATGTATATATTGTAATATACACAGCTCAAAGATCTCAGCTTGATGCCACCATCGGGCCACAAAACCAAACCTTCTGTCCTTAAACATACAGCAGAAATGATCCTCAATCTCCAGGAAAGTTAGATGGGAGGAGAAAGTTGGGACTTGGGATCCCTTCAATTTGTTGGTGACATAAATGGAATGATTGAGATTAGACGAGCTTCAAACTTCACTCTGTGCATTGTCTTCTCTTTGTTGTACCCTTCACAGCAAATGGACTCAGGAATCTGCAGCAAAAGTCAATGAACTTTTTTCTTTCTTTGAAAAGTCGGAGAAGTTTGTCGGGAGAGTTGCGGCGTTGGGTGGCTTTAATTTTGGTGCAGTGGTGGACAACGATGGAGTGTAGGGCGAGAAAGAAGACATGGGCAGTTCTGGTTCTTCTGGTATGGAACACTCCATGTTTACACCGAAGAGCCGGAGGCGTTTGGCGGCAGTTTTACGGTGGTGCACGACGGGTACCGAGTCAATTGCCACTGGAAGATCTCCTTCCTGTGAAACTGCTCCGTGTTGATCATATGGCGCCGAGGGTGTTAGGTAATAAACGGACCCGGAGCTCGAATTCGCCGTACTGTATTCGTGGGTGCCAATCCGGTGATGGTGGTGAAGATGATGACGAGGAGGAGGAGGAAAAGGAGGATAAAGAGTGTAGTTTAGCTCTTGTGGATGCTCTTGGTGTCGTGGGATGGACACCGATACTGACACCGACGAGGGAAGGGAGTAAACTCTGCTAGCCCAGGGGGCTGATCGAGGAAACGGCGGCTGATTTGGAAGCCTCAGAGCCGCAGGCAACATGGGATTCGGTACATCAGAACGCCGGTGCCTCCAATCGATGTATAACCGGTCTCTACCTTGCTCTCCGACGCCGCGCTCAAAAGACACGATATCACCGGCGTCGAGCTTCTTCTCCTTCACGAAGCGGCTCCATCCTTTGGTCATCACATAGCTCTGGCTGCTGTTCCAGTAAGAATATCTGAACCGCCATGGCTTCCCAGTCCGATCTTCGAAACTCAACAGTAGGCCGTTCTCGGTCGCCGAGGAGTCAAGGGGGAAGTACTTCTCGGCGTGTTGCTTCGGAATGACGAGACGGTTGAGCTTTCCGACATCACTTGGCGTCACGACCTTTTCAAACATACGCTCTCGGCCCATAGACCCAATTACTCCTCCATTAACGTCAACTTCATCGTATCCAGTTCCAAGCGATAACTCCATTTGTAGTATCTTGCTTTCGAAGCTATACCTTCAGCTGGTTCGCCTTGATCATTGGATCCGCTTCCCTCTTCTTGATGAGACTCAACTTTCTCTAGCCGTGGCTGCTGGTGCTGAGCAAGAAAAGAAGATGAAGAACAAGAAAGAAATACAGCTCAATTATTCCTCTTATCTCTTACTCCCCCTATTCTTCTTCTTCTTCCTCAAACTCCTTCAAAAACCAACTCCAATTATAACCTCCTCCTATGCTTTTTAAGCTGGATCCCTGCAATTAAATAACAACCCAACCCTAGAACAAGAATCGAAAGCAAAATTAGGAGGTGGGTCTTAGTCCGCTTGCTCAAATACACTAAAAACCAGCTAGATCTCACCTACAAGAACATGTTTCCTGATCTAAAGCTGTTCTCTCCGATATCTTGAGGCCGCCATGATCGGTGCATAACAGGAGCCTCCTTCTTTGACCAAGAACCCTCGAACCCTAAACAAGACAAGCCAGCAAGCAACGAATCAACATGGTCAAGTCACTGTAATCGTTGAATTACACAAACATATACCGGTACATATTCCTACATACATACATGTATATATGTGTGTACATAGATATAGTTACCTCCAGCGAAGCTTCTGTGTAACTACAGAAAGAAGAAAAATTTGCCTGCTTCTACTTTTCTTCTTTAAGAAAGAGCCTCAAAGCTAAAAGAGAAAAAAGCTCTTACTTCACAGCCCAAGGACGATAAGGTCCTTTAGGAGCATGTGACGTTGTCCTTTTGCATTTCTTCTGGGTAATTAAGCTCTGAATGCTCTCTTCTGCTGCGACGCCTTTTCCAGAGGGAATTTCTGAACAGTGGTAAATTGGCAGCCGAAGGTACTGCAGTTATCCTTCGTTTTCATCTTCTTCCATATTTACTTTGTGGGTTATAGGCCACTTGTAGAGAGGGAAAGTCGTAGGCTTGTAGGTTTGATAGGTTCTGAAATTTTTGACTTTGGTGCCATTGATTGTGTGCTGGTCCTGACAGCCGGAAAAGCTTGTCAAGAAGACGAAGCAGCCGACCTGCACGCGCCTCCTTTTCCCTTCATGCTAGTGGGAAAGATTCCTCTAATCAGGTACCATGGAACCCTATCCTCCCTCGCTGTAATTCAACTTCATCCTCCCATTACATCATATTTGATGTCTGATATGACGTAAGAAAACTTATTTTTCTTTAAAATTAACTTCTAAAATATATAAGATTTTAACATGTAAATTACATTTTCTTTGCTAAATTTATTTATGAAGGATATAAGATCTAAATAATATAGAATACACACTAGTTTTAATACACCATTTCGTTCCATTGTTGGAATAGTATGGGGACTTGGATATGAATTCCAAGATTATATAAGAAAGTAAATTTTCTTTACTAAATCAATTTATAAAGAATATAAGATTTAAGCAATGTAGAGCATGCACTAGTTTTAACACTATGTGGATTTTTCTTCTTTTGGTTTACGTGTAAAAGAGTGTAACATCTGAACATGACTTTGAAATCATGTAAGAAGTTTATTTTTTCCTTTAAAACTTGCTTATAAAGAGGGTATCGTTCAACAATGTGGAACATGTACTGTTTACAATCTATAAATTTGTTAGTCATCAACAAATGATTGTTATACTTGAATATGAACTTTGATATCTCACAAGAAAAATACATCTCTTTCCTTAAATCAGTTTTTAAGGAAGAAGGTCATTGTTTCATATTAAGACAAAATTTAAGTAATGTGAGGCATGTCATTTTCAACATTATTTGGTTAGCATCTCTCTTTAGATCAGATTTTCTGAACCTAGAACCAGAAATAAGAATCTGTAATTCTTACCATGTTCATCTACTTTGACACCCATCATGAGTAATCTGTCTGCCGGTGACAAAACCCACAAAAGGAAGGAAACGTGTGGGTTAAAAAGTTGCTACATAGCAAGTGCACGTAGGCTTTAATATATATTTATGACAGCGAAATGGTCGTGTAAAGTGAGCCATACCAAGTCAAGACTAATTATGGGTTGGTTGAACCAGATGGAAAATCCGGTCCAGTCATTTCATAATTCTTTATTCATAAGATTATCAATTCATCTGAAAATTTGTGCTTGAAGTTCTAATATGCATGTGGGTGTTTGTCTTGTTATCTTCTTGACTTTTCTCTTAGAACAGCAGGGAAAACAAGAAAAAAAAAAAAACACCAATGTGTTAGCCGTCATTATGGAATGTACATACTATTCCTTTATCTAATCTCTGTCAGAAGAAATGGTTTGGAATATGGGCGACAAGCTTACTAAAGTTGCTTTGTGAGTATCATTTGCCTTGATTCTATGATAAATATTATACAAGCTTCTTGTTGCAGGCTAAAATGGTTTACACTACATCATTAGCCTATGTTTTACAGGTGAATGTCCTTTGATTCCCCATGTTTAGCCGAAAAAATAAAGGGCGTGTAGAGTGATAAAGGTGGTCCAGTTTGATCTTCTGCTTTATGGATAGGACAGAATCTGCAAACACCATAGTTTGTTGTTTTATCTGTCGAAATTGACAATCAAGAGAGTGAGACTTGTGATGTTGAAGTAAAGAAGATTAATACTGTTTAGGAGATTTGGGAGATTAAGCGAAGTTTCAATTATATATTTGAATCAACCACATCCTTTTATCCCTTAATTTCTTCTTTTCATGCGCATTTGGTGTGCAGTAACTGGTGGTTTTTGTTCTTGTTCAAAGTGCAGTGTGTTGGGAGATAAGCGATCAATCACAATAAACTAAGTACACAATTAAATGGAGCTCGAAGAATGTGTTCTACACAGAATGTTGGGTCCTTATGGTTTTCACGTATTATTGTTCTATATGACCAACATGTGAATACTTTGTACAATAGCTTATTTAAGAGTGTCAAAAACCTATATCTCCATCTCTTATAAATTAGCTCATAGTGATTTTTTATGTTCGAGGTAAAAGGAAGCGCTGAAATAGTATTGTTGTACGTCGTCCACTTGTGAAAATGATGTCCAATAGTTTATTTAAGATTGTTAAAAACAAATAGCTTCATCTCTCATAAATTAGGTCATAGGGATTTGTCATGTTCAAGGTAAAAGAACGAGCTAAAATAGTGATTGTTGTACCTCATCAACATCTAAATATGATGTACAATAGCTTATTCAAGAGTTTAAAAACCAAATAACTCCATCACTAGTAAAATGGGTCCTCGTGGTTTGTATGTTTGAGATAGAATGAAATGTTAAAATAGTTATCATTCTACATCGCCAATATGGGAATATGATGTACATCACCAGCATGTGTTCTACATTCAATGTGTTGGGACCTAGTGATTTTTCACATTTAAGGTCAAGGCATGTGTTAAATAATAATTGTTCTACATTGCCAATATGTGAATGTGGTGTATAATAGCTTATTTAAGTTTTTTAAAAGCTTAATAGCTCCATCACTCATAAATTAGGTCGTTGTGTTTTTTTTCATGTTTAAGGTAAAATAATGTGCTAAACCAGTGATTGTTGTAGATTACTTGCATTTGAATAATGATGTATTATGCTTATTCAAGGGTCTTTAAACCCAAATAGCTCCATCAATCACTGTACAACTAACTCGAGTGGTAGGTAAGTGGAAACTTCAACTGTGAGGTCTAAAGTTTGACACCTTGTGACTTTTTAGGTTTGAGAGAAAAAGACTTGTTAAAGTAGTTATTGTTCTACATGGGCAACATGTGAATATGTTGTACATAACTAGCTTATGTTCTACATGGGCAACATGTGAATATGTTGTACATAACTAGCTCATGTTCTATATGCAATGTGCTGAGTTCTAGTGATTTTTCATATTTGAGATAAAAAGACATGTTAAAATAATAATTGTTCAACACCACCAACATGTGAATATAATATACAACATCTTATTTAAGAATGTTAAAAACCTAATGGCTCTGTCTAATAAATTAGATCATAGTAAGACCTGCTAAAATAGTAATTGTTGCACATCATCATCATTTGAACATGATGTATAGTAGCTTATTTAAGATTGTCAAAGCTGGCTCCATCACTCATGGACTATGTCCTAATGATTTTTTATATTTGAGATAAAAAGGCATGTTAAAATAGCTATTACTCTATATGATCAGCATGTGAATATCACACTCACTACTAATTTATAAGTGTTAAAAACTCATAACTCCATATCCATAAACTAGATCCTAGTAATTTTTTATAACCCAGATAAGAGGATGTCCTGAAATGGTGGTCCTCCTAAGTTGCCAACATCCTCCCTGTGTCCTCCTTGTATTCACATGTTACCAGCCGGATTTAAAAAGAAAGCCAGACTTTTTGTTTCACGTTTAAGTACATGTCAAGCCAACAAACAGTCACATTCAGCAAGCAACGTCCTGGAAACATCATTAGTTCACGTCAAAGTAGCACAGAAGGGGAGAAGTGGATGGGGATGGCACCGGCCTGTCCTTAAAGCTAGGTCTAGGGAAGGCCTAGTCGGGGACCTCTGTTCCTATATTTCATCGTTTGATCAGGATAGAGCACCCATGCACAGCCTTCGTGGGGAGGCTAGAGCCTAGTTTTAGCATTATAGATTAGAGGTCTTTTTGGTGTCACGCAGGTTAACTGTTGTACACGGAATGGGCAAGGCCACGGCACTCAGCTTGGACCACACACCACCTGCTGAGCTAATTGGACGCTTTCCTGCTTTTGGCTGGCGTCTTGTCCCCTTCCCCCTATCCCCACCCGTAGGCCACAAGTTTTCATGGCCAAAAATGCTACATAAGTTACAATTTAATTCTTTTAGGTAAAAATTGGGTTCTTATCTCATGAATAAGTTCATGTTATTTCACAAATGTTGCATTACATTCTTTTTCTTTATGGCACGATTCTACTACTAAAAACAATCTTTATTATTTGTCATCACCAAAATAGATATAGGAATAACTCGTATTCCTAACAACAATATTAAATTCATATATTTTTTATTATTTATATATTAAAGTCTCACAGGATAAAATAGATTCAACATAGGCTTTGATACCAAGGTAAAAGCACAAAGGCCCAACCCAAAAGTTAACTTAAGGGTTAAAGGATCATTTTTTAATTTTACTTAAATTCAGAGATCTTAATTTCTAATATGGGACTTTTATCTTCCCCAGACCTTATAGTTTTTATTACTCATATATTAAGTCAATTTGATCTTATTGTATTAAAAGGTGTGTTCAAAATATCAATTGAACCACACTACCAATATCTTTACATGATATCGTCTTTATATATCCAAATGTTTTATTTTATTCACAACCAACAATTTCGTGCCATTACTTCATCATTTAGAAAGTAATTTTTTTTGTGATTTCTTATGTTTAAAGCAATAAAATGTAATTAAAACTAATACTTATTTTAGATCACTAATATCTTTACTTAATATTCTTATGATATGTTTAAATAATCACAACAAATAAAGGCATATGTATAATGATGGTGGTCTAGGTAACAATCTAGGACTTTACTGGTGGCTATATACTTCTAGCTCTAGCTGAGTAAATACTATATTGCAAAATGATAAGAGTTTGTTGTCGTGGTAGGGTCATATGTGAGGGAAGGAGGAGACAACGAGATCAGCCGGAAAGCTGGAAGAAAATTCGATTCAGCAGGGGGCGTGATAGCCCAACAATACATTTATGACTCCACAGAAGAGCAGCTCGGGATGCTGCATTTACAGCAGCATACTATTATTTCAGATCCACTCGTCTTCAACCTCAGGCCCGTCGTATTCTGCGTGCCTATATTGTTGGGAAGTCCCTTTCCTCGTTTTCCACGTTTTGTTTCTACTTTTGTAGCTTTTTTACTGCAAATATAGCGAGCTGTTATCACCAATTATGGTCTCCCCCTTACTTTTTCTTTTAGACTTGCTTTACAGGTTTTAATTCTTGACGAGCCTCTTTTATGTACCTGAGCTTTCTCTTTTCTGTTGAGAGTAATTGTAACAGAAACCAATGTAGCTTGATTATGTTTAACACTAGTAAGTGTAAGTACACTTTATAAGTACACTAGTAAGTATAGTGTACTTATGGAAGTAAAAAATTATACTAAAAAGATAATATGTGAATAATGTTTAGATGTAAAGTTATTTCTTATGCTTCTAAATTAGTTATTGACTTACACTTTATACATAAACTTCCTAAAGATTTGTTGTATTTGGAGAAAATTAATACTCATTTTGCCCCTTCTATGAAAAAGAAAAATGGTAGCGTGAAAACAGTGTAGAGATAGAGAGATTCTTGTAGCACCATCTTCCCCCTTTGCTGGTGAGAAACTCTGAGTGCAATGCTTGTTCCTTGTAACTATTTTTTCATTAGTAAAAGAACTCTTTAGGTTGTGGATGTAGGGACATTTGCCCAAACCACGTAAATCTTTGTATTTTTTGTTTTGCTTGGTTGATTGTGATGTGTGAAAGAGTGTTTTGCTTCCGCATTTACTCTAATGTTTGTTGTCTCAGATTCTACAATTGGTATCAAAGCCAGGTTCTTGGATCAAAGTTGTAATTTTATAAGTTATATGTTATTGGATCACATAATCTTCTCTAACATGCTGTTGGAAGAAAGTGGAAGAGTAATTGAGACATTCTCAACCAATCCATATAAAGAAAGTCTACCTCTAATGTTGAAAACAATGTTCTTCATGCATTTCTTTAATTTTGTTTATTGCAATATAGCATGTATTTTAAAAGAGGAAATATGTCTTTTAATATAATATTTAATATAATATTAAAACAAACTTCTCAAATAAAACATCCTATTGTTCATGGCCTTGGTCTCTAGAGACGTTCTTCATGCTTGCTTTGCGTTGACATAGTGTGTTTCATTATCAATAATATTTATTGCAATGCTTTTTAAATATGGAGGCATTTCACTCTTTTAGAAGCCAATTTTAAGGAAATAAGTGAGCATTTTAACATTTCTCTAATAGTTGTTAAAACCAATGAGATGCGCACCTACTTATAATCTAGTTTTAAGAAGAAAAAATAATTTAAAATTTATTAATCAAAATTATAAATTTTAATATAGTATCAAATTTTGTATTCAAGTGTGATACTTTGTTCATAAAAGAAAATTTCCATAACTTGCGCGCATATTACAAATATCTATTGTAATTTGAATCATTTCCCAAGATTTTGTACCAAACAAAAAATAAACATAATTATATAATACTAATATGTTTTTTCAAAAAAAAGAAAAAGAAACCTAACTATAAAAGTAAGTTGGAGATCACAATGTTTATTGTCATTAAATTATGTTCAAGACTATCATCACTAGTTTCTTTTATCGTTTTTTACGTACTTATCTATCATAAATTTCAATCATTCATAAATCTTTTATACCAAATGACTAATAAAAATAATACTTCATTTTTAACATCAAAATAATTTAAATATATAGATATATATATATCTCATTTCCTCGACATAACGAAAACAATAGTTTTTGAACAAACATGAAGGGCATAACTAGACTATTCCTTCAATAGCGAAGGTTGATTTTATTGTCACCTTAAAGCTGGTCTCTTGTTAATGGGAGACATGTAAAGAGGTGTCCACCCACAGCCATGGTTGGGCACGAAATCTTCACTTGATTCTCCATATAATTCCATTCATCAACTTTGGTTGGGCTTGTTGGATAAACAGGACCCTCCCACCAAAGTCAACCTAAGAAAGTGTCACCGCACCAAATCACCACTCAACCCACTTGACAGGTGCTTTGGTACCCTAGAATAACTTGGGTTGGGCCAAATGCCATGGACCTTCTTTTCAATTTTTTTTTGTCACTTATTAAAAGACCTAAATTGTGGATAAGAATATATTTTTGTAATATAACATTAAAGTCTAAGTTCAATCATGATATCCCGTTACTTGTAAACAAGGATTTATGTTTAAATCAGTGTGATATAAGTTACATGTTGCCCAAATCTAGCTTCCTGTTGCTTGATGAAGCTTGTTCCAAAGTTTGTTTATTCTTTCCTTTACATGGCAATTATGTTGGCCATGAAATTTCTGTTCCTGGAGAATGCAATGCCTTCTGCTTGTGATAAGTAGGACCCGAGGAATACAGTGATATCAACTTTTAGGCATCACTAGTTACACCTGTTTTCCAGTTTTTTGCTTTTGACTCGAGGAGTCAACTGACCAAGATTTGCCTAGAAAAGCTCTTTTTTGACCTAATTTCAAGTTGAGGACCATTATGGTAATCTTTTTTTCCTTTGATGTAGTTGGCATGTTCTTGGAAAGAAAGTTTTATTCTTGAATTGACTTGGGTGGCAACAAAAAAGCATGTCACATTCCAACAAATTTCTTAGAAAATTCTTAGTCAAACTACAAATTGAACCGACTTGGGTAGCCACAAGAAAGCATGTTGAATTCTATAAATTTTGTCCGAGTCAGGACTCACGTGATGAAACGAATTTGTTAAATTAGAATTTGAAGTTGAATAGAGAATTTGATAAACTTACATACTTCATTGTAATAGTGATAGTAACCAAATCACAAAACTAAATTTTATTAGAAATAAATTATTGTCTAATTCAAAAATTAACTTACGAGTTGATGAAATATTATTTTATATTTAATATAAAACTTTTATTTCAAACACTTACTGATAAATACTTAATTTAGTTAAGAGTATGTATTATTTGAAATTTCAATTTAAGACATCTAAGTATGTGATTTTAGGTGTGTAAGAAGAAGGAAAAAAAACTCTTACATACTAAGCATATCTTATGTTCAAGATTAAATGAGGTATAAGTGATGTTGCTTGTGTATCAACATATTTAAAAAATTCAAAATCAAACAAGAGTTGGTTTTAGAATCAAACTAAGTTTTAATATCTCTACAATCTTTAAAGTATCATAACAGTAAAATAACAAGGGGTCCCAACCATTATTTTACGAAACAGAAGGGATTATAATGTTTTTATTAAAAACAAATTAGAATGACAAATAACATATTTACATTTATATCTTACGGAATAAGATATTTTTTCCACGAATGGGAAACATCAAGCACACGAGCACAGTGCACCAACAGGAACCCCAGTTGCGGTGGGTCCCACGGAATACGATCGCGTGCGATATAGGGAACAAATTTTAATCGGACCGTCCACGGCGTTCGGCCGCGTTTGACTTTTTTACCGAGTCGTCGCTTTTCCTGCTTTTTCTCCACGAGTGGCGCTCGCTGGTAGGTCCGCCTAATGCCTTCTGAAAAAAGTAGGAAACAACTAGCCCCAACGCGACCCCTGGGCGGTGCTGCGGTCCCATCTGACAGCCCACTCGCAGATACTAAGTCCAGATTTTTCGCAAGACGTGGCGCTGTTTGATTGGTGGCGTGGCTAACCCGCTGTCCGGATAGAGAGGAAAACCCGCTCAAGCAGGAGCTAAGTTAAACTGGCTTGTGTTGTTGTTCGGAGACGGACCAAACCGGCGTTCTTACCTTAAAAGAACCGAAGAGGAACACAGGGAGAGGGAGAGAGAGAGAGGGCTTCGGCGAGTGGCTCTCTCGGCGGCGGCTGGGGAAGAAAGAAGTAGAGCGGGAAGGAATCTAGGAGGAGGAGAATAAGGAAAAGCGAGAAAAAGAGAGAGAGAGAGAGAGAGAGAGAGAGAGAGGATTATTGCACGCGGGGGGTTGATAAGAAAAAGGGAAAAAGGAGAGCAGAATAGGAGGCGTTGATAGACCGTGGAATCGAGAGGAATCGCAGACAAAGTCTGTGGTTTAGGGTTGTTGTTGCGGTTCCTCTATAACCCTTGATAGCAGTTTTTTTGCGTGCTTCGTACGGTCTATCTACCCCCTTCTCTCTGCTCTCTTTATTTCGCCATTGTAGATCGCTGCTCTGTCTCTGCAGCTTCCCTGTTAGTTTGTTTTTGCACGGGTTCTCTGTCTCGGTGTTGCTCGCTTTTTGGTTTTTGTTTTGATCGTTTTGGGTTTTGTTTTGTGTTTACGTGTGTTGGTGTGTGTTTGTGCTGCTTCTTAGTGCAATGGAGAATGAGGCTGTGACTCCTGATGCGCCGTCGGCGGAGGATGTGAGGCCGTCGTACTGGCTCGATGCCTGTGAGGACATATCCTGCGACCTTGCGGACTTCGATGCCTGTGCGGTTCCCGATTCAGTGGACAACGTGTCGGGTCAGGACGGGCTTGTTAACGATTTCTTCGGCGGAATCGACCACATACTCGAGAGTATTAAGAACGGCGGCGGTCTCCCTCTATCTCAACCTTCTGGTTCCAGCGCTACTGTCAATGGCGCGGACGGGTGGTTCCAGAACGATCAATCTGGGGATTCGAAAACCGATTCCGAGGGCTCATTTCCGCAGCCCGACCGCAAAGAGATTGCCGAGAAACAGGTGCTGCCAGTGGGGGAGGGTTGCGAGGAACCTTGCAAGCGGTCCGGGGTTGTTAATGGGGAGACCCTGGTGGACGCGAATGGGGAGCGGAGATTGGTTCATTCCTCGAAGGAAAATGGAGTGCAAAAGGTAGAGAATAGAGGTAGTGAGGTGTCGAGGGAGAGAACCATCGATGGCGAAGAAAGGTTGAGTAAAAGGGCTCGGCTCGGCAACTACAAGAACGAGAGGTGTTACTCAAGCAGAGTACAGTATCCCCCAAAGGATTTTGAAAGATGTTTCGGGAGGAAGAGACCGCGAGATTGGGATGAGATTGATAGGAGGGATAGGGATAATGTTAGGAGAAGAGAACATTACAGTAGTAATAGGAGGGATGGTAGAGATAGGGATTGGAGAGACAGGGAAGCAAAGGGTTATTGGGAGAGGGATAGGTCGGGGTCCAGTGACATGGTCTTCCGCTTAGGTTCTTGGGAAGCTGATCGCAACAAAGAAGGGAAGGTGGCCAATGAGAAAAGCCAGGAATGTGATGCAAAGGCAGAGAGGAAATCCGAGGAGACTAAAGTAAAAGTTCCTCAAGAACACGCGCGACAGTATCAATTGGATGTTCTTGAACAAGCAAAGAAGAAAAATACGATAGCTTTTCTTGAAACAGGAGCTGGGAAGACACTCATTGCTGTTCTTCTCATTAAAAGTATTTGCCACGATTTGCAGAAGCAGAACAAGAAAATGCTTTCGGTGTTTTTAGTTCCTAAAGTGCCGCTGGTCTATCAGGTAGTCTATTTTGGAGACTGATGTTCTGTGTTGCAGCTTAAACATGATGTTGTCTTTCCATTACAAAATGAGTTAATGTCATTGTCACGCTCTGTTGATTTCAGCAAGCGGAAGTTATTCGTGAGCGAACTGGTTTTCTAGTCGGCCATTATTGTGGCGAAATGGGTCAAGATTTCTGGGATGCTCGAAGATGGCAGCGTGAGTTTGAAACAAAACAGGTATTTTTTTGTGTTTTCTGATATTTGGTTCTCTAGATTGCTGCCTTATTTTGTGGCTATCCTCAGTTACTAATATTATCATCCGATTGGGTGCCTGGTTCTCTTCTCAATGTTTTGATTGTTGTTTTCTCTACAGTTGTTTGTTATATAATTGATGATGGTCGTCGCGCAGTGATGACTTGTTCACATTTGCTACCTATTTAAATTTGCCCATGTTCCTTTATCTGCCGATTTGTTTGGATGGCCAAAGTTTCCCCTAGAGTTGAGGATTTGGCACAACCAGTGTTGTGCCATCAGGGAGGTTTTGTGAAGCTTTTAGTTTGAACAACTGATATTGTGTTAAAAAAAGATGGCTAGTCAATTGATCATATGTTCACGCATTAGACAATTCCTTTTGGGTACAAATAATGATACTTCTTGGAAGTATAATTTATCATGAAAATGGCTTTTTGGGCTGTTGTAAGGGTGAAATGGGCAAGGGTCGGGCAATTCTTGTCATCTCAACCTTGTCATATTTGAAGGAATGCTGAAACGTGTTAGGACATGTTTTTTTGGTCATTGTTCATGAATCTACCTGTGATATTATTATATATATATATATATCCAAAAAGGGCTGTTCAGGGGCACTTTTGATTTGGGCTATTTGCAGAGGTCGAGAGCCCATAGATTTGAGCACCATTCTGTTATGTTAATCGCTTGTACTTGACAATAGGTATTTACGTGTTTTCATACTAAAAGTTCACTATGAGCATATCGTAGGTGTGATTGGCCTGTCAAATCTTGTCTGTTTTTGTTATGTTGGTCTCCTGTGGAATTTGGATAAAAAGTCCAAGCAATATGGTCTGTAGTTGAAAGGTTGCGACATCCAAAACATAAGTTTCTTATGCGATTGGTTCTTTCATAATTATTGGCCTTGTCACCATTGTGATGATTGCTCATAGCCTGTTTACTCCATGTTTCTTCCCATTGCAGGTTTTAGTGATGACAGCTCAAATTCTGTTAAACATTTTGAGGCATAGCATAATAAAAATGGAGGCAATTAATCTCCTTATTCTGGATGAGTGTCATCATGCGGTGAAGAAACATCCATATTCTTTAGTGATGTCTGAGTTCTATCACACCACACCAAAGGACAAGAGGCCATCTGTATTTGGAATGACTGCTTCTCCTGTTAACTTGAAGGGTAATTGTGACTCTAAGGTTTTATGTGCTATGTTCTGTTTACAAGCTGTTAATTAGCTTAGATAAACCATACTGTCAGTCAAAGTTTTGTGATGTGTCACTATTTCCTTTTTTCTTGCAATAGTGATCATACGCGTTGCTCATAAGTATGTTCTATTCAGGTGTTTCCAGTCAAGTTGATTGTGCAATAAAGATTCGTAATCTGGAAAGTAAACTAGATTCGATAGTTTGTACAATTAAAGACCGAAAAGAGCTGGAGAAACATGTACCAATGCCCTCAGAAATCGTGGTGGATTATGACAAAGCAGCCAGCTTATGGTCACTTCATGAGCAGATAAAACAAATGGAAGCTGAAGTTGAAGAAGCTGCAAAATCTAGCTCTAGAAGAAGTAAATGGCAGTTCATGGGAGCAAGAGATGCAGGGGCCAAGGAGGAGCTGCGCCAAGTCTATGGTGTTTCTGAAAGAACGGAGAGTGATGGGGCTGCTAATTTAATTCAAAAGCTGAGGGCTATAAATTATGCACTTGATGAACTGGGACAGTGGTGTGCTTATAAGGTACCACTTTGTTAAAATTCTATCACTTGGATGTACTTTACCTTGTCAACTAAATCGTACCCATCCTTTCACAGGTTGCACAATCATTTTTGACTGCTTTACAAAACGATGAGAGGGCTAATTACCAGCTTGATGTCAAATTTCAAGAGTCCTACCTCAACAAAGTTGTGTCTCTCCTTCAATGTCAATTATCTGAGGGGGCTGTTTCTGACAAGGATACAGAAGATGTGGACACAGGAAATGGTGTGGCTCAGGACAGGACTGAACCTGATGAGATTGAGGAGGGAGAACTTCCCGACAGTCATGGTAAGTTCAAAACAAATGCACCAGGAGAAGAATAGGTTATTGAGACTGAGTGATTACTTAGAATAAACATCTCAGATGTTGGGCAGCTCAAACTGATCTTAGTATATGTGGATTCATATGGATCCTCCTCACCCAAAAGACAAGTTGAAGTGAAATATACATCTCAAAAAATTTGGAATAGGCATATCAGAAAATGGCAAAAGTAATGAACTTGGTTGTGTTAAATCCTGGATTATTGTACTTAAATTGATACTTTAATATGTGCTTGAAATATAATGGGATCCTATTTTATGCATAAAGAGGTGTGTAGCTCATCTAGGCAAGTGCTAACTCTATGCAACATCATCAAGTGACCAATACGCACCAACAATTGGCAAGCTTACCTCTGTGTGAAGCTGCCTTGTTTCCTTCCCTGGTTTCACGAATTTATTATTGCCAGATGCTTATTATGGCAAAAATACTGATATTTCTTGCAATCTGGTGTACTTGCAGTGGTATCTGGTGGGGAGCATGTGGATGTAATAATAGGAGCTGCTGTTGCTGATGGAAAAGTGACGCCTAAAGTTCAGTCCCTAATTAAAATACTTCTCAAGTATCAGAATACGGAAGATTTTCGTGCAATCATTTTTGTTGAGCGAGTTGTGTCTGCTTTAGTTCTTCCTAAGGTTGGTGTGTTAGTAGATGGTTCGTGAATGTATTTATTTTTTCAGTTTCCCAAGTTCCTCAAGAGTGGATTGTTATCTTCTGCCAAGCATGCAGGTCTTTGCAGAGCTTCCTTCTCTAAGTTTTATAAGATGTGCGAGCTTGATAGGTCACAACAATAGTCATGAAATGCGGACATGCCAAATGCAGGACACAATTGCCAAATTCAAGGATGGTCGGGTATGTTTTGAATCCCTTGCTTGCTGACTCATGCTTGCGTAAAGGTGAGTTTTTGTATGATTGGATATTTTAGCATCTCATACATTCTTGCACTTGTTTTTCAGGTGACCCTGTTAGTTGCCACTAGCGTTGCTGAAGAAGGGCTCGACATTCGGCAATGCAATGTTGTTATTCGCTTTGACCTTGCAAAGACTGTCTTGGCATACATTCAGTCTAGGGGTCGTGCTAGAAAGCCTGGATCTGATTACATCTTGATGGTTGAGAGGTACTTCTGTTTTTCTTTTCTTGAAAAAATCTTTTCTCAATGTCAGCATAAAGAAGAAAAAAATCATTTCTAATTGTGATATCTATTAATGATCATCCAATCGTTTGTCGATTTTAAAGAGTTCAATTTTTTTTTTAATTGTATAGGGGGAATTTGTCACATGAAGCATTCTTAAGGAATGCCAGAAATAGCGAGGAGACCTTGCGGAAAGAAGCAATAGAGAGAACTGACCTTAGTCATCTTAAAGACCTTTCGAGATTAGTTTCGGTGGATACCTCACCGGATACAGTGTACCAGGTGGAGTCAACTGGTGCAGTTGTAAGCTTGAACTCTGCTGTTGGCCTCATCCATTTCTACTGCTCTCAACTACCTAGTGACAGGTGTTTTGCTTGCATTCCAAGGATAATATTTGCATACTAAATGTTTACCAGGACATTTAGATTCATTATTAAGATTGATTTTGCTCATTCTTGTATCTGTTATCCAGGTATTCAATACTTCGTCCTGAGTTTATCATGGAGAGGCATGAAAAGATGGGGGGTCCTGCGGAATATTCATGCAAGCTTCAGCTGCCCTGTAATGCTCCATTTGAGAAACTCGAGGGTCCTATATGCAGTTCAATGCGCCTTGCACAGCAGGCATGCTATCTCTTTGTTAAGATCATGATTCTCCATGCGATTCCTTTTGAGAAAGATGGTTTATTATCTTCCTGTGGTGCAGGCTGTTTGTTTGGCTGCTTGCAAGAAGCTCCATGAGATGGGAGCATTTACTGATATGCTCTTGCCAGACAAGGGAAGTGGGGAAGAGAGAGAAAAAGTTGACCAGAATGATGAAGGAGAGCCACTCCCTGGAACAGCTAGGCATAGAGAGTTCTATCCTGAAGGCGTAGCTGATATTCTTAAGGTTAGTTAATAATACATGTCACAGGCTGGTGCATATATCTCGCTACCGAAGATGCCCTCAATAAGTACCGAACAAGAAAAATAAAACACTTCCATTTTCGTAGTAGGTTATTTCCTTGGTGCAGTGTCCTTTGTTTTGACAAATTCAATTTAGTGCTGTTGAAACTTTTGATTTCTCTGCCGCTTGCCTAGTGTTCTTGGTCCTTAAACTACTATTCATCGACATTTGGCATGTACAATTGGTATTGCAGCCTCCTTTAACTTGGTCTTAGAATTTGTCATGTTAGCAGAAATGTGACATCTTTTCTTGCTACTTAATTGATGACTAAGTTCTTTGGTGCATGTCTGATTGGTCTAATGAGTTTCAAATGCCAATACAAAGAGTATTTTAGCTGTCAAAGGTTGTGTGTGGTTGATTTTCCTTTAGCTGATGGAACATCAAGACAATTTTACCCCAAAGAGAGAAAACATGATGGCAACCAGGATCATTAGACCATGACAGATATAGTAACTAAATTGTATTCACAAGCTGTTCAGATGAATGTGCAGTGACTTTGTGATTTAAAATCCATTTACTATACATTGGCTGAAACTGCTGAGGTGCTTTACTTTGAAGTTGTTGCAAGTACATCTTTGTATTGCACTGTGTGGTTCAATACAACGCAGAAAATTGTGCTTGTGTTGTCACATTGTATTCCACGTTTGATGTACTTAATTACAGTGCCATCTATATTTGAGGCTTGTTTTTCTGTTATTTGTATCTTATAAATGTATGGTTTCTCAACACCCTCTGCTCTTCAGGGAGAATGGATTTTATCTGGAAGAGATGTTTGCGATGACTCAAAGTTGCTCCATCTTTGTGTGTATGCTGTTGAATGTGTAAACACTGGTACTTCAAAAGATCCGTTCTTGACTCAAGTTTCAGATTTTGCAATACTTTTTGGCAGTGAGCTGGATGCAGAGGTATTTTAATTTCCTAAGGGTCATTTTTTTAGTTTATCAATTTTATGTCCACTCATCCTATTTACCGCCATAGGTGTTATCGATGTCGATGGATCTATTTGTCGCTCGAACCATGAGTACAAAGGCATCTCTTGTCTTCAAGGGGTCAATAGATATCACTGAAAGTCAGGTTGATAATTAATTACTGAGTTGAGTATCTTTAGACCTGTCTTAACTTTTTGCTTGTCTGCTACTGATGCTATTCCTACTTTGAATTGTTTGCAGTTGGCATCCCTTAAGGGTTTTCATGTAAGACTGATGAGCATTGTACTAGATGTGGATGTTGAACCTTCCACTACTCCTTGGGATCCTACAAAGACATATTTGTTTGTCCCTGTGGTTGGCGATAAGTCTTCAGATCCTGTGAGAGATATTGACTGGGATCTGATTGCAAAAATTATTAATACAGATGCATGGAACAATCCCCTTCAGAGAGCTCGACCTGATGTTTATCTTGGCACGAATGAGAGAACATTGGGTGGAGACAGAAGGGAGTATGGGTTTGGGAAATTGCGTAATGGGATGGCTTTTGGACAAAAATCCCATCCCACCTATGGAATCAGGGGAGCTGTGGCACAGTTTGATGTTGTGAAAGCTTCTGGACTGCTTCCTGCTCGGGATACCATGGGATCACAAAAGCATGTGGATATGGGCAAAGGTAAACTGATGATGGCAGATACTTGTATGAGTGTGGAGGATTTGGTGGGCAGAATAGTAACAGCTGTTCACTCGGGAAAGAGGTTTTATGTGGACTCGGTACGCTACGAAATGACTGCAGAGAATTCTTTCCCAAGGAAAGAAGGCTATCTTGGTCCTCTGGAGTACAGCTCATATGCCGATTACTACAAGCAGAAGTAAGATAACGAGTTGAAAGCTCAATTTCTCTGCCGTGTTTGAGTTGTTCTTATCTTGTTGAAACAATAAACAAGTTCCTTACTGCTCCTCATCCAATAATGTCCAAAAATTTCTAGTTTATAACTTACCAACCAACTAGTGGTATTGTGATAGGAAGTTTTGCCCAAAGAAGGGGAAACCCAAACTTAATCTGCAAATGATATGGTCAACTGCAGGGAGCTTGATTTACCTGTTCTGCACGTCTTATGCTTATTTGATCATATAATTATTTGGCTATTGGGTTTTCTGTTATAGGTATGGAGTTGAGTTGATCTATAAGCAACAACCATTAATAAGGGGTCGGGGTGTCTCATATTGCAAGAATCTCCTTTCCCCTCGTTTTGAACACAAAGAAGGTATGCTCTTCTTTTTGCCCTGTCGCTACTAAAGGTATTTCCTGCCTGTACTAACGGAAATGTAATATCTGTGAAGCCTCTGAAGGTGAAGCTGAAGAGAATCATGACAAGACATACTATGTGTTTCTCCCTGCTGAGCTGTGCCTAGTACACCCACTTCCCGGGTCACTTGTTCGTGGTGCCCAGAGATTACCATCTATAATGAGGAGGGTTGAAAGCATGTTGCTTGCAATTCAGCTTAAAGCTAAAATTAACTATCAAGTCCCTGCTTCAAAGGTACTTTCTGATCCAAGGTACATAAATTTAAATGCATGTGAACTGCTCATCAGCTGACAGCCACTTCATATTTCTTCAGATCTTGGAAGCATTAACTGCTGCTTCATGCCAAGAGACTTTCTGTTATGAACGAGCAGAGCTTCTGGGAGATGCTTACCTGAAATGGGTTGTAAGTCGATTTCTATTTCTTAAATACCCTCAGAAACATGAGGGTCAGCTTACTAGGATGAGACAGCAAATGGTGAGTAACATGGTGCTATATCAGTATGCACTAAGTAAAGGACTACAATCATATATACAAGCAGATCGCTTTGCTCCATCTAGATGGGCTGCTCCAGGGGTACAGCCAGTCTTTGATGAGGATACAAAAGATGGGGATTCATCCTTATTTGATCAGGATGGATCACGAGTTGAGACCGAACATGGGATTGTTCCGTGCAGTGACATATTTGAAGATGATGAAATGGAGGATGGTGAACTTGAGAGTGACTCGAGTTCGTATAGAGTTCTCTCCAGCAAGACGCTTGCAGATGTTGTTGAGGCGCTAATTGGAGTTTATTATGTTGAAGGTGGGAAGAAAGCTGCTAATCATCTCATGAAATGGATTGGCATTCAAGTAGAGTTTGATGCTGATGAGATAGATTGCATAACAAGGCCATCAAATGTTCCTGAGAGCATACTTAGGAGTGTGAACTTTGATACTTTAGAAGGTGCCTTGAACATTAAGTTTAAGGACAAAGGCCTGTTGGTGGAAGCTATTACTCATGCTTCACGACCATCTTCTGGAGTGTCCTGCTATCAGCGTCTGGAGTTTGTTGGTGATGCTGTCTTAGATCATCTCATAACGAAGCATTTGTTCTTCACATACACAGATCTGCCTCCGGGGCGCTTGACTGACCTCCGAGCTGCTGCAGTAAACAATGAAAATTTTGCCCGTGTTGCAGTCAAACACAATCTCCATGTGCACCTTCGGCATGGGTCGACTTCCCTTGAAAAGCAGGTTATTTATTCTCTTGTTCCCCTTCAAATTCATTTATATTTGAAAGCGGGGCTGCATGGGGTGGCCTCAATTTTCTTTCTTGTTGTGTGTCTGTATGACATAGTGTTTCTGGTTTCTGTTTGCAGATTCGAGACTTTGTGAAAGAAGTTCAAGATGAGTTGTCTAAGCCCGGATTCAACTCATTTGGTTTGAGTGACTGTAAAGCCCCGAAAGTTCTTGGTGACATTGTTGAATCCATTGCTGGTGCCATCTTTCTTGACAGCGACCGTAATACTGCAGTTGTTTGGAAGGTTAGTTTTAGTTAAGGCACCTAGTTTCTATCATTATTTCATGTTAAGAATTATTAGAAATGTCTCACCTTCACAATGTGTGTCCAGGTGTTTCAGCCTCTCTTGCACCCGATGGTTACCCCAGAGACACTGCCAATGCATCCTGTGCGAGAGCTGCAAGAACGATGCCAGCAACAGGCTGAAGGCTTGGAATACAAAGCTAGTCGAAGCGGCAATTTGGCTACCGTTGAAGTCTTTATTGATGGTGTCCAGATAGGTATAGCTCAGAATCCACAAAAGAAGATGGCACAGAAACTAGCTGCAAGAAATGCACTTGCCGCATTGAAAGAGAAAGAAACAGCTGAGGCTACAGAGAGAGGTGACGAAAATGGGAAGAAAAAGAAGAATGGGAACCAAACTTTTACAAGGCAAACATTGAATGATATCTGCTTGCGGAGAAATTGGCCTATGCCATCCTATAGGTAAAGAAGTGACCTATACTTTCTCACACTTTTCCCAATACTGATGATGCATTCTGAACATAAGCGAATAATGCTGTAAATTTCAGATGTGACACTTTCTTTGCATTTGCAGGTGCATAAACGAGGGTGGCCCTGCACATGCCAAGCGGTTCACGTTTGCTGTAAGCGTGAATACCACAGATCGAGGACCGACCGATGAGTGTGTGGGAGAGCCTATGCCAAGCGTCAAGAAGGCAAAGGATTCTGCTGCTGCTCTTCTCCTGGAACTTATATACAAATTATACTCATAAAGCCAGCCAGTGTTGGTGTTTGTAGCCTAGTTTTGCGATTGAAAGCATCATGTCAAATCATTGTTTCACCGGATACAATTCAAATGTTACTTACAACTTTTGTTAAGGATATTATTGCAAAGTCTTTCCACGATTAGCAAAGGAATGAATCAACCAAATTTATGCGTTAAATATCTGCATAGCTGGATAATATGACTACTTAGTTTCTATTTGCTTGCCAAGGATCAGTTTGGTTTCCGATGATAGATGGCTGAAGGGTTGGCGGTAGGATTTAAACAAGCAACTCCGAGGGGTAAGGGAATGTTGGTGGCTGCCGGATTCCTTGACCTATTTAAGATGATGACTTACAGTCCCAGATGGAACAGGGGGTTTCGGAAAGTCTAAATGCCTCACTTGCAGCATTTGACTGACAAGAAAATGAATAAGGAAAAGGGAGGAATTATTTCCTCATTTTTTCTCGTTGCTAATTACTTTCTCATGCGAGATACGTTCTCAAATTCCATCCGGCACCACGACATGGTTTGCAGGTTTGCAGGTTCGGATTATTGTGGCAATATGAGCACAAAGTGTTCAATCATCTGCTTTCTAAGTTTTTCTCTAGTAGGCTATGCATTTTCCATGTAAAATGAGACATGTTTACAGAATGATGGAAATGCTGTAAGAGCCTGAGAAGATTTTAGAACAGATGTAGCCACGAAATCAAACAATTATATTAATAAAAACATAGGATATCCCAGCACTTCTCGGGCAACACATTCCCATCTCAATCCTTCTCCACCAGGTTCATCGAAAAACAAGCATAAAAATCCCAAGAAAAGCAATAAATGGAGTTTCTCATTGCATCTTCAAGTAATAGAGAAGGATTTATTCTACTCAATGGAATACGTCTGTTTCCTACCGCCTCAAGGTGTGCAGAATGTACTCAGCATAAAGGTCCCTGCAATATAATTACAAACTTCATTTGGTTAAATCCTGAAAAACTGACAGGTATGTTTATATGATTTGTTTCAAACTGACAGATATGTCTATATGATTTGTTTCGATCTGGGCTAAAGACATTATGGTTGTACTGGATAAATCTTACATGGAGTACTGGATGGCTTCAACTGCAGTTGTTGAAGGTAAGAAATCGTTGACTGCAACCTCTTTGTTCTCATTCTTCTTATCTGCAACATATGTCCAAAAACCTCTCAGATTTGAGATGAAATAGAAAAATCTGAGGTTGGGGAATTGATTCCAGATGTAAAGGTTTCAAAGGGGCATACAGTCTTCAAAGAAGCGGCGGATCTCAGAGAGACGATGAGGGGCAAGCTCTTTGATGTCTCTGTAGTGCTTATATTCTGGATCATCAGCACATACTGCAATGATCTTATCATCTTTCTCTCCCTGGATGGGAATTGGAAATTAGACATTACTAAACTAAGGAAAGGAAATGACAAATGTTCCAATTGCTTTAGCATTTTGAAGGAGTACCTGGTCAATCATAGGCATAAGTCCTATGGCCCTCGCTCGCAGAAAGCACCCAGGAAGGACAGGCTCCTATTCAAGTCACCAACTTAGTTTAGGATCCATGAGTAGTCTTGTTAATATCAAAGCTCAAACATGCAAACGCCAGAAATGATATAATAGATTGCTAATATAATACGTGACGGCAAATTCAGCGTTTGGAGTTTATTTGGCATATTCATGACACATCTGTTGAACAATGGAGAATGATTTGACAGAGAAAGAGAGAATCAACAGTGAAAAGAGCAATGCAATCATATGGATTCATTACGGTAAAAACAGGAACTTTTACCGTAATGAATCTAAACAATAACAATTCACCTGCATGAGAACTAAAACATCCAGCGGGTCATTGTCTTCACACAATGTGCGAGGGATGAAACCATAGTTATGAGGGTAGACCACTGATGAATACAGAACCCGATCGACCTACACAATTTATTCAATCAGTAAGAGTAACTTTGATGATAGAGAATTTAAGCAAGCACAGGGTAAAGAATTGAAAGGACCAAGACTCTTCTAAAGTACAAGTCTAGAACACTTCCAAAATTTTACAGTTCTCATCGAGCTGAATTGCTCACAGAAGGGCACTAAAATCTTCGTTTTCTCAGTTCTTGAAGTGGTTCATACCTTAATAAGTCCTGTTTTCTTATCAAGTTCGTATTTGACCTTACTTCCCTTTGTAATCTCAACAACCTGCATAATTTCAATAAACAATTCAATGAACAGATACTTCCAAATTCTTGCTTGAAAGAAATAAACTTGGAAGTTTAAGAGAAAAACTGAATATTTGAGAAAGGCTGAAAAGGTTGGCAGCTGGGATATGGTCTAAGATCAGAAAAGTTTGAAAGGTAAAGGCTAATGTTGGTGTCCAGGTATGAATAGCTTGTACCATGGAATAAAAAGGAATGCTGGATTGGATAGTAACCATAAAGAAGAGGATCTACTTTGATAACTCTAATTGGAAAAGCTATATTTGCAAACTGGTATAGAGTTCGAGAATCACAAAAGTTTGTGCTACTTTGGTTTCCAGATGTAAATATTTGGCAAGATGTTGTTTGATATTATTCACTCTGCAAATGGTTAGTTTCTTGAGCGGGGGGGTATTGACTCGAGGGCAATCTAAGTACCAACTAGAATTCAGCCTCCTACTACATCCCATTCCTTGTTCTACTACCGGTATGGTGCAAATAATGCAGAAAGATCGGGTTGGTGAAAATCAATCAAAGACTCCGTGTGCATATGCCTTTTAGTGTTGGGCCTAAAAATATGCATTCATATTGGAATAATATAGTCGAGTTCAAAACATACACAGTTGAAAACATTGGGTGCTTCAGGTCCTGCAGACAAGATTATATGCAACAGAATCAGTATTTTATAGTTTTAGTCCTACAATTAACACTGAGTATGGTGAGGTTATAGGTACCAATCTCAAGATCATGCCATGGATGTGCCGCAACAGATCTCCTCGACAAAGATGAAAGGATCCTCTCATTCAATCGTGGGACTTGACGTTGAGGATGATTTTCTTGAGCTTCATTTTCGTCTGTTCCGTTACTCATCTCTAATAAGATGCAGAAAAAAAATCACATAAAATCTAAACAAGAGAAACCGTGAATTTAGGATTCTATTGCTCAATTCAAATCAGATATACATGCGCATTTACTCATATAGGTTGCAAAAGATTGCAATGCCAGAATTCTTTTTTGCAAACTGATGTTCAAAGCCTATCCAAGGCATGCATACATGCATGTGTTATCACTATACAATACATACCAAAAACAAAAAGGGAACTTTTACACATCTCTAGTAGCAACGCAAGATATGGTCTGAAATGATCAATCAGATGAAAGATAGCATAGAAACAGAGATAAAACAGAGATCAAGGAAGTTTATGCATCATACATATCAGATGAGTTGATTCTCTCTAGCATTCAATCAACATTAACATCCAGTGGAACCGTCAAAACATAATTCAAACCCCCATCCATTCGAACGAATTGAGCCCCAAATCCGATATTTTCCATGTCGTCCGAGAGAGATGGTGTGAGATGGCAGTATCAGGCAAGCGTAAAAAGATGGTCAAAGTGTAAAAAACTAAGCCTGGAGATCATATCACCGATCCTACTGCACTTATCACAAGAATCCAAAAGGACCACCACAAAACTACGCGCCCCCATAAACCCAAAAACCCATGAACATGATACGTGAAATCTGAACCTCGGAAAGCACAAACATTCGATCTAACAAAAGCCCAAGAACCTTTGATGCAACAAGAAGTAAAAACCAAGGGAAACATACCTAAGACTGTTGTTGCTTGGAGCTAGAAATACTGTTGGAAGAGAGACTACAGATGGGCGGAGTTCTCAAATGCGGACCAGAGAAAATTTGAATTTATAGTGAGCATGTGAGAGAGAGAGAGAGAGAGAGAGAGAGAGAGAACAAGAGAGGTTTGGTCAAACGTTTGAGGCTCTGCCTCGTGTCCAATATGGAGACAAATTAGCTGCCTCCTCCACCTCTTCCGCTTAGCTTTCATGGTTGGTTATTTTATGCGAAATTGCCCAAAACCAAATCCGTACTTCCTTTCACATGTAGTATTTGGAGACTTGTTGCACAACATTACTCGGAAAATAGCCAACATAAGTTCCTGATCTCGAACTCCATCAATGGCGATTTTCTAGCTTTTACTATAAAACAAAAAGGGATTCATGTAGTTATTCTGGTTTTTTATTATGACCGGCAAATCTAAGTGTACGACCATAACCTTTTGTTGACGAAAAGGAACTGCGTTAACGCGTCCTGTTCTTCAGGCCGTCCAATGGGACGAAGTCCACGTGATCTGCAATCGATTCCTGGACTTTTTTGACATTCGATCAGCGGAAAAAGGCGAAAGTGGGAACCCTCTTTCCTTCTTAAAAATATATTTCTTTCTCCAAATTTGTTCACTCCACGTTCCCACTTTTCCGCACTTTCTACATGAAGTTTCCCTGCGTTGCCGGAGGGTCGGCCTGTGCAGCTTCGTCGTTGCACCAAGATTAAATTACAAACTTCATGGCGTGCCAAAATCATTGCTTTTTGCATCTCAGTAACTTGCACAGACTGCAAGATCCTCCATTTGATCATTTATCTAATAATTTGTTTATTGAGACCCTTCTCTGTTTTCTGGGTCGGTTGCTGAAATCCTTGTAATAACTGGGGTTTTGCTTCCCCAATCTTTTCAGACTCAATCTCTGATCTTTTATCAGATTTGAAGAGCTAACGAGGAGTCAATCAGCCAAATTCGTGAAATCTGTCGTAGTAAATGGAGATTGGGAGATTATATGGATCGTGCAGCAGTTAGCTAATCACACAAAATTACGGAAGATTTTATGCAGTTCGTAAACCAATTCTTATGTCTACGGTGTAAAAATTTACTCTTTATTTCGAGCTTTCATACACTCACGATAATTGCTTTATCTCCAACCATGTAAATCCTCGGTGCCTTTTGTATGATTTTTGCGAATGTGCTTCCTGTTAGATCTGCATAATCTTTGAACAACCAGTATAAGAACCTGTTGATCTTCCAACAAATTAACTTAAGCAGATTTAGCCAGAGGAGGTGCTGAGCGACACTGAGGAAGAAGTCGAAGTATATGGTTGGGAGGCTAAAAATGAAACCTGCCCCACAACCCAACCCCAAAAACATGAAGTAAGAAAGGGAAAAAGAAAGAAGTTATCAATAGCAGACACGCTTCTACATACTGTCAATATACAAAAATTGTATCTTTTCTTCAATAAAGGCTGACAAACTTGCATATGCCTGTACGTGGAAATGGTACTCAAACAGCAATCCTCAAAGTGAGTTCCCAAGTCTAGTAATCCATGTAACCAGTTGAAGATGGAAAACTGTATCAACAAAGAGCAATTCAAGACAGTTTTGTAGAATCTGGAGACATTGATATCATTTGAAGGAGGCTGGAATTTGAAAATGTTTCCTCTAGTGCAGGACCCCGCCTACTACATCCATCCATGCTTTCTTTGACGACATGTACCAGTTCCTTGGAAACATCAATCATGCCAATTTTGCCATCTCCACCAAACAACAAGCACCTCGCTGCAAGATCTGCAACTATCTCGATTTGCTCTCGGCGAAAAGGCGGTTGCTCATGGAAGTAAAGGAGTGGATCAACGATCTCTTCTAGCCTTCCAGACTTTATCTTTTGTAGAGCTACATTTGGCGTGTCTAAGTGATTTTTGCCGGCAATAATCTCAAGAAGCAGCAAACCCATGTCATAAACATCATTTTTCTGCAGATGCACACCTTCATAGCTATTCCCAGTGCTTGAGCTAAGTAGAGCAAAGCCAGCAATCTTCACAGAGAAATCTTCATCCAAAAAGATGTAGCCTGATTTGAGATAATGGTGGAAGATAGGAGGAGAAATCTCATACTGCAGAAACGCTAGAACACTCGCTGTTTCAGCAGCAATATGCAATCTCTTGAACCAGTCAAGAACAGTATCCTGTCCTCTTCTTTGATGTAAATGTTCCTCCAAGGTGCCATTTGCAGGATACTCATAGACCACTAGTGGGGTGTAGCCAGAGTCATTACAACATCCAAGGAGGCGAGCCATGTTCCGATGTTGAATGGCGGATAAAACCTCGATTTGGGATAGAACGTGAAGTAGATCTCTTTCGTTATCACATTGTAACTTGTGTACAGCTACATGCCACTTTTCTCCAAGAGCCCCGGCATAAATTGTGCCATTGTTGCCATCTACAAGCTTCTGACCATCTCCAAACCCCTTAGTAGCTTCGTCTAGCTCATGGTAAGTAAACAATTGAGTTCTACAAGCTTTTCTGAATGAGATGGTGCTGTGAAAGTAACTCCTATCAGTGGTAAATTTTTCCTGCTTACCGGGTCGCTTAAGTAGACAGTACAGTGCAATCAAGGAGGCAATTATGAAAATTGAAGCCAGAACTCCTGCATGTTAGAATGCCATGATATTATTCACTCAGAAACAAGAAACTTTATAGAGATTCAAAATTGACTAGAGTAAATATTCAAACCACAGATCATAAGAAAATCATAAGGCACATAAGGATCTCATTCTAGATTACTTACCAGCTACAATTATTAGTTTCCTTCCACCATGCATTTTGGTGCTGCAGTCATTTCCATATGCTTCCTGTCTGTCCTTTATGCATGCTGTCAAAGACATGCCAAATACATGTGAATGTCATAGTTTTAAGGAGGCATAATTAGCAATATCAGTAGCAACACCAATACTTAAATTCAAGCAGAGATAAGTAAAAGATAAGAAATTTCGAGTTTGTTTCCATAATTTATATTGGTTGATGATAATCAAGACATATTACTTGGATAATATCTTGTATGGTTCCTTTCTGCAGATGCAGCTTTTAGAATTTCTAATTCCTCTAGGTTCCTGAGGGAGTCTAGAATGGCCCACACAACTTACAGATTTCCTCTTTCCATGTTGCTTTAAGACACACAGTACTGCTACTCCGGCTGTGGCTTATGAAACACTTGGTGCCTTTTACTATTGAATCATGAGACAAAAGAAGATAAAGTTCCTCAACTATTTTAGAATGTCGCTGCCATCATAATGATTGATGAGCGTTGTCTAAAACATAATGATGTGCAATAATGATATGAATGAGGTTCACCAACTTTCAAATGAGTGCTAAACATCTTACTCTCGCTATATCATTATCTTTATACATCAAAATAACCTATATCCAGTTATTACGGAAAGGAAAAGGAAGGGATATTTACCACGGACTTTAGAATATCCTGAACCTTTATTGGGACTGCAATTAGTGGTAAGATTTCTCTTAATACCACCATATTCAGAGGATTCAAACACATCATACTGACAGAAAGATCTGTCGATGATAATTGCAGCAAACCCGACACAGATGATGGTAAAAGGAAGTTTAATTCAGTCAATTTCTTGGAAAGCTTTATGTAACAAGTGAAGAAGCTGACAATTGATCAAAACAATTCAAAGAACTACTCACACTTCAAGCACCCGACTCCATTTGCAAATCCGTCTCCAACAAATCCATCCTGACACACGCATCTGACCCCTCCTGCAATTGCTGTGGCATTGACAATCAATGCATTTGCAGCACAAGCTCCCGTGGAAGAGTTCCTTGGAACTGCCCATTCCAACTTAACTCCACGCTTACCAGAATTAGCCCCTCGAAGAACAACCCAACTTGAGAACCCTCTGCACCCAAATTTGGAAAACCCTGAAAATCCATCACCAACATGCCATATGCTATTATCGGAGAGGGGGTAGCAGCAGGCGGGGGAATTGCTGACACTACCATCACAATCAGGCAAGTCAATCGTTTCACACTCTGCTTTGCACAACGAAGAATCCTCACAATCATACAAGCCAAGGACGTTATCAACAGACACACCAAAGTAATCATTTCTTCCAAAACTGAAGGAGTGCAAGTCGTTATACTGACGACAGGGAGATGAACCTGGAAAGTCCACCAGTACACCATCAGAGAAGAATTCCAGCACCCGATAGCTTTCAGTGCCCATGTTGAGAAAAAGGGTAGTGGAGTTAGAGCAAGAGACATTGAAAGCATTAGAAACTGACCCACATGAAGTGTTCAAGCGAAATGGGAAAGGGATATGAAAGCTCCCACATGTTTCATTGCAGTGGTGTGGTAGCTGAAGGGGTTGAAGCTGTTGATGTTTTTGTGGTTCTGGGAGAGAGTGAGACATCGGTAGTTGGCTAAGAAGCCTGAGAAGAACGAAGGAAGCAAAGAGTAGAGTTAACATTTGCAGTCAGAATGTCAACACCAGAGAATCTTCGGAAGAAAAGGTGGAAGGAGGGAGGAGAGTGTAGGTGTCAAAGAGATACGTACATTGCCTTTTTTGTTGCAATGGCGGTAGGAGTTTAATATGTTGAACGTCAGGATATATATAACTCATACCTTTCTCCAGCAGCAAAAAGGGATCTTAGTTTGCCATGTCACATGGAACCATGACCATGATATTGAATGCAATAGTAGTCTTGTTGTTGATGAAACTCCTGTGGAGAATAAAATATAATTATTAGATAATATTTAAATATAAGAAATATTCTTTATTAAATTATATTTTAAACTTCTTAATATAGTATTGAAGTCCAAATTGATATACTTTTTTAAAGTTTTGTTTAACCTTGAACCATTAAATATACTTAGTGTGTAAAAGAACACATATTCCACCCAATTTAACCTTAAGTCTAAAATTTATCTAATGTGATAGGAGTGTTTAAGATGAAAGTATCATATAAAAATTTAAGTAATTTTAAATGAAAAAATATTTCCTAATTTATGAGTTTGGTACGAATTAAACTCGAGCGTTCTAATATGTATCATATTATCAATATCTTAATTTGATATCATTTTTATTTGTACAAATATTTTCTCTTATAATAACATATTTTAAAAAAAGAAGTTAAACATTTTAAGTACAGCACTTTATTACTTTAGATTATATCCTTGTGACTTTACTCTTTATCTCATCATTCATAAGCTGATTTCTTATGATATTTTTACGTTTAGACAGATAGTCTTATAATCTCCTTACATGTTCATATATATTTCCTTCTGACCAACTAGTTTTAAAGAAAAAACTTGATCTTTTCCCAACACAGCATGATGTGCGAGCATAAACCAAGATCATAACGTGGCAAGATCAGAGAAGTAGTAGCATATTGAGGAGAGCATAGAATTTAGGGAAGGGCGAGAAGATTGGTCTGCAGAATGGGCTACAGCTTGAACCGCATGGGATGTTGCGCTCCAAGCGAGCACGGCCGGTGTGCGAGCATTTCAATTCACTTCGGCTACTGTCACTCCATTTTAAATCTGCATGGGGCCTTAGTTTATACTAATCTGCATGCCTTTCGAGATCGGATACACAAACCCATACCATTGTAAATAAAACTGTGTAGTTTGAGAATTACGGAATGTCAGATATATAGTCCGTGTTCCACATATTCATCTCGAAACTGCTGATCTTCTGCTTTCTGCCATGAGAGAAAGCTCCTCGGCCTCCAAGACCACGCGTGGTGGCTACTCAAACTCGCTTATCTACTCACTCCACGACGACATCTGTGCGCACACCACGCTCGGGTACGTCGCCGGCGCCTGCAAGTGGTCAAAAGGGTAGCAATATTCATGGTGTGCTGTTTTTGGGAGTGGTGTGGGTGGGCATTGGGAAGGCAACTTCGCCGGGTCGTGTGGCGTAATCTCGCGTGGTTGGAACGGGAAGTGGCAGCCTGAAGAGGCTCTGACTCGGGGGTCATGGACCTTTGGTGCTGGAATGGGGCCGTCCCTTCCGAGACCCGTGAACACGAGGTCATAGATTGCGGGCGCCTCCAGTTGCAGGACCCCATGGCTAATACATCACTGCAGGACGGGACTCCTTCCAATAAAATAGGGTGTGAATATGGTATTATTTTTACATGCGCAAGAATGCCACGTTCTCCTTTCACCATTCGTTTGCAGGATACATTGTTCTCTTTATGTTTAGGAAACTCCTTTTTTAAAATGGACTTGTTTCTATAACCAATGTATAACATATTTAGACTTACGTTGGAGAACATAATTCCCTTCCCATGTCGGAAAGTTTAACTTAAAGGACCCTCCATTTACTAAACTTTTAGTTAGGCTTTTTGCCTCTTAACAACTAGTATCATAACCCAAGTTACACCTACTTTATTCATGTCATAGACTGAGTTTTCTATAGGAGATGAGCAATCTTGAAGTAAAATTTAAGTTAAAAAATAACCTTTTAACTTTTTAACAATTTTTTAAGTTGGGTATTTTGTGACTAATTCAATAGGCCTCGTTCATGGAAAACATGCTTAAGAGGATATAGCCTATAAATGAGGATGCATTATTTAAAATTTGTACTCTAATGTTATATTAAACTTTCATTTTAAACATGACTTATAAGAGATATAAGTGCATTTACATATAAAAAGTATAATAAAGTAGTGTATTGACAATATGTGTTGAGATGTATGTTTCATATTGATTACGAGAGAATAGACAACTACTTTTATATTAGGTGGAGTTACCTCACTTATCTCCAATTGGTTTTAAGATAAACCTTTACATGATATGAGAGCTTAAGATGAGCTTTACTTTCAATTTTTCCCTTGCAATGGACACTTGACTATATATGGGGTGGAGTTACTCCACCTATCATTAATAGGATGAACCTTAGCAATATGAAATATAAATTTATGTTTTAGTAAAAATTTAAGTTTTTTAATATGATATTAAAACTAAAGTGAAGTACAACAATTTTGTTGGTAAAAATTAGATCTTTGTGTGAGTGTCACTACTTTTTATTTATTTATTTATTTATTTATATAAGTCATCTTCTTCTTCTTTTACCAGTTTTAATTGAAGATTAGAACTTTTAACATAATATATGAACTCTACTTCACTTTTTCACTTGTAAAACTATATTAGTATGAGAATTCCACGTGAATTGAATAACTTGACTTAATTCGAAACTAGATGAGCCTCCCGTTCCTTTCCCAGTGATTCACCAGCGATATCTAGAACACTTTTTTAGACGCTAAAGCCAAACAGCAGATGTTAACTTTACTTTCAAGTCGCAAAGCGAGTGATTGATTCAGAGACATTAACGCAATCATGAACAGATGAAAAGAAACGTTCGGTATAACCTAATCTTCCATAAGTTATTATCAATAGGAAATGGATTACAACAAGAAAGGTAAAGACATGGGTTTCTCTGTACCAATAATGCAGTTTAAGGATTCTTCATTAATGAGTTACTTTATTCATTATGACCGTTAATATTTCTGCTAATCAGTGTTAATGACTAATGATGATTGATCATTGTGCTTTTTGCACTGTCATGATGATGAACTAAACAACGTTAATTGGATGTTATGGATAACCATGGTTTTTTTTGCACTAAAAGTGGTTTCAACTTGGGGTTTATTTATTGAAATGGTTCAATGATCATCGAAGTAACTTAGCTAATAAGACCCTCGAGTATGAAGTCATGCATTGAAACTTAATTCCCATATCACATGCACTAAGATGATAATATTAAAAACTTTTGGACTATTTTTTAAACCCACAATTATTTTAGAGTTGTTGAAAGGTACAATACCTTCCAATTGATTAATTAATTGAAATATGGCAATCCATGTATCATTTGTCAAAACCCTCTTGAGTTTTATCATATCATCTATAAATTTGTATTGAGACGTAGATAATTTTTCCCATATTACTAACAAATAAGTTTGTAATCGTAGTTAAATAAATGAGAACTTCATCAATTTTTAAGACAAGTATTGGATTTGATAATAAATATCTTAATATAGTATTAAAGTTCAAACCATTATATAATACTCTTATAAACTCGAAAGATGAGTCTATGCAATTGAATAACATTGTAGTTGGTCTAAAAAGTAGACCATTGAGTTAAGGGAATCCACTAAAACAACAATGATTATTCTTGCAATGTTAATGAATAAGCTTGAAATTTTAATTAAATGAATGAAGGTTATGTCAATTTTTAAGTCAACTTTTAAATTAGATGATAAATTTAAGAAAAAATATTAAACAAAGTAAACTTACATCATCAACATCAATGCTTATGTGGGGCTTATAAGCATATAATGGGAATGAAAAATCTAGTTGCTAAAATGAATGATTAATAATGATTGTGTGATTTTTTCTAATGCAATTTGCTTTGAGGTCCTTGTCTCCTCGATAGAGCCTTTTCAAATTCACTATTTCATTAGTGAATATACTTGTTCGACAAAGAGGCAAGGCCTAAGAAATAATAACATTGTTTAACTCACTTGTAAGTTAAAGTGCTTAAAAGCATTTGAAAAAGCCAAAAAAAAAGGATAATAAATAAATAAATAAATGACTTATTGAACTTGCTTATATAGATATTTATGGACCTTTTATATTGTCAAATTTTAAGGAAGAAAAAGTATCTTATCTCCATTAAGATGATTGTAAATTTTTTATTATATCTACTTGTTAAATAAAAAAGATTATAGGCATTGAATCCTTGGAGTAAATGATAGCAAGGTTGAAAGATTAAATAGAATAGTGAAGGTGATTGAGAATGACTAGCCTTTTCAGCAGCTAAGTTCCTTGAAAAGCATGATGATTATCCGAATCTTATCATGGTGGGTACGCCTCTACGAATATAGTTGCTGAAAGGTCTAATCTAATAAGTAAGTGCTAAACGACGGCGATTTCACTGTTTGAAATTATAGAGTAATCCCCGCGAACCAACGTGGAAATACAATTTATGTATGGGTACATCTGCAAAATCTTCGAGAAATGAAGGGCAAGCGCCGGTCCATTGCACCTTCACGGAAGAGCTCGCTCCCGCCCGTTGTGTCTTTTCGAATTTCTTTCCCATCGCAGATCGGAGCTTTTGAAGCCGGAGCCGGAGCAGGGAAATGGTGGCCGAAACCAGGGATTCCATTCTGGTGGATCCGCTTTCGGCCTACTGGGGTCTCGCCCTCTTCCCCAGGACCTTAGGGATAGAACCCGACACGTCGAAGCGGTGCGATCCGGAGGCCGACCTTGACGCTATCCACAGCCACCTCAAGTCATTGGTGAGATTTTGTAGTCAAATTCATGTTATCGTTTAATTTCTAGGGTTTTGTTCAGTTCGCGAGTTTGTAATTTAATCATTGAATGCGGTTCTCTCTTTCCCGGGGCAGACATATGCTGGCAGTTTGAGATTTAGGTTTTATTTTGCGGGTTGTGGTGGGACTCGGTTTATTGTGGGATTTATGTGAGTTTTAGTTCGACTGGATTAAAAGGCGATGCTTCTTTGTTTACCGAGAAAATGGAGGATTAGGAATGCCGTCAAGGTTTCTTCAAATTCGAAGACATGTAAACTTCACGCAGAGTGTAATGATTAAAAGAATGTGCCAAACTGTATGGGAGTTATTTTGCGTTTGTTTGCTTGTAGGTACTTTTCTTAGTTATTGCAATTTGAGAAAGCCAGAAGATGTATTAGTTGAGTCGAGAGAGGCTAAAACAGAGAGTAGCTACGTTGAGTTGAGGTTTTCTTTTTGTTACGAAGTGGAATCAGATTTTTGTTTCCTCTATTGATGATACTGCGATTTTCAAGTTCTGCACGAAACAAATTTATGCCCATTTGATTGTTGAGACATGGCAGATGATGGGATATTAAAGCTTGAAAAAATCTAAAACTTCCATTGTTGAGTCCATCAAGTCACACAACTAACAATATCCAAAAATTGAGTAGTTGATTTGAATTTTCATATTTCAGTTTATTGTGCCCTCTCCACTATATTAATGCTGCAGATTTTTCTTTTTTAGTGCATAAATTTATATTTAGATATTCATGTGCCAATCATGTTTTCTTGTACTCTGTTTGGTTGCTCAAGGAAATGAAAGATTGTGAACAGTGAACATGACCACTAGAATTGATAAGCACAAGATTCTTTGGCCAGCGAGGTGGAAATCAATTTGGGTGACAATGAGGAGAAAGAACCTACGTTGTTTTCTGGGCTGGCTTGGAAATTTGTACCCTTCTTTCTGTTCAAAGTCATAAGTTGTATGAGCATTTGCTACTTTCTGGCAAACGCATCATTCTCATGCATACCAAATACAGACTGTTTTGTTGGCTCAAAACGAGATACTTAACTATGCAGTGGTATCAGGCTCACCTAAGTTGGGGTCTTAAGTTTTTTAAGGTCTAGAATCTGGCATTAGGATAAACATTTTTCAGTTTTCCTTTTTCCATGTAGTCTTATTCCATGCTTTGGAGAATCCAACAATGGATATCCTTACAAAAGAAGCTCTAATTCGAAGTAGGTTTACTTTCGGGTTTCCTAGTTGTCTTTTGAGGGTGGTGTGGGATAGTTTCAGGTTAAATCATAAGTAAACAGTCATAATTCATGGTTTTCCCGTACTTTCAGGCCTTACAAAGTCCTAATAAACTTCTAGAGGAGGCAAAAATGGTTTTGGATGGTGGTTCAGAGCTCGCGAACTCTGAAATTGTGCAGTATCTGGCAAATAAAGAGAAAAAAGTTGATGCTATAAAGGACAAAGAAAGTCTCCAAGAAAGAAGGCCGGCCTTGGGTCGTAAGCGGGCTCGGTTTTCATTGAAGCCTAACATAATGTAAGGTTACCATTGGCTTCTTCTTTGACATAAAAAAAGTGTTTATTTTGGTGAGATTTATCCAGTGAACTAAGATCTTTTCATTTCACAGTCAGCCAGCTGCGAGTTTGGAACCAAGTTTAGACATTGAACAACTAAAAGATCCAGAAGAATTCTTCTTGGCCTATGAGCGGCTTGAAAGTAAGTTGCAGTCCCTTTATCTTCTGGAATTCCATGCTGCAATTATTTGAGTAAGAGTTGTTTCACTGTGTGATGGGTGCGTAGATGCCAAAAGAGAATTGCAGAAGCAGATTGGTGGCGCTTCAATGGATTTCAATCAGCATAATCCTTCAAAAACTACACGACAACGTCGACCGGGTATGCTAGGGTATGGTCTACACTTTGTATTATCTATCCCCAAGTATTCTATTTTATCTTGTTATCATGCTTTTAAGGTTATATGCAATAACCTTATTATTTTGACCCAGGCGGTCAGTTAGATACAGACACCGCTATTCCTCAGTGACTTCTGAAGATAATGAGAATGTTTTATCTTCTCAAGAGACATTGGATTCAATCATTGTCAGCCCACCTAATGACATCTCACAGTTCAAAACTAATCAAGATTTGGCATCAAGAGAGAGGGAATTAGCTGGTAAGTGGATTGTAGAAGAGTAAAGATTAATTAATCAACTTTAAAGAGATGTTATTTTACTATTTGTTTCACCTTAGCGCCAGAGTCCAAATATATTTTTGCCTTTTCTTTTTTCTCCCTTTCTTCATTTTGTTCCTTGATATCTCTCTGATTTCATGAATAATTGCATGCTGAATAGGTTCAATGGAAAATCCTGAGAACACGATTAGCAAAATATTAGATGAATTACTATCTGGAAATGTTGAAGATCTGGAAGGGAATGGAGCGGTCAGTATTTTGCAGAAGCAGTTGCAGATCAAACCCATTAATTTGGAGAAGTTAAACCTCCCAGAATTGCGAGATATTCCAAAGATTGATTTGAACTCTTCAAGAAAAAGTATCCGTAAGCCTAGGAAAGCTCTTGCAGACATTGATAATATATTAGAAGGGATTAGCAGTAAATCACCTGTGAAACTCATACTGGAGTCAGAAACCTCTATACATCATATAGCTTCACCCACACCTCCAAGAAATCCATTTGCTTCATCAGCTTTGTTACGGAGGCAAATTTTACAGGCAAAGCCATCTAATGATCCATTTTCCAGTGCTGATGTTGACCACTCACAAGAAAAGATTTCCTCTCCTGTTGAGTGCATGCTGAAAGAGTTTGACCTGGGTCACACTGTAATGCAGTTTAGTAAAGATGATGTATTGAAGTCACCCTTAATTGAGAAAGATGACATTGCAACTGCTAAGACAGGTTCACCAGATGTGGCTGTAGCAGATTTCACTTCTGTGTTTGAAGAAATTGTGTGTGCTAGTACGGGTAAACCTTCTTTTGGTGTTGATTTTGGCCCAAGTGGAACTTCTGTTGACGTAGATGACAATTTTGGAGTCAATATTATGGGTAATGAAGCTATAAATGAACAATTAAGTAGGCAAGATACTGATATTGATGCTTGGGAAAATGGATCGAGTAAATTGCAGGAAAAGGTAGAAGTCTTCCCGTTCCTTTATTTGTATTCAGTTGTGCACAAGATTTATATAAGTTTTGAATTTGAATATCATGTTTGTTACTTTGAAACAATTCAGGTGTATGTAGGAGATCTTACTTGTCCGCATGAAGCAGTAATGCATGATGATTCCATTTCTCTTGGTATTGATGTTGGCTTAAGTGGAACCCATGGTACCATGGAGGACAATGTTGGAGGTCATAATATGGATAGTGAAACTACAGATGAGCAATTAAGTAGGCAGGATGCTGATATCAGTATGCTGGCTAATGGATCCAACAAACCGGAGGATGAGGTAAAAATATTCCTTTTGATTTGTTTATATTTGGTTATTGACTGGAGGTTTATACCCTTTGAATTTGAATGACAAGTTTGAAACTGTGACACAATTCAGGTGGACACAATTCAAGAAATTGTGCGTGCTAGTACTGGTAAACCTTCTTTTGGTGTTAATGTTGGCCCAAGTGGAAGTCTTGTTGACATAGACGACAATGTTGGAGCCAATATTATGGGTAATGAAGCTATAGATGAACAATTGAGTAGGCAAGATACTGATATTGGTGCTTGGGAAAATGGATCCAGTAAATTGCGGGAAAAGGTAAAAGTCTTCCCGTTCCTTTATTTGTATTCGGTTGTGCACAAGATTTGTATGAGTTTTGAATTTGAATGTCGTGTTTGTTACTGTGAAACAATTCAGGTGTATGTAGGAGATCTTACTTGTCCGCATGAAGCAATAGTGCATGATGCTTCAATTTCTCTTGGTATTGATGTTGGCTTAAGTGGAACTCATGGCAACATGGAGGACAATGTTGGAGGTTGTAATATGGATGGTGGAGCTACAGATGAGCAATTAAGTAGGCAGGATGTTGATATCAATACTCTGGCAAATGGATCCAAAAAACCGGATGATGAGGTAAAAATCTTCCTTTTGATTTGTTTATATTTGGTCATTGACTAGAGGTGTATACCCTTTGAATTTGAATGACATATTTGAAACTGCAACACAATTTAGGTGGAAGACATGCTACCGGAAGCAGTAGAGGCAGTGGCTTCTCCAGAGTGCAATGTTAATGCGATGGGCGAAAATTCAAACCGCATTCAGACTTCATTTGGTATGACTGTACTTTTCTACTAATGCATTATTAGAAGTACGAATGTGATCCCGATGACTAAATGTCAGACTTCTGGGTAGGATTAAAATCAGCTTATACAATGGCTACCTAGCATTCATTGGTCATTTTTTGGTTGTCTTATACTTCTATTCATCCTAACCAAGAAGTTAGTGAAGCTTGTCTTCTACCCCATAACATGGAGATCAAATTGCAGATATGTTTTGTTGAACTTGTGGTCAAATAATAGGGATCTCTAAAATGGATTCTTCATCCACGTTTTTTGGGACATTCCAGAGACATTTAGGCTATTATGGTTGTTTTATGGGAGCAGTATGTTAAGTTTTTTTTTTCCTTCTTGTTAGTTTAATCATGTGTAAGTCTGTTTTCTTAACAACTTAGGCTTCATAACAGGATGGTGTAAAAAGTGATTTAATGTAATTATTTTCTATACAACATTTGAGAACAGAAGAAAAGCAACTCTATCTACTTCCCAGTAAGAGAAGAAGAATTTCAATGAAATTGAATTATGTGGATGATATACGGGTGTTAAAAGAAATAACCTGATCTGTACTTTGATATTTTTTCTTTATTTTGCTTCTCTGTATCTCTCTCTCTCTCTCTCTCTCTCTCTCTCTCTCTCTTTTGATTGCTGTTATTAGGTTCCTATGTTATTACAATCTCTCTAAACTTGAATTCATAGTGATTCTTTTTCATTTCTTATACTATACTGGCTATTTTTTGCACTAAACAGACTTCGTAAGAATTAGCTCCCTCTTTCTTTTTTCTTGCTTACCTCAGTCACAATTCATGTATTGCTGCTTTAAGTGTATGTTCCTTGTAGATGTGGTAGCATTTTTCAAGCTACCATATAGGAACTGGTCTATTTAGGGGCCAACCAGCCAGCTTTTAGGTTTTTCTAGGTATCTTAACAACAAATACCTACCTTTTGTAGTTCTTCTAATGCATTTTTACCGTCCCATTTGGTGGAATGAATACTTCCTACTTTATGGGTGTATACCTAGTCACGTACTGAGAGACACAATTCCATTCCTTTTAATATCCTTCCTGCGTTTCATTCATTCCGTTCTTTGAAATAACGGTTAGGTAACAGTATATGCTATCGGAATGAATTTTAGTTGCCTAGAGTACTTTGTGTCTCAGTTCCACCGTTTATGTATAGTTGGAGTGGCAATTCCGATTATTTGCCTACAATTTTAGTTTGCTGGTTGCTAATAGCAGGTCTGTTACCAGTATTGACATATGTTTGTTCAGAGGAACTTACTGTGCACAAGGCCAGTCACTTGCTTCATGTGCCCTAGAACGTTATGTTTCTCTTTGCCATAGCCCCTAGAGATCTGTTATACACCCATAGATTTGTGTACAATCAGTATCCACCACACTCCCATCTGCCTTGGTTACTGACTCATATCTTAGGTTGTACTACGGTTCCTACTACCTCTTTGAGTCTCAGGCTTGACCTTTCTAAAACATTTCGTGTCAAATCCTAGCAAAATCTATGGTACGAGGGTCCTCTATGTTTCACGGTTTTCCTTGCTTGTCGTCGACTTCAAGTCTGGTACTTTAGTGGCAACTAATTTCACTTACCTTTAGATGAACTCAACAAATTCATGGTGGTTATCTCTGTAAACAAAATCAACCAGTTCAACCAAGTTGAACCATATGGGGACTGCTAATAGGTACCTAATGAATTATTGTTGATCTACTCTCTATCAAAAACAAGTTCTTTTGTGATTAATCTCTCTAATTTTATGACTTGTATCTGAAGTTATATAACCTTTGCACTAGAATACCTGGTTTTATCAATTGTTCATCAGAAGTGAAAACTATGTTTTTCATGGTTTCAACTTGGTGCATCCAGTGACCTTGCTTATTTTTTCTATCAGGTCAATCAAGTTCTTCTGTGGTTGAAGACCATGCAGTGGATGTACTTTCCGAAGCCCTCGATAGTGTCCCAACTCAGCATGTAAAGGCTATTATCTTTCCCTCATTTTCCTTTTCATGCTTCAATTTTATTTGCTGATTCTCATCAATATCTTGAAACTGTTGCCATATCTGGCTTGTATATGTCATCTATAAGAACTAGCTGGCTCTTTTTTTTGTTTTTTGTTATTTTGGTGGGTGGGGAGGGGGGGGGGGGGGCGCGGGGGGGAATGGAACTAGAACAGTTAAGAGTTATCAATCCTCAAGGGGAATGGCTTGCTTGTGCCTGAATCTGACTCAAAGACTATGCTATCTATAACTTTTAATCCTTTCATGGATGGACTTGTTATTGAATTGGGTTGACATGCATATGATGCTTTTTCTTGGTGAGAAGTACTTCAGATGTTCGGTAATGGTCAAGGGCCTGTACAAAATGTCTGAACAGACTGGTGTGTGTACTCTGAGTCCAATAATTTCTATTGAATTTATGAATTTGTATTATGCTTGTTACATACCATAAAAGAGTATCCTTTTTTATGCCTAAATCTAGGGCTCGTGTCTTATGTAAATTTCTTATGTGATAGCCCCAGTGTCTAATACTTCTTTTTTTCCCTGGCAAATAATCTATTTCCTACACATTCCAACCCATCCTGTTGCCTTTGGGTTCAAGTTCTAGGGGATTCCTTTGGTGTTTGTCATTCAACTATTCTACTTACCCTGAGAAAATAAAAATGATCTTGCTTCTTGATGGATAGCTCCTTTTAGTATGCGGTGTTGAATGAATTTTGTTTCTATTGGCTCGTGAAATGGAAAATCCAGGAAAGTACTGAGGTGCCATTGAATCAGCAAAACGAACCAAAAACACGTCTGCCCAAAAAGCGCAAGGGCAAAGAATGTGCTAACCGGAAAAGCCTTGCAGGTGATCCATATTTATCTATCTCAGCCATGTTGCACTAAGACTTTGTCAGTTGTTTGTTGGAATAACCAACTTTCTTGTCTTTCTAGGAGCCGGTTTATCGTGGGAAGATGGGGTAAGGCGAAGCACCAGGATCAGGACAAGACCATTGCAGTATTGGAAAGGTGAAAGATTAATATATGGTCGCATCCACCAGAGTAAGTATTCACTTGTGTGGAAATTTTCCATTAGGGATTTGTTGTGCCATGATACTTCCTCGTATCAATCCTTTAATTTACAAAGAGTTCTGGTCTCTTTTGTAATTAGATAGCTTTCTGGTTCCTTTTCGATATGTACTATGCTTGGAAAGAACATAACAGGATATTTTTGCTAGCTTAAGCTTGTCTGCCACAAACTGAGGTTTTTGTCAGAGGAAAGCTAGTGTTGGTAGTTATAAATCTTGCCAGTTTATGACTTGGAAGTACAGGGTTGCTTTGTTCTCATTGATTTAGTTCTATACACTTACAGTAGTTCTATACACTCACTGATTTATTGAACGAACTTTTTGCTTACTAATACAAATAATGCACATAGTTACTGTTTACTATATCACGTGGAATCAAGTTTGTAAGGTTGGTAGAATGAAAATCTGTGCTATAACTGTTTCCATGGAATCAAGTTTTCAGTTTTTATGCATTTCATCAAGTACTTCTATCGATTGAAAGGCCCAGTTTGTGTGTTATAAGTTGTTTGTACACTTCACCCGTCACTAATTTGTCCATCCATGTTATGTAAGATGACGTAAGTATTTGCTGCGAAATTTCTTCCATACGGTGTTCAAGCCAATGCATGCTTAAAGAAATGTTACAACGTAAGAGCGGCTTGAGGTCAGGCAATGGGTTCAAGACCCATTACCCGCTTAACTCATTCTTTTAAAAATGATGCCTTTTCTGTTGAATAGTTTTTGCATTTACAAATTTGTGGGAGCTGCTAAATGTGAGACAACAATATCGTGCAAGTGATGTAGTTCTGTTGTATTATACTTTTTACAGGCTTGACAACAGTTATTGGAATGAAGTATTTTTCTCCAACAAAGGACGATGGAGAACCCACTCTCAAGGTGAAATCTTTCGTCTCTGATGATCACAAAGAGCTCGTCGAACTTGCTTCTTTATATTAGAGGACTGGAATATTAAGAATATTTGGCAGCCCCCACAAGTTTTCTTATATGTTGTCTCTTTAATACCGTTTTTATCTACATGTCCACAACGTGGAAGCTTGTCTGTATCCGGTTAGAGTTCCAACCACTTCGTTTGTATATTGACAGTGATTGGATTATTGCAGTATGTTCATGGAAAGTTTCTTGCTTTTCCTTTTTCCACCAAGAAAATTTTGGAGCTTGTATTTAATCTTCAAGAAATGGTTATCTGAGCCATGAATAGTAGCCGTTTAAGTCCATTTTAAAAGGATTTAAGAGTAGAGGATATTTTCCTTCAATAAAGAAATTTTTTAAGTAAGATTCAAATAATATGATATCATTACTGTATTGTTTTTAACATGCCTTCTTGCAGCTAATGTGGGTTAAGGATTAAACAAATAGAAGATGATTCTCTTTGAACTTAGGTTCTGATATTAAGTTCAAAGTATATCTTTATTCAATGATTCTTATGTAAGATTAAGTAACGTAAACTTTTGTCATGTTGTTTTTAACCAACTGTAGGTACTTTGAATCATTAAAAAATAGGTAAATTTTAGAGCATGTATATCTTATTAGTTCGTAATTCAGGGCGGAATCTGTTGGCGGTTGGCTTTATATGTATAAAGAATAGCAAAGGTTTTGATAGTCACCGTCGCCCGCATATGGTTTGTGCCTTTTCTTTGCTGGTTTAGATAGAAAGACCCGGCCCTAATCACATGGAATTTTGTTTCGTGCGTTGTTTTCTAATGAAAAAGGAGGCTCTTACAATTCACACACCTTTCCACTATTTGACTTGTGATTTCAATCTCATGGAACTTTCGGCGGAACAGACAACCTTCGGAAGTCATACGGAACTTATTTCTTGAGGAACACGCAAAGTACAAGGGAAAGGATAAAGGTCTTCAAACTTTCCGAGAGAGAGAATCATTCAAGAAAACTGTTCTAACTTGTCCCAATATGCGATTACACTTTAAAAAATGGTCCAAATTATTGAATAATAAAGTTTTGTGTTAGAGAATGGTACTTGTAATATGCCTTACAAGGTTAAATAATTATTCTCTTTAATGGACCTTTTTATAAAGAAGAAAACTTGTTGTCGTAGACTTGATTTCTAACTTAAAAACCTGATTTTATTAGGAAAAGTAGTTAAGTTTCTTAGAAATAATGAGATTTTTTACTCATATCCAATATAAGATAAATGCCACTAACTTTTCTTCTTCTTATTTTTTTTTTAATGCACACATTTGCTCAGGCATTTTTAGGCATCAAATTTAAGACCAAGAGGTTTAAGCAAAGTCTGTTCCCAACTAAGTTAGATGCTTAACATGTTTTCATTTATTTGAACCTTTTACTAATTTGTGACATTTTCTTCTGCTCAAATCTCTCAAATTTATGTTGCTTCTGTTGTGACCGCATCTTTCTTATCATGATTGCCCTGGTCAGTTTTCGGGACCCCTGACTAAACATTTTGAATGCTTGGCGTTGGCATTAGAGTAGGAGTAACATGGCTGGAGTTCCAACCCAATATTTACTAGGACCCCCATCCTCTTAGCAAACGTGAGTCGCCAATCCTCTTCATTATATTAGGCCTCCCATTAGACCATAACATCTTATCCCTTTCCGAAAATTAAGCATAAATAGAAGGAGAAGCATTCGAGGAAGCTAAGTTTTGGAATCAAAGGCTCTAGAAGGGTTACTGGATCCCACAACCGCCTAGCATGGTTCTAGAACACTGATTTTTGTCTGTAAATGTCAGACTCATACTCATTCAAACTTCTCTGGGTCTTGACAGCGCATATTAACTGCAAGCTCCATATTCCAAAGCCACTTTTCTCCCGTAATTCTGCCATTGATGCACACCAGCGAAGAGCTTACGTCGAAGCCTCTGGAAATGTTTGAAAATTCCGTAGTGTGTGTGTGAGTCTTCCGAAGCAAACAAATTTGAAATCTCAATGTCCATAGAAAATTCTTCCGTTTCCCGACATTCTAGAGGTCTTTAGCTTTTGAGACTGGAATTTACACATTCAAGCTCTTGAAAATCGCGTATGAGTCAGCATCTCCTTTACGCCATTGGGAACCTTCCAATTGTAGACATCCCATTCGCACCCATGAAAGTTCAAACAAAGGGTCACCTCCGAAAAACAAAGGTGGGGGTGCTTCCTAGAGAGAAACATGTAGGCCCAGTTTGTTTGGCTAGAAACCAGGATTAGGAAAGTGAGTTTTTGCAGGATCCAATTATCTTCAAACCATTTCAAATGCTTTCTCCCTTAGAAAATTCTGTCCATGTTTACTTCCAAGGATTATGATGAACTTTCTTTTCCTCCAAGCAAGTGATTACATCTACAAGAGATGCATGAAGATTGATCCACAAACGTTTCTGTGGCTGATTAAGACCCAAGTTTAATCCAGTCCACAAAACCCACTTTCTCTGTTTCTCCCCCACTTTTTCTAATCCAATATGCGGCAGCAGTAACATCAAATCCTCCCAAGATAAAGTTTTAAAAATGGCAAGAACCCTTTCATTACTGTTAAAGATAGATTTTTCGGTGATGTGACGATTGCCGTGAAATCATTCCAGAATGAGAACTTCCAATGCTTTGTTTGTTTTTTTGGCACAAAAATCCCACTATTAGCCGTGTAGAAAGGGTGGATTCATCCCCTTTTCACATAAAGAAGTCCAAAATATTTCAGGATTAGCGTATAAACCAATTCGTTAGAACAATCGTGTGGAACAATCCATGGAATGTCAAACAAAAGAAGGGAGGTTAGAGTGGATGAAACGTCTCTGCTGACAAATACTTGTATGCTTTCGGGCGGGAAGTTCTACTCAGATTTCCACTGCAAATTTGCATAATCTAAGCAGAAAACAGAGTAAAAGAATGTCAACACCGAAGAGAGGTATGCACGAACGAATGGGTTTGCTTCTGAGTAACTAAAGCTTCAAATCCTATCTGGTCCAGTGAATAATGGAATCAAACAATCAGCCCCTCCATTGTAGGGCCAGAAGGAATAAAATACAGAGAAGGAAAAAGCCAATCCATGGCAGGTCCCTGTCCCCTCCACATGTCCATCACATGCTTATCCTTAGATTATCCAAACTCCAGTTAGCTTCCTCATCCAGAAATCTCAGTTATTGCTTCTTGGATAAACTTGTTGGCACGCGGAGCAGCGGTTTTCGACACGCAGTGGATTTTGTAAGAAACCTTTTCTTTTCCAAGAAAGAAACACATATTTTATGTAACAGATAAACTTCATGATAAATTATAAATAATACGAAATATTTTAATATTTTAATTATAATAATCATGAAATAAAATTATGAATTTTGTGAGTAATATCTTAAAAGGGATCTTGTATTTAAAATTATAGGTTAGATATTGTATTAACTATTTCTTTGGCAGTATTGAGTTGTGAATAGTATGAGTAAATGGTCTTATTGACAAAACTATTGGTGAATGACCTTCATTGCTCTCATTTTTACTAAACTTGGAAAAAGAAGATAAGTCCTTTTTATCCCATCTGAACATATCAATATTCAAGAAATATCCTACTGGAACCCACTTGGTCTGCAATAAAATAGCATCGGGCACCACGGAAAACGCAGGCTCAAGTGGAACAGCGGCGCGTGTTGGAAAATGGAAGCCCTTTGCTGAGTACGTGCCTCCAAAACCCTGGTGCTTATAAAAAGGCAAAACCTGGAACCCCAGTTTCGCCATTAAACTTAAGACACTTGTTCCTTTGATAGCAACCAAGGTTTGGGTATCTCTTGTTCGTAGCAATGGAGATGGTTTCCGATCTGCCTGACGATGTCTTCAGAGAGTGTCTCATTCGTGTGACGTACGACCAGTTTCCGACGATTGCGTCGGTATGCAAAGGGTGGATGACAGAGGTTCAGCTCCCGGAGTTTCACCAGTTAAGGAGGGCTGCCGGACGTGCGCAGAAACTCGTTGTGATGGCTCAATCGAAGGTTCAGCCGGAGCGGAGTCTTGGCCTCGGGAAATGTTCGGTTCAGCCGGTTTACCGGATTACTGTTCATGAACCGGGTTCGGGGGATTGGCGCGAGCTGCCGTTGGCGCCGGGGATGTCTGTTGGGTTGCCTATGTTTTGCCGGTTGGCGGGGGTTGGGTCGTCGCTGGTGGTGATAGGAGGATGGGACCCGGAGACTTGGAAGGTCTCGAATTCGGTGTTCGTCTATGATTTTCTCTCGGCCCGTTGGCGGCGCGGAGCTGACATGCCGGGCGGGCCGAGGACGTTCTTCGGGTGCGCCTCGGACTGTGCCCGTGGAGTCGTTTTTGTCGCCGGTGGACACGACGACGAGAAGACGGCATTGAAGTCCGCCATCGCGTACGACGTGGCGAGAGACGAGTGGGTCACGCTGCCGGACATGGCCAGAGAGCGCGACGAGTGCACGGCGATATTTTCCGGCGGGAAGCCCCGCGTCGTCGGCGGCTACTGCACGGAGATGCAAGGCCGGTTCGAGAAGAGTGCCGAGGAGTTTGACGTGGCTGCGTGGCGGTGGGATCCCGTGGAGGAGGACTACTTGGAGAACGCCACGTGTCCAAGGACATGCGTCGTCGGGGATGACGGAATGCTGTACATGAGTAACATGGGGGATAACGTGGTAGCAATCAAATCGACCACGTGGCAGGCGGTGGCGAAACTTCCTGCAGAGGTGTCCAATACGGCTTACACGGCGAGCTGGGGAGGAAACTTGCTGGTGATTGGGTCTGCTGGATTTGGGCAGTCCCACATCGCTTACATGCTAGACTTGAAGACTTACAGATGGACGAAGCTGGAGACTCCTTTGGAATACTCTGGACATGTTCAATCAGGGTGTTGCTTGGAAATTTAGGCTTCAAGATTGGTTTTACTGCTGCTGATTTTGGTTTTTCCCCATAGTTTATACATGTAAATACAAGAGAGTGAGAAGCTTCTTCTGGGTCATACCAAAATATGACATCTTGTATGCTTTTCTGGTGAATTCGTAGGAAGTAATATGGATGAATTTTACATGTTATCGATATTTTAGTTTAAAATGCTTTCCAATAGCGAATGTGTTGAAAACGATGGGAATCAGCATTCTACTTTATCAAGATCTTGATCTGAAACCTTTGTCGAAATTAAGGAAGTGAGTGTTTTCCGACAAAATTGGCCAAACTAGTCGTGTTCACTAACAAGACAATCCAAGCTTTTCATTGTTAGTTCCCTAGAGATAAACATTGGCCTGTAAACTGTCCTTATTGCCTTGCCTTTTCCTACAAAACCTTGTCCCATGCCCCCACCTTTAATTAATTCTATGGACAGGGCGTGTCCCATGTTTGTTTTCTCTTTTGAAATAATTCTGGTGCTTCCAAAGGGAATATGCTGGGGATGGCATTATAAATAATTGCATGTTGCATGTTACACCTTGCTTTTGTTCTGTCTGTTTTCAAGCTTATCTTTCATCTTTCTTGCTGATGTGTTACTAAAATCTTGTATTTGTATCTTTGTTAATTTAAAGATATTGAGAATATGAGTCATTGTTTTGTTTGTTTTCAAGCTCATCTATCAAGAATGTGAGCTACATATGTAGATTTCAAAACCTTCTTATAAGTCAGTTTTGAGGAGGAAAAAAAAACTTAATTATTTTTAACCAAACTTAAGGTGTTTAACAAATCCAAGTAGTTGGAAGAATGTTTCCATCCATGTGCTTTGCTGGCATCTTTGTTCTTGCTTATCACTTCCAACCAAAAGTTAGTTGGAGGTTAGTTTAAAGATAAGGAGCAATTTAAACAATGTGGCACTTAAGCAAATATTTTTTTTTTTTACTAATTGTAGTATTTTTCTTGGTGTTGGATTGAACATCCTTATATGTAGGCAGCCCTTTTTAGTAGCAATCTATGGTTTTGTCCCAACCTTCCGACTACAATCTTATGTCTTCTAGATTAGGTTCTCTTTTCACGTTAGAAATTGGTTGATTAAATGATAGAGATGGAAAGGGGTTTCAAAATTTGGAAGAATGTTGTTTATTTCATTGTAGAATTTTCCCATCAGTCAAATTTACACAAAATTTTATGTACCTTTTTTGGCATTTTTCATCAACTTGTTTGTAGTTTGTCAACTCTACATTCCATTGAAATTAGGGTTCAGCAAATAGAATCTTACGAGTAGAAGTCGATTATTTGACTTCTAAATTATTTATCATTTCCCAAGCAACATGCATGAAGGGATATAAAAGAAATAAAGTCAAGAGAGACTATTTCAAACATTTCATTAGAAAAACTTTAGGCTTAATGATGAACCTAATTATTGAAAGGGAACTTCTTGCCGTCAAATTCAATTATGTTGATCAAGAATATTATTCCAATAAATTCTAAGTGGTTAGAGATTTATGATGTTCCATTTGAAGTTTTGGGTCATCATCTTCTATTTACCCATTTTAAATGCATAGTATTCCTTTATTTGTCAACTATAGACATATGGGAGACGTAATGGGGAGACAATTATCAAAAAGGAGGAAGTATGATGTATAGTAATTTATTAAATTATAAGGTCATTTTTCATGTTAAGTTATAAAGATATATGATTTTATTTTAATCTATCTCCTTATTAACCAATTATTGAGTAGCTCAAAATTAAAAAATTATTACACATTTCATTTGAATATAATTTTGCTATTAACATATGTAATTCAAAAAACAAGACATGAGATTAGTTCTGATACCATTTGTCATGTGTCTCAATTTCTTTATTGAAAGATCCAAGAGTTAATTTCAACACATTTCATATGAATATTGTCTATAACTTAAATTTTTATAAACTCATAACCGTAATCACTTGCAATAGTATAGAAGAGAAATGAATTGTTTCTAGAATGGGATCCGTATTGGAGTCCCGTGTCACTTATATCTTAACCTGGTGTGCTTTTACATCTTCATGGAAAGATTAGGTCCTCTACAAGTGGCGACCTTACAAGTGGCGTACATAAACAATGAAACGTGATGAATAGGCTACAGAACAGTCCGTCAGATTATCCAAGTCAACGTGTTGAAGTCCCACGCAAGCTGGTTTCCGTAGACGCTGGATCAAGTTCTAATGTTGAACGTCTGAAAATCGTCTGTACGTAATCGCGTTTCACACTGTATACGCAATTGTACATAATAGAAGCTCCGCAAAGGTAGCCATCCAATGTCAAAGGCTGAGTTCAGAGCTAAGGTCAATGAAAACGTCGCACACGGTGCTGCTCCGGCTGGCATGACGTCCGTGGCGTTTCTTTCAACTAGAAGACCTTTTTTCCTTTCAGGATATTTTTGATATTTTCTAATGAAACGAATGGTCCACAAAACGTAAATCATTTCAATGAATCAAAGGTTAAGAAAGAAAGAAAGAAAGAAAGAAAAAACTCTAACTCTCAAGAATTTTGATTAAGCCGTTATCTTTCATTGTCATTGTAATAATAAGATCACCAGTCTTTAGCTTTGAAACTATTAAGTTTGAATTCCTGACTTTCTCATCTTGACATTGGATTATCATCTCTTATGATTGTTACACGATGGCTTATTCAACCAATTCCCAAAAAATAGTAGTTAAATCATCCCTTGAAGTTATTATAGGCTTCATTTCTTCTTCAGAAAGGTTTAATAGTAGATTAGTTATGTTCCAAGGCTTCTACTGAATAATCAACCAATTCTTAACACTTATGAGTGGGCAACAACTCATAAACTTTAACGAATCGTTGGTTATACCCATGTGTCCGGGAGAGGTGGTTAGTCAACCATCCAATAATTCATGAGTGATAATTTAGCAACTAAGAACCATTTTCTATAATTTATTTTATATTATGAAGATAATACTTATCCTAAAGTTGAATTCTCCTCAATTCCTAACCAGGACCGGTTTGTTAATGGAGGAGGCCACTGAGAGGGCCCTCTCCTGGTGAAGCCCAATAGTGATGAGGGATTCAGGAGAAAGCCCAATAGCGAAGGTTGACATCAGCACTAATTTGATGAATCAGAAGACTTTTCCTTTCTTGAATCATTACACTATGTATGTCACGCCAATTCGCTTGGGTAGACGATATTCATACCCAAATCACTCTTTAATGTTGCAAACAATGAAAGAATGGCAGTGTTTCAGTAGAAGATGTTACTTGGTTTTCATGCAATTGACGAGTACCTCTACGAATTTGTTGTACATGTGCCGCTTCAAGTACATTCTCTCCACCTTCTTCCCTCCTTCCTTCCCCATTTGCTCCCTTGCCAACGGGTTCTTGAGCAAAAACCTGAGATTTTGAGCAAGGACATGAGTTCCTAGTCGGCCCAGAGGATGAAGAAGCCCGGTTACATTGTGGTCGACAATCTCCTTCGTGCCCCCAGCGTCTGTTCCCAATACCTGCCCCATAAAACGGATTGAAATGAAATGGTTTTGTCAAGACCTGTTCGCTAGACTTAATTCTTGAATTGGGTTTTGAGTAGAAACGAGTCTTTTAACAGATTCATACTCTTGTGGGGCTTCTCAAGCACCCTTGGCTAATGCCCCTAGGAATGGGAATAGCTTGTCTTGCACCCTAATATTCCCAGGAGCCCAGCAATGATGTTAACCTGATCCTAAAAGTTCATGTTCCTGCATTACCATTCAATTCCTATGGAGTTCCCACATAATCTTCTCGGCAAGAATGAGCTACCGCCTTAAGATGATGAGTCACTTCCCATAAGAACTACATCTAATTAGAACTGCAGCCTGTCCTTTTGAAAACTAGGACCAAGCAGTGAATGTTTGCTTCCTCTTTATAGAGCATTTATAATTCCCAAGTCCAATTTTTGCATTCCGGCATCATGGCTGTGTACATTTGCATGCATATATTCTTGTGTGTGAGTATTGATAAATGACACCAAGTATTGGTGAACTTGAGATTTATGATTATAGGCATTGTGCCATCAGCGTATTAATGGTGGAATCTAGAATTTTTGTCATATGACAGTTAGGATGGCACGCCTGAGTTCCCATAAGTCAAAATTATAGTGGCAAAAGAAATAACATCATCTTAGCAGGCCTTCATATGGAAGAAAAATTAAGTTGATTCACATACCGGAAGACCAAATGCCATTGCCTCAATTGTCACTCTCCCAAATGTTTCTCCCAGTCCCTGCTCAAAATAATTGAAATTGGTTTGTGCTTTCTATTTAACATCAGATAATAGGATTAAGTACTATGAATGCAAGGTCAAAAATCCGGGGAAAATGGAGCTACATGTATTAGCAATACTAATTATCTATATATGCAAATACGTGAAAATAATAGGTAAACTTCACTACACAAGTTTTTCATAACATATAATCTAATTCGTATCTCACTAAAGATACCAGCAGCAGCATTCATGTCTAGCCAAAGCTTTCTGGATACTAATGTAATTAAAATCATTTGCATGTATGCCATAATTCTTCATGAAGCAGGGAACCCACCCGAGATTTGTTATTTTCATGTAAATCCAACAACATTAATTAAAACATAAGAACAAGCACAAAATTGAAGCTTTCATTAAATATATCTAGAAAAAAGAGCGCTTTCACTTTCTTGAGTTAGAAGACTGTAAAGATGGATCACCTGGGAATTTATGACATAAACATCCGCTGCAGAGTAAAGAGATGCTACTCTTGTCGTTGCTGGAGTCCACAGCACCAACTTTGACAAGTTTGAATGCAGGGATAAAAATCTTAGAAGTCCTCTGACATAAGGTACCTTATTGCTCTTAGATCCAACAGAACCAATAAGAATTTTAATTGCCTGTTCTGGTGTTCCTCCACTGTCGAACAACCTTTTCCCCATTCCTTTAGAGACATAAGAGCTCACTGTCTCCGAGTCATTAGCAGAAGTGAAGAGACTATGAACTTCCGAGCCATTCTTTTCAGATGATTTCAGCCTGATAAAGGACTCATTTGAAGCAGGCGATTCATTTGAGGATGTGTCAACATCATTTGAATCTTGAAACAGGGCTCTTAAATGATGTGTTTCCGCCAAGTTAGACAATTCTTGGCCTATTTTTACTGGACTTTCAATCTTAGAATCATTTTCCAGAGGGCCTTGCTCAATCATTAAGCGGGCTGATTCAAGAAGCAAAAGCTGGCCTTTTCCGGCGTTTATACTACTCAGAGACATTACAAGCATATCATTGTCAGTCAAACCCATCTCCTTTCTAACTGAATCTCGTAACAACTGCCTTTTCTCAAGCATTCTCTCAGTGCTGAAAGATGGAGTATTAAGTGAACAAGCAATTCCAGCTACAAAAGCTAGTTCATCATTAACAGAGAGCGGAACAACTGCAGGCTGAGATCTCAGCTTAATATTCTCTTCTGCACACCAGTTTAGCCATTGTCTAGACTGTGACTCAGTCAGAAATATTAGCATTTTAACTCGGTCAAGGACAATCTTTGCCCGGTCAAAATACTCTCGCCGGTTTTCCATTATCCACCAACCAACTTGACTAGCACCGGCTGGAAAATGTGCAATATATTGATCTGAAAAATAAAAAAATTAATTAAATGGAATTCATTTTTATATTTATCTTTTTGGTTTGTAACATAAGAAACATGCAGAAGAAGCCTATAGTTCTCCAAGAATACCATTCGAAGTTGAGATTACCCAAGGTATTGTTACTCAACAACCTTAGGAATTAAGATTACGGTCTTTAGCTGAAGCAGGATAAAAATAGATCACAACAACAGCAAAAGAGTATAAAATAGAACCAAGTAATCTAGAGCAGACAGCTGACAGGTGCTAAAAGTGTAATTTAGGGTATCAGTCAGAATTAATATGTTCTCATTCTCACCACACAAAGAATCAATCTGTTCGGAGCAATAAGAAAAAAAAAATTCAAGATGAGAAGGGTGTTAATACTAATTTGAGATGTCTGCATGCGCAAAACTTTGAGGAAGTAACCTAACTTTAACTTCTACAACACTAAGAAGCTTTCTAATCCATGATTTGAAAGCATAATATGCAGCATAAAACTGAATATTCGTTATAAAGAGGAGAAGTAAAAATAACAGGACTTATGCATATCAGGGTTTCACTATTGTTTCAAAAACTTTTCTCAAAGGTACAATGTGCATATTTCAAGGGATAAAAAAGCATTGAATACCAAGTGTAAACCATAACAAATCTCCAGTTCAACAGCCCCAGAAGAGTACTGAAAAACCTAAACACACAAGACATGATGTTGGATATAATAACAATGAAGTAACTAACATATCCTGCATATGGTTAGAAAAACAAATGGTTAAACATGTTGATGTGTGTGCGTTTTTGAGGAATAAAAATGATGCCCTCAGTTTCTCAGCTTCAAACATCTCCATTCAGCATAAGTAATCGCGAATATTATGAATATACAATGAATACTGCCAAACGGTTCTCACCAATCCAATGTGCACAAACTGCTGAGCCGGCAATGACAAGGTCTGCCTTCATGGCTGTTTTGAAGCTGAGGTCTGCTCTGTCATCAAGGACCTTGATTCTTCTCCTAGCAAGCTCTGACATCAACCCACCCTTCCTGCTTAGAACAACAGCAGAAACAGTAGCTCCGCAACTTAAAAGCTCGGTAGCCAATTCCATCATCGAAATTGGAGCACCAGTCATTGATAGCTCATGGAATATCAGCACAAATCTCCGAGACCAAACAAGGCGTGCAAAGTCTCCTTTCCTGTCACAACTGCCAGAACGCTTCTCACGACTCCATCCCAAAATTGTATCCTCTGTCAAGCCAAACGGACCAATAAGTAGCCCATAAGTGGTATTTTTCTTAGGAATTTCTGGTTCTTGGTCCTCTAAGTTAGTGCTTTCAACTCTGACCGAAGTCTTCTGCCTACTACGTCCTTTCCTCCGCAGACTACGTGCTTTTCTACTTCTCTTCTTTGACTTTACACTTCTATTAGATGAAATGTCATTCACTTTCTTGGCCAAAACCACACCTATCCCATCTACAACCTTACTCTCTTTCTCGGCCAAAACTACATCTACCCTCTCTCCAGCCTTACTTTCATTAGTCGTATAATTGACTGCCAAAATAGTGTCTTTGGCAATCAAATCCGGCTGCAGATTACTCTCAGTACCCGAGTTCCCTTGGCTTGCCTTATTTCCAAAACCCAAAAATTCTTCATTGTTATCACCATGAGCCCACCTGGATTGAAAACAAAACCCAAGATATGCCCAAAGAGTAATCAATAGCAACCAAGAAACTACTCGGTTGCTTCGAAACCATTGAACACCACCTCCAGCACTTCTACCTTCTCTTCGTGGAGTTCGGCTTGAGTGCAATCTTCGAATTGAAGAAGCTCGAGGACTTGACCTACCTGTCAGTGTGGGCTTAAAATTTCCACCAGACTTAAGTGACGACTGTCTAAAATCACCTCTGCTGCTGCTGCTTTCCTCCATTGGTATCTTCAACTATATTACTTCAGCACAAAGAGTGCAAGCCATTAACGAAGAAACGCTAAGCTGAGAAAAGAGGTTCAAATTGAATAGGAGAAATCGAAAAGAAAAGAAAAGAAAAGAAGAACCGCTAAGCTGATTCTTGGAATACTTTTCCCTAGAATAAGCGTAATCTCAATTCAACGAAGACAAAACTTAAAATGATTCGAAGACTAAGATTCAGAACTCTCATTTGCAAGCTTGGATTCTTTCTTCCTATGTTGCTGCATTCATCTTCTAAGTTAATTGCAATTCTAGATGTAAGCAACAAAGCGGGGATCTCTCATCCAAGAAGCAGAACAAATTCAATATCCTAGAACCACCACTCTTCTCTCACGAGCGACCATTCTTGCAGCTGAGAGAGCTTCACCGAAAAAGAAAAGAAAACAAAAGAAAAGACCAAGCTTACACGGATCGCTTCAGGCTCCGAAGCTGGAAGATCAAGATCCGAGCCAGAGGTTCTTTAATTGTGTTCTTTTAATCTTTCAGAAGAGAGGATGAATTGCTCCAAGCTTATAGTACCGTCAAGAGCAACGCTCTCAGAGAGAAAGAGAGAGAGAGAGTAGAGAGAGTAGAGAGAGTAGAGAGAGAAAGTTCGAAGTTGCATAGTCTGAAATTTAAGAGAAGTGACCGCACGTTCGAGTTGACTAATGTGCGCAGGTTTTTAGGAGGAAGGTAAGAGCAGCGATGGTTTAAAACACTGCGTTTCACCTCCATTAACAACTTACGAGACACGTTGACCAACGCTTTCCGAGATCGCGCCAGGGTTCGTTACTCGCTGTGACGTTGAAGTGTCTCACGGGCTCATCCTGACCGTTGGATTGACTACCTTGTCTTTTAGCAACACAGAGGCTTGTAGGAAGGACGGTAGTTAGGAATCAAATAAAGTAATAATTTTACTTGTAGAGATAAATTTCACAAAAGAAAATAAAGGTGTTGCTAACACATATACGTTGGAAAGTTTAAAATAAAATAAAAAATCTTTAACTCTTAAGCCTTTGAACATATATTAGTCTACGCTGCAACAACTAATACCTAGATTCTAAACTATGAAAGTAATAAAAAGAAAACCTGATCTCTATACCTTGTTATAAATATAGAAAATTATTTGTATCTAACTTAATACTTTCCAACATTAGGCAAAAAAACTTATATATTTCCTTGCCCCAAAAATGCAAGACAATACTTTGTATGAGACTCTTCATCATAAGCGAAAGAACAAAAAGTAAAACTTAAATTTCCAAATTAAAAAATATTTGTGTATAAAAACCTCAAATAAAAAGTTTTGTAACCCCTATAAGTGATGATTTTATAGATTCCTGGACATTCTGATGCTGTAGCGTGGGAATTAGGTGACCAAATTGATAGGAGCATATAAATACCATAAACCATGAACCATAACCAAAGTAGTTGAACTGCCAAGAAAGAAAGGGGTAATTGTCATCACAGATACTGCGTTGCTTAAGGCATGAATAACCCACTCATTACAACAACACGGAAAAACTACCCTGACACTTCATGACCGACTAAATTTCTAGCTGCGACATCGCTGTCAAATAGTCCTCAACCCCCCCGAAAGCCCCTTAAAGATCAAGGGTCCTCTCAGAACCAATTGTTATTTTCACGAAGAAACAAATGAAAACCCACACCATTAATTTAAATAAAAAAAATCAACTCCACTGATCCATATAGCTGCTGCTGCCGCCGCCGCCGTTGCTGCTGCTGCACAATAACTTGTTCTTTTTGCTTTTCTTTATATTTTTCGAAGCCAGCCTAAGTTTCTCACAAGCTTCACTGAAAAACCAAACCACAAGAAACCTGAAAGCAACAAAAAAGAAGCGTCTTCAATATTTAATCCAATGAAAACCAGCCACTAAAATGAAAATATGATTCCTTTGATTCATATTGCTTACCGCACATTAACGAAGGAGCTGCCACCCGTCAAGCCGCAATATTGTTCTTAAGTTATTTAGCGCAGCATGAGCAGGTATGTCATACGTAACTGCAACAACAAAGAGAATCGATTACTACCTAAATTGCATGATGTTTGAAACAGGGATTAACTCATTCTCAGGGGTGCAGGAGTTGGGAATTGTACCATGAGAAAGAAATTAGAAACCACATGCTCCAAGATAAATGGTAGAAATACATTGAAACAGATTCAAAGAAGTAAAATGTACATCAGAGCAGGATTCATTACCTAAAATATTATGGAACCTATTGCGGCCCAAAGTGCTCCAGTACTAAAGCTGGAGATCACAAAGGGCCTAGGGGAAGGCCTGCAGCACCAAGCAATCACAACTCAGAATTTTGTGACACCCAGACAACACAAGTTAATTGGGTGATAGTAAACCTTTATCTGCTTATTAAAAGGCTTCAGTGAACCAATGTAATTCATTGGCCAAAGTTCATCTCTGAGTATCTGCACAGATAGGAGAAGGGCAAATTTGTGAATATCTACACGGTCCATGACATGAAGCACGAGGGACTGAGTAGCCAACACCATTCTAAACAGGGCAGATCTAGCAGAATCCACTCAATAAACAAGTATTTCAACTTACCTGCGAGGCTTATTTTGCCGCTGCCCAAATTCATCATTTGCAAGTTCTGCATGGAAGCAAGTTACTTTGACTGAGACTAAAATAACTAATAATACGTTGTATTCAAGATAAGTCATGATATCGAATTGTAAGGCTAAAAATTAATGATAAAGTTTTACCAGGCCCCTGCGAAGGCTTCCATTCCTTATTGGGTTTGTTCAAGTTATTTTCTTTGCTGCAAAGGAACAAGATGTACAACGATTAGGGTAACTCAATGTCATCAAAGAATCATACGAGACAATACAACCACGACCACACTATCAACTTCCAAAGAAACACGGCATCAAAAAAATGATTGAGGTAAACTCACAGTTTTAATCATATCTCCCCTTAACAACACTAACCAACTAGAACGACACAAGGGGAAAATGAGCAATAATAATGCCTTGGGAGGAGAAAATTCAGAAAAGAACTAAGCAAAGGTAAAGCTTCATTAAATACCAAACTAACCAGGTCATATAAAACAAAGCAACTGAGGCATCTCATAATCAATCATCAAATACATGGAAAAGAGACTAACCTTGAGGCACCCACGGAAGATGTCTGTCCTGATGGGCGAGCATTATAAGCACCATCAACAGCAATATAGGGTGAACAATATGTAGCCCCTAAAGCCCCTGCTGCACCCGCCAAAACTGGTAGCCTGGCAAATGATGAAAAAGATAATCCCTGTTATACTCTCAAGTATAAGAAACAAAAGTAAAAACTCTACGATAGTTGCAGTAAGGAGTATAAAAAGAGAACAACTTTCTTGTTTACACATCCACCCCAAAATTACTACTGGGCAGTTGGTAAAGTCTAAAATCAGATAATAGCACCAAGCACCACTCAATAGGAACTGTCAATTGATGACTTGTGGCAATAGTAATCGAGTTCATGAAGCACAAATGGTCTGAAGGAAAACAATGCAAACCACAGAACAAATTACAGTTTTACGACGGAAGGATTACTGTACCATGTCATCTCAGTATTTCCCAGACCAACTTGAGGCTGACCAACGTAGCCAGGGAAAGCCATGCCAACAGCAGGAACTCCAATACCACCAGGATGCTGGCCTCCAAATTGCATAACTGCAGAGTAAATCAAAACCAAATAAGAACAAAATTTTGTTCAACTGAAGTTCATTAAAGATGAAAAAGAAAAGAAAAGAAAATATACTAGTATTGGATAAACTCCTCAGTAGCAAACCTAGATGAACAACTCAAGATACTAAAACTATCTTAAGTACCTCATAATATAATTGCGGCAAAATATTAAGATATGATTAATGCTCTTAATAATCCAAATCAAACAGTTAATTTGGAAACTATTTAATTGAACAAGAGGAGTTGATCACCTGCTAGCTCAGTTGGTAGCTAGCTGTGACAAAAAGTAAATTTTAAAGTTAGTGTATCATGAAAATAGCAAGCTATGACTTACTTTAATCTCCATTCCCCATATAACCTACCAGATATTTCACCTTATTTTGCATTTTCTTCTTAATAAATCAAGATGAGTGCCTAGAAATTTCACCTGGCAAAAAGGCTGTAGCCCCCGGGAAGTTTTGATCTCCATGACTAACTGCCATGCCCCCCGTAGCTCCCATAACATGAGATCCACCATACATAACAGCACCCCTCCCAGTACCTTGACCATTGCCTTTTCCCTTTGCAACCAATGCACCTTTGGATTTGCTTGACTCCGAAGGAGATTCAACTTCTCCAGATTCGAAAGAACTAATAGAAAGCCCTGTTTTTGGAGGGGACGAAGCTTGAGAACCACTACCAGGACGCTGGCTAGACTGCTGTACAGGAACTTGCACAGAGGTTTGAACCCTGCTTAGAGCAGGGCCTCTATGGAACTGGGTTGATGGAGAAACCCTACTCACTTGATTATGAGGAGTAGGTTGATAATTTGTCTGTCCTTGAGCAGCTAAACCCCTTCCCTGCACCCGGGTTGTATGAGATTGTGTTGTACTGGCTAAAGAGGACCCGGAAAGTGGCACTTGCAAATTAGTCAAAGCCTTTCCACCACCTGGATTGATAGACTCATCAATGTAAAGCTTGTCCATGGCAACAGAGTCAGCTATATTTTTCCCTCGAAGCAATGGAATGCTTGGAGAGACATCCTCTATAGCGGCTGTCTGAAGACCCCTGTTGGAACTACCAGCTTGCACATCTCTTTTCGGGACAAGATTAATGTCTTTACTGGAAGCGCCTGAAGGATAAAATGGAGGGGAAGCTGAATTCAGGCTTGACGCAAACACTTGTCTCCTAGCAGGGATGGGTTCAGATTCCACATTTGACACGGGCATGAAAGTTTTCCCAGAATTAGTATGTGAAGTTTTCTCAAGTGGCTTCCCAGATCTGAAAATCAGCAAACAGAGTACATATCAAGCATAAATTAATGAACATAAGAAGAACATTTGAGAGAAAGACAAAAAGATCAAGCTTTGCTCTTACTGTCTGTTTTCAGCTGGAGGTGCCTGATTTCTCCTAAAGGTTGGCTCATAGCGCCTGCGTCCTCTCCCTCTTACACTCTTAGGTGCTGGACTCTGATTGTTATATACTTTAGACCTATTCCCTCTTGGATATCCTTGCTCAATACCCCTATTTTTACCACGGCCTCGATAATGACCCTTCGAGTTCCTCCGTCCCTGGCATTATATTAACAGTGTCAATCATAAAGGCATACCACAGAGAGTGCAGGGATGGAAAGAAGAGACAGGAACAATTAAAACAGCATCATTGTGCAGATTACATGTATCTAAAAGCATCACCTCTTCATAATGCCTCTCTTGTGAAGTCATCTCCTCAAACTTATCATGCCCCCATTTACGATCATCTCTGGACTCCCACAACCTCCTTCCACCATGTGTGCGCCTGAGCAAAGCAATAGTGAGGTCAAAGCACTGCTTAGTACAACTTGACAAGAAAGAAAGGTTACATAGGCAACAAAAAAGAAAGGAAAAGGTTATAAAACAGAAGAAAGATTGATAAGAAACAAAAACCATATAAAATCAATATCATAGTGCATGGAAACTGTAGATTGGACTTTGATTTTGATCTATCCTGCGCCACTAGCTAGAACTCAAAATGCAGTCAGTGCACCTTCGAACATAATGCTGATGGAATAAACCTGTATTTGGTGGAACCGAAAGCCAAGAAGAAACTAACTTATTGAGAAAATGGGTAAGCGAAAAACATCGCAACTACAATGTCATGGGGCATTAGGCAAGGAGTCCACCCAACATATACAATTCCATATGAGTCCGAAAGTGTTACCCAAGAATTCTTCCAATCTAGATCTCATTTTGAAATCAATCACACCTCACAATCTTATCCATCGGCGTTCAAGCATTTCTTTAAATACCATTCCAACAAGATTATTTCTTGACTAGACAACTTTTCCTTGCCTAACTGCAAATTTGATATCGGCACTGAAATATAAAACTCATAAATATCAATGACCATGAAAATAACACCTATATTCTAACAAGAAGTTATGAATTTCATGCATGGCCACAAATATATGCCTAAAACAAAAACGTACCTGGGCCGACCACCGGCATTATCTCTAAATCGATCATCGTGCATATAGAAAGCCCCAGCGGTTGGCACCGCAAAGGGCTCATTCTCCTTCTTCTCCTCCTCCCCTTCGTCCTGATCCTCTCCTTGCATCTCTACCGATTTAACCATTGCCCTGTTTTCGTCACCGGCAGCATCATTTACATTCGCCACTGCAACATCTGAAACCTTCATCCCACCACTACCACGTGCCTGCCCTTCACCGCCCCTCTCCTGATACGCCTCCTCTTCTTCTTCACCTTCCTCCGCTACAAGTTCAGCCCCCCCTTCATCCTCTTCGTCTTCCTCCTCTTCTTCTTCCTCTTCATCTAATTCCTCGTCATCGTCATAATCTGCGACCCCTCCCTGACCATCCGACTCATCTGAATGAGTCCCACCCCTCCGATCCATCGGCTTCTCCCTGCCCCCTCCTTCGACTTCCTCATCATCACTGGCTTCCCGCCTCCGCATCGCCAGCGATCGCTTAACCTCCTCCGGATCGCTTTCATACTCCAACTCTTCTTCCCCCACCGTAGCCATCAATTCCTCTTAGAAAAAAGAACCCTAGGTCCCCAATCCTTCACTCGAACCAAACACCGATTTCAGAAAATAAGAAATTAACAGGAAAAGAACCCCTAACTCCCTCAACTGCTAAAACACCGAATAAAAAAGTTCAGCCAATCCAAAACAATATAAGCCCTAAAACACAATCTCCCTCAAGAACCCACAAAAAGTCGAGAAAACCTCAGGGAATCGAAACCCTAGAAACCAAAATTGGAACTAGTCAGGGTTTTTCAAAATTGGGATCTCTTGAGGAGCGTTAGAGAAACCCTAGATTTTTGGAGAGAGAGGATATTTTGGATTTTTGATTTTGTCGTCAGCAACTGAATGGAAAAGACTCGTGAAAAAGAAAAGAGCCCGAAGGAACTGAACTTAGGGATATTTCACTTTGATAGGGGCAACATAGTAATTTAACTTGGAGAAAAGTTTAGGACCTTGCAATTGGTTGCAATTGGTCAGCGCCTGACACGTGCTATTGGCTATATTGTTCGTTAAATTCCGATACGTCGAAGCTAAGTCGGGCAAGTGGGTTGGCCTACGGTCACCCCTGGTGAATCTGAAGTAGGTAACGGCACCCAATCAGCTCGCGACAGAACAAGCACATGTCTCTTGGTGGCGGCACATGGCGTCAATCGCCTGGTCCGTCAGTACGGGAACGGTACGAAAGGTGCAACCCCGAAAAACAATTCAGATCTCGAATTGTTTATGCATTTTGAGAGGATTCCTGGCTACCAAACACTCCATTTTCTCATTCCAAGAGAGTGAGATTGGATTGGACGCTACCGGGGGTTACCACTCCGAGTCCTGTTTCTCGAACTTTCAGTTACCATGGAGCTTCTTAATTTGCCAGTGGTCTTAACAGCATTGCCTTATCTTCTGCAACGGCTTCTGTTTCTGGATTTCTCTATCTACTACTGAAATTCTCCGTTTTCTTTTCGCTGTGTGTTCAAAGCAGGAGACTGAGACGGAAAGGGAGACGAAGAACCTGTTAAGGAATGGCGAACCGGTTGAGCGAGGACGAGAAGAACGAGAGGATCATCCGTCGTCTTCGCATGCTTCCGGAGAATCGACGCTGCATCAACTGCTATAGTTTGGGCAGCCTTACTTTCCCTCTTCGGGGTTTTTGTCGTTTGGTTTCTGGGAAAATCGAGGGAAACGAGTTCCTTAAGTGGAAAATTTTGCAAGCGAAATGATGTGGACTGCTAGCCACTGTGGTACCGCCACGTAGATCTAACCGTGGTTTGCTAAACAACGTGTATCTCACGTCCAAATATTTTGGTTAAATATTTTTTATATACGAATTATTTTTATTTTTTAATTGTTGAACTGTGGAAGGAAGGTGAATTTTCTAAAAAGTATAATTAAAAAATGGATTTGTTTTCCAATTGGTATTGGAAGTTACTAAAAAAGTATTTTGTCTGTTGCTTTAGGAAAAATTTAGTAATGGAAATAATATCTAAATCCTGAATTGAACAACTTTTTTAGAATGTGAGATAATTGTCCAAACAGGCAAAAGTTAGGAGGGTCAAATCTCTAAGTGATGACTATAAATGATAGGATTAGATCGCATGAATCTAATTTATAAATCATAGGTGTTGCACCTCGACTTGAACTCCACATTATATCAGAAGAAGCTTTATTTTCTTAAAATCAATCATTAAGAGAAAGAATACTTAAACATATTAAAAAGAAGATTGAGATGCTAACAAATAAAAGACAATCACTATTTTAAAGGTTCAACTAGTTTTTCTTGTAACATATTCTTTTGGGCTTTGATATCCAAGACATAAAATGCTATTTTTTATGATAATGCGTTGACTAGTGTGTGAACTGTGACCACGGACCACAATATGTCTGCACAAATTTTTGGACATTTGTCTGCACAACCTGCAGCGGAATACAGTTAGCTCAAATACATTTCACCACCTTTGTTACTTTATCATGCTATTCTCCCTTCTTTACCTGCCTGTGTTTAGCTGATGCAGAATATCATCACAAAGTGAATAGGAGTCTTGTGATTTCTCATGTAAGAAATCTGTTTATCTTGGGTTCTTCTCTTTTTTGTCATGTAACTTATGAAAGTTCGTTGTTTTTGTCTGTCTTAGAAACAATTACAGTCGTGAATACACTCATCGTGTGAAATCGGTATCGATGGCTAACTTTAGTTCACAAGAAGTTACAATTCTTCAAGGAGGGGGAAACGAGGTAGACAATGATGCTAATCATTATCTTTATGCTAATTAATCCGCCCACATGCTTGTGTGATTGCATGAATGAATGTACCTCCCATTTTCACAGCAAGCCAGGGAGCTCTATCTCAAAGAATGGGACACACAACGTCAACCTCTACCTGAGACAAGGTTTTTATTTTTTCTCTTTCTATTTTATGCCCGGAGATTGAATGACAGTCTTATAATAATTCAGTTGTTCACTTCGGAAATATTGAGAGACTCCGAGACTTCATCAGGAATGTTTATGTCGAGGGAAGATATACTGGTGAAAGAAATCATGACAAGCCTTCTGGGAACACCAAGACGGTAAGGCATGCATTCTCTGCTTTGTTTTCTTTGGGTAATCATTTTCTTGAGCTCAGAAATAGTGGTTAGAGACCTGTCGGATTTCGTTTTTTCTTTGTCCTTTTAGGCATGGTACCTAAGTTATTTCCAATGCACTGATTTTCAAAATACATTTTTACATGCTATATAGGTGGAGTCATTTGAACGCTATTATGCCGTGAGATCAGAGTCTGATGGAAGAAGTAATCAAAGATATTCCAGATATATTGATGATAGGAGTCTTGGACATGACCAAGAATATCCGAAGTATGGTATGTTGGCTCATTGTATGAGTCCATGTTATGTGGGCTTATATCAATGAGCATAAACTAATATTCCCTACCGTGGCTAGTTAATGTGGTCAGTTGGTTCATTATGGTTGTACACATGTTGTACATATTTGTATTGCCCTTATTGCCTATTTGTTATTATTTGGTGTGAACCTTCTGTCCATCTTATAGTTTGTGATGAGTCGATCTATTTGTATGGACACATCTAATTATTGGCTAAGTCCCCTCTTTAGCTCTCCTTATGAATTTAATATAGCTTGCTGCAGGGAGAGATTGGCTAAGTTTGGTTAATGATTTCTTACTGCACTTGATAATGGGAAAATGCCCCACAGGGCATTTTCGCCATGTCATCATTTTCACTCGCTTAAAAGACAAAAGCTTGCTCACAATAAACACATACGACACTTCTCCTTGCAACTGAGTGAGTGAGAGCCCTAGCAGTCCATAAGCCACTCTCCCATTCTGGTAGCAACTTTGGCTGTCTCATCGAGCCAAGAAGAGAATAGAGAGGAAGACTAGGGCTTACTTGGAGCTGAAGAAATGAAGATATATGGTACGTCATCAATTATATTATGCATTGTATTACGAAACCCACAAGTTCTCTCCATGATTGATGTTTTGATCCTATAAACAGTCTCTGTTGAGGCAATATTTTCTAACAATGGTATCAGAGCTATCTTAGCATCAATCTGGAGAACAAAACGAGTTAAAAATTGAGATTTTGAGCTCAAAAATGGGTTTTTTAAGTCGTGGGTTTCGTTCTTCATTTCGAGCTGAATCTGAGCTCGACCGTTGGCCACAGTCACGGTTTGAGACCAGGTTCAAAATCAGCAGGGCGAGGTGTTTCCAGCGACGTCACGAACGACCAGAGTCGGTGATTTTTCGACCGGGTTGAACCCGACCCGAATAAACCCAAATTGGGTCTGGCCCGCCTAAGGACTCCGTGCGCTATCGTATGTGGCGTCGGAGATAGATTGTCGAAAGACGATCTCAACGGTGTCACGATCGATCGGAAAATCGGTCGGCCGAACATCGAATCGGTTGAATCGGGTTTTCCGATTTTGACCCGATCTGGTTTAATCCAGATCTAGCCACCGGCGAGCCTTGTTTGGTCACCGTCTGCGGCGTCGGGCGTTGGCCATGTGCCGGCGATCTCGACCGCGTCTCGATCGGCCGAAAAACCGGCCGGCCGGACGCCGAACCGGCTATATCGGTCTGAACCGGCTGAGTCGACCGAATCGGTTAACTCGGCCGTATCGCCTGAACCGGCCGTACCGCCGACAGCTGCTTTTGGCGGCGCGTGGAGGCGCGTGGCAGCGTGTATTCAACCGCTTTTCACGCCAAAAATTAGATAGTTTTATTCTCTAATTTCTGATGCAATTGTTCCTGGAAATTGTCCCTCTTGGTTGACAATTTTGAATTAAAAAAAAAATTGCTTTATTCGTTGTTTAATGAATTTTTATATTCAATAATTGTATGCTGTGAAGCTATATTATTTTGTATGAAATCTATTTTATGGCCTTGCCAATGTTGTGCATTTGTTTGAGCTTAAATTAGGCCATATTTGTTTAGCATACAATTCATGCGACACTTTTAGTGTTGTTTGGGTGCGACTCAAAGACTAATGCCCCAGTCTTCCAAAATTGAGTTGCACATTTAATTGTGAGTAGCATGTGGTTTGTATCCCACAGATTAAGCCAATCTCATGGTTTGGTTGGGTTGTGATCACCACAGTGGCATATCTCAATTGAGTCATGAGATTGAGGTCTTGTGCATTTTGGGAATTGGTCAAGTGCGTGGGGGTCTTGTGATTCAGTTAGATTGTGACCACCACAGTGGTGCAATTTGATTGGGTTATAGGACTTTGTTCTTGCACTGTGATTTTGTTTGGTCTTGGTGCATGGTTATACTCCCACAGGAGGTGACTATGTATTAGGATTTGGATGTTGAATAAAGTCAACATTGTTTCAGGCTGGTCTTAACAGTTCATACACCCACAGGTGATGGATTGTGAGGATTGGTTTTGGCTATGTGTAGAGAGTTTCTAAATGGCATGTCATATTTACTGCCCACAGGTGTTTATGTGATATTGCTTGTACGACTCTCTTTTGATCTACTCACATTGTGTTCCAATTGTGTGATGCTAATTGCATTCACATTTATTGTCACCAATTGCATTGTCATTATAGAAGTCCTGATTGGATCATGCTTTAAGTAACGATTGACATTTGTTCATTAATCACATTCTATGTCAATTTGTTGTTATTACTGTATTGAGAGCCTCTAGATATCATGTCATACTTTGTACCTACAAGTGTTTGTATGACAATGTTTGTTAGCTCTCATTGGTTTGGCTACATCAGCTAATGGCTTCCATTTGCTTATTGCTTACCTTTTTAAGTTGACTGCAATGTAGTCTTCATTGAGGTTCACTTGAAGTTTAATTTCAAAGTTAAAACGTTTTGTGGAGGAGCTAGATAATAACTCTGCCTTTATCAATGATTAAACATGGATCTCATTGGTTGCAACAATTTGAATATTGAGTTGCTTCATGAGGCACATTATTGAATTATGGTCGCATTAGTTTACCACCCATTAAAGGTCAACTTAGGATCACCTTATTTGTGATTCATATATTGAGTGCACTATTGAAGAATTATTAGGAATTTAGAGTTTCTGATAATAATTGTTAATAGAGATTTTCACTTGAGGTATGGTAATTAAGGAGTTGTCGATAACTATACTTTGATAGAATGGTTTCTTGTTAGAAGTCACATTTGATTATTGGTGGTTGTATAATTTTATGACTTATGATATTTTATCATTTGGATTCACATGTAGAGGAAAGCCAAGTTGGTGTAAACTTTTGTTTAAATACAATATGAAAATTTTTATGGGTTTGTTAGATATGTCATCCTATTTTCGAAATTGTTTTGGGATGACCTTATACTGTACACTTGGGTACAGTTTTTCTGAGGAAATTTGGTTCAGGGATGAACATATGTGGTGGTTGTTTTGGGGTGGCGAATTGTATAATCAATATGTCATTTATCTCAAATGATATTAGCAACAACACCACATTTTATGGTTTACACTTGTTGTGTTTGGCTTTCCATGATATTTATGACTCTTAGAGAGTTATAGCTGGAACATTGAAGATGATCTGGAAATATAGTGGTCAAGATGAAAGGTGATTTGTGGTCTGTTATTTTGGCCCATTGAGGATATACATATTAACGTTAATGGCCATGTATGAGGTTATTGTGCTAAAATTTTATTTTAAAGTTATAATTGATCTTCTCACCATAGTAATTTATAATTGATAGATGTTGACAGATAGAAAAGAGAACATGTCGTGTAATTTGCTTAATATGGAGAATATCATGGTAGAGCGACTATTCTAAATATTTGTAAAAGCTTATTTGACTACAGGAGATGACTTTGAGGTAACTAATAAATCTATTATGCTTAGGAATTCTAAGCATCATAGTGTAGTCAATATATGATACTAGACTCTCATATATATGTTGAATGTATGGATCATGTGAAATGTTTTGAGATGTTCTATAAAAGGTAAAATTGAATGTCCTGTATTTTGCGTAGATTATTAGAAACTGGTATTGGTTTATATCCCTGAAGAGTACTAGAATTGTGAAATTGTAGAGAACAGAGTATCTGAAACATAATGTAACAGAGAAATGTAATTGTTCTCCGACCACTTGAAATAGTAGTAAGGTTCATATGACTATATCATTCGTTTGACCCCATAAATATTTAGTTAAAATCAGAAGAGCCATAATTTAAACCTGATATAGTATATGAACCATTTGTTGAAACAGCCTTGGCTGAGGTTCTGCAGGTTCAAGATTCATTTATGAGGGCTCTATTCAGGGGATTGGTGGCTCTGCTTAGAGGTTCCACCAAAGAAAGCTGACAAGCTTTGTTTTATACTACTTGGTCTCTTGGGAGAACTTGATTGTAACATTGGTATTAATCCAATTGCTTGTGTAAGTAATATTTCTAGCATATGTAGGATCTATGCTGATATAATTATAAACATGACATTTTGATTATACATATTAGTATTTGGAGCTTACTGTATTGCCTCAAGGTTGCAAGATTGTTGTTTGTGAATGTATGCATAAAACCAAGAGAGTCTTCATAAGAAAGTTTGAGTGGTCTTGTTTGGTTGGTAGCTGAAAAGCTCATTTTATAGTGACCATTATATGATCACTTGTTTAATGCGTTGCCATGATAGTTGGCCGTTAGCTATCAAGACTGCCTTTCTGAATGAAACTCTATATTAGATTTCTATGTATTGCAACCTAAGTGTTTTGAGGCGTTTGATACAAATTCAATTGTATATGCATTTATTGAACCTATTCATGGGTTCTGAGTAAGCTCCCTAACTTTGGCAGCCAAAGTTTTATTGTTTTATAAGTTCGGATAACTTTGTTGTAAATGTGATAAATCACATTATATATGTTGATTTACAAAGATCAGTGGGAGCATACTGAGTTTTCTTGATTCTCTATGAGGATAATGTTTAGCTTATAAGCAATTTTAAATATTGCTTCTTCAGGTGAATTATTAGTTGTTGAAGTAATTGATGCATAGAATTTGGTGAGGGCACATGATGATTATATTCTTGACAATGTTTGGCATTTGAGGTTATAAATCTAGATGCAATTCGATTCTTATGAGAGATAAGCCAAACTTATAATAGTGCCCTAAAGTTGAGTTATGCAAGAAATGTTGAAAGAAAGTGTCGTTAAATAGTGTACTTGTAAGCTCCATTTGTATGTATGCTACACTAGATAGATGTTGCTTCTGGAATAATATTTTGGAGTACATTAGTCAAACCTTAGGTTCAACCATTGGGTTGTTATTAGAATATCATGGGATTCTTGAATGGATATAAGGTTTGATAGTTGACCTCTATACATGTAATCATGTTAGCCTGCGACCAATAAGACATGGTCTTATATTTGGGAACTACTTGGATGTTAAGGTTTTGTAGCTTTTGATGATAATGAGGACTATGCTATGATGTTATTGCTGTCAACATTGAAACGTGTTGTAGGGCAGCTACTTGACTGATTTAATTAATGAACCTCGTAGAGGAATTTACAAACTCATAAGAGTCGTTGAACTCGTAAGAAAATTGTTAGAGTTTGTTTTGAGTGCTAGACCTGTTTACTTATGTTATGACATTAAAAATTATTATGTCATTTGTAAACAACAATGGTTGTATCACAAGGTCTAAGCACAAGTGAATTTTAATTCTTAACCATTATTGAAAGGTTAAGATAGGTGACGTTGTGTAAACTATTAATACAGATGCTATGGTTTTTACCCTTATGTTTTCACAACTGTTGTGGTTGATCATCCCACTGTTTGGGTTTTGACCCTTTATTCTTGATTGACATATCATATGTATGAGCTTGACAACATCATTAGATGTTGTTGTTCAGTGGGAGCTCTTTTAAAGTATGTACTTTGATATGAAAGAGCATCTGTATTGTTTGACAGTTTTTACAATTGAAGAGAAAGTAAATGATGGTGACAATTTTGTAGTGAAGCACGTTGTTATAGGTGTCATGTTAATTGAACCACCTATTAAAGGGTTAAGCCCTTGGAGTTGCAAAAGCATGTTAAAAGTATGGGCCCTAATTCTTAATTTAATTCATTTGCTTAGTAAGAGCTTTTGCTCTTTGTTTGATGCTTTGCTCAGTGGGAGCTATTACTCCTTATTAGATGCTTTTGTTCAGTGGGAGCTTTTGCTCCCCTTACTATCATATATTGTTACAGCATCTATTTTGTTTAATGTTATGTAAAATCTGGTTGATGTATATACATCCTAGCTGCCTGCTTGTTTGATTTTTACAAGCTTGTGAGACACGTACGTGCTTGTCTAAGGCAGGGTATAAAGTCTTAAGGAAGGTGCAACCTTAAGCATTTGGCCGGGGCATATTTGTTGGCCGTATTGTAATGTCTTGCAGCACATATGTATTTATACTCGAGTAAATTATGCAAGACATTTTGTATTCTCCTAAGACGTTTTGTCTATGACGTTTTGTCACTTTAGGGATGCTCTCATGAGATGATTTTGTTGGTGACATTGGTCACTTTGGAGAGACATTTCCCTGTGACAGTTTTGGAAGTGACATAAGTCACTAGGAGAATGGGACTAACAAAGACAACACCACTTAATTTTCTTTCAAGGTGTTGCTTGTTCACTACACCAGTTTTGATCTGTTGTAGGGTGGAAAACTCTTATGATTATGGTAGGGCTGTGTCTTTAAATGACACAATTGTTGCCATTGTTTGAGGGTTTGAAACCCTGTGTTGAGATCGGCGATAAGGGCTTTATTGCTATGCTTTCAAACCAGCACAAATCAAAATGTTTTAAAGTTATTTTAATATAAAAGAAATCTATTATTAATATTAATTGATTTTATGATCATTGCTATAGCCCAAGTGGGAGATTGTTGGCTCATTGTATGAGTCCATGTTATGTGGGCTTATATCAATGAGCATAAACTAATATTCCCTACCGTGGCTAGTTAATGTGGTCAGTTGGTTCATTATGGTTGTACACATGTTGTACATATTTGTATTGCCCTTATTGCCTATTTGTTATTATTTGGTGTGAACCTTCTGTCCATCTTATAGTTTGTGATGAGTCGATCTATTTGTATGGACACATCTAATTATTGGCTAAGTCCCCTCTTTAGCTCTCCTTATGAATTTAATATAGCTTGCTGCAGGGAGAGATTGGCTAAGTTTGGTTAATGATTTCTTACTACACTTGATAATGGGAAAATGCCCCACAGGGCATTTTCGCCATGTCATCATTTTCACTCGCTTAAAAGACAAAAGCTTGCTCACAATAAACACATACGACACTTCTCCTTGCAACTGAGTGAGTGAGAGCCCTAGCAGTCCATAAGCCACTCTCCCATTCTGGTAGCAGCTTTGGCTGTCTCATCGAGCCAAGAAGAGAATAGAGAGGAAGACTAGGGCCTACTTGGAGTTGAAGAAATGAAGATATATGGTACGTCATCAATTATATTATGCATTGTATTACGAAACCCACGAGTTCTCTCCATGATTGATGTTTTGATCCTATAAACAGTCTCTGTTGAGGCAATATTTTCTAACATGGTAAGCATAGGAGAAGTCTTTCCTGTGTTCAAGTTGTTGACCATAGAAGCTTCAAGAGATCAGTAAGTAGAAAATACGAACGCAACAGATTCTTAGACAGGGAGCCAGATTTGGAGGACAGACTACTGGACCATCCAAAGGATTCTTCCGACTGGCCTGTGGTGCCTCCTCTTCGAGGTATATTGAGGGAACAATTCCCAACTCTTAAGGATAGGTGAATATTCTAAAGCAAATAGTGGTGGAGCCTCTGATAATTCTGCTCATACGTCGGTGAACTTTCTGCCACTCATGCTTTGAACTTGTTTTGGCGTTCTTTGTCTTATCTTTTCTAGCTGTCAGAAATTACTTCAGCCATATCTTTAGCATCTCCAAAAATATTGATCTATGGTTGAGCTGTTTCTTTCTTTGGTATTATCATATGAGGAATATGCAGCTTCTAGATCAGTACTATTTGTATAAGATAGACATACAGCTTGATATTCACCTTTCCTGCACTCTCTCTTCTACTTGTCCTTTTCCATCTCGGGGAGCAAGCACGCTTGCTCTTCTTGGCAGGGAAAGCAGAAAACATACACCTTGCTCTTCTCCTAATGAGAAATCTGATTGGAGAGAACTGCATATTCTAGCAGGACAGGATCCATTGATTGGAATGTGCTGGAAATCAACAGGGAAAATTCAAGAGGCCTAATTGATTTCTGTCACCGTGCTAAACCTGCTCAGCAAACACACCGAACATTTTTTTCTCCTGAATTCATCACAAAGCCAGCAAGTTCAGTTACTGATAATAAATGGGTCACTTTCAAATGCTTCAATGAAGAGAACATATCTCAGGCAGCTTCGGTTAGAAAAGCAATGGGCTCGAAATTGTCAGTTTTTTGCAGCTGAACATGCTGGGGACATGTCAACTTTTCCTGTTAGTGGTATTCTATCCACTGAAGAGAAGTTCGACTGCCACTTAGTGGTGGCTCAAAAGATCAGGTGAGAGATATGAGGTTCCTGAGACTTCTTCCCGTTAGACTAATTTCTGAATTGATTGCAATTTGACCGGATATAAGTCTTGCGTGCTTGCCACACCTGGATTACATCCCACGTATCAAATGCACTAAAAATTTTGAGTACTCTCGAATTGCAGTCATCAATGAAGTCTCAGGATACTAGTTGTGCTGGAGTGACAGAGTCTCTTTCTTTAGAGAAAGAGTGTAATGGAAGGAAAGAACTTATGAAGGTCATACTCTCACAGCTCCCTCTTACTGGTTCTCATTTTTGTCCATGCAATGGTTTGTCTAAATAGGCAGTGCAAATGTAAGCCTCAACTTGTGGTCCATAAACTTTTTTTGGTCTGTTCCAACTATCTCTATTTCTTTTGATGCCTCATTCCAGAATATTATCACTTGTTAAAAATAGTGATTGTCCCACATTTTTTAATATTTTGGCTCTTTCATATATGTATAAGTATCTCCTCTCTTAATAATTAATTTGAATGGAGGAAAAATATTCTTTCTAACATAATGTCAAGGTTCAAATTAAAGTGTAGTATCTCATGACTTGTCTCTATTTATCACTTGTGATCTAAGTACTTGTGATTTTCTTGGACTTAACATAACTGAACATATTAAAAATAATAATTATCTCATATTACCAATATCTTAATATAGTATCTTTATTTACACGTTTAAAGGAAGTTGGATACTTTCTAACATGATGTTATAAAACTAGGAAAGTGCTAAAGTTTGTCGAGTTGTGTACTCCATGGATATTCGGTCCTTGTCTTGGAACTGTCTGGTGATGCACCTAAAGAAGCAGAAAGCTTTTAAGTTCCAGTTTTCTCTAATCACACGTTTGGTTATTAGCAAATGAAGGAAACGTCTTCACAATCTGAATTTTCGGTGACAGGTACCTGCAAAGGTTTCTTCTCAACGAGTAAGTCTAAATATTTCAACTCCATCAAAGCCATGGCTTCCGTTCCTCAAAATGGTTAACACCAATCTCAACACCTTTTGCAGCAGCTGTTTCGCCCCGGCCACAGTGGGACACTTACGAAACGCCTGCAAGTAATGGATTTCGCATACCCTTACTATCTTTAAGGTTTCAGTTTTTGTACTTCAGTTTAGCTGGTACAGGATTTCATCTTCTTCAGGTGCATACAGGGGCAACAAATATCCTGTGATCTTGCTTTTGCAGTAACTTCTCACTGTCCTATCTGATTCATGCATACATTTGTTTTTTGGATACTAAATTTCTATTAATTTCACTGTACTTCAATTGTTGATTCTAGTTTAACTTAGCAATTCAAAGCACAAACTCTTCATTGGAAAACATTTATCCAAAAAGTTGTTTTTATAGATGTGGATTTCTTTTCTCTTCTTTCTTCAAATTAATCATTGAGAAAAATAGAGGGCCAAAGTCTCATGCGTTCTCCCTTCATCCATGGGAAAAGGGTAAAAGAGAGAGAAAAAATAAAAAAGGGTATGTTACATAACTGTTACATTTTGATTCAAACTAAGAGACATGGGTTGGATGGAAGCTGTGGATGACAAAAGTTAAAGTGAATTATTATTATTTTTTTAAGATAGAGGGAGTATAAAAAATGAGTATTAAATTTGAGATCTCTTAAATAGAAAAAGGCTTTGATGTAAAAAGGTCATTCATTATTTACAAACCTCAAGAGATAGGCATGAAATTAATTAGTGTTTTGTCATGCACCACATTGGAATATAATCATATCTATATTCGTAGCCTAATTAAAATTATTCTTATTCTTCGAGAGTCAAAATCAGAACTTTACATCTCATAGGTATGGATTTCTTTTTCTTTTCTTTTTTTCCCAAATTAATCGTTGAAAAAAAGAGAGGGTTAAAGTCTTAAGTGTCATCCCTTCATCCACAAGAAAGAGGGTAAAAGAAAAAATAAATAAATATTATATAATCATCAAATTATGGTTCTAACTAAGAGACATGCTAAATTGACAGAGTGAATCACGCTTCCCACCTATATATTATGGATTTAAATCTTTAACCCATATACGAGACCAATTAGGTAAAGGTCTTAAATCCACTGGAATATTAACAGGTATGAGCAAAGTTGTAGTTGTGGTGATCTTGATTTGGCTTGGAAATGGCCTCGTGGAGGGGAAAGATTCCTTTCCTCCAGCTTTTCCTCCACTTCCGGCTTCCCCCACAACTCTTCCTCTCCCTCCGCCGCCGCCATTCCAGCTCGCTCCCACTTCAGAAGATGATTTTCGTTATGCGTTGAAGCACTGTAAAAAACACTGCAGATTACGTACCTCGTGGGAAAGGCCACGGGCTTTATACGGGCCTTGGAAAGTCTCTACATTTTACGCTGGATGTTTGGCGAAATGCATGGCCGAGGAGTTATTTAGGGCCTGATTGATCACGTGTATGGCTTTCATGAATGCTTTCTGTGTCCACCAAGTTGTCTATTTTTACGTTGGTTATTGAAGTTTTGTGTTCTCCTCCCTTTATTTTTCCAGTGTTGTATCAGGTAGCTTAAAATGCTTGCCTTTAATGGTTAATGACTGTATTTCTTCTTTCTTTCCTGCCATGGATTTATGAGTTTCTTCGTGAAAATTCCGCAAATCGAATGTGGGAAAAAGACATCCCGAAGATTCTTCACTGAAACTATTACTAATTTCCAAGTGTAATTTTTTTTTATTATGTCAAGTGTCTCATAAATGATATACATGCATTTTGTATTTTTTAAGGATTAAGCTTATACTCTATCCTTTAGCTTATTTAAGATATAGTTATTACTAGCACAACTTGTCAAAGTATTATTCCTATTTATTAAAAAAAAATTGTCTCGTAAATCCTTGCATAGGATGAACTTCACTAACTAATTGGAAGATAAAATGCCAAAACTATAATAGACAATAGAGCAATAAAATAAAAAGATCTAACTATAGAAATTCTTAAACTATTTTTCTTAACCTGCTTTTGTTGTATATGAATTGAGTGAGACTATAAAAAATTCAAAACAAAACTATTTTTATTTCAATTATATTAAAAAAAAAAAATTCTACAAGAGAAAGCATTTTACTTTATAAATATAATTCTCACATGCTAACGTTTTGTTATGTGAAAGTTGGAAGCTTCATATCTTGATCTTCTCACATTCAAAGTAAAGTTTAAAACATTGTGGTTTGCCCTTAAACTTATGTGCTTCAAAAATTATGAAAAAAAAAACTTATATAGTCATACCAAAAAAAAAAAAGTTGTCTCATAATTATACTTTTTTGAGATTTTTATTCTTTTTTAATCTATGGGTAAAAAAATAACATGACAAACTTTTTTTTGCATCACAAATTATATGCTTTCTAAATGTAATCAAGGTTGCTAAATCATAAATAATTAGATTTGAGTCTTAATGAGTAATCATGCAATCAAGTTAATAATGAAGGCACATCTATCCCTTAAAACCTTTTGTAGTGAAACCAATATATATTGGACAACGACCATGCAATGGTTTGTCTAATTAGGCAGTGTACATGTAAGCCTCAACTTGTGGTCCATAATTTGGTCTGTTCCAACTATTTCTATTTCTTTTGATGCTTTATTCCAGAATATTGTCACTTGTAAAAAATAGTGATTGTCCCACATTTATTAATATTTTGGCTCTTTCATATATGTATAGGTATCTCCTCTCTTAATAATCAATTTTAAAGGAAGAAGAAAATTCTTTATAACATAATATCAAGGTTCAAATTAAAGTGTAGTATCTCATGACTTGTCTCTATTTATCACTTGTGATCTAAGTACTTGTGACTTCCTTGAACTTAACATGACAAAACATATTAAAAATAATAGTTATCTCATATTACCAATATCTTGATATGGTATCTTTATTTACACATTTAAAGGAAGTTGGATACTTTCTAACATGATGTTATAAAACTAGGAAAGTGCTACAGTTTGTCAAGTTATGTAATCCATGGAGATTCGGTCCTTGTCTTGGAACTGTCTGGTGATGCACCTAAAGAAGGAGAAGGCTTTAAGTTCCTGTACAGTTTTCTCTAATCACACGTTTGGTTCTTAGCAAATGAAGGAAACGTCTTCACAATCTGAATTTTCGGTGACAGGTACCTGTAAAGGTTTCTTCTCAACAAGCAAGTCTAAATATTTCAACTCCATCAAAGCCGTGGCTTCCCTTCCTCAAAATGGTTGACACCAATCTCAACACCTTTTGCAGCAGCTGTTTCGCCCCGGCCACAGTGGGACACTTACGAAACGCCTGCAAGTAATGGATTTCGCATAACTCTTCTATCTTTAAGGTTTCAGTTTTTGTACTTCAGTTTCTTTGATACAGGATTTCATCTTCTTCAGGTGCATACAGTAACTTCTTGCTGTCCTATCTGATTCATGCAAACATTTGTTTTTTGGATGCTAAATTTCTACTAATTTCACTGTAGTTCAATTGTTGATTCTAGATTGTTTAACTTGGCAATTCAAAGCACAAACTATTCTTTCGAAAACATTTATCCAAAAAGTTGTGTTATAGATATGGCTTTCTTTTCTTTCATTTTCTTCAAATTAATCATTGAGAAAAATAGAGGGCCAAAGTCTCATGCATTGTCTCTTTGTCCATAAGAAAGAGGGTAAAAGAAAAAAAAAGGGGGAATGTTACATAACCATTACATTTTGATTAAAACTAAGAGACATGCTACATAGATAGGTGAATCAAAGCTCTCCACCTATATATTATGGGTTTAAATCTCCAACCATATACAAGAAAAAGCTTTAATCAAGAGTTGGATGGAAGCTGTGGATGACAAAAGTTTGAGTTAATCTTTTTGTTTTTTAAATAAGATAGAGGGAGTATGAAAAATGAGTATTGAATTTGAAATCTTTTAAATAAAAAAAGGCCTGAATGTAATAAGGTCATTCATTATTTCCAAAGCTCAACAGATGGGCATGAGATTAATTAGTGCTTTGTCATGCATCACATTGGAATATAATCACAAGAAATCTATATTCGTAGCCCAACTAAAATTATCCTCATTCTTCGAGAGTCAAAATCAAAACCTTACATGCCATGGATATGGATTCCTTTTTCTTATTTTTCCAAATTAATCATCAAGAATAATAAAGGGACAAAGTCTCAAGCATTGTCCCTTCATCCATGAGAAAAAGGTAGAAGAAAAAATGAATAAATATTATATAATCATCAAATTTTGGTTTTAACTAAGAGGCATGCTAAATTGACATACTGAATCACGCTTCCCACCTATATATTATGGATTTAAATCTTTAACCCATATACAAAACCACTTAGGTAAAGGTCTTAAATCCACAGGAATATTAACAGGTATGAGCAAAGTTGTAGCTGTGGTGATCTTGATTTGGCTTGGAAATGGCCTCGTGGAAGGGAAAGATTCCTTTCCTCCAGCTTTTCCTCCACTTCCGCCTTCCCTTACAACTCTTCCTCTCCCTCCACTGCCGTCATTCCAGCTCGCTCCCACTTCAGAAGATGCTTTTCGTTCTGCGTTGGAGTACTGTAAAAAACGGTTCAGATTACGTACCTTGTGGGCAAGGCCACGGCCTCTATACAAGCCTTGGAAAGTCTCTACATTTTACGTTGGATGTTTGGCGAAATGCATGGCCGTAGAGTTATCTAGGCCTGATTGATCTCGTTTATGGCTTTCATGAACGCCTTCTATGTCCACAAATTTGTCTACTTTTTCGTTGGTTATTGAAGTTCTGTGTTCTCCTCCTAGTATCTTTTCAGTATTGTATCGGGTAGCTTAGAATGCTCCCCTTTAATGATTAATGACTGTATTTCACCCTTTTTCCTTGCCATGGATTTACGAGTTTCTTCGTGAAAATTCTGTAAATCGAATATATGAGGTGATGCAATTCCAAGTGTATTTTTATTTTATTTTATTTTCTTGTGTGAAGTGTCTCGTAAATGATATATGGGCATTTGTCTTTGTGAAGAGGCTAAACTCACACTCTATATTTTAACTTATTTGAGATATAATTATTATGCTCAATTTGTTATTATTTGAAAGGCTTGTCAAAGTACTATCTCTACTTATTAAAAAAAAAAAAAGTGTCTTTGCATAAGATGAGCTTCATTGTCCAATTAGAAGATGAAATGCCAAAACTACAACAGACAATAGAGCAATAAATAAAAAGATCTAATTATAGAAATTCTCAAACTATTTTTCTTAACACGCAATTGTTGTATATGAATTGAGTGAAACAATAAACAATTCAAAACAAAATTATTGTTATTTCAATTATATTGGAAAAAAAAAATTCTACAAGAAAAAACATTTTAGTTAAGAAATATAGTTCTCACATGCTAATGTTTTGTTATATGAAAGTTGAAAGTTTCATATCTTGATCTTCTCCCATTCAAAGTCAAGTTTAAAACATTGTGGTTTGCCCTTAAACTTACGTGCTTCAAAAATTATGAAAAAAAACTTATATGGTCATACAAGAAAAAAAAAAAAAAAAGTTTTCTCATAATTATACTTTTTTGAGCTTTTTTTCTTTTTTAATCTATGGAAGAAAAAATAACATGATAAACTTTTTTTTGCATCACAAATTATATGCTTTCTAAATGTAATCAAGGTTGCTAAATCATAAATAACTAGATTAGAGTCTTAATGAGTAGTCATGCGATCAAAGTTAACAGTGAAGGCACAACTATCCATAGAATAGAATTTAAGTTGCTCACACATCTGTCAAATTGTTTAATATATACGTTCACATGAATTCAGACTTTATCTACTGAGTGCTGTCTGTGGCAATGCTTTCAACGCCGAATATTCTTCTCTACCCATACTTTTGATGCATTCTTGTTGCCGCAGTCCATTTCAGCCCGAAGGCGCAGCTTCGTCCGTGGATACTCCATCTTCTTTTTAGTTACGAGGTCTTTACAGAGCCAGAAAAATGGAGGAAACGAAAGCCAAGTCGCTTCTGCTTCTCTGTTTGGTGCTGGGGGCGTTTGTCAAGGAGTCCGAAGGCTCCTTCAAGAGCTGCTACGAGAGTTGCTTCATTTTCTGCATTATTACACCCAACAATTCCGCTATGTCCTGCCCCTTGAAGTGCCTGAAAGATTGCATCATACCCAGCTTCCCTGTGGGCAGCACCCGCAGAGACAACCATTACTTCTGCAAGCTTGGCTGCGCTGTGTCCTTGTGCTCCAACTTCAGCACCAAAGAAAACCCAAGTACAGTTCTTTCTCTCCGAACAAGTTCTATCTTTTCTTGACTTTGAGCTTATCTTTTGCTTCGTTTCTCCTTGTAGACGAAGAGAAAGTGGATCGTTGCGTGGGTTCTTGCTCGGAGATATGCTCAAGAGCTTGATCATCTCGTTCAAGGAACAAGATAAGCATTTCATTCCAAGAGTTATCGATTGGGGTTTTGTTTGTTTTTTCTTTTTTAGATAAATGGAGATTGTGGAAAAGATGAGTATGAAACTGAGCACGTGTCTACCGACAAAATGTATTTCACATATACTTGAGATCTGTTTGGATTGGAAATTCATTTCGTACACAGACTATGGAGTGCTTCTTGTCCAATACTTCTGAAAAATCACTTCCATGAAAACTGTACCAAACTGATACCTAGCTGTACCTTTTGTCTGAAAGTGATAGTTTAATGTCTTTGATGCCTTACACTGAAGAGTCACGGGTTGGAAGTCAGGTGTTAGGTTGGCACGAACTTATCTAGAACGCTCTAATAATTTACAGATTCAGGGACAAGAAGACGGCGACAATCCACCCAAGTAGTGAAAAAGGAAGACAAAAAAGAAAGAGAAGAAAACAACGGGCACTGAGAATATGATCACGGATTTAGAAATAGGTCCCAAAAAAATCATTAGAAGACAAACTTCAAAGTTGATGATCATTGTGTTCTATGTTGGTAAAACATATCATTATCAATGTAGAACTCATGACTTTCAACACTATTGCATACTAAGAGGTCATTGCTCTAATAGTAACATTGTGCGATAATGAGTAAAAGTGATATATACTTTAAGTTCTGATATCATATTAAATAACTCAAAAAATCTTTCATGCATAACACATAAATGGAAGTAGTCTATAGTTTTGGATGCAAGGAGATATTCTTTAATATGTTAAGAATGACACACCAATTGTTTAAAACAAAGTTTTAAAATAAAATACATATTATCTCTTTATAAATCAATTTTAAAGAAGAAATGAGAATTTTTTTAACAATCAAATTTTCTACCTTAAAACTTGTCATTAAAATATGAGATATCGTATCAAGATTTTGATACTCAAATATTTATTGAGATGTTTTCAATAGTTAGTGTTCCTATTAGCTGAAATCAAGGACTATAGTTTAATCCATATTGATCTCACTAGAAAAGGGACCATGTGATCCCTACATATTGTTAAAAAAAAAAATAGAAGGGACAAGAAGGTTGCTTATTTGTAGTTCCAATCTTCCAAGAGAGTTGCTGGGTGACCCTTTGAGGTCTTGCTTGGACCACGTTGCTACTCATTTCTAGCCCAAAAAAGCAAAAAACAAAACAAAAACAATATCTCTGCCGCAGATCATGAAAGCATTTTTCCCTTGGCAAGCATGATCAAGGCAATATCGGACACTTTTGCTCTGCTTATGGGACCAAAAAGATATCCAACATAAGACATTGTAGTTCAACATATATCCCAGATTTAGGGGGCAACTATAAAATTGTGACCAACATTAAAATGTCTTACAAGCTCCACTTATGCAGTCTGAACCCAAGATTTACCCAAAATGAACTCAACAGTCCTTTCCCGAAGACGAAGACTAGACTGAAAATAAACTAATACAACAAAAAAGGACAGGATTCTTTTTGACTCTTCAACACGGCATGGGGCCTTCGAACTATTAGAAAACTTTCTTCTCAGGAGAAGAAAAGACAGCTACAAGGGCATTTCACGACAGAAGGGGGAACGCCTTTCAATCATCAGAAGCCTTGGGGGAGTTTTCTGGTGTCTTCAAAACCGTAGGCAACTTCCCTTTATGTGCCATAACAGCAGATCGAAACTCTTCCACTATGGAAGCATCCTTGAACTTCAATGCAAATGTAGAAAGACTATCTTTGCTTTCACTGGCACTATTGATGCAGGCAAAGGTGATGCCTTTCTTGTCCATATTTGTGAGCTTCATGTCCGGGTAAAGACTAGCATTCAAGATTAACCTGTAATTTCCTCTGGCTCGCATGAGTATTCGGGCTCTTCCTGTATCGGCTGTGGAGATGTTAACCTTAAGTTCTCCCTTTCCACGTTCCTTCCACCCTCCATCCACAAATTCAAACAACACAGAATCAGCAGTGAAAACTACTTTCTCGTTTTCTTCCCCAGTCTCAACCACAACCTCCTGCATTGGCGGGAAGCCAGCTCCCTCACTCTTTGCAACAGTGGAAGAAGCTCCAGATGGCCCAAAAATGGAAGAACTTCCATTATTAGATAGACCAAGACTAAAAGGCTTGTCGTCTTTCACTCCAAAAAGAGACGCAGCTGCAGTAGCAACAGTAGAGCCATCATTTGAACCAGTACCGAACGAAAATGAAGTAGTAGAAATTCCAGTTCCAGCAAGACCCGTGAAGGCATTCTGGCTGCTCGAAAGCTGTCTAAATGAGCTATAAGGCGCGCCTTCCACACCTGAATTCACATTTTCACTGTTGTCACCTTTGTTCTCTTCATCAACAGTCTTCTCTTCTTTTTCAGGTTCTTCTTTACCTTCCTTTGTTTCAGTAGCCTCAATGCCGATATTGCAGTCCTTGTCCACAGCATTTCCCTCACCCACCGTAGATTCACCCTCTGCCTTATCAATCCTGCTCTCCGGCTGCTTATTGCCCTCTTCTGCTGCAGATTCACCCTCTGTCTCATTACTTCTGTTTTCGGACTGCTTATTCACCTCATCTGCTAAAGATTCACCCTCTGCCTCCTCAGCTCTGCTCTCTGAAAGCTTATTGCCCTCATCTTTTCCATCTCCATTGTCTGAAGCTCTCTTAACATCAGAAGCTTGAGCTTCCTTTGCAGCTTCAGTTGAGGTTGCATTTGACTCCCTAGGAGGAACTAAGTTAATCCCAGCAAATGGGTTGGAAGAGGGGGCTGACGACGTCTGACTTCGTCGAACTTTCACAATTCTTCTTGATGCCAGCACCTCATTGCTAGCCCTCTTGAAAGTTCCAGTCTCTAGTTCCGGAACATCTTCCTCATCCTCGAGATTAACATTATCTTTAGTTAGTTCCCTACCAGCAGACCTCTTCTTTGAAGGTGGAAGGGCTTTCTCTGCATCCCCCATTGAAGAATCAAGTTGAAGGTGGGGTATCTGCAAAAATTATATTTTTCCAAAGACATTATCAACCACAAAAGAAATAACGGAAAATCTACACTGATCTCCCTTGAGGTTCATTGAATTAGACTACTTTTGCTTGATGTTTATAATTAGAAATTAACAAACAAAAAGGAGAAAAAATTTCTGCTAACAGAATCGAACTGGTTGAGATCAAGTCCCCTGATCTAATTTCAGTCTTGCACTTTTTTACTGGAATTACTAGGCATAAAGTTTGACATTCTACCACTTTGTACTGTGATTACTAAGCATAAATTCAAGGTTCGGGTGCAATTCAAAACATACAAAACACAATGTATTTTTTTAATTAAACTTTACCTAGAAAACTCACCTTACAAAACAAAGCATTTCTAGCAATCAGACAATAAAATTTTGTATTAAAAATAAAATAAAATAAAAAATAACTAGAGTGCTCGTCTTTTAGCATATTTGGTATCCAAACCTTTAATCTCGAATCAAATTCGCTAGCTGAAATGAAAGGCTTCACCCTTATACTCTACATTCCTAATCAAACAATCCACGACACCATGAAGGAATTCTAAGCGTGTGCGCATAAGAACTGGAATATGCATTTGATTAATTTAAAAGAAAAGAAAAGGCTACAAACGTCATTCTAACCCTTTTCACCAGGACAGGAAGAGACATAAGGAACAATAATGGCCTTTCTCATGCGAGACATGGCAACAAAAGTGACTATTAACTATGTATATTTCAAACAACGACATCACATGAGATAAAGTTAAAAGGCTGGATCTTCAACTTTACCAGTGGATACCAAATATTCCAAATGACCTGGGTAATATTTATTTCTCCAAATGAAAAAGCAGATCATCATACACTTGATTAATTCTCAGAAAATTCAAGGCTGAAGGAGTAAAATGCGTATGAAAAAGTTGCAATGGCTTAAGAAGAAAATCGCTTTCCGTTTCTCTTCTTTTCCCTTGATCATTTTACCAATCAAATGGAGAACTTTACATAGAAACACTTAACAACAAAAATGAAATTATGTTGTCGAATTTTTCAACCCAGTAGCCTCTATAGGTTTCTGTTCTCAAAGATGTCTTTATTCATTTAGCTCCAACTTGTCTCACGATATGAATAAAAGGGCATGCAAAACATAAATATTATCGAATTCTGGAGTGTGAGAATAAAATCAGGAATCCCGTCTTTCACTTAGTAACATCCACAAAAAGAGCCACAAGGATATCTCAACATTATAAATCCGCACAATTAGACTATTTCCAGAGCACACACCAAAACCCATCAGTGCTGGACTACGTGTAGACATTGTAAAAATAATAAAATAACAAAAAATGCACAACTGTAATCATTGGACAATAAAGTAAACAAATGAATATCTTTTCCGCAATATGAACGATTTTATTCTAATTTCCGCAGCTACTTGGTTTTAATACCTACAAAGACATCATACACAGACTCAACCATTATAACATATACCCTGCACCACAAATTTGACATCTTTGTAGGAACAATTAGGACCAAATTCATGCATCAACTACCACAATGAGAGCCTTCAGCTCAGCATGTAGTTAAATTGGAAATTTAGTTCATATGCAATCAAGTAAGCATGCTAGTGTAAAAGGTAAAAATCAATTAAACAGAAGAATCATGGAACCTTCCCAGGATTTGTTCAAGTTCTTCAAAGGAAAAATGTTTTCCAAACTTGAAACTAGGTATACAAAAGCAAAGAAAAGCAGCATTGCCAAGGTGGCCACTTAACATGACCATTGTATTGACATTTTCCTCTTCTTATACCTTATTAGGCATCAGAGACGTAAAACGAAGAAAGGAACTTCCCCTGCAAGCCAATTGCTACACCATTCAAATCTAAAGCCACAAAAACATTTCACGTTTGAACCTTTCTTCATTAAACTTCCCTGAACTAATAGCCATGCATTTGAAAGTGGCTTTATGAAGTATTAAATAACAAAAGTCCTACTACATTTCAGCAAGAAAATGAAATATGAAAAGATGAATATAATGATCACCATCAATTTTAAACGCCAAACCAGTGAAAAAAAGGTTGCCGTGAAAGTGAGCAAGTTGGTCCACAGTGAGTAGGCACGGAAAAGCAAACAGAAGCTACCATACATGTCCATCGTAGCAGAGCATGATCTAGGTAGCAAGGTAAAAACAGAAAACAGTAAAAGCCATCACGGTATTGCATACTGCTCCTTGGCAGGAAACAAAAGCAAACGAAAACCAGAGAGTGGATTGCAACCCTGAAAAATATACAGGAAGTAAGGCATTCAGAACCCAACCGCTACAGTATCCAATAGGAGCCAAAGTAACATCACATCTTCGAGTCTGGCCTTTTGACCGTGCCCCAACCATACAAATCCAACAACCAAGTGAAAACAAAAACCAAAGCAAATAAAACCAAGGTGAAAACGGACTATGGACGGGCAATATCTAATGCTCCGTAAAACGCTATTGAAACGCCAAAAAAGTAAAGAATATTATTAACACAAAACTATTAATACAATAACCATGTAGAAACCAACCGAGAAAATCCTAAATCTACGTCTCCGTTGAGCTCGGTTCTTATTTTCTTGTCAAGCCAAACCCAAAACAGTACAAGATAATTTCTTTCCATTCTTTATTTTCAGTTCTTCCACCGACCAAGCAAAGACTAAGACCCAAAACCTCCCAATTAAAAAGAAAAGCTAAATCATTACAAAATGGGGCACCAGCAAACACCGGGAAACCAGAGAAAAACCCTAGAAGCACGCAAATACATACGGTTAAGAAAGAACAAGAAACAAGAATGAAACAGATACACCATATTAGAAAGAAAAGCTAAATCTTTACAAATGGGGCAGCAGCAAACATGGAAAAAGCAGAGAAAAACCCTAGAAGCATGCAAACACATACAGTTAAGAAAGAACAGGATACAGGAACAAATCAGACACTCCAAAACCACGAAACACGATTAGTTCATACGGAAACAGAGATACACTGAGAGAAGGACGTTGGAATTACCAAGTACCGGAGAGAAGCCGAGAGCAAAATCTTCAAGGGAAGAGAAAAGTGTGGGTTCAGAAATGTCGACAGACCAGAATTACAGAACAGTATTCAATTGTCCAAATGATTGGATTGCAGGAGTTTGGGAACGGAAGGTTCCGAGGGTTTCGTCTTCCCCTTTTGCAGTACAGCTGCAAAGGGACTCTTAATTGTGCACGGCGATGTCGAATGAAGGATTCCCGACCTACTGTTTCTTACAACTCTGCGTGTTACTGTGACCAAAAGGTGACACGTGCAATCAGGGATAGAATGATCTCCGGGAGCTGGGCTGATTTAGGTTTTAAGCGGGTGGGGAACCGGGTTTCGGATTTTGATCGTCGGACTTGCCGATGTGTTCGTCCAGGAACTGGGAATATATGGGCTGAGAAAGGCCCATGTGGCTCGAGACGATCTCGCTCCTGTTCGGAAAACGCACGTGTGCTTCTTCTTTGTTTTATACAGGAAATTTTATGCGGACCAAGTAATTATGGATAAAGGGCTAGAATTCGAAACCCTCCAATTTCCTTTTAAAAAAAAAAGGAAAACAAGATGTTAGACATGTCACTACTACTCCAAAATCAGCCTTATGTGGTTGTAGGCCTGATTCCATCCCTTTTCCAGGCCCAAATGCTAAATGGGCTGAGCGTAATCAGGAGTAGACGAGGCAATCAAAATTGAAATTGTATCATGGCAACTCACGGAGTCTGTTTAAGAGAAAACGAACAGGATGAATACATCATTTACAGAAATGTTGGCCAATTCTTGAAATGAAAACTGATTCCTTATCGATGTTTTGTACCCAATAATTTAAGGAAGACAATTCCCTTGTGGGTTTTTGTTTTATTCTCTTTTTATTTTTTAGTTTTATCCAGACAATATGTTTATTTGACCACCAAAGACGATCCATTTGTCATGAGGAGGAATACAAACACACGACTAAGCACAACCACTACCACTAGGAATTTGCAAATCTTATTCAGGAAACAAGGATAGGAATATCCACCACTTCGACAACGCTCACATATAGAATATTATTAATAAAATGTATGTTTACAATCCAAAGTCAATATAAGAGAATTCCCAGAACAGACAAGGGAACTAAAAATATCTAGAATTTGAACAAGCGAAAAAAACAAAAAATCCTGGTGATCCTCACTAGTTCAATTTTCTCTACATTCACAATGGCGCTAGATAAAAAATTTTGAAAAAAAATATCGAGATGTCGTACTGATGTGCTAACCAATATTCCTTATCAGATCCATACAGCTGGAACCTACTGATGTGGCGTAAGCACTGCCAACAGAAAAGGGAGAATGAAGTCAAGATAAATCCACCCAATCTTTATCAAAATTAGTTTCATAAATAATTATGGCAAGACAAATCAAGTTCTCATATCAACATTGCTATATTACAGGAATTCGTGTTGACCATATGATATCAGATATATCTAGCAAACATGGCTAGCAAACACAAGCCACAGACAGTACTATTCAGTTCCTAATAGGTAAAGCATACTAGTAGGAATAACAACACAGACGAAAATAGCACAAACTAGCAAAATAATAATTGCAATTAGTAAATAGTTATAAGGCTAGATCTAGTAGATATAGGAATAGTCCAAAAAGAAAAAAAGAGCAAGTTGTCGAAATTGGCGTAAGAAATGGCACTTTAGAATCAATTAATCACCAGATACAAAATTGGATTTTACACTTGCCCAACCAATTGCTTTTAGGCTGATGGGGTTCCTTCATTATTCGTACCCCACTCTTCGTCAGCCTCGTTACCATTAACGAGTACTGCGCCATCTGTTGAATCAGCATCCACAACAACAGCCTCCTCTTGGCTGCCTTCTTCTCCATTATGCTCCTCAGCTCCATTATGCTCCTCAGCATTCTGCTCGTCTCCATTCTGTACCAATAATCACAAAAATATTAAACAACACTAACAACAAGATCCATACTTTACAAGAAAATCACAACATAGTTCACATGGTTAAGAAAATACGAAATACCAAAACACTGTAAGCTTCAATGTGGCAAGAAAAGTATGATGTTATATGCATTAAACGAAGCCAAAGATATTTCCACTTTAAGGAAAATAAACGATATAACCAGAGTATACCTCCTCATGATCTGCCTCCCCATTTTCAAGGGGTTCCTCAGTATCCACTTGCATGTTTCTGAAAGCCTCCACAAGTGTAAGATGTGATCTGTCGGCGTAGTTTACATATTCATGTGCAGGAGGATAAACACCCCTGAAAAGCAATCAAAAGACGGCAGTTAACAAATGAAATCATTTTTCAGGTCGCAGCCTATAGAAAGATAAATAAGAATGTCAAGGAAAAATCATACAACAAAGTAAATTATAAGTATCTAAATGCTTATTAGTACCTTGTCTCTGCCACTTTGGATTCAACAGATAGCGCAACTTGCCAATCTTCAAACAAATTAGGATATTCCTCAGGATCAGCCAAAGATTCAGCAGCTTTTGCATTAACCTGCATATAGCGAGAAAATGTTTGAATAATCTACATGATTATACATTCGAAAAGAAATATGTACATAATTATGAATAGCTTTTAGCATTACGCCAGACTTTACCTCAAGCAGTTTCAGAGATCCAACATATTACACCTTTTACCCAAAATTTTCATTACAAAAATATACAGAAACAAATAGGTGAAATACGGTACCTTATTGAGGTCCTTTCTCCAACTTGCAACTATCTCTGAGACCTTGCTTGGAAGATAAGATCGTGCCATCAAGGCAGCCTCAGGAATCCGATTGCTGCAAAAGATTAACATCATGCATCTGCGTTCTCATGTTTCAAGATCTAAATTAAAATTCAAAAAGAGAATAGTAATATACCTATCCAACAACAGCTGTAGGCACTCTTCCAATTTACCCAACATGAATAAGCAAAGGAATGCGACATTGTTCTTCCCCTGTTCCTTAGCAAGGGAAGCAAGTTCTGATATTCCTTCAGCATCACCCAAAGAAGAATAGAGCAGCAACAATCCACTCAAGTCCATTGCACGCTTTAAACATTCCTCAGCCATTTCCAACTGCAATACTCCAAGAAAAGCAGAATGCGCACTAAGTGAAACATCTAATTGGAAACAGACATTTTCAGGATATATTTCTTGAGAAGTTCGGCTCACAAAGCAATATATGCAACAATAAGAAAAATGGTGTCCAGAATCCACAACAGAAAAACGAATGGCATAGCATCTAACAAAAGACTGCTAAAAGCAAATGTGAGTGAAGATTATCACATTTCTCAGAAGATTAGATCAGCACGATTTTTCAAGCCAAGGTTAAAGTTGTTATTGACAACAACTATAGCAAAAGGTGTCTTTTTTTTTCAAAATTGACTACTTAAATATTGAGACAAGTTGCAACTAAGTCATTTGAGGAGAAAAGCACCGTTCAGGAATTTTTCAACACTAAAATCTATCATTCAGATCTGGGAAACCGAAAAACAGAAACCAATGCATATTTCTCATGTAGAGCTATTCTGGTCAGATAACAAAAGGTTTATTCTGAGATAAATCAACACCTTTCCAGTGGACATAGCTAATTCTCCCAACTGCTTCCATTTAGATTCACTCTCCACTTCTGAAGCAATACCCTGCACAAATAAATATTAAAATAAAAAATAAGACTTCTGTAGAAGTTGGTAAATCAATATATCACCCCCCAAAGGAAACATAAATGTTCAAATGCTCAAGCAACGTGCCTTCCCTTCTTTGCAAAGAGTGGTAGATTCAGTCTCTCAAGGCTCATATCACCTCAATGACACAATTGAATTGACTTACCTTAGCAACCTCTAATCTGCCAAGCTGTATGGCTAGCTCAAATCTGTAATCAGGGTCAGTGGCTACTTCGAGAGCATCCTCTATCATTCCACGTGATTCCAAGAAACGAGCCACACTATCAATAAAAGGAAAAAAAATCAGCATGATTTAGTCCTCGAACTTTCACATATATCAAAAATAATCAAATTCTAATAATAAATTTTAGAACCAAACAGATCTTAAAGTGAATAATACTGGCCATGATTTCAGATTTCCAGAACATATAAGTCACAGAAACATAAAGGATATACCATAATAATATACGATAGAGCATCCAAAGTCCACAGCATGTAATTAAGCATTGAGACCAGAAGTAGTGTCAAGAACCTAATACCAGATCTAAATAATAAAGTACACTTCAAGGATCTAAAAGAAAATATAGCTCTCCCATCCAGATACAAACAGAAATTAACACCATGGGTTTCAAAAGCATTGAACCATAGACAAAGGCTTCAGTTAGGGGTTAGGTGTGAGTATACATGGCAACGGCGTGAGTTTGTGTGTGTGTTTGCATGTCTGTACAGAGAGAGAGAGAGAGAGAGAGAGAGAGAGAGAGAGAGAGAGAGAGAGAGAGAAGCAAAAGATACATGCAATAAACAATAGTAATTGCCATTTCTTCAAAGTAACCATTGTGAATCAGTTTTTACAGAAATTTTGCACTAAAATGTCTTTTGGCCTTTCAAATTAAACACAGGACCGTCCAGGTAGCAAATGTCAAAAAAAAAAAAATATGAAAATAAAAAGAAAGTTGCCATTTATCATTTGCAAGCTCTATACGCACCTATTATGATGCTCTTTAGGAATTGAAGGTAAAACTTCACTGGCCCTTTCCAGGTCACCACGCATCACAAGAGTCTTATACTCAATCAAGCTGACAAGTAAGGTGTACCCCATAACACTGCAAGACCAATTAGAATAAATAAGAAAAAGTAAACAATGAAGACAGAAGCTAGAAGACTTCCATGAACAGAACCCAAAACCCTACTTACTTGAACTCTTTGTCAATTAGATACACTCGACTTTGTGCAGCAAGATAACCCAACAAGTACATAGGCCGGTCCAAATGAAACATTGTGGTTACCTAAATGAACAAAGAAATATCAAGATGGCCCTCTCGAATTCATGGAAGGATATTTGAACATGGAAAAAAAAAAAAAAGAAGCTCAAGCCAGGTATAGACAGTATACAATACCTCACCACCAACACAGTAATTCAGCCTCCACGATGAGTTGTTATAAATAAAGCAATCTCCAACCCATATACCAGTTCTGACCCGTTCATTGACTTCATGAAGTAGCTCAAAGGAATCCTCAACACCTTGTTCATCTACGGGTCTTCCACTATCCAAATAAGAAGAAACCACATCGCGCTGCAATATCAAGAAAGGTCAGATCGAGCATGTAATGAACTACATGAAACCACACACAAATAGCAGAAATGTATATATCTAGTGCAAAAAAATTAAAAAAAGCTGAACTTGCTTAATCAAAAACTCATTAAATTGATCCTTACATTGTACTTCAGGATATAGAATGAAGAATCACTTGCAATCGCCACTAAATCTCCGCTATCAGCCCAATAGAGGTTCTGATGAATTAATATGAAAGAGTGAACCATAGGATGCATTGTAGCTGAGAAAAAGGGAATCTAATAAACATCTCAAGTTATTGTGTTGCTTACTTTCACATTAACATCAATGCGGCGAATCAACCTGCATTCAGCCCAATCATAGAAGCAAATAAAATCATTTGAGCACATAGCCAGTAAGGCTCCCCCATAAATACGCTCAGCTGAAAATGTTGGACGAACACTCCTCTTTTCCTGATACATGCAACCTTCATTAAACTCGACACATATTCAAATAAAAATAAAAAATTGGAAATTGATATGTATCAGATCACTCAAAATGAACCAGCATATGTGATCTAACACCTGGATAATTGAGTCAAATATTAAAACCCTGTCAAAAACTTTGGCAGATTTCCATGAGTTTTCCCCAATCCAAAGGTAAGATATATATTATTGGCATTGCAAATATATTTTGCAACTACCCATCAAAATTTTCAAGGATCATAATTTGCTGTGAAGGAAATGAAACCAACAACCAGCTTTTCAGGAGAAGCAAGAAATTAGTAGTGAAAAGAACTCAGAAGCTTCCAATATCTCACTGGACACGGCAACAAACCTGGAAGTTTTTGCTGAAAATCTTAACCTTTGACGTGCTTTCTCTAACTGCATATTCTCCATCTGTTGACCATACAAATTCCAAAGCCGAACCGAATGACCTGTTTCTCCATGCCAAAGCTGTATAGATAATGTACTCACCATCTCCACATACAACTACAAACCTCCCATTGGGGTTGTGCTTTAAGCTCTGAGAATAGAATAGTAAACAATAAAGTCAACACAGATGTAGATTGAGACAACCAATTTATGAAACATTTGCAACAACATTTTAGTAACAATCTTTCTTTACATGTACACAATTCACAAATTGCAAAAAACGATTGACATGAATTACACCAGGACAAAGAGAAAAAAATTTCACAACACAGCGTCAAAATTCACTTGTTATGTTGTCGTTTTCTCTTACCACTGCAAAAATGCTAACTAGTTTGGCATTAAGAAACCCATTTTTCATTCCTGCTGAAAGAAGCAATCTTGTCACTTGGAACAAGCAGCAATTCTTTCTAGCAGAAATATGACAGCTAAAATCAACTTGTTAACTGCAGTATCATAACTCTAATCATTATTTAAATAATAAGCAATTAATTCTATGTCAACGTCACTAGACAAATGGAGGGCAAAGAAGCAAAACGTTCAGATATTCAAATAATGAAATAAAATGTGATCTTGGAAATCAAATACTAAACACTAAAAGAACAAGCTACCAATAAAGCTATGGAACAAGAAGCCAATCCAACTAAATGCCATAAATTTAATTAGGGTTATACTTAGCCAACACTTGTCAACACAACAATTTCAGAATTTCACTATTTTGTTCCCAGAACATTATGAGTAATCCCAACTTGATCCATCCGAATCAGACCATAACATCAGCCTAAAACACTAAACACAAGCATGGAAGAGAGCTAAATAGCTCTTTAGAAAGTAAGATCATTTAATCAGATAGGACACCAGTATTTACTGCCATCACAATTACACGGCAGAGAAAGAAGAAACAAAAAATGCATAGACAGAACGAAGGAATCATGGAATCATTTGAAATGGGACCAGAAGGATGTCACCTCACCTGTGGGTAAAGATCACAGGTTCCCAACTCCTTAACAGCCAAAGGCAACCTTTCTCCGTCAGCAACCTGAAAAGGAAAGTAAACAGAGAAGTTAAGAGTGTTAAAAAAGGACAAAAAAAAAATTCATTTTTCTTCGTAAGTCCACTTGATGGACTAAACCAGGAGAGCAATTGTTTCAGACCTCCATATCTGCCCCAACACTCTTAATGTTCACAGTTTGAATTTCGTTGTGCTTAGCCCAAATGATTTTTCCACTGTTGTCCATACTAGCTACAGGTTCCTCCCGACCAAGTTTCACCATAATGGTTCCTTCATCATAACCAATTACAACCCTGAGGAGTGAAACAATAGTTACCAGTTTAGCTAAAAGAACAAGATGAGCACATAGTACATACAATTCTGAAAGGTACAATCAACTTCTTAAAAGTAACAGCAAAAGAGTTCCCAACAAAACAACACATACAATTTTTAGTATTCAAAATAATCAATTCAAGAAGAAATAAGGAAGGAAACAAATAACGATTCAAAGGATGCCTCTCACATTCTCTAAGCAAATAAGGAAATAAGATCTGACTTCCATTTTTTAGGACCGTGTACACAACATCCAAAGTACTTCAAACTTAAAGTTGAAACAACAATGATACTAGATTCAGAGAAAAAATCTACTCAAGAAACTTACCGACGTGAACTTTTCATGTATCCAACAGCCCAAACTCTTTCAAGACCGTAATTTAATGTGTTTTCAAGCCTGCAAGGAAATGAGATTGTTTTATGCGTCAAGAAATTGAGGCTCAACTGAACTCCGTAAAACTCAATCAAATATTGCTAGGATTTCTATAAGATAAAAAAGGAAATATATTATGGAGGAAACTTACTAAATGAAAGGGAAAAAAAAAGGATGGAGAGAGGAACAAGGATAGACGAATAGAACACAAGAATGATTCTACTTTATAAATTTCAACTTTGTGTCAATTCTGGCTCAATTTAAACCTGGAATTGCAGCTCAGTAATTATCATCAGAGATAACAGATGTTAATAGTCATGCCCGATCTCACCAAAAACAGAATAATAGGTTCTCATGTCCAAATAAGAAAGACAGCAATTAGTGGAAGTTCAACCAGCATCACTGTAAAGCATTCACAATTCACCGTAGCATCTTCATAACAGGATATTGTATCATACTGTCACCAAGAAATATTCGGGAATGGAGGGAGGGTAGGAAGGAAATCTTCAGAAAAATAAATTCAGCAGTTGTTTCCAACAAATTATCTAGAACAACCTGGTGGACTCAAATTTCAATTCAAAACCGTACATCATAATATAAAAGGGAAATTTATGAGAAAAAAAACTTCTTTTTTACGAGAAAATTTAAGTCTTTAAAAGAAAAGAGTAGAAAGGAGAATCTCAGGCCATGCCAGTTTCAAAGAAAAATTAAGAAAATGTTGTACAAAACAAATTACCTATAAGTGGTAGAATGCCATATACGAACTGTCCCATCTTCAGAACCAGTGATTATTATTGGAAGTTCGGGATGAAAGCATACTGCAGAAACATTATGCGTATGGCCCTCTAGCGTCTGGACACAGCTTTTGGTCTGATAGTCCCACACCTGCTTTCAACAAGATTTATTCACACATTGTTCCAGATAATTGTACATGTATTTAATTTGAAATATCATGAGAAAGGAAAGGAGCAACCAATGTACCTTAGCGGTGTGATCATCAGAACCAGTAATCAGATAAGGTTTATCACCACCAGTAAAGTAATCAACACAATTAACACCTTTCTGATGGGCATCCAATGTAAAATTTGGGTCTGGGGATCCGAGATTCCAAATCTAGGAGTGCAAAACCAGAGAATTATAAGCATAATCGGACCAGATATGGAAAACTTACCAGATAACTACACCACTGACTATCTCATTGTACCTTTATGGTGCGATCAAGAGATGCACTTGCAAATGTATTGGTGTCTTTCGGATTAAATGTCACTTGCATCACATAATGGGAATGCCCCTCAAAAATCTGAGTACATGCCCAACCTTTCTCCCAATCCCACAGCTTTATAAGCATATCATCAGATGATGACAGCACATATGGAAGGGTAGGATGGACAGCCACACACCTAATGTAATCTGTATGTGCCTCAAATACTTTAACCTTATCCATAGTGTTGTAATTGTATACACGAATAAACATGTCATCAGCTCCAGCAACAACCCACTGCTTGCGAGCTATAAACTTGGCTGACCTAACTGCGATTACAGATATCACTTTAGAACCCTAATTAAATTCACAGCAAGAACTAGAACTAGTAAAATGTCATATCAGTTACCTGGCAACTCTGTGACCTCAAAAGACTTAGCCATTGTCTGGTGCATTGACAGGGAAGTTTAAGTTAGACATAAATGCTTAAAACCCTCCAAAGAACTAACATAGAAAGCAGTTAAAAACAACAACCTCAAACTCCTACAGCTGGTAATCGACTCAATCCATTGTAAGGAATGAAAATCAAGCACCTTTTTTTCAGCTTATTTTAAGAATATGAACCGACATAAACCATGTCTCTTTGTTAGAAGATAAAACGTCTCACAGGCCATGGAATAACACATACATTCAATGCAGCATATCAGTGATTAGATGAGTATAGCAATGCATTGTGTCTTTGCATGTGTTGAATGTAGAACATGAACAGTAGAAAGAAGATTTCTTGCTACTTCCAGTCACTCCAATGTCTAAAAACATTTGAGGACATCAGAGGCCCTATAATATATGCCTTGGTGACATCAACAAGCAGCCTCATTTTCACCATCCTATTCGACCAAAGACATAAAAAGTGTGCTGGAAAATCAATCGAGAGAAACAATCACACTGGCACGTGCAGACATGTGCACACATATATAATGAGAGTGAGTGAGAGAGAGAGGTTGCCACTTATTTGTCACATATCAGCAATGATAGGGGACCAAAGCTGAACTACAACACTAACTGGCACTAGTTTAGCAAAAGCACTGGGGTTTCCATCATCATTGAACCCATAAGAAAAGCCCCGGAGGCATAGTACAGAAGTGAGAGGGAATCAAATAGGCAGTGAGGGACACTATATGAGGATTTTATAAGCAAATCACTTCACATAATCATCACAAACTTCAAAATGGTAGTCCACATCATACATGCATGATGCGCTATGACATCCCTATGACATAGTATATATTGGTTGCATCCCCTTCCATAGTGCCTCATTGGGATAGCATGGTCTTCTGCAGGTTCTGGATCCCTATTAAATGCATTATCTTCTTTCCTTTATGTCTACGGGAGTCCTTCTCAGGGCAGACTCATGAGTCTGTGTATTCAGGACCGTGATATTTGACTACTCAGGTTGTGTAGTGCTTCAACCAATGAAGCAGGAGAGAGAAATACAAAAACGTCCAAATAAAGTAAATTCGTCACAACTTCTTGTCACTACTGGATCTCAACCCATGGCTACAACTAGCAGCGAAAATTCTAAAAAGGATTAAAAAGAGAACAAACGGGTATCAGTTTTAGTTTGTTATCATTACTTATTATCCTAATACTCCCATACCTGTGATTGGTAGTTCCAGATACACACGGTTCCTGAATACAAGCTCGCTAGAATCCTGCAATAACAATTGAAAGAATTAAATTTCAGTAAAAAATATTCTCCGAAAATGTTTCATTACATCCTGTAAAAGCGTTGTTTTGAATTGCCAGTGACTTTCTTTGTCACTAAATTTTCACTCCAGGATACTTTGGAAAAGAATTTGACAACGGCAAAGGCAGGAAACGTAACATGGCTCTACCACCAACTATTTTACCATGAAAGAACATAAAAGAGTCATTGTTTTTTAAATGAAACGAATATTTATACAAAGAATTAAAGTTAGAAGATTAAATTTACCATGGTTCTGTTGGATGCAGATCCACAGACTTTACTCTCTCTGACCTTTGAGCAAGCTTTCTCTGATCCAAAGATCAAAACAACATCGTTACGCAAATAATCAAGCAATTTCAAATCCAGAGTCTGATTGGTCTTCTTGGTTCAAATATCGAAAAGAACATTTCTCCGCCACGAGACAGAGAACACTACAATTCAGAAGAGTATGAAACAAAACTTCAGAAGTTGAGATCTAATTTCACAGTACCTTGATTTCGAGTCTGAGAGGCTGCAAAGGCGAGCACCACAAAAGCATTAACCAAAAAAAAAAAAAAACAGAAGTCAGTTTGCAACTTAGCATCAGATCTCATAAAAAACTAAGCTGCCTAATGAATTCTAAGTCTCACATTCGAATTAAAAAAACCAAAAACAGTTTGAATTACATTCAATCAACAACTTAATTCGAAATTAACATCAAATCGTAGGGTTATTGTGCCAGATCTAAGCTGAAGTGAAGTGCGAAGGCCTTTCACAAATGAAATCACAAGTGGAGAACGCTCACCATTCTCGCGGATTAGAGAAGAAAATGCCCTCGATCGGAATCACGAAACGAGAGATCGAAATCCACGAGCCTGTAGATCGCGACAGAGGGAGGGGAAGAGAGAGCAGTGAGACGGGGGTTTTTGGTGCTGCTGTGTAAAAATATTACGCTTTGTAGTTAAGGGAGTTTGATTGACGAAAATGCCAACGCTGGGTTTATTCTTTTGCGGGATGGCGCTCGGTAAGATGGAGGATTTGCTGGTGGATCTGAAGATATGTTAGAATGGACGATCAGGATTGGAAGAGGATTTGCCACGTTGACAAATCGGGGCCCACCTGTGGGACTAAATAGTCAGAGCGATTTAAGATCTTGCCCAGGATGCAATCGGCCCAATGAGCCATATTATCAAAGGTTTGTGTTTGCGGGGAGTGTAATCAAAACTTTAAAAAATTCCAAAATTTTAAGAGTTTTGTAGGATATTAATTTTTTCATTACATGCACTTGCTTGTGAGTACTTGTTGTTAAGGGGCGGGCCCTGGCGCAGTGGTGTTTTTTTTTAATATTTTTTATATATTTTTATTACAAACGGACGCACCCGGGTGCATGAGTTATAACTAAATGCATTTAGTTATACTATATTTATTAAATAAATCACATTCATTTAGATTTAGATCTACAAAATATAACACATCCGATTAAATTATAAAACAATATTGTATATAAGCAATGTCTATGTATTTAAAATATATATATATATATATATATATATATATATATATATCATAAGCCTCACAACTAAAGCTTAAAAGTCACAAAACATTTAAATTAACTAAGCCATTATATCATGTCAAAATATTTAAAAAATAATTAAAAATATATTCAAGGGTTGAAAAGTCTTTTTATTTAAGCTTTACTTCAATAATCTTATATTATGGTATAAGACTCATTTTACATACATTTGTTAACACACCAAACTTTGTTGGGTTCAAGGTCTCGTGACAATGAACAATATTAACTTGAATTTTAATACCGTGTCAAAATGTCTAAAGATCTAATTTAAAATGTAGTTCAAAATGTTATAAAAACTTTTTTTCATTGGAGTTGTAAAACTCTAATGCCATGAAGCATATTCAATGTGATACAAAAAAACACACAAAGTTAAATGATCGACTTTGAACATCACATTAAACATAAAACTAGCAAATGCTTCTTAAAAAGTTGAAACTATAACTTTGGTCATGCTTGCCTTAAGAATAATATTCTTATATTTGTGTATTGTATATTATGTTCTATATATAAAAGTGTTTCAAAATTTAGGTATGTTGTGTATATGTTTATAATAGTTTATTGTATCCCTTCTATGTAAAAGTATTACCATGTCTTCGAAATCAACTTTAAGGTTAAAAGTAACCAATATTAGTCATGGAAGTGGCATTCTCTATTCTTTCTAATTAAGATGTTGGTTAGATAACTAATCTAAGGACCGACAAGTAATAAGTAATATACATATATATCCTTTTCTCGATATTGTGTTTGCCTCCTTATTTTCCATCTCAATTTTTTTTTTCTAATAAACTCGAGAAGTTTTAATCATTATTTTGTGGCAATGGACGTGGCACACCCTAATGATTGGTATAAGACTCATTTTACATACATTTGTTAACACACCAAACTTTGTTGGGTTCAAGGTCTCGTGACAATGAACAATATTAACTTGAATTTTAATACCGTGTCAAAATGTCTAAAGATCTAATTTAAAATGTAGTTCAAAATGTTATAAAAACTTTTTTTCATTGGAGTTGTAAAACTCTAATGCCATGAAGCATATTCAATGTGATACAAAAAAACACACAAAGTTAAATGATCGACTTTGAACATCACATTAAACATAAAACTAGCAAATGCTTCTTAAAAAGTTGAAACTATAACTTTGGTCATGCTTGCCTTAAGAATAATATTCTTATATTTGTGTATTGTATATTATGTTCTATATATAAAAGTGTTTCAAAATTTAGGTATGTTGTGTATATGTTTATAATAGTTTATTGTATCCCTTCTATGTAAAAGTATTACCATGTCTTCGAAATCAACTTTAAGGTTAAAAGTAACCAATATTAGTCATGGAAGTGGCATTCTCTATTCTTTCTAATTAAGATGTTGGTTAGATAACTAATCTAAGGACCGACAAGTAATAAGTAATATACATATATATCCTTTTCTCGATATTGTGTTTGCCTCCTTATTTTCCATCTCAATTTTTTTTTTCTAATAAACTCGAGAAGTTTTAATCATTATTTTGTGGCAATGGACGTGGCACACCCTAATGATTGGCCTTGCATCAAACTCACAAGCAACGATTCAGTGACAACACTAATCATCTCAGACATAGAGTAATATTGTGTTTCAATTGAAAATCTAGTCACAATCGTACATGTGATTGGCCATTACAACTAATTTCTATGGGAGGTGAAAGGAACAGGTCCTTCTTGTTCCCATTAGCCGCGGCACTTATCTAAATCATACAATTTATAGAAGTCATTGAGTCTTCCTCTTCAAAGCACACAGCATATAGTACAGTAGAAATAGCAGCAACAGCAGCAAATGACTTTATTCCTTCAATTCTTCCTCCTGAACTTTCACGTTCAACTCTAAGCAATGTTAACATTGATCAGAACCGCCCCACTGTCACACCCAAATGCAACCCTGTAAGAAAAAGGCGTATCAGTAAGCAGCAAAAGGAAAAAAGACAAAAACACACGGAAAAGGGTCAACACTCTTACTGTTTTGATCCTTGCTTGAATCCAACAGCCCAAACTCTTCCACGATCATAGTTCAATGTAGTCTCAAGTCTGCAAGATAACAAGAATTGTTTAGACGGTTTGAAAACGAAAGACAGAATCAAAAGTTTCTAAAGTCCTAGTTCCAAATGTTACCTGAAGGTGTTGGCATCCCATATGTAAATAGTCCCGTCCTCGGAGCCTGTGATAACTATGGGCAGCTCTGGATGGGTACAAACTGATGTAACATTGTCCTTGTGACCTTCCAGCGTTTGCAAGCAACTTTTGCTTTCATAATCCCACACCTGTTATTATAGATATATTCAGTGAGTACAATCGAAATGTGACCCACAAGGCTTAAAAGGATTGGTGATTTGGTTACAAACCTTGACAGTAAAATCATCAGAACCAGTAACTACTTTTGGTTTATCGCTGCCTGTGAAGAAATCAATGCAATTGACACCCTTTGAATGGCCTTCTAGCGTAAAATTTGGAGCAGAAGAGCCAACGTTCCATACCTATAAGAGGAATTATTTATGGAGTCATAATTAGTAGTAGAGTCAAAACAAGAATTTTGTCAGTTAAGACTTTTCTCTAATTGTCAATAAATATGAGGTTTTGAGAATCATTATGTACAATGTTCTTTGATGAGCCATTACAATGATCAAAAAGAGATGACTATTAGAAAAGGAGAAGTTTCTGATGTCAAATAAAAAATAAATCACTAATGCATGGATGCAAAAACGGCTTAATCAAAAAGAATAAAATTCTCTGTATTTTTTGTACTTATTTGTATGTAATTTTGTTGTACGATTAAAGTTAATCTCCGAACAAGAGAGGCCATTACTGAACTTTGACAGTAATTAACAAAAACGAATGAAGGTAGTTTACATGTTAGTGGATAAACAAGCCATGTAATACCTTAATGGTGCCATCAAGTGATGAGCTTGCAAATGTATGATTATCTTTTGGACTGAACACAATTTGCATGACATAATGTGAATGTCCCTCAAAGATCTGAGTACACTCCCAACCCTTCTCCCAGTCCCAAAGCTTTATAAGCTTGTCATCCGAGGATGACAAAACATATGGAAGCGTAGGATGGACGGCCACACTCCTGATGAAATCGCTATGTGCCTCAAACTCTTTGACCTTTTCTAGTGTCTCATAATTATACACGCGAATGAAGCCGTCGTCTCCTCCAGCAACAACCCAGCATTGACGGTCTATGAACTTTGCTGACCTTACTGCATCCACATGAAAATAACTTCTTAAGAAATTGGCATCATCAATGGGAGAAAGCAAATATCTATGATTGTTTATAAATGTTTTTATTTACCTGGTGACTGAATGCCCTCGAAAGACTTCTCTAGAGTCTGGCATTGTAGGTTGAAAACATTAACACCAAATACTTAAGAGGAAAAAATTTAAGACTAAAAGTTAAAGTGGTTCTTCAAGATAGGCATAACATTATACATTGCCGTACCTGGGATTGGTAGTTCCAGATACACAGAGCTCCCGAATGCAAACTTGCTAGAATCCTGCGACAGAAAATCAACTGCTGTTGATACTTGTTATCTAGATAGCCTATATGTTCACGATGAGATATGTAATTACCATGGCTCCGTGGGATGAAAATCCACTGATTTTACTCTTTCTGAACTTTGGACATATTCTTTCTGATGCAGAAAGCAATCAGCAGGTTAGTTAAACGATTTAAACCACTTAACAAACACTTCACCTTCGTACAAGTCAAGAAAAATAACATTACCTCGATTAGGAGTGATGCAGACTGTTGAACACCACAAACACGAAGTGATCAATCCAATGTCAAAATTCAGGAATCCTTTTCTAAAAGAAATGGAATGCTTATTCAATCTTTAAAAGTGACTTACCATTTTCAAAGTTGATAACAGAAGGCCTGGTTGATGAAATATTCGGGTAGGCTGGATCGATTTGAATGAAAATAGAGCAGCTGATCTATATATAGACACACCATCGCATGCTTGCTAATGTCTTCGTATTCTTGGTTGGGTGCCTTAATTGCTAAGCTTCCATTTTGTTGACTTCCACGAAATTTGGCCTCTTCATGTTGTCATCCTGTGTGCTCCAATCCGTCCATTCTGTGGCGTGTTAGAAAGAACGGTGGAGACCGAGTTCCACAAGAGTCTTCCTCGATGTGTCACCGGGTGGAGTCGTTACCGTCGATTATTCTTGAGCACTAGAGTGGACGGCAAAGATTGATTTCGATAACATTTCCCCCGTTGACTGGACGGACCCAGACAAAGCCGTCGGCGTTGTTTATTGTATAAGCCTTCTTTAAGGGCACGCGCGCTTAGAAGTTTCAACGGGCCTGTGTAAAGCCTTTTTTATTTTATAGAAGTTTCATCGGTAGATGTTAAGGCAATCCATTTGGCCCATTATCTGCTGAATCTTCCTGTCATCGACCCATTGCATCTGAAGGGGGCAAGGCCTCTACTTCTTAACCTCCACACTTCAGGCCAAGTCATGTCACCTTTTATGGATGCTTGTGTGGAGAGCCTTGTTTTACTTAATGTAGCAGATTGAGTTTCAAGATGGGAAAGGACTTCGTATAATGCTGTTTTTACATTAGACATCTTTGTAATCATGCTTAATATGATGTTATAGATATTTGACTTACAGTAGAATTATCTTTTTGTGATGACACTTATTACTTATAAATTGGTATAAATAATGAGCTTTCTTGTACGCTTTAGTCCAATAAAAATACATATAAGTTCATAAAAGTATTAACTTAATTTATCATCAAAAATATTATTTTAACTATCTCAACAATGTTAAGTTGGCTTGTTATTGGATAAGTGTAAATGATTTTGGCCTCTTAACTCTCCTTTTTCCTTTTTGCAATTTATGATTTGATATCTCAAGTATTATCTACTATCATATAGATTATTTTATCTATTTTTATTGTCCAAAAAATATTTTTTTAATAATAATTTATATACACTTTGAGCAAAAAGGTGGCTTGCTCTTTTATATCATGTGCTATAAGTAGTTTGGTCCAATTGTCATTGTCAAATGTATGGTAAATTCCTTATCCTTTTCTTTATAATAATCTAAGCACTCATAATTGCTTTATTTGCATATTATAAAAGGCACTTAAATTCATGCAAAGAAACAAAATTCTTTATTCTTGATATTAGTACATAGTCAACAAGGATTTTATTTACTTAGAGTAGATGTGTCTAAAATCTCTTGATTTCATGTTTTACACCTAAATGTGAGTTTGGATGTGCATATAAAAAGAAGCTAATACATAAAAATATCTAAATAATTATTGTAAAATATTTTCATTTTTGTTGACCCATAAATAGTTATGAAAATATTATAATATTATACACACCAACATTCTTATAATTCATAATGCCGTATGTAACAAATTGACACCTAAGGAGCTTAAAAGGTTAAATTACATGTCAATTAATTATAAATAAAACTAGTTTGAAGTTTGCAAGTGGTTGATTATCCATATTATTTTTACACTGTTTTTTCCTTTTCTTTTTTTAGTGACATTTATGTCTTGTTTGCCTTCTTTTTTTTGGGGGGGGGGGGGGGGGCGCAAATGTACAATATTTGTTGTCTGTTTGTGTCTGCGCAAGTTACAAGATTTCTTAGTATTTTCTTTTTTGTGAAGAGAGAGAGAATGTGTAAAAAAATATTAATTTTTACCTTTAATGGCTAATTGGAGCTGAAAAAGACGTCAGGCATCCCTTTAAATTGTGGCGACAACTGACCCGACGAGTTTGGCATTAATTGCGAAGAGATTTCGTCCCAAATCATTCTCCTTTCTTTCGCAGTTCATTACTTTGCGTCAAAGCTGCCGATAAAGACGATGGCCGAGTTCCTCTCAAACGACGTAATCTTGGAAATTCTCTCACGACTACCGGTGAAATCTGTGATTAGATTCAGGTGTGTTTCTCAGACATGGTAATTTAATGTGTTTTCAAGCCTGCAAAGAAATGAGATTGTTTTATGTGTTAAGAAATTGAGGCTTAACTGAACTCCATAAAACTCAATCACACATTGCTAGGATTTCTATAAGATAAAAAAGGACATATATTATGGAAAATACTTACTAAATGAAAGAAGAAAAAAAAAAGATGGAGAGAGGAACAAGGATAGACGAATAGAACACGAGAATGATTCTACTTTATAAATTTCAACTTTGTGTCAATCCTGGCTCGATTTAAACCTGGAATTGCAGCTCAGTAATTATCATCAGAGGTAACAAATGTTAATAGTCATGACCGATCTCACCAAAAACAGAATAATAGGTTCTCGTGTTCACATAAGAAAGACAGCAATTAGTGGAAGTTCAACCAGCATCACTGTAAAGCATTCACAATTCACCGTAACATCTTCATAACAGGACATTCTATCATACTGCCACCAAGAAATATTCGGGAATGGAGGAAGGGTAGGAGGGAAATCTTCGGAAAAATAAATTCAGCAGTTGTTCCAACAAATTATCTAGAACAACCTGGTGGACTCAAATTTCAATTCAAAACCGTACATCATAATATAAAAAGGGAAATTTATGAGAAAAAAACTTCTTTTTTACGAGAAAATGTAAGTCTTTAAAAGAAAAGAGTAGAAAGGAGAATCTCAGGCCATGCCAGTTTCAAAGAAAAATTAAGAAAATGTTGTACAAAACAAATTACCTATAAGTGGTAGAATGCCATATACGAACTGTCCCATCTTCAGAACCAGTGATTATTATTGGAAGTTCAGGATGAAAACATACTGCAGAAACATTATGCGTATGGCCCTCTAGCGTCTGGACACAGCTTTTGGTCTGACATGTAAGGACCTGCTTTCAACAAGATTTATTCACACATTGTTCCAGATAATTGTACATGTATTTAATTAGAAATATCATGAGAAACGAAAGGAGCAACCAATGTACCTTAGCGGTGTGATCATCAGAACCCGTAATCAGATAAGGTTTATCACCACCAGTAAAGTAATCAACACAATTAACACCTTTCCGATGGGCATCCAATGTAAAATTTGGGTCTGGGGATCCGAGATTCCAAATCTAGGAGTGCAAAACCAGAGAATTATAAGCATAATCGGACCAGATATGCAAAACTTACCAGAAAACTACACCACTGACTATCTCATTGTACCTTTATGGTGCGATCAAGAGATGCACTTGCAAATGTATTGGTGTCTTTCGGATTAAATGTCACTTGCATCACATAATGGGAATGCCCCATCAAGAAAGCAAATACCAATTTGAGAAAGATGATAAATGGGCCTATTTTGATATCTGTATTCCAAATTCCTTACATGTCCTGAAGAAAACGCATTCGCTACATTTATTTTTGTTTATGTGATAGATAACCTATGTCAACACCCTCCATTGTAGCCACCCACCAAACCAAAAAAAAAAAAAAACCTGGAGCGTATCTTCTTTGGGAAGAGGAATATATTAACGAAACACCTAGTGGTGATGGTCTTTTTCCATAGGCACCTTCTAATATATAACTATCATATCTTGGCAACTTTTTTTTTGTTTTCACCCTGTTTTGAGGTCCACCGGATGTATATGGGAGATTAAGATATAAACACGAATCCCACCCTAAATAAAGAGGAAAGAAAGCAGGAAAGCTAAGCATGATAAACGGTGAAGGACAATAACCGTGAAACAAAGCATGCTTATCTCTTCGATACCCTCGCGTTAATGCATCCTAAGGTTCTAATTTATTGTTCGAAATTATAGGTTCTGGGTCTGATTTGACAGCTTTGATAGGTATTTATCGTGACTTAATTATATATATATATATATATATATATATTATTATAATTGCACGCACCCGAGGAGGGGGTACGGAATCCAAACCCACACACACGACCTGTGGGACGGCCGGTCAGAGTTTGAGTTTGGCTCAGACAAAGCCACTGAGCCGGGCCCGCCGCGTGACTTAATTATATTGCATGCATGAAACCAGGCATTCGGATGTTAAGTTAATAATAATATAATACTTCTGACCCAACGAGTTTGGCATTAATTGGGGAGAGATTTCGTCCCAAATCGTTCTCCTTTCTTTTTGCAGTTCGCTACTCTGCGTCAAAGCTGCCGGTGAAGACCATGGCCGAGTTCTTCCCAGACGACGTAATCTTCGAAATCTTCTCACGACTACCGGTGAAATCAGTGATTAGATTCAGGTGTGTTTCCAAGATGTGGTACTCTCTTATTTCCAGTCGCTACTTCATCGCCACTCATCTCAGTCGCTCTCTTTCGAACCCCCAACACCCGTCTTCCCTTCTCTTCTACTTTTATGACTTCCGCCTCAAGAATACGCGTTTAACGCTTCATTCTTATGGCGATCCGTTCCCTCGGAACCATTTCACCAAACATCTGGATTTGAGCTCCCCTGCCCTAGATAGCCTCCAGCTCTCCCCCGATCTAGAGATACATGATGAAGAGGGCTTTTTCGCGTACCCATGGGATTGCACAGAATTGTCTTGGTCGCACCTACCCATCAACCAATTCTCGCTTGTTGTTGGTTCATCTAACGGCTTAGTTTGTTTTGCCAATCGCGTTTTGTCAGAGGGTCTTTCCTCATATTTTATCTTGAACCCTTCTATTAACAAATTTATATCCATTCCGAACCCTACGATTTCAACGAAAACCCAATTTGTAGGATTTGGTTATGATGCCAAAACCGACGATTACAAATTGGTGAGGCTTGCGTATCCTTATGGCAGCGCAGGTATTTGTTTTGACCCTGTTTCTCCCTTGGTTGAGATCTACACACTTAGTTCCCGTGCATGGCGCCCTGTGATGGTTCCTGGTCCAACCTATAGCATCTATATGTACTTTTCGGTTTTCTTTAATGGGGCAGTCCATTGGTTAGCGCACACACCGCCACAACAAGGTTTGTTTCGGAATGTAATAGCGGCGTTTGATATGGAGAATGAGGCCTTTCATGAAATTGCTGTGCCGAAGAGTTTAGAAGGCCATCCCTTGGACATGGCAGTTTCGGTGCGTGACGGGTCTCTTGCACTTGTCCCGTATAATCAATTTAATGAAGTTAAGTGTGTTTCCGTGTGGGTGATGAAGGAGTATGGAGTAGTGGAATCCTGGATCAAAGTGTACAATATTATAATTGATGAAGGATTGCATAGGGTGGTAGGCTTTGGAGCGAATGGTGTACTTCTAGTGACCAGTTACGCAAGGTTACTTTTTCACGAACCGAGTAGCCAAAGAACAATGGATCTTCACACTTGGGTCCAACCCATGTCACTTTATTTTGATACTTATATGGAGAGCCTTGTTTTACTTGATGTAGCAGATTGAGTTTCAAGACTGCAGAGGATTTATTGTAATGCTATTTTTACATTAGACGTTTGACTTGAAGTAGAATTATTTGTGTCTCATATGTCACTTGTTACCTATTTCAATTTGATTTTGGTTCACTTTGTTGTCTTTGGTTGGATAAACATTGTTGGTGCAAGGAGGATCTAACACAAACCTTTGAATAGTCACAACAATTAGCTTCTCTAGAGTTTGTATCTAATCTACGAAAGATACAAAGAAATTGCAATACAAGATTAAGGGAAAGCAATTTGATTGAGAAAGTAAGCTCTACTGTGCAAATCGTTCTACATCTAACTTGTAGCTTCTCCGTCCTTTTTAAAGTCTCTCAATCTAACTTGGACAAAAATCATTCTCTAAATTAAAAAACGAACCAAACAATTCGAAATGTCTCAACTTTTTTGGAACAGGTCTGAGTCAAATACAGGATTTCCAATCCTAGCAGGAAAAGGAGGGAAACGGATACTCAATTTAAAGTGAGTAAACAGAATTCCATACTCGATCTCATAGATACATATAGGATTCTGCGGAAAGCCGTATTCGATGAAAGTCGTATGTACGGCTTGGAGGGAGATCTTTCATATCTTTCGAGATCCACCCTACAATATGGGGTCAAAAAGCCAAAATAAATGATTTTAGCCCTTATAAAAAGAAAACTGATTCTTGAACCCCTTTCACGCTCATGTCACGTCGAGGTACTGCAGAAGAAAAAACTGCAAAATCCGATCCAATTTATCGTAATCGATTAGTTAACATGTTGGTTAACCGTATTCTGAAACGAGTAATAAGGCTCAAAAAATGTATGGACTTGCGTTGAATCCGTAATTACTATGAAAAACGTTAAAAACGTTGATCTTCCTACTTTAACTAGTAGATTATAAGGAGATCTAAACATTAATAAGCTCTCTCCATTTTTATCAAAAGTTCATTTAATATTATATTTTTAACATCTAATGGTTGTTTTTATATGAGTAGAATCTCCCTCTCTTGGAACCTATCTTGATGAAGACACGTTTCTAATAAAAACTCCCCCCACAAATCTACTTGCAACACTAGTAGGTCTCCCAATTTATTTTAGAATACATAAATTTAAAATATTTAATTTCTTCCTAACATTTGCTAACCAAGTTGAGAACATTACCATCCAAAATAAGTATGTTTTCTTTATTTTTCTCATGTTCTCATCTGTTTTGCGCAAAAAGCATGTGCATAATGCAAAATTTTATTATTATCACATTTTTAACATTTTATATTTTTGTTATATGAGTAGGGTCCTGGAACGCCTTGCGTTGACTCTCTATTTCTCTGTAATAGATACAGGACCCTTTTGGGTCATTTACATGACATACAAAAGGGATAAGGAGGTAATATTGCACCTAACCATATTCTAACAGAGCTGCGAGAATATAGGGACGTTTACATAACAGAAAGGCCATAGAATCCTTCTAGAACCTGACCGGTGAGGCTGCTGAGTGTATATTCCGTTAGTGTGAGGTGGTGGCTGATCTGGCAATAACTCAGTTGCTGTGTCAGCTGAATGATCCGGTGCGTTATAAAAAGGCGAGCTACACGAAGAATGGGTAAGGGTACTTTGTTGTGAAGCGGGTAGCTCGTCTTGATGCTGATCGTAGTCAAAGACAATGGCCGGCTTCCTCCCAAACGAGGTAATCATCGAAATCCTCTCCCGGCTACCAGTGAAGTCTCTGATTAGATTCAGGTGTGTTTCCAAGGAGTGGTGTTCTCTTATCTCCAGCCCCCACTTCATCGCCACCCACCTCAGTCGTTCTCTTTCCAACCCCCAACACCCGCCTTCCCTTCTCTTCTACCATTTCGACTCCCGCCTCAAGAAACCTCGTTTCACGCTTCATTCTTCTGACGATCCGTTCCCGCTCTCCCTCTTTCAAGAGATAGAAAACAAAGAGGACTTCTTTGCGTACCCTTGGCATTTCACACAGTTGTCTTGCAAGCACCTTCGCGGATCCTCGGTCGTAATTGGTTCCTCTAATGGCCTGGTTTGTTTTGCTAATAATATTCGCCGTGAGGATCTCTTGTCATTGGTTCTCTGGAACCCTTCTATTAACAAATCTATATTCCTTCCGAATCCTACCATTTCATCGAATTCGCCTGAAGCACTTAATCAATCCCTAGGATTTGGATATGACGCCAGGACCGATGATTACAAATTGGTAAGGCTTGTATATCTTGATAGTGTTCAAATCAATCCTCCTTTGGTTGAGATTTATACGCATAGTACCCGCGCTTGGCAATCTGTCATGGTTCCCCGTCCCCGCTATGCCGTTGAGACATTTTCGTCGGTTTTTTTAAACGGGGCAGTTCACTGGTTAGCACATTCTCTGACACAGCAAGATTTGCTTCGAAATGTAATCATGTTGTTTAGTATGGAAGATGAGTCCTTTCATGAAATTGCCGTGCCGAAGAGTTTACAAAGCCGCTTTAACATGAGAGTTTGGTTACTTGGCGGGTCTCTTGCACTAGTCCCGTCTTGTGAATGGTGGCGGGGAGAGGAGAGTCTCTCCGTGTGGGTGATGAAGGAATATGGAGTGGTGGAATCCTGGATCAAATTCTATGATATTAACAATGATGACATCGGCGGCATTGGTGGAGGATTGCATGAGGTGGGAGGCTTTGTAAGGAATGGTGTACTTCTAGTAAACGTGAGTGGAAGGTTAGTTTTTTACAACCCTAGTAGCCAAAGAACAGTGGATCTTCACATTAATGCCTTATCGGTGCATTTGAATACTTATGTGGAGAGCCTTCTTTTACTTAATACAGCAGATTGAGTTCTAGGACGGCGGAGGACTAGTGTAATGCTACTTTTACATCAGATATGTTTATAAACGTGCTTAATATGATGCTATAGTGATGCCATTTGCTACCTATTTTTGTTTGATTTTGGTTCATTCTGTTGCCTTTGATTGGACAGATGTTGATAGATGCTGTTTGATTGATGATCTGTTATTAATCTCCTTAAAACTCTACAATACAGGTAATACAAATTACAAATAATAGGATCAAGATGCCTTGAGCGAATATCAATCAAACATTGGCTTGATTGCAAAATGTAAATTCACAGCTAAATGTATAATCTAAATTCACAATTAGATTGGGCCGAACAGATTTCATGCGGCCTATGCTATATGAAACAGACATAAGGAATAAGCTTTCCTGTACATATAAGTTCACAGAAATATAAATTTATTTAACTATTCCAAAAATGTTAGTTGGGCTTGTTATTAGAGAAGTGTAAATAAGCTTCACCTCTTAACTCTTCTTTTACATGCTTCTATATACTGGATGTCATAAAACCTACTCTGTTTTTGAGTGAAGACACGTCATTGTAGGTATTTTATTTTAGCATTTGCTTCTGGGTTGGTTTCTGAGAAAGGAGATTTCAGTTCTTTTTACTGTTAAATTCTTCTTGCTAAGGTTTTTTCGGGATAGTTGGCAAAATAATACAGCTTTTAAGACTAATTATTCTTTTATCTTAGGCTGCTTGGGCTTTAACTAAACTAATGCATGTTAATGCTTTATCAATATGTTAATTTATAATTTTCTTTTCTTACAAATTATTATTTTTTAAATAAACTTTCCAATGTGTAATTACTGCAATACTAGCTAAGATCATTATTCTATTTAATAATTTAAATTAAAACCCATTATGATGACAACCACCATAGGATTTTTCTTATAAATTTAGTAAGAGTCAACTAGATTTCCGTAGACAAAGTTTTGAATATTAGTAACAATTCTAACGTGAAATAATGTGGCCGCCCATATAGAGACATGCTATGCAACACGATGAGAATCCATTCTCCATGACGATGATCAAATAGGTAACATTTCATCCTTTTTTTTAAGTTGAATACCCCACGGTCTTCTTCTTAATAGGATTTCTCGTTGAGATATATTCACCAAAACAATCTCAATAAGAAGAATGGTGGAGTTTTAGAGATAGTTTCGTCTTCCAATTTGGCTAAAAACTCCCGTATATGTCATTTTGTTTTTTGTGTTTTAAGTAAAGTTTTTTAACACCATAACTCTAATAACTATGTTTACAAGAACTTTAAAATTCCGAGAACACCTTTTAAACAAGTAAAAAAGATGATATGAAAATGTTACAATGCTATTCCCTTAAAAAAAAAACTAGGGAAAAAAAAAGATGAGGAAAAATTCGCTACCCCACCCACCCTCCAGACAAGGGTGGCGAGTGGAAGTGCTTACTTTCCTTGTATCTACTTCAATATAATTTCCCTTAAAATGGTGGATGCCACTCTGGTTTATTGAAGATAAGCTGAAGCTATGTGACTCAAAAGTCAACCACTTTCACTTTGGGTTGATTACTTCTTTTTTTATTAAATCTTTCATAAAATAGTATTCTTACATTTTTATATCATTCTCTTTTTTTTTTAAGACAAATAAAATGTGAGATATGAGATATCAAACTTAAGACTTAAATCTTAAGTTAATCACTTAGTCAATTAATTTAGTAGTAAGTTAATATGTCAAATATAAGGCTTAATATTTTTTGTGTACGAGTTAAGTGTGCATATTATGATATTAAAAATATTTATATTTTAAACTTACAATAACCAACTATGAGAAAAGGAAAAAAGGTGGGAAAAAATTTATTAGGAGTTGGTTTAAGTTTTTTGTTTTTTTTTTGTTTTTTTTTTTTTTTATACATGAACGTATGTGACCGGTTCTCCCATTTCAGCTTAAAGCGACAACGTTTTCTATTTAAAGTTTCTCCCGTGCGAGTCTTCATTCCTTTTTTGCTTTTGGGTGTTTTCAACCAGCACATCCAAAAAAATTTCTCTATCCAGTTATACCCAATTTTTAATTAAAATTTGAACAATATAAGGTACCTATTACATTTTTCTTAATAAGCTGCTACTTCGATGACAACAAAGCTTTCTTTCAAATATGGTTTGGCTCTGTCGAAGCGAACCTTGGTTTGTTGTTTCTCAGCTACCATGGCTATCATGGGGGATTTCCAGGCTACATTTTGATTGCACCCTTTTAGCCATTTTCACAGGTAACGTATCCCACGGCTTAACGCGTTGTCACATTCGTTTGTCTTCTACGCTTTATAATGCAATTTCACAAGTAACTAATCCGGGACTTGTATTGAAAGTCTGAACTTGGAAGCAGAAATTACAGTGACAAGAGCTTAGAGTTCCCCCCATCACGACAAGCCCTCTTTTATTCACTTATTCAGAAAGTCTGATGGGAGGCCTGATCAAACAAACATCAAAACATAAAGGAATTCTGACAGCTAAAACTTCTTGATAAACTCATATATATGTGAGTTGATTTCCTCAGGCTTTTCTTGGTTGATGAAGTGCTTCACTCCATCCATCACAACTATGTCCTGCAAATTTGGCACGTCTTTCTTGAAGGCGCCGTCGTTTATATATTCCTTTATACTTGGAATCTGGTAAACGAGGTCCAGGTCGCCGATAATGTACTTCACCGGCACTTGAACTTGTAATCCCGTCCATGGTGCCGTGAGCTCCCAGGTTCTGCAAGATGAGAATGAATACAGATTAAAGCTTAAAAAATGCGTTATTGGGACAGCCAGGTTTGAATAGTACGCATCCTAAAATCGGCTAAAGGAAGCATGATGAACCTACAGGTTGCAAGCTCGATAGTAGTTCAATCCTCCGGTAAAGCCTGTCTCGTCAAATTTACTGGCATAATGATTAATATCTTCCTCTGACAACCAAGATGGCAAGGTATCCGGAGTTGGCAGTCCTCTAACTCCCTCTTTAGGTATGCATAGGGGTTTTGGAGTATACATTGTAAAGATCTTCTTCAGTAGTGTTGGAGTATCGACGGAAGCAAAATCTTTTTCCGTCTCTCCCGCTTCCTGTGGCGAATGCAGCGAATTGAGGAAGAAAACCATGGCTGAGGCAACGAGAAAAAGTTTCCAAGGGGAGAATATATGATTAGCGAAATAAATCTACCTGAAACCTGCAAAAATAATAATCGTCACCACATAAAGCCCTGAAGCTATCGACCAAATTAATATTCGCATTCCTGAGTAAAAACGGCACGCTCAAGTTGACAAGGGCTTTGATTCTGTCCGGCCTGAACCAGCAGAAGTACCAGGCTATGATAGCTCCCCAGTCATGGCCGACCATGAAGACCTGCTCGATTTGCAGATGGTCAAGCAGGCCGACGAGGTCGCCAACGATGTGAAAGGCCGTGTATGAGGCTGCAGAGGGCGGGGCATCGGTGTCACCATATCCACGGAGGTCTGGGGCGATGCAGCGGTAGCCGAGGGAGGAGAGGTAGAGAAGCTGGTGGCGCCAGGAGTACCAGAGCTCAGGGAATCCATGGAGGAAGAGGACCACTTGACCCGCCCCTATCGAAGCAACGTGCATATTTATGCCATTTGTGCTCACAGTGGTGTGCTCTATCTTCTCCATCTTCGATCACTCTTGAGTTTTCTCTACTTCTTTCTTCTTGTCGACCTAAGTTTGCTTGCTCTGCCTCCCAACCGTGGTGCTTTAAGACGATTGCTGGCCGTGTTGAAACAAAAAAGAATAGAGAAAATGCCTTCCGAACCGTTTCAAGAAGTAATTTACTTGAAAAAACAAAAAAGAGGCTGTCAAGAATCTTGAACAATGTCAGAAGGTGTTAAGCAGGACAACCAAATAGTTGTAATGTGGGACGGCAATCCTCAGATAATACAAGGCATCTCGAGTACGTAGGCATTAAGTAATGGAGGATGCTGACGTTGGAGAGATGGCGAAGAAGCTCTAGACTGAAATCTCGACGGCAGCCGAGTCGACTACTAATAAAAATAGAAAAGCTTCGTTGTTAAATCGCCATGAAATGGGGAAGGACAGAATCATAAGACTTGCAGCACAAATCCACAACAATGTCAAAAGAACATAATGTGAACCACAATATAATGTCTTCATTTTGAGTAGAAAACAGAACTAAAAGATACAAGCGAAGGCAAATGGAGCACAAAAGGTACACAGGAATTCATCATGGAAACTCATAACTTATTTTTTCCTTAAAATTAGCTTGTAAGTAGGTTTGCATAACGTTCAAACATATTCCTCTTTCTTTGTATCTGTTCCCACCACTCAACAGGTTGAAGATGTTTTTACAAAGCCCCTGTGCAAGTCCAGTTTTCTAGCTCTCAGAAACAAACTAGGTCTCGTACCAATTCCTAGTTTGACGGGGCCTGAAGAACAGCAGCATTCAGTAGACAAAGCAACCATGACACCAACTATATCCCGTCGGTGACACAAGTGAAGTGTCTTTTTCAAACTCAACAGATGCTTGGCTTTCTTACTGGTGAAACGTCTCCTCCACGGGCAAAGACACAGTTGATGGCACCGAGGTAACTAATCCTCGACTTTTCTCCCTTCAAGAATGGCAAAGGACTTACTCTAATGCTAATTTTACATTAGACATGTTGGTAGACTATTTAATATAATGCCACTTGTTATCTATTTCAGTTTGATTTTGGTTCTATCTATTGTCTTTGGTTGGATAAATGTTAATTTTCAAATGACTATTGGTTGCAGACAATACTAGAAGAATTAGGTCTTCTAAATAGTCTAGTTATGTTTTTGACTCAGTGCACTATAGATTGATGTTCTGTTATTAATCACGTCAACATTGCAATCCAGGTAGTACAGATAACAAATAAAGTATCAAGATGCCTTAAACAACTATCTATCAATCAAACCAATCAGTAAGGTAACAATCTCCACGAGGGCTGTGCAGAATATACAAGTTAAACAAATATATAAATAATTACAAATCCGAAAAACAGCACAGTTTCTGCGTGCGTGAGATGTGGTCTGAGGTGGAAAGGCTGGGTTCTTCCTTCTGATGTCGACTTTTGGGCTGCATTACAAGAAATTGGGCCGATGTGCTACGAGTAGTCTAGACCAACCATCGTTCTTCAAAATAAGAACGATATGTTTCGCTTTTTAATCGAGGCCTACTTGACTTTGCCGATTGTCGAGTCTCAAATAATGACATTCTGAGAAGACATATGAAGGTGTAATCACATCATCCACAATTATGTGCATCCTCCAATACAATCACGTGGGTTGATAAGACCAAAAGATTAGTCTTTGAATTTCGGATTCTAACGTGGTATGTAATCGCAGAAAACAGATCATAGGCTTTGAATGAAGATTTCATGGTTTGAGTGCCCCCGCCACCACATTTTTTGTGGTAGAAAACGTGAATAAGGGTTTCGAACATATCGAGATCAATTAGTTTGACATCAGTGCAGCACCCAAGAACGTTACCCCAAAGGCAAAGTCAATTCTGGTATGATTAAACCAGCGTTTTTCTGATAAATGCCAATCTTGTCAACTCCCCAAGCCGTGGCTTTTGATTTGTCATTTTTAATATTGTCTTCAAACCATATTTGAAGCAACCCATTGCTGGAAATCCGGTCATTGGAAGGCCTTAAAAGAAATCTTATAAGCAGTACAAAATTGGGAATTCTTTATATGACTATTAAAATGTTTTTTCATATTAAATGTTAGGATTAGGTGGAATAATTATGTTAAGGATGTATGACTATAAATATCTTAATGTAAACAGAGGCATAGTTATAATTTTTATATTTAAATTTCTTCAAAAAAAAGAATGGAAATACTAAATAGTTGAAGATTTAAACAGTCCCTACAAGATTGGTTGTAAGAGCCTAAGTGCCCTATGGGTGATAAAAAAAAAAAAAAAAAAATTCTCACAAAATGTAACCTGTTTAATGAGTATGAAAATTGTGCTAAAATCAATGAAAAGTATTTGTAAGGGATGTAAAACATTGTATTAACATGAACTTCTTAAATTTATTATATTTAAGTGTGTATTTATCATTTATTCAATCCATACTTGAGTAATAATGATACAATTTTCAAATTTCTAAGTTCAATTGTAGGACAACTGCATACTTTGCTGAAAAGACTATTAAATTCTTGAACATTTGAAACTGTTAGCTTATTTATAAGTAAATTACCCACATCGACATGTTATTATATTATTAACTAACTATTCTTCAACATCAGTTTTGATTGACTCTTATCCCACTTCTTGATCGTAATCCTCCCGAAACTCATCTCTCCCATCTGAGCAAACGCTAGATGAAAGCGTACCTAAGTAGACACCGATGGAAGCATATCCTTGGGATAATCATTACGGTTTCCATGTTTCTAATATTAAAACAAGGAATTATAGGTTGGATATTCTCAAAAGTGAAAAAGTGAAAAGATAAAAAGTTGATGAAAGATGGCCGGGCGTGCAATCATTAAACACAAACAAAGATAAAATTATTCCAATAAAAAAAGACAATGAATGATCAAAAGCCATCGTTCACTTTGTACCTCTCTTGTAATCTGTGGACATACTTCAACGTTCCAAGGGCACGTTTCATCCCCAAAACCAAAAACAATAAAGCTTGTATTCCCAATATATTTCCAATTGCGTTTCCTTTTTTCCTTTTATTAATTTAAGTACTTTGTTAGCTTTTCAATGTGCCTTCAAATGTGTTCTTTTGTGTGAGAGAATAAAAAGGATTGGAGGAAGGTAAAAATGTGGCAATCAATCAAGTGTTCTTGTAGACAAGTGCATGACATAAGTGAAAATAAGTACTATTCGAGACTTCTTAGTCCTAAGTTTAACACCTAAATATGTGATTTTAGGTAAATGCATTTAAAAAAAATCAAACATTCTTTAGTCAACTTTTTCTTAGTTCAATGATAAATCCAAGGGCTCCTGACCTGCCAAGCAAAAGCAAATAGGTTGGGTTTAACACTTCTTCTTCTCTTAGGTGTATGATTTTTTTTTTTAAAAAAAAGAAGCATTCTTTACTACGTGAAATTGATACTGTAGAATATATTTAAAATTCTAAACAAGTAATATTTTCCTTAATTTGGACATTTTAAGAGAGTAACCTAGTTCTTGGAATCAAGCGTTCTTTACCTCAAATCATTTACGGGAATCACTCAATTAATTCTTGATGATGGAATCAAAGCATGATACACAGTTGCGCGGAACATCGTGGCTGTCTGCAGAAGACCTATCATAGGGTGTGAACCATGTTTCGGGGGTATTCAGTGCGCCGACCACTATCAATTTGTGGTCGGAAAACGCGCAGAATCGTTCATAACATATCAAGATCCTGTAGTTGACTCCAGTGGAGCACCAAGTACGTTGGCCATGGAAGCTAGTCAAGTTCAAGAATGATTAAAAGTGGAAAGCACAAGAAACCCCACGGGAATATTGTTTGAAAATCCGATTCGAATGGTATATTCTTAGGATAATCCTGTCCATTATTAAGAAATGGTCAACTTTTTCTCTTAAAGTCATTTATAAAAAATAAAATAAGTATTATATATATATATATTCAAAAGTAACTTTTGAAATTGAACAATAAGATTAATTTTAATATAATATTGAAATTTTGGTTGATCAAATGTAAATTGCACTCAACCTTTAACTTTTAAAAATATATTTGGTGTGTGAAGACTATTTATTCTACTTTATTCAATTTTGAACTCAAAGTATGATCAATTTGTAAGAGAGTAATGAAAATAAGAACCCTACATTAATAATATAAATAAAATAGACTATGAACCTATTTTTAAGAATATAAACATACAATAATGATAAAAACAAAATGATGAAGTCAAATAATAGGGATATAATCATCACAATTGAATCTCTAGGTGGTTGTCATATTTGAAAGACTCAATTTTCTTCTTCAACCAATCCCTACGTTTAAAACAGTTCTCCTTTGGAAGACTGGTATTGACTCTTGTGTCATTGGATAGAATTTGGTCGGCTTTCCTTCTCTTCTGGTTCGAGCGGACTGGTTCGCTTAGTGGGATCCAACGTGCCCATCGGCTTTTTGCTTCATGCAGCAAAGCAACAGTGATTCTACCATTCCCGAAAACTACGTTGCTTCGTCTTGCAAGCAATGTTCATGGTGGGAACGCTTAATGATGTCATTTCTATTGCGTACTTCGACGTGTTTCTATCATTCGTTGCCTTTTTCATCTTCGCCACTGGACGGACATCTGAAGTCGTGGCCACTTCCACTTCCATCTTCAACCAGAGCCTTCAATTTTTCCAATTGCAGAATGAGAGAACCACGCAACGTGCAAGTTGGAGCAGTCAATATCTTAGAAAAAACAAAAGGAACTAGAACTAACTCCTTTTTTTATTGGGTAAAATGTGGTACTCTATGGTTCTTGAACTGGTCTTAAGAAGACTAAGAAGTCACTGTGGTAGATCCGACTGAAAACGACTAAACAAATTCGGTAGGGATTTCCACTCCGATACTCGGTCAGAAAGGTGCTAGATAGTTGGCTTTCAGGAAACATCGAGCGTTGATTTGACGGTGTCCGCAGGCCACGAAAGGGTTCGGCTATTGGAGATAAGAAGGCAGAAGAAAGAAAAAAATGGAGAAAAGTGGATTGAATCTATTGGGTCAGAAGAAAAAAAGGGAGGTTACGTGAATTCCACACCGGAGCAGCACATCGCTGCATGTACGGAGGAGGGAAAGTGCGAGTGTGGAGTATACGCCGGTGAAGGTGGACGGACGGTGCATGGGTGAAAGAGGTGGTGTATTGGCAGTGGATTATGCATTCAAAACGTTAAAAAATATATATAAATATAAGAAAATAGTGGAAGAGTGAAGGGCAAAGGGGGGAAGAACTCTGATTGTGAACATTGACCAATAGTTTGATGGCAAAATTATTAGTGGAAAACCTTAAAATCCTGGCTTCAAATCACTCCATCTCCTCTAGCTAAACCAAGAAACTTTTTTTTTAATTATAGTTAATATCTTAATTTGATATTTTATATATGTAATTGTTAGAAGGTCAAATTATTCCTTTAAAATTAGCTTTTATAGTAAAGATGTTTATCTTTCTTAACCGTTGGTTTTTTTTATAAAAAAAAAAAAAAGTGAGCTTTTTTAACATACAAAAAAAGAAAAAAAACAATAGGAAAGAACTTATCTCATTGAAGTTGCTCCCTTTTCCCTAAGAAATATAATTTGAACGTCATGCGGACATTGACCTAAATAAGCATGACATAAAGATTGAAACTTCTATGATTTTGGCAAGGCTGATTATTGTGGGATCTAAGGAGGGCCCTTCATTAATTGGTTGGAGTTACGTACAATATTGGAATCTCTTCCAAATAATGGTGCTCCTTATGCAATATCGCAGCTTTTACCTGTAATTTGCCACCTGGGAGGGCAAGCCTCAAACCCATTGATATTTGCAGGCTCTTTTGCCTTTTCTTCAAGCTCCTAACACCTATCCTCGACCTGTCAAATGCCATTGAAGTATCTGAATATATTATGTTAAGCTTTCTGCTTTGTTTTGTCGTCAAAGGGAACAGATGCCCGTCAGTCCTAGTGATCATTTTCCTGCGTACATAAAGAACATTTTCCTCTCGTGGAGCTGGAAGCTTAAAGATGGAGGAGACTTTAAAGATTGAATCAGGTCCATCGATCGTGGGTGCCAAAAATCCGCCGCGTACCAAATTTTGCGGTGGCCCTTTGAGACCATTTTGGGATGTAGAAATCTTATGCTTCGACCACTCGCCGCGTATATGTCCAACTTCTGCAGCCAATCAGGCAAAGTTCAAGCGAATCAACCTTCTTCTTTTAGTGGTTCTTGATGCTACGTAGCGAAACGCGACTGATGCGACGTTCAATTGGTGGTTCGTGACATCGTTTTGACCCAGCACGAGTGCCAGAACAATCGACAGGCTGAAACTTTTGACTCGAGGACATTTTGTTCTTTAGAAGGTTAGATTCGAACAGCGTGTCGGAGCCTTTCTGCTTTTTGTTGGTAATGCAAGCTGATGCAGGAGCAACTAGATCGCCAGCAACCATCTATTACAGCGTCGTAGCACGTTCCTGTAAGAACCAATGACAAAATGTCAAGGATTATACGATGCTAAAAACAGTATAGATGAGCATATCATGTTGTTGATATCCCTGTTGGGTATATCACTCTCCATATGGAGGGGCATCTCCTTCTTTTTCAACAATTGGGTCTAAGAGATGATAAATCTGAATGATTGTAAGATCTCAAAAAAATGAATATTTCATGTTGTCAATATCTTTGTTCAATGTATTCTTTATATGTGAGAATATTAAGACAAAAAAAGATTTTAATAGGTATTGAAGACCAGGGATGAATATCATTGTCTAGTATATGATTTATATGTGGTGATGTCAATGAAAATTTTAAACGAAGAAATGACTCAAGAATTATATAATGTTTAAAATAATACAAATGAATATTTATATGATCGGTATATTTGTTTGATATAGTATTTATATGTAGAATGTCTTCTTTTTTTCTAACAACTAATTATAAGAGAGCAAGTAAACTTGTTTAACACAAGAACTTTTATTAGTATAGTTATTATTGTATTAAAATTTAATTTGGTTCATCCAAGCTTATTTTATCACTTAAAAGGTTTTACATTGTTTCTTTATATTCTTCTTATCACAAGTTTCCTTTATTAAGTCCTCTTTTAAGAACTTTCGGTGCTACACTAAATTTGCAAAGGCACTTGTTCTATTTGATAAGAACATTGCTTTAGAGTAGTGAGCGAAACTGGTAAAAAATTGTTCTTATCTTTAAAAAGGTGACAACTTTGCTTGAGCCAATCGCACAAGGATCCCCACATGAGAACTTTTCTTGTTTGTTCTCAACTTGTCGAACTTTAGTTTCCCCTGGTTACTCTTAGTTAACACGTCAACTCACTTTTAACCTTGTCAAATGAGAACGAATAATATCTCCATTTTATATCCTTTATTCAAGAATCGAAGCCTGATATACAACGTATTTTGAGTACAAGAATGTAAAAGAGTATCGTGGAATTCCTTCCGCAAAAAAATATGCAAGCAAACCATCTACTTGCTAGCTTTAGTTGTTGCTATATATTATGCCTTTATAGTATAAGTGAACTATGACTTTCTGCTACAAATAAACACAATTCATTATCGTACCACTCAAAGTTATATTTTGTCTCATATTATGCATTCAATGAATATCACTCAAAGAGGTGGTACACTACCACGCTTAAGGAGAAAGAATATTTTTTTTTTCTATTGTTAACTTTGAATGATTGTCTTAGCTCCGTTCCTAGTTCTACTGGTGGAACTGCAGTTTTTTACTAAGTTTTATTTTGAAAATCTTTTCTAAATTAAGACATTGGCGATCTTCATTAAATATGCCATTTAACACATTTATTTTGTTTTTTTTTTCCTATATGAGCAGCAATTACAAATTTTCTCAAGCAAACTTTCTACCTTTCACTTGTAAAATCTTGCTCAAGTCAATATTAAACATGTTAAAAAACTTATTTTTACTCAAAAGTCAACTAAAAAATATATGGTATTTTCTTTGTATAAAACCATATTATCAAATATGATCAAACAATATAAGACTTTTTATCACACTGTTCCAAACAAAACAAAAGTTGAGTAAATTTTCTGCCATTAAACTACATGTTGAAAAAAAAACATATTGGACCCTATAGTAAACTTTCTACCTACCCTACTAGCCAAGAGGGAAGAAATCACTAGATCTTTGACGAATACAACATGCCTTGAACTATGAGAGACAAGTTTTACAAAACAACCTTTAGCAACTTCCCCTAGCAACTTGAGTACTAGAATCATGAAATTCTCCAAGTTGTTATGAAAAGGAAGGCTGCTTAGATTGAATCATTAGGCAGGATCCTGTTATATCAATTCTCTGACTGCCTTTTCGAGCCAGTTGTCTGTGAAGAACTACTGTGACATGCATCTGAAAACATGCCTAACTCCAGTAGGCCTAAAACCCTCCATTTCCTTCCAGGATCACATAAAATACACATTTTCCTGGTACGGCTTCACATCATGGTCGATGGCAGGTCGGCATGAGACTCGTTGTCGTGACAAAGAGATCTTTCCGTGTTGGTGAGTCCCGTCTGACGAAGCAAGCACTACAGAAGAGTTCATTGGTCCCTTTGCACCACTTCACTACAGTTTTGGGATTGATTGCCCTGAAAGATATCTAACAAAACAGTTCAAATTAATATTGCCTACTTATTCTCCTTGATTGTGATCTCACAGACTTGATGGTTACCTGCCAATATAAGGGCCATACAGCAGTAGAAAAGGTTAAGAAAAGGTACCAAAAGTGACTTATTCAAGGATCTCACTATGTAAATAGTAAAAGGTCAATACTTCCTTCAATAAAATACCTATAGCTATCGAGATTAAATTTATTCAAGGATCTTTCTTTTGAGTAGAAATTAGTGTTCATGGACATATGTAATATTCAAAGTGGGAGTCAAAATCCTTTTGTACTGAGATACTATTTCACTCTCATTAAGTATTCATAGATGCCAAATTGATATGGGTTTCGGGTCATTATCGAAAGTGTGTTTTCTTCTCATCTTTTTTACCTGATTTTGGAGTGTTGTTGATACTCCAAATTACAATCTTTTGCAGATTAAATAAGAACATATGAAGAGAAAAGGAGAATTGAAGATGAAGCCTAGGCAAGAAAGGCTAGCTAGATTCTTTGTCAATGGAGGAAAGGCAGCATCTAATTTGGAGGCCCTGATTAATGGCCTCTTTGTTTAACGGAGGGTCAGAATCCTGGGATGTGAAAGCTTTGGCTTTGGGATACCAAACCTGAGATCAAAGTTGCAAGCAAGCAAATATCGTCGTCCTACCCTCCATTGTTAGGCAACCGGGAAGATGAATCGGTTTCAGCTTTTGGACGGCTTTATATCATGCCAACCTTTATGTTTGCTGTTCTTTTATATTATTTTAGATGTCTTACGCTTTCTTCTCACATGGGGCATTTAGGTATGTCTAATCTTATAAAGATCCATAGAAAAATTAGGTTATTTTTTAAGTCTAAACTCGTAAAATTAGTCTTAAAGATGATAAATTTCATCATTTCTAATTTTCAAAAGGTAGATGTGTATATTAAGGCTGTTAAAGTAAAATAAAATGTCTGTTTGAAGTGATTTGGCAGTGTAAATAAAAGTATCTTTTTTCTTAATTAAAAAGAGAATCTATAAAATTGTTTCATTATATTCTCTATATTTAGATAGTGATATAGAAATTTCTAAATTTTCTAGAACAAGAATAATATCATCTTTACAGTAAACAAAAACAAAAAAAAAAAAGGGGAATAACACTATACAATAACCTATTTTAGGGTTTTTGTATACCAAATAAATTGTTATACAAGTTTTCTTTTGACATTCTTTTAATTTGGATATTATGACAGTTTACCAAATGGTGTACATACTTATGGTTTTTCAACATCATATTTACAAACAAAATGAGAAAAATCTTAATTAATAAAATCATGATTTGACTATAAAATTATCATCTTACCCTTTAATTCATAACTTTGACTTGACAACTAACATGATTTAATTAGGATTTTGAAATTTAACCTTGGGTTACAATGTAATTTCAATTGGTAGTGGGTCTAATAACAAGGTATGCAAGGTTATGCGTGTAATAAACGAGAATGAACAGGGTAGAACACTTGGAACGTCATGGGACCGGGATGTTCTGATGATCCTAGGAACTCCCACGTAAATTCATGCTCCTACCATAACTGCAATACAGTGCTGCCATTCGGGGAGGGTAAAATTGTCTAAAAGAGAAAAGTTGCCTATTGGTCGAGTAATCGGAATCCCAAAGAGTGTTTTATTGGACCCACCAATAGTGTTGTGCACTTTAAGCGATGATTCAACCCATGACACGTTCATTCATTCCAACATTCTTTAAATTCTTTCTAAATATAATTATTGTAATTTAAATTGCTTATTTTGGTAAAAGTTTAACACTTTAGCTCCTTTTCTCGTGGTAAATGTTAATATTATTAATACTAATATCTCCCCATCATCATGATCAAGATAACTGGCCATCTACTTCTTGGGATAGTGGTAAAGGAACAAACGATGTTATGATGGAACCTATAAAGAGACAAATATTTAAACATAATAAGTAATCTTAAAATTAAAAATTTAATGATGGTCTAAAAGATAATTAAAATTAAGGACCACGATACAATAATAAGATCTATAAAAAGGACTAATAGAAAGAGAGAAAATTTAATAATTTTAATTATAACGAAACATAATATGGTCAATTTACTAGTAGTATGTTAGAGTTATTAGCACATTAAATGTATAATTTTCGTGGCAAAAGAAGAGTTACTTTATTTAATAATTATCTTTTCAAAACGAAGTCGAATGACCAAAGTGCCACTAACATGCTCTTTCAACTGCCCGTTAACTGCCACCTGGATTCCATCCTTCGCTTCTCTCTCTTCATTTTGCCTCTATATATTGATTGCCATGTCTTGTTTCTTTCCACAGCAAATCCGAGTAGTTTTCTTTCATAGTCATAGTACCGTATCTGGAGTTTCCATCAACTTCTTTGGTGGTCTTTTTGCTTAGAAATGGTCATGAATTCCAACAGAGTGGAACACTTCGCTTGTCCGGAGACTTCTCTGACGATCCCGGCGGAGTTGGGAGCAATGCCACCGCCGGCGGTGCCCCCAGTTTGCTTGCCACCGCCGCAAACCACTCTCTGCAAGCTCAAGCACAAACTCTCCGAGATATTCTTCCCGGATGACCCACTCTACAGATTCAAGAATCAGACATGGGTCAACAAGTTGGTCCTTGGCCTCCAGTACTTGTTTCCTGTGTTCCAATGGGGGTCTGAGTACAATGTTCGTCTTCTGAGGTCCGACATCATTTCTGGTCTCACCATTGCTAGCCTGGCTATCCCACAGGTGAGAGAAAGAATGAAGCTCTCTCTCAGCGCCTGTTTTATTCAATTCTTTCCCTTTTGACAGAGCCTTCGGTGTTGGGTTTCTGCATATATTCCATTCCTCTTGGATCATATGCCTCCTGATTTTTTTTTTAATTTGCAGAGAAATCTGTTTTCATTAATATATTATCCCTTCTTTGGATTTTCTGGGCTTTGAACGTGATTTTTGTCTATAATTCTTCTCTTCATCATGGATGATCAAAGAAGTAACTTAGTAAATAAACTTCTGGTGTTAGCTTAAGTTCCAAGAGAAAATGGAATATACGGTTCTTTCCCAGAGCCAAAGACCCGTTCTCCGTAAAAGTTTCACTTTTGAGACGCCATAATCACTGTTTGAAGGACTTTTTTAACTGATTGCACCTTGGTAAAAAGGACTCCTCTAAGTAAGTTTGTAATATTGCAGGGAATCAGCTATGCAAAGCTTGCCAATTTGCCTCCGATAGTCGGGCTATGTGAGTATCAAGAACCATTTTATTTAATTAAGAAATGATGCGACCAATTCCTTTTAGATGGAAGTAATATGAACGTAACTGGGTTTCATGCAGATTCAAGCTTTGTGCCGCCATTGATATACTCTCTCCTTGGAAGTTCTAGACATCTTGCTGTTGGTCCTGTCTCGATTGCGTCTTTGGTCATGGGATCAATGCTAAGCGAGGCAGTTTCTCCCTCTGCAGAGCCAATTCTCTATCTGCAGTTGGCCTTCACCGCCACACTTTTTGCAGGCGTATTTCAGGCTTCTCTTGGTTTCTTAAGGTATTAAACTGCGAATATCCTAAGCTCTTTTGCTCTCTGATTATGACCAAGATTTTATTTTCTTTCTTTAAAATATTGGAAATGGTGAGCGTAAAGTGAAGTCTTTGTCAGAAGAGTGGAGAGTACAGAACAGAGAAGAATCGTCTCTCTTCGTGGCTGACCTTTTAGTTGATTTCGATGGTTTACAGGTTAGGCTTTGTCATTGATTTTCTCTCCAAGGCGACTCTAGTTGGGTTCATGGCCGGCGCAGCAGTCATCGTGTCATTGCAACAGCTTAAAGGATTGCTCGGAATCGTCCATTTCACCAGCAAAATGCAAATTGTTCCGGTCGTCTCCTCTGTTTTGAAGCAGAGAGATGAGGTAAGACACCAGTCGGTAGTCAGTGCAGTATGGATCTAATTCTTTCAATTTTTTTAAGAATAGACTTTGAACTTTCAGTCACAAAAGGAGAAAATCTATTCTTTCTTTCAATAAACCCGAGAAAATCATCCACTGACAATGATTACTAGAGGGACTTGGTGCCCACTTTCTTGGTGGAGAATTATTATATACTTCTTTTTATTAGCCGGTGGATTCTGGAGATACTAAAATATTTCTTGTCCCAAGTTGGAAGATATTAATTATACCGAAAATTGTTTACTTTTACCAACTTTCATCATGAACTACAATTTCCACTAATACTGGTGCAATTTGATGTGCAGTGGTCCTGGCAAACCGTTGTTCTGGGTCTTTGTTTCCTCTTCTTCATGTTGATCACCAGGCATATCGTAAGTATTTTCTTTGTTTTAACAAAAGCATAATCAAGTCTTTACTTTAGTCATCAACGTGCTCTGTTTTTCATGTTCTAATGTTTTGTCTACTCAAAACAGAGCATGAAGAAACCAAAGCTGTTCTGGATCTCAGCTGCAGCCCCTCTTACATCTGTTATTCTGTCAACCCTTCTAGTTTTCCTTCTCAAGTCTAAGGTTCACGGAATTCAAATTGTAAGTTCTTTCTGCTTCTACATAAAAATAAATGACAGATTTAAGACGTTCTTCATTTCCATAACTTTAATTCACTGACCTTTCTATTTCTTCTTTGAACTTTTTTGACAGATTGGCCATCTGCCGAAGGGCCTGAATCCTCCTTCACTGAACATGCTGTACTTCCATGGCCCCTACCTGGCCGTTGCTATTAAAACTGGAATTGTGACGGGGATCTTATCTCTCACTGTAAGTTTTCAGGACTAGGACCTTTTCAATCTTCAAGTTCTTTGAGATTATAACTAAGAAATCTAGACCCCCAAGGGATGTTTCCTCTTACCAAATTTCTTCTGTTTTGTGTGTTATAGGAAGGAATTGCAGTGGGAAGGACATTTGCTGCTTTGAAAAACTACCAAGTTGATGGGAACAAAGAAATGATGGCTGTTGGTCTGATGAACATGGCTGGCTCATGCTCTTCATGCTTTGTAACTACAGGTACTTTTGATACCCATCTCATTTGGCACTTTCCTGATTATTCTGCCATTTGAAAACAAGAACATACATGTCTTTGATTGATAACGACCACAGTTTCTAACAACATATGTGTTTCTAATTTATCTCTCAGGATCATTTTCTCGGTCGGCTGTGAACTACAACGCCGGAGCACAAACAGCCATTTCAAATGTTGTCTTGGCTTCTGCTGTGCTTGTGACTCTGATGTTTTTAATGCCACTGTTTTATTACACCCCCAGCGTTATCTTAGCGGCCATCATCGTGACGGCGGTGATTGGACTGATCGACTACCAGGCTGCATACAAGTTCTGGAAGGTCGACAAACTTGATTTCGTGGCTTGCTTGTGCTCCTTCCTCGGTGTTCTTTTCGTATCAGTGCCACTAGGCCTTGCCATTGCTGTAAGCTTTTCACCGCATTCAACTCTTATTCCATATTCCTTGTTATCTATGATCAACCACTAACATTTTGTCTGCAAAATTCAGGTTGGGATTTCAGTTTTCAAGGTTCTCTTGCACGTAACCCGGCCAAACACCATGGCCTTAGGGAACATCCAGGGTACTGAAATATACCAAAACGTTGCCCGATACAAAGAGGCTTTAAGGATCCCCTCCTTTCTCATTCTTGCTATTGAGTCACCCATCTATTTTGCAAACTCAACTTACCTGCAAGAAAGGTGAGCTCAACTTTTCCCAAGTTGCTTCTAAGCAGAAGCATCTCCTTGAATTTGTGGGTTTTCTCTGACAGAGGGAATTTAACTTTTTTCCAGGGTACTAAGATGGGTTCGAGATGAGGAAGAATGGATAAAAGCAAACAACGGAAGTACACTGAAATGTGTAGTTTTGGACATGACAGGTACTGTCAGTTATCCGAACTCCCTCACCATAATATCATTTTTTTCATATAAAGTGAATAAACAATGTAAGACATACATGATTTTAACGTATGTGAATTATGCTTGTACTTTTAAAGTGTTCTGGTGCATTTGGCTGATGGGTTTGTTATTTTTGCAGCTGTGACTGCCATAGACACTAGTGGAATTGACGCAGTATGTGAAATCAGAAAGATGCTCCAGAAAAGATCACTGAAGGTAAGAAAAGTTCTGATATCAGTTTCACAATCCCGGATTTGGGAATACTTTCCTCTTAAATCAGGTGGATCTCATTCGTCATCTGCTTGTTATGCAGCTTGTGTTGGCAAATCCTGTTGGAACCGTGATGGAAAAGCTAGATCAGTCAGAACTCTTGGATTCCTTCAAGTTGAGTGGAATCTACCTCTCTGTTGCAGAAGCTGTGGCTAAAGTTTCTTCTTTGTGGTATCCTTAGCCATAACATACTGAAGGGCTTCTATAGGAAAGTGGAAGGAAGTGGAAGAGATGATATAAACTAGCAAACCATGGCAAGTCCGGAGAGATTTCTCTCACTTTAGGCGAGACATTTTGAGACCGGAACTTGTACCTTTTTTTTCCATCTTCTTTTTTTTTCGGCCCCTTCAACGGAGAAAGTCAAAGCTCTGTGCTTCTCCAAGAAACGATTAGTTCAAATTTTTGCTTTTCATGAGGTTGAAGATCTGCTGTTCCATTGTTTAGTTCTGGAGAAGATTCCAATTACTAGTGTATGGAAAGCTTTCTTTCAAATTGTTGAAGCATTCTATAAAAATGAATATTGATGAAATCAGAGGAATTTATAACATATGCAAGCCAAACTGATGAATACTAACCATTGTTACCAACTACGGTCCTGTTGGGAGATTTGTGCAGATCTTGCAATAAGTAACACACAACAAACACTACAAATATTAAGGATTTTATATAATTTAAGGAAAAATCAATCCTTATGTCTATTAGCAACTTTTTATTTATTTTGGAATTTTAATACACTGAGGATTAATAATTCACCCAAAGCAAGTCAAGCAAATCAGGCAAAAACACATTTGAGATAATTCAAACTAAAAATGCTTATTTTGCAAGATCTCTAACACAAGTCTTCTTGACCATCTTAATTACCTCCTAAGGGGCAAACAGCTCTTCTTTTTTAGTCACAACCACTTATTCGGCTAAACCCATGGACCCAAATGGGCCAGACCGGGTTGACCTGGATGGGCCGAATTGAGCCGACCCAAATGAGCCAAACTTAGCCAATATGGATGGGCCAGGTCGAGTTGACCCAAATGGGTCAAACCATCTTGACTTAGGTGCAACCTAGTTAGGCCTGGATTATAAAGCACATATAAGATTCTTAAAAGTCTCATACTTATAAGCAATTCAATGAAAAAATTTAATTAGTAAAATTATCATTTTGACTATATAACTAGTAGATTTCTAATCTTTAAATAACCATGTTTGTTTAAGGATGATCTATACATCCAAGAAAGGAGAATCAACATATGTTCATTGAATGGAAAGTTTAAAGGATTCTCTTCACAATATTTGTTCTATGATTTCGTCTTTCTTTATAAATTCCATGGTTTTGATGGACGATGCACCTTGCATTCTCTTTTCTCTTTATTTTCAATTTTATCGGGTTCCGATACTTTGCACACTCTATTTTTCTGAAGGAAAGGTTCAATTGATATCTTCAATATAATATAGTCTGATTTATAGTCTAAAAAAATTGTTTATAAATTAAAATACAACACGATTCCCTGTTATTCTTGCCTTTTTGCATAACTAAACTTAGAATATGATACCCCACTTCAATCTTCACTTTAATGACTTCAAGCCTTAAATTCCTCTCTTATCCTTACCTTAAAGCGTTGAGTCCAAACAAGGAGTAAAGACAAAATAATAATTATGTCAACTAAAATTTCTCTCATTTTATATATAAATAAGAATTTAAAAATTTTGGTGAACCATTGTAAAACTAACAAATGACAAATTCTTTATTAGTTTGGTAGTATATAAAAACTCCATATACTCAATTTGGTAGTGGCTTAATGGAGCTACTTCAATCCTATGTGTCACAAGCCTTAGTTCCAACCCAAAGGATTGATCCAAATGAAAGAAATAGTTAAAATATGTTTATATAACCAAGAATCTATGCTTGGATTGTTGATGTGAAAGGAAATCTTGTCCATGACATTCTCTTCCACTTATAATCACATCACCCTTAACGTGGTTGGGCTCACACATGACCCACCTAAAAGACTTGGATGGCACTAGGTCAAGTCAAAGTTGTTTTGATACCACTTTTTTTCAATCTCTTTCTAATATTAAGAATACACATACTTAACTCATACATATAGAGTCTCAACTCCAACTTTAAAGTCAAAGTCTATGTTAGGATTCAAATCTACCTCTCCTTCCCCATGTGTGTGAGTATAAAAAATAAAATAAAAAATCTCTACTAGCCCACTATTGAGCTAACTAGCTAAGCAACATTGATTCAAAATCTTAAGCCGATACCACTTTTCATTAGCTTGAATTCTAACCCAAAAGATCAATTTAGTAGGAGAAATAGTCAAACTTACTTAAATGATGAAAAATCTTTGCATGCCCTCTTGACATAAGAGAGAGTTCCATCCATGACACAATACCTCCTTGTTCTAAGAATTCTTATATTCCACACTTGTTCTCCACGTTCCTTCGTCTAACTGGGGAAAAACATAATACTATATTATTGTTTTGTGGATGTAAAAACTACCGTTTACTTGCATTTGTTTTATATACATTTGAATTTTATTCGCAAAAACTAATGTTCATTCCCATAATTTCCGCAACACTTTTCATCCAATTCATTTCGGCAGTGCTTCTTATTAGGATGTAACATTCGAAAAAATAGAACTGAGCTAACGTACTAAATACTAAATGCTGCAACGAGGAGATAGGCATGGCAGCCATTTGTTATGGCTTTAAAGACGGCTAGGGAATGGGGGACAAATATCAAATACCCACTAGGCAGAGTTGTTTAGTCTGGCCTTGAAGGTGTAACAAGCAAGAGGGTGGTAATTCAAGATGGCTCCAGATACTGAGAAAGACTTAAGTAATAAAGTCGAAATTAGGAATAAAATTTCTATCATCGTTTACAAATATGAAGCCTTAAGAAATCATATATACGTATCCTATGTTATTTAATGAACTATCACAGTGACTATAGAGAAAAAACGGTCAAAAGATATGAAATTCTATGGAAGATTGGGCAACGTAATAAGGATATAGAACGAGTCTGGACAGAACTATATAGATTTGTCCAATTTTTACCAGGCCTGGAAACTCATCCAATGGATCATCTAAAAGAATAAGAACCAAATAAGCTAAGTATATTACAATAAACCAGGAATGATATCAGACGCAGAATAAGCATCACACTGGCCAAAACTACCAACAATTTTTGCATAATACATTTCCTGACTGCAATCCGTACCTAGTCTCACTTTCTCATTCCTCCCATCGTTTAATTCCACCAAAAATTTCCCTCATAATCTTCTGTCATTGCCAACAGCATAGGAAAGAATCCAGGTAAAAGGCTAGCTTTTTCTTGTGAATTGTTAGATGCAGTATTTCATGAGCTTGAAACGAGGAGATACTCCAAAGTATTGAAGAAAAATCCATTACCGAAAATGACCCTTGCATGCTTAGTCTGCCATACCATTCAAACATCTGCATCAAAATAGTCTTAGATTAATCCACTGCAGGCATTCGAGAAGGGCTAAAATAAGACCTCAAGCAATTCTTGTAGACAATTGAAGCTAAATTCATTAAATTACTCTATTCAAACCATGACATTTCTAGTAGACACAAGATTACAACTGCTAGAGTCTAGACTCAGCACCAACGTGACGAAGAGACTCAAAACGATGCCTTCCATAACAGTTCCAAATTCAATAAAAAAATGAAGAAACGGAAAAAATGATGCTTCAACAGCCAATCCAATGACCACCAGGGGACACTTAGAAGAGTTGGGCATCCCCTTAAAGCAACCACTAAAAATCACAGCAAGAGTATATATACAGCAAGCAAATACAGTCCCTATTGAACCTACCTGCAAATGCACTGGTGGGAGCAGGGAGAAGGTGGAAAGAAAGAGAGAAGGGAGAAAGATTATTTTCGAGCCTATGTACTTCCCCAAAGGATCCATCCAGAATGGATAAGATCCCTGCCACTTCTTTCTCCCTCTTAAAGGTGAAGTATCATCATCTCCTTCGAATTATTTTCCTTATTTTACAAGGAAAATTATTGCATATACTGGAAATAATTGACACTTGGTACTTTTCCCTCCTTTCTTGTTTATTTGAGCAAATGAAGTTCTGTCGCTATCTTTTGGAGATTGACTCTCAAAAAGAAGGATTAATCCATAATGGCATTTATAAATTTGAACACTGGCATCACTTGTCCCAAACAGTGACTGGGAATAAGGAATAGACGCATGTTTGGAGGATTATAAATAACAACTCGCTCACAGATGATCTACGCATAACAAAGTGGAAGAACTAACTTCCATTTTGGTGCTCAAGTATTTGACACAAGATTCAACCAGAGAGGTGTCAAATTTTTACTTTTTCTTATCATTAATCAAATAAAAACACAGATACCAACCAAAAACTTATTCTGTGCATTGCTTTTGTACTTTCTAACTATAAGGCTAGAAAGAAACAACTCAAAGCACAAATTCAAGTATTCAGCATAAATAGTATTACAAGTAACAAACTACATGCAGATCCAACAGAGATAAAACAGCATCAGCAGTACAGCAGGAAACAAATAGTGAGCTATGTAACAACAAAAGAATTGAAATAAATCTATTTCGATAGAAAACAAATAACTGGAAAGAACATTTGCCTTCATAACTCATATCGATAAGAGAAGTCCTTACTTGACCGGAATCTTGTAATAGGAATCTCTCGCTGTTCACGTCTAATGCACAGGTATTCACCTAGCAAATCCATCACTGCAACTCCAGTAGCATTCAGAACCCACCACGTTATTGAGGAAGGCCAACCCCCATATACGATGCACAACAAGAGATGGATAATGTACACAGTGGCTGAAAAATCTAAGCATTTTTTTGCTCTCTCAATGAGATAAAGCATATACCCAGCTCTGCACAAACACAAAGGATTTGCTAGTTAACAAAAGAACCTTCTTTTTTTATTCCTTTTTCCTTTTGCTGAATAAAGAAAAACCCACTAAACACTTTTTTAGTCATCTACCATGATAGTACACATCTACAACCCATTATTGTCTTGATAATTCCTTTTGTCTCTATAACATTGGTTTAACAGCAACCTTTAGCATGTAGAAAACACAACCAAAAAATAAAATAGAATAAAATATTTACAGAAATGCATAAAAATTGATTCTTCTCCGGTTGAAGCAACTATTACTTTATGAACAGAGAAAGAGGAAAGGAGACAAAAAAGAAGGGGTAAGGCGCATACAGCATCTCCCTAAAAAGGATTGCATAACAGATCTCAACCTAGATAGCACAGACTGCATAACAAATATAACTTTATGAAAAGACTAAGACGAACAGAGTTTAAAGATACAGGAAACTATCTAAGCAAAAAATCATGTCTACAAAGGGAAAATTGAGAAGGGTGTTCAACTTGGGTGTTCAAGACAAACTAGAAACGAGATTTAGCAACTGAAACAGAATCTGACCTTTGAACGAGGGAAATGTGATTCAGGTGAGGGTGAACAACAATGGCAGAAAAGGTGATTTAATGCTACTGACATTATGGCGCAAGAAAACACAAAATCATAGTTCTAGTTTGAGCAGTATAACCACAATGGGACGTGAAGTTCACAGCAATTGGAAAAGGTTTGGCACTTACAGTAGCATGTCTGCATCAAACCACGCATAACAACTCACAAATAATTATAATCACCAGTAATTTAGAAATGTAGTGCTGAGTGGAAATAAAAAGTAAGATTCATATTTAAGTTAGAGACATCCAAAAGTAAAGGATCTAAAATATGAAATTTGAGATAAAGGTGAAACGGAATTCTCACCCTGCAAACGAGCTGAGCAGAAACGAAACAATGACACACCAGCCTGTTACTGTAGAGGTAGTGACAGTAGCATAATCAAAGAAATACACAAGGCTTATCCTAGACACACGGGTCCCGAGAAGAATCGTCAAGAATACTCCAAGAGTGAGATAGTACAAGCATTGAACGCAAACAATTTGGGCAACAATGAGCCAAGGGTCCCATACCACAGCACCATAGAACATGACTACAGAAACCTCTTCTGAGGTACCCAAGACCACCAACCAATTCCCCGACTTACAAATTTATTCTCCTAAGGATCTGAAAGCCAACACCTTGAAACTCAATTCTCAACTCCTCACAATAACCAAACCCATATCCATAATATCCACGAATGATTTCTGAACTCACAACATTTCTCTACACTATCAGAAACAGTATTCTCAAATCCTTCAGCCACAACCAATAACTCTAAATTACTTTCCAAAGAAATTCTTCAGTAGCAAAATTCAAAACCCCAATCAATTCAAGTTCATCAATGTTCTTGATCCTTCCGCACTTATTTCGAATCCTTCCGGATTCGGATCTGGAATCAACCAAAGTCCAAAACTTTTCCGCGGAAGATCTAACCAACCGCCAAACAAAGACCCGCCTTTTTCTTCCAAACCGAAATGAAATTCAGATTCGCGTGAATAAGTTAGAAAAAATCACTGGAAGGTCCGGTTAAAATTCAACCGCGCAAATACCAGACAGAAAAAAGTGAGGAACAAAACAGAAGAAAGAACAAGGAAGAAGAAGAAGTAGATCGAAAGGAGGAGTCTAACCACTTGAGATCGTTGAGAGGATTACAGACAAAGAGAGCATTTCCTGCTCGAGACGAGAAGAAGGTTTACTAGTTTCTCGTTTGATGGATATTCGCACAACCCCAAATTCGGCGCCCGAGTAATAAAAAAATCCCAGCCCTGATCGAATTCTGGTTTTTTAATTTTTTTTTCCTCCTTTTCTTGTCCTTTTTTCTTTTGATTAAAAAAGGAAAATAAAAGTCGAGCACACAGAAATACACAAAAAAAACTTTCCCTTTTTCAGCTAACTAAATAGTAAGCATTATTATTATTTTTCTGTTTATAAGAAAACCCATTTGCATAAAAATAAAAATCAATCTACTTACACAACTTCACACCCCATAGTGAATCTTGACTTATAAAAGCTTAAAATTGTATTGATATATTCTAATAAAATATGCTAATAACTAACATTTAAGTCCAACCTTCTGACTTAATGATTGATGTACATAATAAATTAATTTTTAATCATGTGAACTTTAATAGGAATACTAAAGTTTTTAATAGACTACTATTAAAATTAAAGTAATGTAAGTTTTAAATTGTCTTAAATATTATTTGATAAATTTTTTTATAAGAAAAAATATTTTTATTTTTAAATTGAACTTTATAATATAACATAAAAATTTGAGTTTAAGCATTATACCCCTTTATTTATGGATAAAATATTTTTTAAAAGAACTTTTAGGGAGAGAAGCAAGTTAAAAACATATGGTATAAATTTTAGATTGTATGAATCTTATTCGAGAATTGTGTTTATAACAAAGAAAGATTTAGTTACTCTAAATTTTGGAAATTATTGAATTTTTTAACAAAGGTGAAAAAGTGATAGTAATAAATAAGTAAAATCTAAAAGTTGGGCCCATGAGTAGTAATTTGAAAGGAATATACCTAAGCTCAACTTTCAAGCAACATCTTCAATTTTGAACATAATTGTATGAAGTATAGCCGTTTGATCTTTCAAATTCTCATGTCTATATCACTTGATCATACCAACCTAATTACCTCTTTCTAGATTCTTTAATGTATTTTTTCTTTTCTAAGAAAAGAAAAAGGACAACAAAGGATTTTCTGTGGGTGAGAAATATAATTATTACAATATAATTTTATTATGAGAGAAAGAGCCATCAAGTGACCGCATAGCGCAGTGGATTAGCGCGTTTGACTTCGGATCAAAAGGTCGTGGGTTCGACTCCCACTGTGGTCGGCAATTTCGGTTTTCTTTTTGATTTTTGGTTATTTACCCATTTCCTTAGAATGTATCTTTTCAGCTGATGCTGAGAAAACTACTTCCTTTCAGGCATCTAACTAGTTTGATGCTTCACCTTCATCTTCTTCTACCTCTAAAGGCATCCCACTTGACTTCTTGGATATGCTTTCAACACCCTTCGAAATGTTCTTCGTGTCAGTGCCTCCGACTGACTTGAACCTAATCCATTGATCAGAGGTAAACACTGATGATCCCTTTACTGGTATGATTCAAGTGACTGATTCATTTCACTAGTTTGGAGTAGAAAAATCACAAACAGGAATAGGATGACAGGTTTTGCATTTGTTCTTTCGGCAGGCCTTTTTGACTCTCCAAGATGCATAGTTGCCATTCCAGTGTAAGTTGCTGGGCAGCCATGAACTTTGATTCTACCGGCCACTTCCCTCAAAGTTCTTTCTCAGAAGATATGGGACATGGTTATATAACTCGCCAAAGAACATGAATTCCAACGGTATGTAGACAAAATGCTTTTAGAAATACTAAAATCTGGGCACGGTGCAATTATTTCACCACCCAAAAACTGAATAGATATGTTCCTTTCTTGACAGTGAATGGATTATTTAACTCGTAGGAACGGAGGAGATACACAGATCCAGTTTTGCTTCCAGCAGTTGTTAAAAGAATGCAAAAATTTGTCAACAAAGTTCAAAAAATTATCAGATTATTCCAGAAGCTCATACTATACACTTAAAAACATACAATGGAACAAAACTTATCAAAATCTTAGCGTACATCTGTAGCCAAATAAATTCTCATCTCTCATCTTTGTATTTTTCCAACATAATAAGTTGAAGTAGACGAAGCAAGAATAACTCTCTTCTTGACTTCTGGGAACCAAGAACATCTGAAGATGATGGGGAAGAAAAGTTTACGGCTATCAAGATAGGTAACTACCTTATTCGGAAGTAGTTTTTCTCCTTCTACTAGTTTTCTTTTCAGGGACTGTGACATTGCCTTTAGCTTGGTCTATTTGTGGTTGCTGATTATTTACAAGAGGTCTTGATGAATTTACACGGCTCCTTGAACGCAATATTTCCCCCTTGGCAGATGCTAATTCCTCCTCAAGTTTGTTTACTCGCTTCTCCAAACTATCCCTTTCTTTCCCAAGTCTCATGACAAGGTTATGGGCATCCTCGATGTTTTCTTTGGCCTCTTTGGATGCATTCTTTTGCTCAGTAAGGGACTTGTAAAGCATCTCCTTTTCGTCTTCGAGGCTGGAAATTCGAGAATACGCCTTCTCTAGATCACTAGAAAGTGTCAAGGCATTTCTGTTCATCTCATCAAGTGATTTGGTAGCCTCTTCCAGGTCTTGTTCAAGGGATTTCCGTGCTTCCCTGTCCTTTACGATTTGCTTTTCCCAAGCCTGTAGTTCTTTGTTTAAAGAAGAAACTAGCCGTTTTTCTTCTATTAAATCATTGGCTGCAGTTTCTGCCTTTTTATACACATCAACCAGTTCCTTCTGGAGGCTATTACGATCTTCCACCACAGTTGCCAGTTCATGGGACACAGTTTGCAGCTCCTCCTCGCTATTCTTCAAAAGTTCCTTCAATGTCACAAGCTCACTGGCCAGTGCTTCACTCCTAAGTTTTGCCTCATCATGTTTCTTTTGCAGTGACTCTCTAACTTCTGAAAACTCTGCCTGAACCCTAGACACCTCACCTTCAAGCTCTAGGCACCGATCTCTAGACTGGTTCAGTTGATTTTCCAGATCAGACACCTCGTTTCTTGATTTTCTGAGATTTTCCTCAGTGCTCTCGAGTTCATGCTTCAGGTGCTTCACATTGCTCGATTCCTTATCCAGCATTTCAGTCAAACTATCCCTTTCTTGAGTCAAATTGGTGATTATTACTTGGCTTTCACTCACTCCATTTAGAGCAAGTTCAAGCTTTTGCTTTAGCTGCTGAAGTTCCTCTTCTTTTTCTACCAGAAGCTTAGCATCCAAAGCTGCCTTTTTCTCAGAAGATGACTTCAGATCATTGAGTTCCTCCTGAACCGCATTCAGTTTCCTCTTATAATCATCTCTCTCAAGAGCTAAAGAACTTAGTTTTGTGTTTAATTCATCCAACAAAGAAATTTTTGATTCTAGTTCTTTTTGATTATCCAGGTATTCAGATTCCAATCTTTGGATTTCTGAATGAGCTTTAACCAGTTCATCCTTAGTCTGCTTGTAGGTAAAACTTAAGTTGCTCAACTCCAAATCTTTTTCAGCAAGAGAAGAGCTAAGGCTTCGTACATTATCTTCTTTATCCTTCAGCTCTAAGCTCAGCAAATTGATCCTTTCTTGTAGGACTTCAATTGACTCAAGCTTTTCCTTCAAATTCTCTTCAACTGCCTTTTTATCATCCCCAACCTTTGAAAGGCTGTTTTCAAGACTCTGAATTTGAACTTTAAGATCCCCAATCAATCTTTTCTCGCTTTTCAGCTCCTGTCCCAAACCTGAAATCGTCCTGTTTGCTGCATTGAGTTGGTTCAATAATGACTGCTGCTCCTCTTTTGCCTTGTTGAGTTGCTTGGTTCGTTCTTCGTGTTCCTTCAGTAGCTTTGATTCAAAGTTTCTCTCCAATGAAACAATGGCATCATCCTTTTCTTGCAGTTGGAACTTCATCTGCGCAACTCAAGCAATAAAGATATAGGTTAAAATTCAAAAAACGAGCCAAAATAGACACTGGCAATAAAATGATAGTTAGTTTGGACTTTTGAGCTAAAAACCAAGTAAAATAAAAAATAAAAGTTTTGGAATTTTTTTTTTCCTTATTCTCTCTCTCCCCCGCGATTCTTTTTGATGGAAAAGAAGAAACAGAAAACAAAAGAGTTCCTTCCAATTAGGATGCTCAAAAGTGTCATAGCCGTACCAGTTTATAAGAAAAGCTTCACTGCGAAGGTCGTTAGTGGCTTACAGATTCTATTGTTGCATCAGTAGCTTTCCTTTCACTTTGAGCCAATGCATAGAGCGCACCAAGCACACCAGAGCTAAATATTCCGAGTCCATTCAAGAGAGACAGAAAGGGATTTGGTGGAGCATCTGTTTGAAGTGCTTTCTGTTCATAAAAAAGCTACTTATCTGAGAACATTTCAAGTTTCAAACCCACAAACAGAATATCAAAAGAATTTACTAACAAGAATCATAAGTGAATCCAGCAGAGATTCAGACCTCTGCTTTTTGGTTCTCCTCTGGTTTCTTTAGCTCACTTTCTTCTGAAAGAAAAATTAGAAATATATAACATAAATCACAAATGGAGGAGACTGAAACAGGGTACAAATAATAATAGTTGTTATGAGAGACAAAGACCAGTCCATGGAAGAGAAAAGACCCACAGACGTGGCAGATAATCAGAATCTTGGTGAACAGATTTTATGTAACTGATTAAAATTGAGAATTCCTAAGGATATCTTTTCTGAAAATGAGAAGGTGTGAGCATAATGACATATCTGACTCGTAAGCTGGAACACACACAATAGCTTTCTGTAACTCAGTCATATTCATTTTTGTTCTAAGCATATCTTAGGGAGCTAGGAAAACTATAAAGCCCTTAAATACTTAATAATTAACACTATAGACTAGATATACTGTGTAAATAACACTTAATAACATGTGCAGGCAAGTACAGTACCCAAATGTTTTAAATCCTTAAGTGGATGAATATATATCCTATCTTTTTAGGAAGGTAAACTGTCTCACCAAGAAGAAAACTAAATTTGGGCATGAAATATGAGTTTGTCCTTTATTTTTTTGCCTTTTTGTATAGATAAATTGGTCCAGCATATATTTCATGATCTATGCTGCTTTATATATATAAAAAATAATTTTCAACTCTCTTACTAAAAGTGATGAGCTTTTTTTATAGAAAGCATTATTAAATGCCTAGTCCGCACAGGCATTGCTGCAAACTAAGCTTAGATCTTAAATCAGTTGTTTCCAGAAACCGTAACTTCCTAGATGATCCAGTCTCATGATAGTGTGATATCAAGTAATTCATGATCTCATTAAATCATAATTTTATGGTAGAAATTAAAGGACTAGAACAACAAAATAAAGAATTATAGTTGTAGGGCTTTAGGAGAAAATTATGAACCATAGAATGAAGGGTAGTCAACTTTATGCCTGGAATTACTAAATGCAACTTGTATACCATGACATATCAAGAAGAACCAAAGAAAAATGAGAGCTTTCTTGTGAGAAAAATGATAGCTTTCTTGCGACCATATTTATCTCGCAACTGGAACAAGCCTCGTCATTTCACTCTCGGTCAATATCTCATTTATATTTCTCCAACTCCTAACATTGAAGTTCATCAGGGATTTTGAGAAAACTTGTAAAGTCCAAGCTGATCTGTCTGAAGGCCTACCTCCTTTCATGGACCCCTCGTTTCTTCATGAGAATGAACCTCTATAATTCATTACAACACATGAATCATGGGTACAATTGAAAGCTCTATAATTAGTAGCTTGGTATTAGGAATCGATGAGTTTTGAGCCCCAAAAGGTGCCAACAAAAGCCTAAGGGAGATGGTAGAGAAACAATGATTCTCCAATATTCACCTAACAATACTATTTCCCCTGCCTCAGGAAAGGACAAAAGTTGCATATAAATAAAAAATGCAACTCACCCAAAACTAACTGTCCCATACAAATAGGAAGATTAAGTTCCACATTAAAACAGTACTGAATAAATTACTCCAATGTAAAGCCAAACGACTTTCCTTTCAAAGTACACATTACAATAGAAAAATTTTGAAGCCTCGAATCAACAGAGTCATCAACTTCTTCCAAATAAAAAAAATTTCTTTATCATAGCGGTCGCTAGCCAAAGGTGAAATAAAAATAAAGAAGAAAAGGCAAACAAAGAACCAACACGCAAATCCCTGAAAGCTTAACAGTTTTGGCTGTCACTTACTCGTTGCCGTACCTTCGACAGCTCCGGCCCTGAGTTGCAATAACGGAATAACAGAAATACCCACAAGCAGAATAGTCCTTCTCTGGCTATGAACGCCGCTATTTGTGTTCTCATGGTGCAATGAAGCCATGGGAGCCTTGCTCTTCCTCTTGGTATCTGCATTTTTTGGGCAGGAATAGAAGAACAAGGATTTCGAGCAAGGGAAACGAGATTGACAGGCCGGAGAGTGAAGAAGACACGAGCTCCCAACCACAAAGCCCATCGATTTCTGCTTTGCTCCCGATTTCTCAGTGAAGAGTGACACAGAAAGAGAGAAGAACGAGAGATGGAGTGGCCCTCAAACGTAGTGCTCGTGCTTGCTCTCTATCTTTTGGGACCATTTTTATGTTAATTTGAAGCAACCTAAAACCCCAGGTTTTTTGTCGTAATTACAGGAAATACCCCATCGTGCTAACGTGAAAGGGGTTATATTATTTCATTTTCTCTTTTTTAAGTTACAATTTATCTCACACTAATAAAATAATAATAATAACATGTACCATGCTACAAGTATATTAATTTCAAATCATGCACACTTTCTTATCAAATATCATAATTTATTTTCTTAAAAACCATTTAAAAAGCAAGATAACCACTTTATTATAAGCTAATTTTAAAGAAAAAATAAATGTTTTAATACATTTACTTAAAAAAAATTGTTCTTCAGAAGCAAAAATAATATTCTGATCAGTTTTAATAATAATTATAAGATTTAGTGTAGTAATCATATCTATGCATATTTGATTAGATCTGAGGCTCTAACTTCATTGTCATTTAAATTTTTTCTATATTTGTTTGGATCCACAAGGCCCCAAGATTAAACCCAATAACATTTCGTCATTACTATCATATTGGGAAATGAACAATAAAAAACAAAGAAGAACCGTATCTGATTCCTTGCTTCCAAGCAAAGAGTCCTTGGGCCTATGCAGAAACCCAATTCCCATAATAGTTTAATGGTTTTCTTGATTGTCATTAGCAAAGATTAAATAGGCTTTTTCTGCCATTGGCTTTCCATCTTCAAATGGGGGACTCAGGATCTTGAGTTATGCTGCAAGAAAGCAAGCTGGAGTGGCAGTTCCGTAATACTTCATATAAACTTGTAGGCTTTCCGGCATGAGGTCCACGTAAGCTGGATGATGCACTTTTTGTACTGCAGATTTCACCAATACAATTGTGCCAGGTATTGAAAATGAACCATTATCCTAAACCTTCGTATGCTAGACTTCCACGTCGCACCTTACCATCTTCGCAGGTTCTCTTTTTCTTTGTGGGAAGTAGAAGCTTTTAACGTTGCTAATGGGCTTACTCAATAATTACATATTTTTTATATGAAACTTTTATTCTCACTATTCTCGTATACATTCATTCAGCGTACTTTTGACTTTCATTCTCAATATTCTTCTATACATTCATTTAGCATACTTTTGACTTTCATTCTCAATATTCTCATATACATTTAGTATACTTTTGACTTTCATTCTTAATATTTTAAAAGTTCAAAAGTTAACGAGAGTTAAAAAAAATCATCTAAAATTTTAATATCGTATTTGTTAAAAATAAGTGTTATTTCGTATTAAAAGCAAGATGATAGACTTATGATCTTATAAATTATGAAAATTCTATACCTAATATCTTAAAGTTTTGGGATAAATCTTTATATTTTAATATAGTATTAAAGCCAAGAATAGACTTTCACTTCGTAATCACTTGTCCCAGAATTTGACTTCAGTTTATATGCAATACTAATGTTAACATGTATATGTGAGAGTGTTAAAAGTGAGTGTTGTCCCACATCCAAAGCAAAATGATGAAAATTTTATGTAAGAATTTCATCTTTAATAAATATCATACTTAAACCAAAATTTTAATATTATATAAAAATATATTTTGATTAAAAAAGATAAAATTATTTTTTCTCTTTAAAATTAGCTCATAAGAAATAAGGTTGTACTTGAATATAAACTTTAATAGCATACAAGAATGATACAAATTTAAACGATGTAAGACATACACTGAAAATAGCAATAAAATCTTGGCATTCATGTTTTGCCCGTGAAGCTTCTTTGTCTCTGCCACTAGTTGGTTTGAATTCAGAAAGTGATTCTTCATTCAGCTCAACCAGATCCCTACTAAGGAACCAAGTGAGATTACTGAACATCAAGGAAAAAGAGGGGTAACGAAATAGCCCAGATCAATTGGAAAACATGGTGGTCTGTGAAGAGCCTGAGTATAAGAGGAAGTCTTCATGGATGAATAAAGTTTCCCGGCCTTGTTTGGACCTGAGGCAAATGAGAAAGAAATGCTAGACTCCACTCTAGCAGAACATATTCTTATTGTTCAAACTCGAAGAATCGTGTACTTCGTTTATTGCTTCACAGCCCATCAAAGCGATCTACACACGGGATTCCAAATTCACAAGAAAAGGAATAATGGAGTTTTGACATAAAGCATGTGTATTGATTTTCATTAATTAAAAAATAACTTTTTAACTCTTGAACTAGGGCGAGTTAGACCTTTTGGGGCCTTTGACATGGTATTAAAGAGTAAATTGATTTTATGTTCAATGGCTTATCTCTATCCTCCTACAGGAAGAACAATTTATTCATATGCGAGTGTCATGGGCTTAGTGGAAGCCCAGCCCAATGAGAACAAGGTTGGTGGCATTTGTCCCACATTAAATATGAGTAAAAAAATCTTAATACTTATAAGATATTTGATTACTCTTTTTAATAAGATTAATATTTTAGGATGAAACCCAAATCTATAGCAATATCAAAGCTATTTGACTTCAATTGCAATTCTAGTGTCAAGTTTATAGAATGAGCAAGAGGGTCTAAAGCTATTATTGGATAGTTACACTAAAAGAGATATGATTATGTTAAGAGAAACATAAATTTGAATAAAAGAGAATGTTACGAGCCTAGTAAGAGAAGTTTAGTCCAATAAAGAGGGTTAATGACATTTGTGGTAGGTTATTTCTCTGGATAAGGCCAGTTGGAACCCGTGACACAGAGTTCCATAGCAAGTTACAAATAATGAGACATTTTAGCCGCAATAATGTGTAGCAATAATGACTTGAATGAATTGGTGCATGCGTAGGACAAACTGCTGCCTATCTGCATGTCATGCAATCAAGGAACCAACTTTGTGTTTTATATGGACGGAGTTCTTTGTTTCTTCTTTCTCGCTTGCGCAGGACAAAATGCTGCATAGCTGCTACTTTTGCAATCAAGGAACCACCTTCATGTTTTTTATGCACGGACTTCTTTTGTTTCTTCTTTCTTGGTTTGGTCTGGGGCAAGGGATGAAAAGAGACGATTCTCGCCGTACCTTTCGACGCTCAAGACAAAGTTTTTTTGGACAATATTAATCAACTTAGGCCTTGTCGAACCACTTGCATACATGTGTGTTCCGTTGCTTGGTCTTCTGGTGTTTCCTTTTCAATAAGCCTAGCATAATTGCAATCCATATGGGAACGTCACTATTCTCTCACGATAAAAATGATTTTAGGGGTGGATAATACTAGTAAGGAAACTCATTTCTTATTCTAAATTATATTGTAAGGAAAATACTTATTTTTTTCATGTACAAAAAATACCGCAAGATTGAAGTAGTGCAAGATACATTTAATTTTTAATCCGTCTATTTGTCTCAAATGTGAGGATACCATAAAAATTTCTTTCTATCCACGAAGAAGTGCTACACTTAAACCTGACATCTAACACTACATAATAAAAAGGGAAAACAAAACTTATTTACTCCTTAAGACCGACTTGTAAAAAGAAATGTCATTTTTTTACATACAAATGATTCCAAGGAAAAGTTTTGTAGGGCACATAGATTTTCATCAACAGTAATCTTAGTACTTTAGGAAGAGATTGTTTGTAGGAGCTTTGAATGTCAGACGAAGCCAATTGCTGTATGTTAACGATCTTTGTGAAGAGTTCTGGAAATTCATGATAAACTAAATTAAAGACTTTCTATGTTGCATGAGTTAAATAGGCAAAGAAAGTTTATATGATACGTCCAACAGGATAATGAAGGATGCTTTTAATTGTGATCAGGAATTTTTCCGCACATATCACAGAGACAGAGAGAGAGAGAGAGAGAGAGAGAGAGAGAGATTACAGGGGCTACATGTTATAAGATTTAAGTTAGAAACGCTTTTAAATTCCTTGCAAGATCAGGAAAGGAGAACATGAAGATTGCTTCCTATCTTTTCAATTGCAAGGATCAAATGAGAAAAAAAGAAAAGAAAAAAGGCCATTCATTCACTAATGAGATCATTAAGGTTCAAAAGCTAGTACATGAACTCTCACCAGCAAAAGTAGGAAAACTGATGGGTGAGGGCTTCTGGCCACTTCCAACCCATCTAATCATTACTATACGCTAAACAAAAACCTAAGGCTATATCAATGTCTCCTTTATAGAATGAAAACTCAATTTGCCATCAATGGCTATAAAGGACTCACAAGACAGCTCTTCAAAAATAGATCATACAGGTGCAACTGTAGGACAACTGCAGCATTATGTAGCAAAAGGCATACCCATTAGGAAGAGATCTTCACGGTAACTCGATTCAGGAGAGCTTTCAGCGTCGTTAATGTTAGTTTCCTCTGATTCCTCAGATAAAATCTCCTCAGCACGGCACTCAAAACTGCAAAATGCTTTCTCACCTCTGCAAGCAATGAAAGGATAAAACATTTAAAGTTTGCAAGAAAAAGGAAAAAGAATAGCCGACCAAAAAAGAAAATAACCTGTATATGTAAATGTCTTCCCCCTCCTCAAGTCTTTTATTGCATGAGTAACAGAAGCTGAAAATCTTGTCCGAGCGAGATGGTTTTAAATCCCCCGGGATTTGAACCACCGGAGCAGAGTTAATTCCAGATTCTTCTTTCTTACCGGAATTGGCCAACTCTTTTGCATTGTAATCCAAAATATAGTCACCAAAAATGTGAGTAGTTTTAGGATTTGGACCATGAGAAATTATACAGGTATAATCCTCAGAAAGCTCTATCTCTTTTGCAGAAAGAGAACCTACAAGTTCATGGTTGGAGCCAATCGAGATCGGAAGAGAACTTGGTTTGTTACCCAAGGAACTAGCAACTTGTGAACCATGGCTAATTACTGAACTTGAACTCGCAGGGGTAGTTTTATTTTCAGGACAAAAATTCATAAAACTCAAGGGTGAAGGCACAGTTGAATCCACCAAGCAAGATGTAATCCTTTTAGTTGGTTCAGATTCCAAAAGGCCACCTTCGTTTTCCCCAAAGTCAACATTTGTGCCATCTAACTGGGGATAGAGATTCCTGGTTTTAGGAAACGATGAAAAGATATAGTTTTTAGGTAAAGAATTGGACTTTAACGAAGAATTCAGTGACTCAATATAATGCTTCGAGGTATTCTGAATGTTAGTCTTCACATGTGCTCCAAAAATTACATTATTCCTCCTTGGTGAATCAAATACTTCTGCAGGGGGTTTAGTTTCATTCACAAGAGAATCTATGATGCCAAAGCCTACTTTATTGCCATCCCACTTCTTTTGGTGCCCACTTGCAGATTGTGTTCTTGGGGACCTGAGACCAAAGGGGTTACTAAGATTTTGAAGAACTTTGAAATCCAGAGGAGATGTAGGGCTCCTAACTGATTCAGACTCTGATAAAAACTTTGAGCCAAACCCTACAATGAAACCAGGAATACTGAAAAGTGAGCTGCTTATGTGTCTCAGGCCCGACAGATCAGATTGCAAAGGCTCAGGAGCAGAATCAGCCATTAGACTATAGACCTTTGTTGAGCATTATCTAGAAACCTCAGTCCTCTTAAGAGACAATTCCTAGCTGCGTCAGTGCAAAGTAGTATAATAAGAAAAAGCACATAAAAAATGACCAAGTTCAGGAAAGATGTCTTAGGCACCAATTATCAATTTAGCAACCCAAAAGAACAGTTTTAATTCCACATTCAGGTAGAAGAGGAAATGAGGCATCCATATGTTTATTGTCGAAACAACAGAGAAGGAAGAAACAAGCACATGTCATAATTCTCTATTTCCAAAAACTAGCTAAAACAGATTAGAGAACCTAATGGAACTTGGAGAAAAATAAAGTAAAACAATGACACTCAAAATAGATTTAAAACAAGCACCAATACAAAAAAGCTTCCTTCCAAACTTGAATGTCGGTTCTACAATCAGGTAAATTATGCAGGGAGAAGAAATTGAACATCTTTTGAATTTCATTGCATTCGAAATATTTAGAACAATGAAATTCTTGAGAGTAACACAAAAAGTTAAAAAGAAAGGGAACAGAAAGTACCTTAGACCCAAAGTCCGATCAAATCAATGCAGACCATATTAATTTCAAACCATGAGGATGCAACAAAGAAATAAGAAGCGAAGAAGGAAAGTCGTTAATCGCAAGTTGGATACCCAAATAGGAAATTTCTGTGAAACGTTCAGAACTAAGAGCAAATGGAACCGACGTAGATCAACAATCAAGATGAAAGATTGTGTCGGTTACAATTACTCAAGAAAACCCCGAAACCCAGATGAGAAACTCTCTTAGAAACATTTTAAAAAGCTCTGAGACCACAGATTCGCAACAGCATTAAGTTCAAGACGAAGAACCCATATTAGGAAGATCATCAAACATCTAATCAGAAGAAAAGCAACCTCGGATAAATCTCATATGCATGAAGACACTCATTACCACTTGATCTTCCAACAAAAAGCAAAAACTAAAAATCATCTAACACGCCTGAGGAGATGAAGAACTCAAGAGGAAGAAAAGCATGTTCCGGCACAAAAAGAAAACCGATTAATCAATCAAAGGAATGCATCAAAAGGAAGCCCAAATTTACCGAAACGGGAAAAATTTTGCCCAGCAGAAAAGCTCCATGAATGCATCAAAAGAAACCCCCAAAATCATGCACAGAACCAGCAATAACTTTTTAACCAACGATCGTCCATGTTCTAACCCAAGGCCCGCTTGTGAGACACAAGAAATCCAAAGACGCAGCAAATGGATCAGTCGTAAATGCTACAAAAAGGCAGAGAAAATGACAAATTGATGCAAACCCCGTCCAGTTCTCACCTCTGCAAACTCAGCGGATGAGGTTGAATGCCAAAATTCCTGATGGAAATCCAAATGCAGGAAAGTTTATATATTGACGAAACGTAACTTGCCTAGCACTACTCAATCTGCACCATTTTCCCTTCTTTTTTAATTTTTTTTCTCCCCTTCCATGCATCAAAATCAGAGAAGCAATGGGGCACTGAGGCTTCTGATATACTCTTCACCTTCTCTCTCTCTCTCTCTCTCTCTCTCTCTCTCTCTCTATCTCTCTCTCATGATTAACATGGCTCGACGCGTATAGTATAAAACTACGTATATTCTCAGTTTTTGGTTTAAAGAAGAGGCACTTTCTAACATGTATATATTCACACCCAATGATTCGTCCACTATATACCCCAACAAAAAATAAATAAATTTTCAAAAAAGAGTTTAAAAAAATAAAAGATGAAGGGAATGGAATCTCAAATACGATTTGGACTATTTATTTATTCATTCTACTATAATATAAAACTTAAAGGTTACATTAAAAATCATGTAAAAAAATCTAGGGTATCATGAATTACCCAAAAGACACACCATCGTCCACCTAATATGCAAGTCTTATGAATAGAAAATTGACAATGAGTATGAAGAAAGATATAAAATTTGGAGATTACTTGATTGCCCAAAGCTTGGTGTTGATACCAAAGGAAACTTTATCTTAATTTATTCACCCTATTTAATTTAATAGAGCAATAATAACAAGATGATCAGTTGCAATGGGATAATAAATATTTCAAGCTTGATGTTACAATCTTGAATATATTTAAGTCAACATTAGACGTTGATTAGAGTTTAAATAAATGAATCATTAATGCAATTTCGTTATGTGTTAACTTATGAATTGTCCCACTAAAAATAAATTCATATATTTGATGTTATAGTACTAATTATTATCCCAATCGATTGTTAAACATAATGATTGTTTGATATCATCAACACCTTTGTGGAATGTCTAAAACTAATATTGAAATATAATGTTGTTAAGAATAATATATTATTTAGAAACATAAAACTCATCATCTACGTTTTAATAAGTTAATTCACTATAATAATCAAATTATCGGATTATCACAATATTATATTACGTGGATCATACGTAAGCTTATTATCCTACCTAAAAGTTTTACTACCGAAATTTTAGTAAATACTTTTTCATTAATGGATAAACATTATCCTCACAAAGGGTGATCCAGAAGTGATCCTGGCATTTGGACGGGATAAGGGTCCATGTACATAGACGCGGAATTTTCTCTGATAAAGATAAAAGCTTCTTTCTTTTTACCTTTCTGAGGGAGTCAGCACAAAACGACAAAACCATTGCTGTGTTCAAAATTAACTGACCAACGTCTTCTGCACCCATTAACATCGCTGTTTCCGTCGGGGTTAACGAGGCCAGTTAAAATCCTTCTGGTTTATTGGTAAAGTCACCACTCACGTGTCATCCATATCCTCCACCCATTTTTTCTTAACCTACCCAAATTAATTTTTTACCTCTTCAAAACTTTGCTCTTAAAATGTAAAAAATAATAAACATTTTTTATCACCGAAATATCCACACAATATTCTCTTAGACTGATTCTACGAAGATAATGTATCTTCCTGACGTAATTTGTTATTAAAATATTTTATTATCCGTACCTTTAAATAACAATTTTAAAAAATGGAATTAATTTTCAATAGATGAGCCGTTTACCTTGCGTTAATATTTTTTAACGCAAGTGGGGCCAGGAGTTGCCGGTTAAACGGCGTCAGGTAGCTCTAAACTCCATGATTCCCCGGGGCCCTCCAAATATTTTCTTACAATATTTTTTGTCACGAACTCACAGTTCCGTGTCGTTTTGCGTGATTCTGCTTTTCCAGGTTTATTTTTTAATCAAAAAATGGCCCACACGTGTTTGCTAGCGATCGGACGGCCACGGCGCGAAGATTCCCTGATAGCTGTCAGGATATCCACGGTGGAGAGTGGAGCTTCCGATGTTGTTCGTACGTGGGTCCACATCACGTGCCGGGGTGGCCAAGTGAGTGGGACTGAAGGCAGTGTTGCCGGACACGTGTCAGACAATGAATGACCAGAAAATAGGAAAAAGTTCTGAGGTATTTATTTTTGTTGGGTAGGACTGAATTATTGGTTCCTGGTCCATGTACATAGACGTTGTTTAGTCTGCCAGAGCTAGAAAAAAAATAAAAATATATGTACATATAAAAGAAAGGACGGCTTTGAACTTTTTCTTTTTCCCTTTCAATCATGGCAAACACGTCCTAAAAACAGCTTTTCTATAATAATTAATAGAATCCAAATCCCAATTTTAAATAAATAGCATGTGGATTTTATTAGAGTTTTGGTAATAAAACAACTATTATAATTATCAAATGATGCCATTATTTTTTTATATAACCTATATCTCTCACAAAATTTTGTTTAATGTCTTAAATTTAAAAAAATAATAATAATAGACCTAAGACATACTTAAGTCAATTAAAATTACAGTCAAAATGATTCAAACTAAGATCTTCTACTCGAACTTTCTTTATCACCTTGATCACATCTTAGGGGTCCAAATGATACAATTATTATTAACGTGTGGCATAAGAAAACTCCATATTTTAACAATATTATTATTTTACTCTTCTATTAAAATTTTAAATAATAACAATGAAAAAAAAAGATCATCCTTGTGAGATGAAGCAACTACCTAAGGATATCATTCTCTCACCAAATGAGGGGGAGATTCTCTCTTACCTAAATTACCTAAACCTTGTTTATTTAGTGAATAATAATTTATTTTTTTACTTCTGATTTTTTAATTGGGGAATCAAATGATTATATATGTCATACTAAGTCATACTATAGATACATTTCAACTAATAATTACTCATAACATATAAAAAAATAAATCAAATACTGTACATAAAGACCCCATTTTGACATATAGTTGACTTTGAAGAAGTTTTGGAACTTTTGGAACTTTTAGAACTTTCAAGGTAAGAAAAAATCACCTTGAAATATTCCACATTGATACCCAATATCATTGGGCGACGTATTATGTGTAGGCACTAAGTTCATTTCTCAACAAGCTAACCAAAGTAGATCAACATTCTTTAAAAGAAGTCAAGTTTCCAAACAGTGGACGCATGCAATGAAGTATTCGTGTTGGGGCGCTACGCATTATTTTTCATACTTTTGTTGTTATGATATTCTTCTCTTTGGTCACTTTGCATAAAAATCATTGATTGTGCATGCGTAATAGGACCCACATACAATGCCAGATTGGTGTTGATATTTAAGGCAAGAAAGCTAAAAAAAAAAGCAATGGTTGAGAGGAGCTAAACCCTCATACCCAATCTTTGGCTAGTGTTGCATATGTTTAGAAAACTGATTGTTATGGTAAAAGATTATGTTAATTAAATAAACTAAGAAGTAAATAGTTCGATGGAATTAGTTAATGTTTAGATCATCAATCTACAATCTTTAATCATTGCTCTATTAATTTAGAAAGTCTATTATGAGTTAAAATATTATATTGACTGAATAAACTGAAAGACATAGTTTGAATAATATATAGTAAGAAAACTAAAAAACCAATGGTTGAGAGAAGCTAAACCCTTATACTCAATCTTTGGTTGGTATTGCATTTGTTTAGAAAATTGGTTGTTATGTTAAAAAACTATGTGGATTTAACAAATTGACAAACAAATAATTATTTGTGATTCATTAACATGGTAGCCTTTGGTTGGTGCTACATTGATTTATAAAATCTATCATAAATTAAAATATTACACTAATTAATTAAAATGAAAGGCAAAATCTCACCGGAATAAGACAAGAAAGCCAAGAAAAAAAATGGTTGAAAGAAGTAAATCTTAATACCCAATCTTTAGTTGGCGTTGCATTTGTCTAGACATTAAAAAATATAACACTAATTAAATAAACTAAAAAGTAAATAATTATGCGTGATTAGATAGTGTTTTGACTCAATTTGGCAGTCTTTGGTTGGTCTTGCATTGATTTAGAAAACCTATTATAAATTAGAATATTTCATTTATTGAATAAATTGATAGGTAAATTATTTTATACAATTAATCAGTATTTTAATTATTGGTACAATGTACAAATCTAGGAATTAATATTTTATTATTTGATTGTACTAAAAAGAATCAACCACGATGAATGAAGACTGTATACATATTAAAAAAATTTGGATGATTGAAAAAAAAAAAAAGGAAAAAGAAAAAAGGAGAGCATGATGAAGATGGCCGAAGTGAAAGTCTAGTATTATAGCCCAAGGAGCCCAAACCCACAAAAACCAGAGCTCCAATCATCCTCACAGATTAGCACACCCGGCGTACATTAGAAGCAGCCCGCTTTTATCTCCAATCCTATTCTATGCTCCCTCCACCATCTTCTCATCATTCTCGGCGATTTCTATTTTATTGGAATTGCTATAGATTTCACCCTAAATTTTGAGATCAGGGTTTTGGAGAAATCGTGAACTGGGTCCAATTTTGGAGGGAGTTTGGGGTTTTGAGTTCTTTCGAGTCTGGAAACAGTGCCTTTTGAGGTAAGAATCATGGGTTTGGTTTCCTTCAAAGTTTGCTTTGAGCTTAAAGGTTGGAGCTTTTGTTTTTAGGATAATTGAGCCTTGGATTTCTGTTCCCTTGCCGAAATTTGAATCTATGGAATAGGTCGAATTGGTCGCCGGGGCAGAGCGAAAAGATTTTTTGTTTCTAAGCTTAATTTGCTTTTGGTTTTGGTACGCAGTAATGATGATTAATGGATAATTATTATAACTGGAATTGGAAAATTAGGGTTTTAGGGGCAAGATTCATGCTTCTTGCTGCTTTTAGAGGTTGATTCAAAGAAATAGCCTTGGTATCGAGGACGGATTCTTAGATTACATTTTTATCTCTTTTAATGCACAAAGTCAAAAATTGAGTGTATTTTTAATTAGGGAATCTAATTCTAGGATGGGAAAATTGGCCAATGCAAGTAGAAAATAGGCTGTCATTCGGATGAAAAAATATGGTTGTTTTAGTTTCCGGAGTTTGATTCTGTTAACAAAGAGATATTCGGTGGTTTGGTAGCTAGAAATTAAGGTTCTTGAGAGTGTTTCTTTCCCGGGTGTTATTTTTGGTTGATCTTTAGTAGTGCGCAAATGGATGACACTGAGGATGATGCAAGGTATCCCCTGAACCCATATGGTGTGAATCACCAGCCTGGTTATGGTTCCTTGAGCCGTGAGAAAATTTCAGTTCGAAATCCTCCCTATTCTCGCTCACTTGTTAATCAATATGTTGATGATGAAGTAGAAGATGATGAAGAGTCGGGAGAGGAGGATGAAGAGAATGATGAACAAGGTAATGGTTTTCGTGATATAGACAAAGATATGGAAGATGAAGATGATGATCCAGAGGAGGAGGAGGAGGAGGAGGAGGATGACGATGATGGTGATGATGATGATAAACAAAAGAGTTATGGTGGGAGGAATGAAGATGTTGATTTGGAAAGGCATCCGAAGAAGCGGAAGTTGAAGAGTTTGGTCTCAAGTTATGAGTTTGCTCCTCGAGTAGCTCTTGCAGCTCCATCCTCTGCCACGGCTGCTCCAAAACCAACACCTGGTGGCCGGAATTCGTTAACAGATTGGACTGAGCGTGAGACTTTTGTTTTACTGGATGCCTGGGTTGATCGGTTTCTTAATCGTGGGAGGAAGAGTCTTCGGTCTGAGGAATGGCAAGAAGTTGCAGAGAAGGTTTCCGAAATTTCAAAAATTGAAAGGACAGATACTCAATGTCGGAATCGACTGGATACATTGAAGAAGAAGTACAAAAAGGAGAAGATGAAGATGGCAGAAACAGATGGTGCCACTAGCAGTTGGGTTTTTTTCAAGAAGATGGACATGTTGCTATCATCGCCTCCCCAGCCAGCAGGCCTCTCCTGTGGTTTTGACTCGGGGGAGTATGTATTCATGAATCCCAGAGTTTATTTGAATCGAGCAAATGGTTTGGAGGAAATGAAGGATAGTCCTGGGAATTCAGAATCTAGTGATGCTGAGGAGGATGATTCAGATGGACTTCCACCCAAAAAGAGGAAGTTTGGAAGGGTCAATGAAGAGAGGTCTTCCTTTGGTTTGCTTGCTGATTCCATTCACAAATTCAGTGAGATATATGAGAAGATTGAGAATAGTAAAAGGCAGCAGATGGTGGAGCTAGAGAGGATGAGAATGGACTTTCACAGGGACCTGGAAATGCAGAAGAGGCAGATTCTGGAGAGAGCACAGGCTGAGATAGCAAAAATAAGGCAGGGTGATGATGAGGAGAATGATATCTCTGCTGAGAATGCTAGTGCCTGAAGTAATGAGATCTAGTACTCTTTTCTGTAATCTTAATTAGGATTTTAACTGCTACCTGCTGTTGTATAGCTCTGGGGGCCTCTTGCCTCTGATTTTTATCTTATGAGGCAGTACTATTGCTAGTGATATTGTATTGCTTAGCGGTAGAAGAAATAACAAGATTAAGTGAATCGTTATTATCTTCATTACTGCTGTTTCCAGTTTCTTTAGTTTGTTGCTTGTCCGCATCTGATTCTTTTGGACTAAGAATCTGCTTTTGTGCCAATTTCCTTTCCTAGCATTGGAACTCAAAAAATGTAAAAGCTGATAGCAGATGAATGAATTAAGAATTGAGTGAGCTGTCTTATATTGTCTAAATATTGTTTGAGAATTCTTCATATATGGAGGAACAAGTTATTATCCTTAAGTTGGCTTGAAGATATAAATAAACTTTCTAATAGGATATTAGAGTTTAGGTCCATGAAATATGACTTTCAATATACAAAACTTATGATCCATGATAATTGTAAGGGATGAATTAATTTATGTTAGTTGTAAGAGGGCATATTAAAAACAGCATTAGTTGTTTCACATTACTTGAATTCTATTTGGGAATCCTTAATAATTTATACTCTTGAAACAACTTTTAGATAGGAATTGGATTTTCTAACATAATTTTCTTTTGTTCTATGATGCTTATCAAACTTGTTTTGTTCCTCCTTTTTCGTATGTTCTTCTCTAGTACTTTTCAAGGTCAAGCTTGAAATTATACCAGTAAAGCTCCTATTATCCAGCTTATTAAGAACCACAAGCAACATTCCAAGGTCAAATGTTAGGTGCGTTCTTAATCATCCTTCATAAAGTGGTCTGGCTCCACATTTCTCAATATGCCAAAAAGCAATAATGGTAGTGTTGGACGTGCTAGATGTGGACATTTTCACGCAGTGTTTGTCATTCTCTTAATTTTGCCTTTATTTTGAACAAGTTTTTCAAGTTAATGTTTAAATGTATATCTCTTTTTTTAGTTTTGACCATTCCTTGGAAAGGATACTCCACTATTTGACTCAATGATTTCCATAAATTATTAGAGTTGTTTTATTTCAACATGACTTTATTATTTCTACGGTCATCATAGTTAGGATAATGAATCATTCTCTTACGGTGTTGTTATGGACTTGGTCATAAGTAGAGTTTATGAAGATAATTGATCATTCTTGAAGTTACAAAAGCTTTGAGAGGGATCGTATAACTTGTATCAATTGTTTTTAATATAATTGATTATCTTTCAAATAATTTTAGCTTGATCAAGTATTCTTTTTCATTGTTTTAAGCGTAATTGACCACTTTCATTACTTTTATAGAAATTATTTGATCATCTAAAAACTATTTAGTGATTCTTCATCCATATCTATTAGTTGTTTTGAATAGAACCCCATCCTTTGTATTAAATATGGATTTTAGTTTTTAGACGTTCACTTAAGATTTCACAAATGACATAACCAAATGTTGTAAGAATACATTTAAATCTCCAACTTTTAATAATGACTAGAATTAGAAGTGTTGCAGGTCCATGCAACTTTTAGGAATTATAAGGAATCTTAACCGAAGATGGAAAATAAAATGTTGTACTTTGCTCTCCAGTTGCCTTATGATTTATAGGTAGTAGTAAGCACGCATTTGGTATCAAATCTGTGCTAAGAAATTAAATATATTTTGTTTTTCTTGAAAATATTTGCCAGAAAATGTGTTCAATAATCTTTCCATGATCAATTTAACAACCTTAATGTTCGGAGATTTAATTTATGCCGCTTAAATCCATACCTAGTTAAATTGCCCCAAAAACATGAAAACATCATCCATAACCTTCAGTTGAGTGTAATACTAACAACATTTTTGTAGAACTTAAAAGACTATCCAAAAACTGTTCGTAATTCTATATTTTTCTCTAGGAAAATCTTGAATATTGTCAATGTCTCATTCATAAAATGCTCTCTAAATATAGCTCCCACCTAGAGAGACACAAAACAAAGCAGGTGGCTGGTTGTAATTCCGATTGCAGCCTACTGACTTCTCCAGATTTTCCTTCTATTGCAACAATACACTCGCCCTAGAAAAGTTCAATTTCCATTTCAACTGATTATAATTATGAGAACACTGCAACTTGCTTGTATTCACTACAAAGCTCTACAAATTTTAGATAATCAATGATCAACAATAAGCTGTCCGAACTGTTCACTAAAGAAATTTTAAACTGCAAATCAATCCTTACATAATTCATTGCAGTTGCACAGTTTTCGTGCCTTTTGTCTCTTAAGTACTGAAACATGTTGAAAATGGATAGAAAGACCTCTTTAGACTTCTTGTTCAGAGGCCAATCACTTTGTCCCTGCTCGTGAAAGAGGATGCCTATCAGTTTTTCTCCAGGGATATTGGAGACAGAAGATCTAAGCTAATTTGAAAGTTTCCAAAAAGTATAGGGAGTCAGACCATTCAGTTACCTAATTTGTTGCTTGAGTAATCCGAAAACTCAATGGAAAGTGTTGGAGCCAGAGAGGAAGTCACTGCAAATACGCATGGACAGGGAAACACCTATCAAGCGGAATCTTTAGCCTTTTTTGTCAAATTGATGTTCCTCTCTTTCATATTCGATCAACCTTTTTGATCAAACTGCAACCACTTTATATAGCTTGTCACCAACCGCTCTCTTGCACACATTCTGATTCAATATTAGCGAGGAAAAGTGAGCTTCCAGTACCAAAGAGTTGTAGTCTGACCTGCAGACAAGTTAATCTTCATCAAAAGTAGTACAGATTTGTCTTTAGGAAGAGGCATGAAGGCGTACTAAAATCCATAAACAACGAAGGTGACTTAGGAGAAAAATCGAATCAATACTCCCCTATATCAGTACATATTGTACACCATTGACAAGTCCATCCCGTAGTTCGGATACAATGGGCACAGAGTCAGGCACATCAACCGCAGAGAAACATTTTCTTTCTTCCGTGGGTTTTTCTTTTCTTATCTTTCTCTCGGAGGGAGGGAAGGAAGGAAAGAATGAGGGGGAAGGGGCGGCTGTGTAAGACGTGGGGTCACAAATAGAGGACTTCTAGTTACAAAACTAACAAACAAATATGGGGGTAGCATGTATCTTATACCTAGTTCTTTCACAAAGTGATGGGATTCTGATCTTCATCGACCTTGCCAACCGCCTCAAGTATTGATGAGTATGTGATTAGATCATATTCAAAACCTCTTGAATTCATTTCTTTCATCAGCTTAGCAGCTTCTTCAAACATGCCTGCTCGACTTAGACAGCCAAGAAGAGTGTTGTAAGAAACTGCATCTGGTTTAATCTTTGACTGTTTCATCTTTGTGAACAACTCGATAGCCCGCTTTGGGCCACCAACTCTAGCGAAACCATTTAGAATGATATTGTGTGAGTTGATGTCTGGATTGCAACCATTTTCTTGCATTGTTCTAAGCAAGGAATGAGCTTCGTCTAGCATGCCAGCCCTTACCATACCTGACATGAGTGCATTATAAGTATAAACATCAGGTTTGCAGCCAAGTTCCTTCATCTCATTAAAAAGATCTACAGCTTCACTGAGACGTCCACTACTTCCAAAGTGTTTGATCATCACAGCATAAACACGAGCACTCAAGGGTCCACAATTCTCTTTCAATTCTTGAAATAACTCTTTTGCAGCTTCATACCGTTTTGCTTTTCCAAGACTATTTATCAGGCTGCAATAGGCAGCTGGACAAGGAGGAAAACCGTTTTCATCCATCTCCTCAAGAAGCAATAAAGCTTTCTCAACTCTATTTGTTTTGCAAAAACCATCAATAAGAATTGAATAAGTATACGAGGTGGGAGCAACACCTGTTGCCTTCATCTTCTCAAACCATGAGGAAGCTTCAGAAGCTGGAGCTTTGGATTTAAATAAAGCTTTAATAACAGTGTTATATGTCACAACATTTGGTTTGCACTGCAAAGAATCCATTTCATTAAAAATGTTAAGAACATCTTGGAAACGACCTGCAGTTCCCAAAATGTTTATCAAATTGTTGATGAACACAACATCAGGCTTAACCCCGCCTTTTAGCATATCAATATAAATATCGTAGGCTTCTTCAATCCTCCCAGCCCTCCCAAGCCCCCTTATCAATTCTGTGTAAGTAAAAACTGTAAGGGCACATCCCTTCTCTTTCATATCCTGGACTAGACCCAAAGCTTTCTCTACCCACTCCAGCTTGAAATAAATTCCCAACAACGTTGTATAAATCTTTGCAGTGGGCTGCAAGCCATTCTCCTTCATCTCATCAAACAATCTGATGGCAGAATCCACACGCCCCAATTTCCCGAATGCTGATATTAGTGCACTGTATGTCACCGTATCTGGGAGACAACCACCATCGTTACACATCTCATTATAAAGCTCATGAACTTTCTCATAATGACCTTCTTGCATCAGCATCAAGATCACAGAATTGTAAGTGTGTGCTGTAGGTTTGCACTTGCGACTCTTTATCTGATAAAAAACAGATAGTGCCTTGTTTACCATCTTGGCCTTACCCAAAATTAGAACAATTTCTGATAATTCAGCTGGACCGATAATGCATGAACTCCTAACCATCTCCTGGACTGTCTTCCACATTTCACCAACTAACCCAGCTTCATCCAAGCAATGGATCAAAGCCAAGTACGTGGTTGAGTCATGTTCAAAGTTTCTCCTCTTCGCTGCCCACTTGAAAAACTGAATCTTAACATTGACCTCGATGTCTATCTTCAGAACCTCTCGTACCAATCGATGATCCACTTTCAACTTAAGCACTTCTAATGCCCTTTCTGCATCAGGCCCCCACTTGAATATTTTCAAAATCCTAATAAATCTCTCATCCAGTATTCGAAGTGAGGGATCCTTCCTTGAAAACTTTCCCTTCGTGTGCAAGTTTTGCGTTTCATCTTTCGGTCTAGGTAAATGAAACATGTGGACAATCTCATTCTCTGCTAGTTAAAACCAGAAAGAACACAATTAATACAAAATGTAAGGATACACAAAACTCTTTAGTCATGTTTTACTCAATAGTAAAGCGTTAACATCATCAACACTTTACCTGTTTGCTTAATTCTTTCACGGAGATATGGCAAAGTTGATATTGATCGCTTCAAAGCCACCGACCCAACAACCATCTTCGCCATTGGCAAACTAAATTTCACTCCACACTGGCCGGTTAATTGCGCTTACTTACACTGATTCATTCTGACATCAAAACGTAAACAACATACATACCATTTAATCCCCAATAACCACCTCCAACTACTATTTTGTCTCCCCAAAAAATACTATAAAGAATGTAAATACAACCGAAATCCAACAGATTTTCACTGCAGATAGGAATAGTTTTGGAACTTTTGAGCATTTTGTGTCTACCATTTGGAATTTATTTTCAACCTAAGATTTGACACATAAGAGAACATTAAGAGGAAAAATATTAACAAAAACTTCATCAGTTGAAATAGTTTTGAACAACCATAGGAAAAAAATCCAAACAATTACAAAGTACTCCTAAGGGGCGTTTCCGCAAACAGTTGGAAGACGCCACATCATGCATACACCGTATAAGCATAGAAACAAATATGAAGAGAAGAAAGAGATAGAATACCAGTATTTTTTCGTACAAGAACGCTAGGAAATGAAAGTGGTGCCTGTTTTGGTTCTACTGAAAAGCGAGTATTCCGGTCTGCATAAAACATCAATGGAGAGGAACTAGAAAAAGGTCTTCAGCGACGGGCCTGTTATCATAACACACTGCTCGTCAAGAGTTTCGAGATTACCCATCCATGCTTGAATCAGGGCCCAGATCGTTTAGTGTGGCTTTTTATGATTCAAGTAAGTAGCTCGGTTTTGCAAGTATGGGCCTTGGGCCCGCTTTGTTTATGTTGTTTTGAGTCTTTTGAGTGGTTGTGATGGGCACCAACTCTCAAGTTCAAGTCCTGGTATGTGCCAACTTACAGTGTAAAGCTTTGCCAAGTGAGAGTATGTCTACGAGAGTCCTTGGAATTAGCTGAGTCATAAGGCATGGGATTGTGATGAAATTGGGCGAGGTATGGGGCTAGAAGTAGTGTTGGTCACTTGGGATCTAAACCATTGAAGGTTAGCTGTTAAGACATTTGCTCAAAAGTGTAATAGAATATAATAATCTTAAATTAAATAATTCATAGCCTGCTATTGGGCCTAAGGCTTAAGCCTTTCGGCAAAGTAATTGTAAAAATTGTAATAAAAGATTTATGTTTTCTCGATAGGTTTTATAAGATAAAAATGATATATATATATATATATATATATAAACTTATAGGATATTTTTTAAAGTTTTTTTTCTTTATAATAGAAACAATACAAAACTCTTTATTTGGTACAAAGATGTTTAATTTATAAAATTTAGATTATTAACTAGTCAATAAGTTTTAGAGATTAATGTAAATTTTACAATAACTACATAATTATTCAAAGCTTTTTAGACACTTATTTTTTTAATTTTCTCTTTCTTTGATCGTCACAAGCATTCTCTATGCTATGCCATAGATGCCAAGCAAAATGGTTAAAACGAACAGTTTAGGAGGCTAAGGTCAGATGGAGGAGGGATTTCCCACCTTACGAAGTGGTTCCTTCTGCTCGGGACTAAAGCCAATTGGATCCATAGACTGTGGCATACTCCAAACTGTACTTACATATTCATGGTATTTCACTCTAAAGATTACACGCTCAAATTCACCATTAAGAACATTCTATCACCTTATGTCACAGCTAGAACTTATTGAGAGACTCATTTCCATCACCAGTCTCTTGCTTTGGCTATAGTCATCAAGAGTTGGTTGCCGCTCGAGTCTGGCCATGGCATGAAGGCCAGAGGACTGGTGTCTTCGGGGTGCTACCTAATGCTGGAAACTCAAGCGAAAACAATTTCGGACACTGAGCTCTTCTTCTTCCGTTGCCCATAAACTAGCAGGCTCCAATTTTGGAAGAAGATCCAGTGCAGTACAGATGCTGCTCCCGCAATCATAAGCAAACTTTCAATGCTCAATTCTCCACCTTGTTCGTCTTACCAACCGTTTCAGGTAGCATGTCTTCGGTTCTGACCCCATCCTTCGGATAGTGTCGTCTTCACAACTCAGCCTTTCATCTCGATCTCAACAGATTCTAGCAAGGGAAAAACAGTGACCTACTAGATGAATGGTCCTTTTTGTGTATCTGTTCCACATAAGAATCTTTCTGAGTCGCTATGGGCGATCAGGGCTTTCAAACATCGGAAACATGCCCGGGATGAGAATTAAACGATCAGTATTTCTGAATTATGTGTCCCACGCTGGAAGCTTATCTAAAGTTTGGGTGCCTTATATTCGTAACTAAAAGACGAAATGGTTAGGGAAAAAAATTAATGAGGCTACCCTGAGTGTTGTAAATACTGGCGGGACTCTTTCATTCTATGTTCTTAGTGGATGAAGTGAATGCTTTATGGTAAAAAGTAAATGCCATTTGCAAAAAGATACAAAGATGTAGATGTTGAACATAGGCCGTGATTAGGTTTTTATATAAGTCCTTAACAACGTGTTGTAAGTTTCAAATCAAACTTTCATTATATGAGATTGTTCAAGTAACAAAAACCAAGTAGCAATACAACTGAATAAAGATAAATCTGAACATAGTTTGTTCTTAGCAACCCATTAGCCAAATAGGACTTCTATCCCTTATTCTATTCTTTACCATTCCAACATTTGGTTGGACACCACATTAGGCATGCCCCTCATCCAACAAGCTTTCAATGGTTCTTGAACTTCGTAAGAAATTTTGCTGGAATAATCTCCAATAAAAGATTGAAACCTGGATGTACTAAGGGAGTAAAAGACATTTATATTGTCTTGAAACATGGGCAAATATATCTTATTACTCATTCCTTTAACCACTGCTGCTTCTATAAAAGATCCCCCTGCACTAATATACATCATTCTATTTCCTAAGTTTCTCACTCTATCCCAAGTCACGCTCCAAAGAAATTCACCTTCTCTTTGTAATAAATTAGAGATCCTCACTTTAAAGACATAAATCGGTGTCTTATTCTCTTTGACCACAAACACCACATACAGCTTACCATCGTCACTTTCCACCAAGTATTTTCGAGAACTTGAGGTGCATATCATCTCATTTGGAAGGGGAGTTTTGGAAGCATATAAGGTTAGTCTAGATGAGGTGGCAATCGGATCAAAAACTCCTAAATTTCCTTCAATATCCAAGCAATAGCACAACCCCTTATATAAAACCGGATTAGAAGCTGAGATATAAAAGGCTATCCCACTCATGTAGCGATAAGTCCAATTCTTGTCTCCATGTCTAATGAAGCCAAACTCATACTCACAAACAAACCCAAGGACGAAGCAATCCGAAGAAGTTGGAGGAGAGGAGAAACACATTGTTTGAAATTCTTTTTCTTTCTTATATTTAGGAAGTTCAACCTTTTCCTTTGTGAAGAGATTGAAGAAAAAGATGCTAAGGTCACAATTTCGAGTTAAGAGCAACCAACCATATTTTGAGAAGTGGATACGTGTATCATATAATTCTGGTATATCTGCACGATCAACACCAAAGTAGGTAGGATGATGAAATTTGCATTCATAGTAGTCCATAGATAGCAAACATGGACAAAGACAATGAGGAGAATCGATTAGGAGTGGCACTTGTCGAACAAGAGAGGTGCCTGATCGCCATGATTTGCATACACCTCGGAAGGCAGTGAAGTCCCCAACAAAGAGATGTGACGATACTTTGCGTAGAATATCAAGTGGAAGTTTAGACCATGACCTTTTTGGCTTTTTAGGTTTTTCACCCATTTGCTTGCTAATTGACCCATGAAATGCACCTAAGTAAGAAGTTCCATTGAAAGCTATAATTGCAAAAAGAGGAGCACAAACACAATGGTAAAAGGACTACTATTTGCTTCATGTGTTGGAGTCAATAGAGAAACATGACATAATAAGAGCATTGTAATGAAGATGGTTGAAAAAAGAAATTATACTCTAAAGTGAACGAACCCCCAAATAGTAGAACCAACAACTAGAATTGTTTAATTACAAATTCTTGTATTTTGGAATTTCAAATTCATCCTATATATAAAAGAAGATTTGCATAAAAGTAAAACATAAGGACAAGGAAAGAAGAAGAAAAAGAAGAATTAATGGGAGGAAACAAGATCAATTACTCACCAATGAACTTTAGGAGTAAGGACTTTGATTTGTAAGCTCGTCTGATAAGGAGCAAGACCAAGAGAAAACCAAAGAAAAATGAGAAACTCCGGCCAAATAAAAATCTCCAAATTTTAATTTATCAAAATACATACAAACTAACTCTACCTTAGATAAACTCTTTTAAGTGGTTTGGTTATTTGCTTGGTAATTGCTTCTCTATTTGATAATTGTTTAATAGTGAAAAATTGATAGTTAACTTTTTCTAATTTGATTGTTTTCATATAATTTGGTAGAAAAGATATATAACATAAATAAAAAATTAGAAGAAATCGGAGACAACATATTTTGGCATTATACAACATTTTTTTAAAACTAAAAATACCTTTTTGAGAAGAGCTCAAGCTCTCTTCTCTTGCGCTCTAGCCTCCCGCTGAACTGAGCCAACATTTCTCACCTTAAATTATTGAAAGTACACATTAAATAACAAAAACAATTAGCCGTAAGCAATGGTGGATTGATTCCTTTATTGTCTAGCTACCTATTACCAATGATTGGTGGAGCAGGGATAGATCAAGCATGGCAAGGTTGTCTCTTCATTATAGAGTTGTCATCCAACCAATCAATAATGAGATTAGTATATTCTATTAAATGAATAAAAAAAAACCAAGTAATAAACTACGAAGACCAGCAGGAGCAGATCACATCTTTCCTTCTGTTGCTATTCTATTAAATGATTAGAAGAGGTGTAGGATGCTCGTTATTTCTCACTTAACAAAATTTAGGCCATTATTAAAAATATACAATAACAAAAAAATTGATAGAAATGAAGGAGAGGCAACATACCAAACAGAGGATTAAAAAAAGTGCAGGCCTTAGTTTCTCGGTGTCTACTTTATATCTGCTCCATAATGAGATGGGAGTCAAAAGAAATTAAAAAGAAGGAATGATGTTATATCACAAAATAAGAAACCTATATAGTTCACAAAAGAGATGGTAGCACAAAAAGGAAAAGAATAAAGAGCCCAAAAAGAGAAGAGTGGCCAAGAAAAAAAAAAAAAAGATAGAGCCAAAACAAAATTAAAGAATAGAATAAACTACAGATGATATCTGTTCAAAGGATTCCATTTTCATAAAACTTAAGACGTAATCGGAGATCCTTGCACTAGATTGAACAGATCAAACAGAAGATCAGAGCAGATAAGAAAAGAGACGGGAAGATGAAAAAAAGAAAAAAAATTAAGGAACGTGTAAATTTTACAAATCAGAAAAGAGATGGAAGCAAAAAAAGAAAAAATAATAAGAAACATATATAGATCTACAATCAAAGAATCAACCTCACAACCAATAAAACTGAAAAAATACAAACTTTACCACATCTGATGTTGAAGTACATTTCTTCATAGGACTGTAGTGTAGACTGTCATGATTAGAAGAGCGAATTAAAAGAAATTTGCTGTCAGCATCGATGCCTTAAAACAGAACCACAAAAGATAGGGAGCACTATCGCCTTAAAAACATTGCCATAAAAAATAAAGAACCATTATTGTGCAGTATCGAGATTTAAGAAACAAATCCTAAAATAATTTGTCAGCATTGTCGTCTTAAAAAACAAAACTATAAAAGACAAAGATCATTATTGTGAACCATCCTTATTTAGAAAAGTAATCTTAAAAGAATTTGCTCAGTATTTCGGCTTTAAAAGGACCGTTATGATGCACTGCATCACTGAGAAAAGAATTCAAAAAAAATTTGCTCAACATTACTCCTTAAAAACAGAGGCATAAAAATGGGGAATCATCATAATAATCATGGCAACGAGATCTTGGAAAGCAGACCTCTGTTAAAGGCTTTCAAATTTCAAAACTTGTGTCTGCCCAGTGAAATGTTTGTGCTCACTTACACTGATTCATTCTGACATCAAAACGTAAACAACATACATACCTTAATCCCTGACAGCCACCCTCCAACACCTATTTTGTCTTCCCAAAAAATACTATAAAGAATGTAAACACAAACCGAAATCCAACAGATTTTCACCGCAGATTAGGAATGGTTTTGGAATTTTATCTCGGAAGACTAACTTTTCGGCATTTTGTGTCTACTGTTTGGAATTTATTTTCAACCCAAGATTTGGACACATAAGAGAATATTATTAAGAGGAAAAAGATTAACAAAAACTTCAGCAGTTGATATAGTTTTGAAAAACCACAGGAAAAATCCAAACAACTACAAAGTACAGAGAGAGACAGAGTACCTGTGTTTTCTCGTACAGGAATGCTAGAAAATGAAAGTGGTGCCCGTTTTCGTTCCACTGAAAAGCGAGTATTCCGGTCTGCATAAACCTCAATGGAGAGAAGAAGGTCTTCTGTGACGGGCCTGTTTTCATAACGCATTGCGCGTCGAGAGTTTCGACATTACCTATCCATAATTGCATCAGGGCCCAGATCATTTGGGGTGGCTTTTTATGATTCAAGTAAGTAGTTCAATTGTTGCTAGTATGTGAGCCTTGGGCCTCGTTCTGTGTATGTTGTTTTGAGTCTTTTTGAGTGGTTGTGAATTACAACGGAGTAGGCACTCAAGTTCGAATCCTGGTATGTTAGTAATACATTATTATTCAAAGTTTTTTAGACACTTGGTTTTTTCAAGGTTTCTCTTTCTTTGATCATCACGAGCCTTCTCTATGCTATGGCATAGATGCCAAGCAAAATGATTAAAACGAACAGTTAAGGAGATTGAGGTCAGATGGAGGGATTTCCTACCTTCTGAAGTGGTTCCTTCTGCTTGGGACTAGAGCCAATTGGATCCATGCACAGTGACATATTCATGGTATTTCACTTTAAAGATCACACCAACAAATCCACCATTAAGAACATTCCATCACCTAATGTCACAGCTACAAATTATTGAGAGATTCATCTCTATCACCAGTCTTTTGCTCTGGCCATAGTCATCAACAGTTGGCTGCTGCTCGAGTCTGGCCATGGCATGAAAGCCAGATGACTGGTGTCTTCGGGGTGCTACCCAATGGTGGAAACGCAAGCGAAAACAATTTGGGACACTGAGCACTTCTTCTTCCGTTGCCCCAAAACTAGCAGGCTCCAATTTTGGAAGAAGATCCGGTGAAGTAAAGTTGCTGCTACCGCAATCATAAGCAAACTTTCAATGCTCAAGTATCAGACCAGGCTTCGATCATTAATTCTCCACTTTTGTTCGTCTTACCAACCGTTTCAGGTAGCATGTCTTCAGTCCTTTGGGATGGTGTCGTCTTCACAGCTCAGCCTTTATCTCGATCTCAACAGATTCTAGCAAGGGAAAAACAATGATCCACTTGATGAATCGCCCTTTAGTGTATCTGTTTCACTTACGAATCTTTCTAAATCGCTCTGGGCGAGCGGGGCTTTCAAACATCCGACACAGGCGGGGAACGACAATTAAGTGAACAGTGTTTTCGAATTTTGTGTCCCACACGGGAAGCTTATCTAAACTATGGGTGCTTTATATTACTAACATAAAGTTGAAGGTTCGGCCAAGAACTCCGGAATTGAAAAAACATACAACACTCACTCTGCCGCCCTTGGCCACTTTTTGCTACCCACGTCTTACTGACCTTTTTCTTTTTCCGGCGACGTAGACCGGCCGGGAGTCCGCGACGGAAGCAGAGACACCTTGTCGCTGCAATAATTTGGAATCGCAATTATTTCATAGACAATACGCTCACAAAATTTGCATTAATCTAGTACCCTGGTTCTTGAAATCTGCATCTGAATTATTCAGAATCATTCGTTTCTATTAATTGGTACATAATCGCAGAAACTTATAAATCTCTTATTGCAGTAAGAGATAAAACAGCAGATAAAAACAATGGGGTAGCACATCCCATTTAAACCTCAACTGCATCCAGCAGACTAATCCTATTTGAGCCTGTGTTGTAGAAATTTTAGGGCCAAAACAGATTCATCTTGGTCGTTCGTCTAAGCAAAGTCCAAGTGTATCAGCTGATGATCATCTTGTTAAGATAATCAGCTTGCTCAGGAAAATACTCCAACAGCTCATCCTTGGTCACCCAAACAAAATCCTCACACTTCCCAATTTCGAATTTGTTGGTCGCAATCACTTGAGACTTGAAGAAGAATCGCTGACCAAAAAGAAAGAAATAAACAAGCAAAGGTTTGAGAAAATATATGAACCATTATCAATATTCAATGATCTATGTTAACATCAAGAATAACACCATATATCCTTTAGCAAACGCCAGGGCAAAGTAAGACCAGTGTCAAGAAAATGTACCTTAAACGATGGTAATTCTGACTCTTGCTCTTTTTGTTGAATTGCCATATGACCCATTGGAGCATTTCCAACAAAATATGTGTGGGAAAGGTCCCCAATCACAGATTCTAATGCAGACTCTGCACACTGCAAACGTTATGAATTTAAATTTGGAAGAATTACAAGCAAACGAGAAGATAAACAAATTACAACTTACCTTGCGCAACGTTTTCTCAGATTCATAAACTTTTTCTGGAAAATGCCAGACAGGCTTCTGGCTTGGACTTCCATATGCTCTTCCATAGAGAAGGAGATAAAGTCTTCTGTCAAGGGCTCTCTGTAATGACCTAAAGCAAAAAAGACAAATTCACTACGTATATAACTTAGGAACATATATGGCCTCTAGAAACTCATCTAGTAGAAGATGGGAAACAATTAGCCAAAAAGAAATAGGCTCTTCCCTTCACCACCATCCATATGTCTTCAAATTAACTAACGTCTAAAGATACAAACACAACAAATACTTTTTAACTTGTTTACATCAGCAAATATGACAACTTATAATGCCTATCGTAGCTTGAATGACTTAGGTTGCATGAAGAGTAAAAGTATACCAAGCTTCTCATCAACCACCTACAGACACGAATCCAATGTAAGAACACCCAACACAGTCACCCAAAGAGAAGATGTTGCTTCACGGATAACTAACAGCTAAAGCAACAACCAAAACAAACTCCAGTTGCACAACGCGAAAGAAGTTTTCACATAAAACCTAGAATCTCTTGAAGAAAAGCACTGTCGATGGGATAAAGCAGCACTGGTACCCAAGGCAGAGGAGGAAAAGAAACTCTTCAAAGTGAATATAGAGAGTCCAACCACCTCTGTGCAGTAAGGTTGTTTCAAATAGCATCACATTTTCATGCTCTTTAACCCAGAAACAAAATGGAAAGAAAGCTATTCATAGAAATAATCTTCATACTTCTTATCATTCGTTTTATCAGCTTCTGTGATACGTGGAGCTGGTACATATTCCATTTGGTAGTCACCTTTGCCCCTGTCAATGTAATTCACTGTCAAAATTTGAAGTTGTCAAGGAGGGAGGGGGGGAAAAAGAAAGAAAGAAGGAAAGACTAAAAATCCAACAAGCACCGGTCTTTGTAAGTCTTTATATGAGAAGGAAGAATGGGGCAGGAATCAATATATAGAGTTTTGCTTATGCAAATTATGACTTACCAGCAAATTCATAAATGAATAATTACCTAGAAGCCAATTGAAATAGGTTTTGATACCCAAGTCAAATTCACATACTTGCTAAACAACAACAAAGTTAAAGCTGATATCTACGGAGACCAAGGAAAAGCACTACAAAGAGTGCGCTTTGGTTCCTCAGGCTAGAACCAGCCAACAACGAATCAATTGATATATATGGTTATGTTTAAGAAATCCAAATCAAAAGTACCATTGAGGTCATGGGATACGTGTCAATAAACCGCATTCAAATAAACATAGAACACTAATCTTACCTAGAATTAGACTTATCCAAAAGCTCATCTGGATATCTTCGTCGATATTGTTGCTGCCAACGAAACCTACAGGAAAATGGAATTCCTAACATGAGCAAAAAATTTCTCATTTTTCTGTTCTTGAGCCGCTTTTTCTCAGTGAAACGGAAGCAACAAAGCAAGAATTAAAATTCAAGTCTCTATACACAAAAAAACTAAGGGAGAAAGAATGGAAATGACAACTAAGAGACTTACGAGAACTCCTGGAAGGCGTAAACTACAGGGTCAATCTTGGGAATGACAACGGGCAAGCGCTCAAATAGTACAGACGCTACAATGTTTTCAGGCTTCGAGCAGAACCCTCGCCCTTTCACAAGCAGTCCAGCCAATGGCGTCATCGACCTCCGCATTCTCGATCTGTTTAACTAAAGCACAAGATTGTAATTCATCAATGTCAAAGAAAATATTTGGAGGAAAAATATGAACAAATATTTCACCTGTCGACACAGTTTTAAACAACCATACAAAAAATCCAAACAACTACGAAATACTCCTGTGGGGCGTTTCCACAAACAGATGGAACGCGATATCATGGATACACCGCATACAGACAGAAACAAGTGTGAAGAGAAGACAGACAGGTACCTGAGTTTTTGGAACAGGAATGCAAGAAATGAAAATGGTGACAGAGTTGTTTCCGTTCTACTGAATAGCAAGTATTCCGGTCTGAAAAACCTCAATGGAGATGGCCAAGAAGAAGGTGTTTCATGAAGGGCGTGGGGTTTTAGCTGATAGGGGCTTCTTTCGGCTAATGGACTTGGCCCATTTGGTTTTATTTGGGCCAGGTTGAAAGTCTAAGGCCATGACAAGTTTGAGGATTTAATGCGAATTTTGTTGTAAAAAAATACTAAACATTTAAATGTTTCCGAATAAAAATTTAGTAATATATTATTATTTAAAGGCTTTTTGGACATTTATGAGTCACAAAAGAATTTATTTTTTCTAATATTCCTTTTTCTTTGGTTATCATATTCATTATTAAGTAAAAGCTTTTAGGCTCATAATAGCTATACTAAGCTACTAGTTAATTAACATTACTTTTAATTTTGACTTTGACACAAAAAACTTACTTCACTCCCACTAATCTTAATTCTTCATTTCTTTAAGCAGTCTTTTAGAGATCTCATGCAAAGAAAAATATTAAAGGTCAATTAGATAAGTGGTGAACTAGTAAGAAATTTAACCATAAAATTTAAAATTCAACACCTAAGTTAAGTGTATACATTGTAATATTTATTAAAAAAAAAAAAAAAAACATTGGGGAACGTTGAAAATTATGATTTCAAGTTCTCGTTCCAATACGGTTTTGCAAACATATTGCTTGTGAGAATACCATAATAGCAGCTAATGCACTAAATCACTTGATTAAGTTCCTCAAACCCAGAAACTTAACTTGAAGCTATGGACCCGTAGATATTGTCACTGTTATTAAGAACTAGGCACAGCTGATGGTTGCCAATTCAATATCTTAAGCGATATTTCAAAGTAATATACAAGTCTTATCTTAAACTCTGATAAGTTGAAGGTAGAACTTCAAAGATGTTACCTAATTTAGCATTAAAAAGCCAAATACTAATGGGGAAATAGAAATGGAGATCAGAACAAAGGCTTCTTCCCATTTAACATTCCCATCAAGTGCTCAAATACCCGGCCCCCTCCATCCCGGAGACCAGAATGCATGTACTCATTGGTGATCCACAGCCGAATTCCAGCAATCTGAGAAGCTGTTTCCATGACCAGCTTGAAGTTCACATACATATCTTCATAATAAACAGCAGCAGCAACAGGTACCTGTCCATGTAGAAACAGATAATTGGATAGATGAACAATAAGCGGGTACGAATCAGACGATGTTGGAAAGCTCAGAATCCACGGGAGAATCCCATAGCAGGATGACTGCACACCTTGTTATTATTCAGCTTGGTAGTGTCATATAGTGGAGGCCAATCCTCCTTCTCAGCTAGTAAATGAGCAACTTCTTTGAATTGCCTCAGAGCATGGATCTCATCAAACATCCAGGGGAAGATCATCTGCAGACCATCCAATAAGCCTATAGATTTAGGCAAGAATCCAATAATGCCATGGCGATTGGCAGATCCAATGAAATTCAGATTTTCAACCAGAAAAATTACAATTGGTTCCTACTATTGCGCGTGATACCGACTAGACTCATTCATACCTAACAAAGACACTTCATTCATAGCAACCCAATTAAAAAACCCATGATTTACCCATTAGATGCAAATGAATGCTAATGTGTTCAAAGTGTCCGAGTTCACAAGAATACCCAAATCAGTCAGGAAAATTCAGCAGATGCTCACAAGCTAGGCCAAAAATTGCAAAAGAAAATTCTCAGTGCCCCTGGGTTTCCGGTTATTAGCATGGGTTCTACATTATTGTGCTTGTTCATCTTTGTGTATACTTCTTTCTTATGCAAGTTATTTTCTTCCAAAAAGAAACAAGTTTTGTACGCAATGTGACAGGGAGTGCAAAACAACTCCTCTATATATTGTCAAAGTGAGTAGGCTTACAGATAATCTATCACTTCACCACTTAAACCGGCTCTAGTCTCTGCATTTGTAAAAACATTGGCGTACGATGGAGTCAAGAATGTCGTAAATCAACAGAACTTTTAAAATGCACTATTTTGAGCTGGTTCTAATTTCTAAATAAGATGACCAAAGTAAGAAGAAAACTTTCACACTCCCATCAACAACATAGGCAGAAAAATCGTAGTACTACTCAAAGCATAAGGACAACTTACTCTATAAGCTAAGCCGAAGGCAGTGGTGGAGCACATGGATTAGGTGCAACAGATCCCTTTTTATTTTGTGCATCCAAACCAAGAGGTGTGTAGATAAAATTTTCGGTCTGTGAATAAGCTTTTCAGTTCATGGTTTCCTAATCAGCTTTCTGCTTTTATAAATTCCCAAAATCCTGCATTAAACTTGCTGATATTTTCCAAGCTTGCAACATCTAACATTTACCAATCCATCATCTTTCCCTACAATGGAGTCGAATAACTGCAGGAACTATTTCTAGTTTCTTGCCAGTCCTACAGTAAAATGTTATTGTAATGTGTACCTCTCCTGTGAAGTATACAGTGTGACCTTTCGAACCTTTGATAACATCAAATTTCTCCTCGTACTCACTCCTTATTCTGTGAGCAGACCACTTTGATGAAGCACCCTTATAGAGAGAAGAATGGAGAGCAGTTAGAACTTTTCAAGAAATCTTTTTGTAATCCAACATAATTTGATTGGGATAACAGGAAGTTTTACCTGACAGTAGATAGATTCATGCATAAGCGCATATAGTGGGTTTGTATCAAAAGACAAACATTTCTCAAACTGCATTACCAAAATGACTTGAGATTGATTCCAAGAATGAGATTCAAAACCCACGATTCAAGATCAATAACAAACAGAAGTTCTCTTACGGCATTCAAAAAGTAGTAACTGATTTTCTTTGGTGCTCCCGGAACTATTAAAGGATCCCAGACCCCCTCAAGCCTGTAAACAATACGGTTGACTTTAAAAGATAACGAAATTGTGAGTTTATAGTAACTGTGTTAGTATTCATGGTGCCTTACATATAGTGCAACCGCTCAAAACCAGCAGAAGATCCCAAAGAAGAGAGACCGAGAGTCTGCAATCCCCTTGCAGTTAAGATACCCCCAGATGGAAGAAGCACCTAGACAAAAAGAAAAGAAGGAAATGAATAAGGAAGAGGCAGAACATAGAGAATGGGGGATAGGATAGGCTTTCTAAATCAGGAGAACATAAAATCAAATGTTGCAGATGCTTACCCCGCCTCCTTCAGACTCTTCTAAATATTCAACAACTTCACGAACAATTTCAATATCTTGAGGATACCTCTTGTAGTACTTCTCATTCTGGCGCATAACCTGCTCAAAGCATGCTCTATACACAAAGTCTGCAGCACATCCATTTCCAACTGGAGGGATTCCTCCAGTTAGAAAGACTTGTTTCAGTCCTTGCGGTGCAAAACTCAAATATGTAACTGCACAATACCCACCAAAACTCTGCACAAGAAAAAACAATGAGCTCCCATATAATAATGATTCAGATTGTCTCCAATGAACTACACGCAAAATTGTGACTCAGATAAAAACTAGGAATCCTCATGAGGTGAAAAGCCACAAGACGAGGCAAGAGGAATATATTACCTTACAATGAGAAAAATAATATAGATAAACACATATGCAACTGTTTGCACCTATACTAATCCATAATGTATAAATGTGTATACAGATATAAGAGAACACAGCTGCTACGTTGCAGTATATTTTCTTCTTTTGACAGTCTAACACTTGCAAGCAGATTGAAGCCCCTAAGAGGAGCAGAACCATGGCCATATACTGAAAAATCACACTCATAAAAACCAAAAGGAGATGGTACAATCTATACCTGACCCAAAACTGTCCAAGGTCCAGCATCAGGAACAAGACGTACTCGAATAAATTCAGCATCATTTACTATGTTGTCTGCTCGAAAATATTTTAAGTAGTCTACCAAATCCCCTGCAGACTTAAATTGTGACATAGATGATGCTGACAAAGGAGTTGATAAGCCTGTTCCTCTCTGCCAAGAAAAAGAAAAATGAAGAAGGTAATAATAGGAATATCATAGTTATCAAATACAAATCTGCATCCAGAAAAACATGCCTGATCCATCAATATCAGACGAAATTCTTCACAAACTTTTTGTATCCATCCACTAGCTTCAGTTGGTCGTGGACACTCAAATCCAGGTCCACCTTGCAGGTATAATAAGTATGGCAGTGGTTGATCTTCTTTACCAACTGCAACAAAGATTCCGATTTAGCAACAGAGCAAAAGACATATTTACGTGATTAAATTGTTAAAAGGATTTAAAAATAGTTTTAATGTAGAAACCATATGATTATCCATATCTACAAAAACAGTTTGCTTGCCAATGACACATTTACCACCATTCACAAAGAAACACATTGGATAATAAGACGTAAACCATTGGCAGTTATTACTTGAATGCTTATTCATAAGATATCCATCTCGAATGTCCCGGGTATGAATTCTAACTGCAGTTGCCAGTACGCAACTTGTAGCTTTTGTTACTTCAATTTGCAAAATTAAGAAGCCTAGTATCTATCTTCATGTAGAAATCCGGTAATAAAAAGTACGTAGCCGCCTGTCCAGATATAAAATTTATAAACTGCATATCTACTCGTGTAACTGTTGCTTTGCTGAAATGCAACTGGTAAAAATTAAACTAAAGAAAAAGGAGAGAGGTGAAAATGGAGCAGAATAAGAGGAAGACTTTGAACTTCCCGCTGATTTATCTGATATTATCTGGAATTCCACAAAATCAACGGTTCACTAATATGATGGAAAGCTATGCAGTCAATACGGTTTTTGGAAGTCGGTGGTCTTAGACAGCTAGTCTACGTTCGAACATGAAGATAAAGCAGTCACTCCACAACCAAGCTGATCATAGCTTTGCGCCTACGCATATCAAAACTTGCCAAACCAGTTTCGGAAGAAGTCTGAATTTAAAAGTCAACAGAAATGCACTTTAATCGATGTGGGGTCCGCTCCATTTTACAAGTTCGGTTTCATTAACGACCAATGCTTATTTATTATCTACAAATTCATGCAGATTCGAGTGGGAAACAAAGTGTGTTCAGGGGAAGAAAACAAAGAACTACAAATCGTGTAATACGCTTACATCATGTTGGACCTTGTTCATCACAAGTCCACTCAACTAAATCCGAATAGGATCACAGTAATTCGTTGAATTACTCAAACATTCCTCATCTGAATCCAAAGCAACAGAGAACAAACCCTCGATCACTCTTAATTCTCTATCTTACAAGTGATCAGACACAAAAGCACAAGTACAGAACAGATCACAATCTCAAAATTACGTTCTAGAACTTCGTTTCAATCATTTGGTTGACCTATATACCTGCGACTACTTCGCGAGCGAAAACGGAGATCTTAGATGAAGCACGACGATCGAGAGCGTAATCGAGGGGCACAGTAAAGCGATGATCTCGGAGACGAAGCTCCGGCACGGAGTACCAGTTTCCGGCCACGTGGTCCGGCGGGGAGTCCCCGACGGTGTAGCTATCTTCGGCCATGGAGCTGACCGCACTATATCTAATTCGGCGGTACCGGAAGCAGAGAAACCTTGTCGCTGCAGCGAACAAAACACTGCGAGGGGACAAAGAGTAGGACCCAGAGAGGTGGACTGCACTTATGAATGATGGTGGCGCGTGAGTGGCGACCATTGGAGGCGGGAGTGCGTAAGGGCGCCGCTTATTTTTGGATAGTGAAGTTTGAACCGGTAAAGACACGTGGAGTAAACCGGAGATATTGGGTTTTAGATTGATGATGTGTGGACATCTTAGTCGTTGGATCTGATGCTGTTGACCGTGAAATGCAAATGCTATTGTTATCTATCAAGTGCAAAAGTTATCAATTCGCCGGTCAGATTTGTGTTAAAAAAAATTTAAAAAAAATTAGCTCACAAAATTCTCATTAAACTCCCATAAACAACTTAATAGTTTAGTTACTATTATTTATTTTTTAATTTTTTACTCATATATGTGGCAAAGCCTTAATTTTTAGATTCGACACCTCATGCCAAAAGATAGGAGTAATCAAATTCCTTTATACGTCCAAATGTAAAAAAAAAAAAAATATTAAAACTAAGTTTATGGACATATGAATGATATATTTTAAACCATATAAGAAAGTAATATATTTTCATGATTCGTGAGTGTATAAAAAGCCTTGAGTGGTTATAGAAAAAATTTACTCTATGAATCTAAAGACAATTTATTGTGAGTCATACAAATTTTTCAATTTTGATTTATATCTGTTATGTATTTATCTATTACAAGATTCATACTAATCTCTCTACACTTTTCATTGGCCTTAGATCTTCAGCCCAGTCTAAAGAAAACGAAAATGGGCCAAGCTCATTTGTGAAAAAATAACCAACAAGCCCAACTAAAGAAAACATAAATCCAAAAAAAAGACCTTCCCTAAGCCCCTGCCAATGCCGGTCACTGGAAACTAGTAAAACCTTCCCCCCTTGCTCCTCCAAACGAGAGGCTTAGGAACAGCATTATCAGGGAACATGTCCTTATGAGGTTTTAGGCAAGTCTAATCTAGGCAAGATTGGTAACCAATATATGGGTGATTGACATGTATTGCATAATCTCGATGGTGTTTTGCTTTAGTGTGCAAAATTATTGGTGCATAGTATGTGAGTAGGGGTTTGAACAACTACCAAACTTACAGGCATTGTTGGGTCATTGTTGAAAAATATGGTATGCGGTATAATTATGAACTATAGCTTTTAGTTTCTGGTATATATCATATAAGTAAGAGCTTATGGTCAACGAGTCTATATGTAAGATGCATGTATAGATGTATGAGTTAAAATATATATATATATATATATATAAAACAAGTCTACAAGCATTGCTAGATTATTATTAAAGAGAAAAATATGCGTTGTGATTATAATTTTTTACTTAATTGAGATTAGGCGACTTCTTTTACTTTCATGTGGCTGAAGTTCTGTACACTTCGGCATACAGCTTGTCAGAAGCAACGGGAGGCGAAACGGCAAATTTCTCGTTGTTTCTCCCTGCAAAATGAGAGGACTATTGTCGTCGAAACAATCCCAGCTCCTGCTCCGCTGCCTTCTCGAACGCCGGACGGTGACAGCCCCTTCATATCCCTTGCTCCGCCACTTATGCACTGAACCCAACTCGCCGCCGCCACCTCAAGAGGAGGAGGTATTGATTACTAAAGCAGTCGAACTCCTCCGAGGTCTAGACAATGAGTACTCCAGCTCCACCCAACTACACCAGCTTCTGTTTGCCTCTTCTTCACCTGGCCGTTTTCGCCAAGTTGCGCGCCGCTTGGCCTCTTCCACCCAAGCGCTCAAGTTCTTCGATTACATTCAGTCGAATTCGCCTTCGCAAGACTTGTATTCGTTGTCCTTGACTTTCCAGGCCATCTTCGAGCTCGCAAGCCGCGAACCCGATTCGCAGAAAAAGTTGTTAGGCCTGTATAGGACGTCCAAAGAGAAGAACATCCCGCTTACCACAAATGGTGCAACACTTCTTGTTCGGTGCTTTGGAAGGGCTGGGATGGTGGATGACGTGCTTGGTGTAGCTAACGAAGCCGACCCGTCTTTGAAAAACACGCATTTCCGCAATGCGGTGGTCGAAGTGCTTCTCAGATTGGGATGCGCCGATCATGCGCTTAACATGCTCGACGAAATGCTTCAACCAAATGCGGAGTCTCCACCCAATGATACTACGGGTGATATTGTGTTTTCCGCGTTATGTAGGAGGGGTGGACTGGGGAGGAGTTTCAATGACGAGACAATTGCCGGATTGGTGTCAAAATTTTGTGAACATGGTGTGTTTCCCGATACCTATAAACTTACAGAGTTGATCACCAAATTTTGTCGGAATAGAAACACTGGTCGTGCTTGGGATGTTTTACATAATGTGATGAAATCCGGTGGTGTGGTGGAAGCGGCTTCTTGCAATGCGCTTTTGACAGGGTTGGCAAGGGAAGATAATTTTGAGGGGATGAATACGCTTATGGTAGAGATGAAACAGATGGAAATTCAACCCAATGCGGTAACTTTTGGGATTCTAATTAATCGACTGTGCAAGTCGCGGAGGATTGACGAGGCACTGGAGGCGATGGAGAAAATGAAAGGAAGGGGTGAGGGGGTTTCGGTTGAACCTGATGTAATCATGTACAACACTCTGATTGATGGGCTTTGTAAGGTTGGAAGGCAGGAAGAAGGGTTGGATTTGATGGACCAGATGAGATCGCAGAATAAATGCGTGCCAAATACTGTCACCTATAATTGCTTGATTGATGGGTTCTGCAAAGCTGGTGAAATTGAGAGAGCACAGGATCTATTTGATCAGATGAACAGGGAAAAGTTGCCGCCGAATGTGATCACCCTTAATACTTTAGTTGATGGTATGTGCAGACATGGGAGGATCAATAGTGCAGTTGAGTTCTTCAATGACACGCAAAGTAGAGGTCTGAAAGGCAATGCAGTCACTTATACAACCATTATTAAAGCATTTTGTGATGTCAACAACACTGTTAAAGCAATGGAATTTTTCGATCAAATGTTAGAATCTGGATGCACCCCGGATGCAATTGTTTATTATGCCTTGATTTCAGGCTTGAGTCTTGCTGGAAGGATGGATGATGCCACTGGTGTTGTGTCTAAGTTGAAAGAAGCTGGGTTCTGCCTTGACATTGTTTGCTACAATGTTCTCATCGCTGGGTTCTGCAAGAAGAACAAGTTGGATAAAGCTTATGAGATGCTGAAGGAAATGGAAGAAGCTGGAGTTAAGCCTGACAGCATCACTTACAACACACTGATTTCCTATTTGAGCAAAACTGGGAATTTCTCAACGGCCCATAGAGTTATGAGAAAGATGATTAAGGATGGTCTATCACCCACTGTTGTCACTTACGGAGCACTGATAAATGCATATTGCTCAAACAACAAAACTGATGAAGCCATGAAACTTTTCAGAGATATGTGTTCTGCGTTAAAAGTTGCTCCCAACACTGTAATATACAATATTCTAATAGATTCTCTCTGCAAGCATAATGAGGTAGAACTTGCTCTTTCTCTGATGGAAGACATGAAAGTTAGGGGGGTTAGGCCCAATATTACCACATACAATGCTATGTTCAAAGGTCTTCGGGAGAAAAATTTACTGGAGAAGGCATTTGAGCTTATGGACAGAATGCTTGAACAGGCGTGTAATCCTGATTATATAACCATGGAGGTGCTCACTGAATGGCTTTCCGCAGTGGGTGAAACAGGAAAGTTGAGAAAGTTTGTGGGAGGATATGAGGTCTCTTCTTCTTCCGGATAAGATAGCTTTTGCAGCTGGAGAATGGGATTCTTTACAGTACTTCGATGCATTTATGAGTTGTCTATACCTGAAAGAAATGACACTGCTATGTGATTGAATATTCTGGCCTTACTATTGTTTTCTGGTTGGAACGGTACTGGGCTGAAATGGAACACTAATTGAAGAACTTTAGCTTCTTATGTGGGACTATGTTAGCGCGAGGAGCATCCATTCATGTCTATGTTAGTTTCTATCTTTCCATGCTGGACTAACTAAACAAGAGGTAGGTAGATTCCACTGCATGTTGCTAATTAGTTATATGCAGCCAAGACGTGTTCATGTGGCGAGTTACAGGCCATTGTGACTTTAGTTAATAAAGAGAGTTGTTGGACACATGCCCCATTGTAAGGCAAGCTTCTTTTGTGACATTTGAATACAGATTCTTGATTTGGTGGTCTACAAAACTAGGAACTCCGTTATGAACGTTGTTTATTGTCCTACTTTTTTCTCTTTTTCATTTCTATTTCAACATCCCTCTTTGATTTTCATCTGCCTTGGGCTGAAACTGACATCACAAACAAATTTACAGGTTTGGCATACCTGTAGAAACTTAGATCCCTTTATTCTTCTTTATTATCTTTTTCTTTATCATTTGTGATGTTAGTAAGGAAGGATAGTTTGAAGAACTCTTTCTTGACTTGTAACATACGAAAGGATTCAACTATTCTTTGTCATATGTTAGGTTACGACAGACAAAATTAATTATGAAAAACTATCGACTTGTTGACAATTGTAAATAGACAATAAATAATCAATCGTTGGACTATTGACCTATTGACAACTATTGATACCACTTAATTTAGAGAGGAAAAAGAAGTCTATATTTGAAAGGCAAATTAACAATGTGGTATTTTGTTCCTTTTTCATGCTTTGTATAGCAGTATGAATGAACATTATGAACACAAATGTAGTTCTTATATTTGACTAATAAGAAACATTGGTATCTCTAATTTATTATCATGTAGCTTAGGGTAGGTAGGAAGGAAAAACAAATGAACTGAAGTTTCTTCACTTAAAATTGCAGTCTCAATTCTCTAGACTCATTAATTACAATTTTTCTCTTATAAATGATCTGTTTTTCATTTTTTGATTATAATTGTTAATAATTTTCACTGTTAAGCATACTTGTACCCTAACCATTACAACGGTGGGTAATCGACCTTCTGATTAATTATTAATCTCAAAATAATTCTGTGGTGATAAATGTTGGAAAGATGATTAATTCAGCCACATGAACTCCACCAAAAATGAGAATTCTCAAACCTCTAGAATTCCAGTGTCTGCGGCTCACTGCTACAATGCTCTCAGTCGTCAATAGTTCAATCAAAAAGGCATTTGGAATGAGGTTTTGATATGAAAAATTTTAATCCATTTCAAAATAATGTTTCTAAAAGAAATTCATTAATTAATAATAGGAGCAATAGTTTTTTTTATTTTTTATTTTTATTTTTATTTTTTTGTTAGTTAAATGAGATTTGAGGATAATGAAGTATCAAATATAAGATCTAAGTTTTAGACAGCTACTAAATTAGACTACCTCTAATGAGATACTAATGACAATTTAATATAAATTTTAAAATCCCAACTTCCGACTTTGATAATATAACTTCATACTATTCTTTCTCATCAAATAAAAAAAAAAAAGTAAAGCATTAATCAAGCTTTATCATGGAGCATGCGAATGCTTTTATTCTGTAACCTAAGTTTTGACATGCTTGCCAACACAGATTGTCCATATTATTAATACGAGTATATCTTCTAAATGGTCAAGTACGGATTTGGTGGGGTAGTTCAAGTGGCAGAGTTGTTATCCAAATTCCAAGAGAATTAAAGAACAAACTAGTAAGTGTGAAGTCTAGGTGACTTACCATTTTGTACTCTAAAGTTGTTGTCGGCTGCTTTCTTTATAGCAATTATAGCTCTTTGCACTATTTAGGGCCCAACGTTTGCTTTAATCCTTCAGTCTTTTACTGCTCCGTGATAACAAAGTTTTATTTATTTATTTTAGTTACACAAAAGGGATTCAAAATATCTCAAAATTTTACCATATAGGTATGGTTTTCTAGTAGTTTCAACTGAATTACTAGGTAAGTAACATGTTCATAAGGATTACCCAACATAAAATATATAACTAGTTTTAGACAAAGATCTAACAATAGAATTTGTAGCTCCATATATTGATTTACATGCATTTTGTGTCAGAAATAGCTTAACTTTTCTTAAAACAAGTTGTTATTAAACAGAGACACCTAATTATATAAAGAAAATACCAAGTTAAAATATTAATAATATAAATTAATAATTATTTTTTAACACCATGCACTATCTTTACTAGAATCACTTTGAGCTATTTAAAACCTTTAAAGCACGCACTTGCCTGGTAAAAACATTTTCAGTTATATATACTTGCCTACCTTGATCAGCAGGAACTTTTATGATTCGAACTAATCTTCAATTGAATTTCCAACTTCAGAGAATTTTTGCATTTATAATTATATAAAGTTACGTAGAATCATTCAACACAACATCTAGTTTCTCATTTCTTACAAATTTAAAAATCCAAACAATAGATATTAGAGATGACAAACAAAATAGCATATAAAGGTATGTTTCATAATATTTCAACACTAGGACTTCAGTTCATTTACACTGTCATAGAATTCCCAGGCACAAGTGTTAAAGGATTATAATTATGAAATGCCAAGAAGGAAACACTCCTTCTTATTAGAAATAAACAATAGTATCAAATGATTGTATCCGTATTTTTCTAGTGTGAAAATTTCATCTTCAACACCATTAATTGTCATGATCTTGTCGAACAGCGGACTAGGCTTAGAACTGAGAAAGGAACCGAATTTGCTCCAACAGAGGAGCAAGGGACTCTATCAGCTTCTCGCAGGGATGATTGTGAATGCCCTCGTATGTTGTCACGACAGTGCTTGTGTCCTTGGATAACCTTTGAACCTGTTTCTTCACGTTGCATGTGTGATGCGTGCAGCGGTAGTAGCTCCTTGTCCATGTTTAATAACAAAAGTCAGAACTAAGATATTCATTGATAAATCAACCAGTACATGCATTTTTTTATTTTAAATCCAGTATGTGTTTCATTTTCTTATAATTTAGCTTTAAGAAATGAAATTTACTTTTTAATATGATACTATAACACATGTTTCAATTAAGACAATCTTTTACTCATAGATTAGATTTTTATGGGAATTGAACTTTTTTATTCTTAGAAAGATGAATGTGTAGAAATCTGGTGTATGTCTCATATTATTAATTTAGTAACATATTGCTTTTCTTATATATAAATGTGTTCTTATTTCTTACAAATTAGTTGAAGAAAGAAAATGAATTTTCTAATATTTTTTTTTCCTTCAGATTTTCTCAAGGAAAGACTTAAGAGCAGCTTGATTTGTGTTGTAAATGTGAAAAATGATCCCCTCCAATTCTTTCCCATTTCCTAGTACAGTGATATTATATTCTTGTTTTGCTGAGATGATCTATAACAGCACCTCAAGGGAGGCTGAAACCAAAGTTTAGGTATTAGAAAAATGTACGAAAACCATATTTCCTCTTCAAAACAAACCTAGAAGGAGGTTGACAACGTCTTTCATTCTAAAGAGAATACCAGCAAAAAAAAATTTCAATGTAAAATACGTCATTTTCAATACATCATCCCATCTTGACTTAGAAAAATATTTTTCATTGGACTATCTATCTACGAAATTATGATATCACGTTCTAATTCAATTTCTACTTAGTTTTTCGTTACAAGAAAATATGAACTTTTTTTAAGGGATATGTTATAACAACCAAGGTTTTTTGAACTTCTTGGCCAGAGATGATATATTGGCTTAATATGGCTTCACTAAAAACAAGGACAACCTTCTACATAAACCCTGAAAAAGATTAGAAGCCTGTATATTGTTCAAACTAAGCCATGCAACGTTAAAGCTATGAGAACCTAAAATCACCAGCACACCTGGGATAAACGCTGTTCTTTACAGGCTTCTGCCCGTACTTCCTCCACCGATACCCATCATCGAGTATATCGTCTGCACTCCGAGTCTGAAACGCAAACCTCGGTTGCGTTGCTTTCTTCATCCTCCCACCTCTTCTCTTATCCTTACCATTCTTTTCTTCCGAAGTCCCATTTCCAGTCATTTGGTATGCACTTTCCATCACCGGCTTATCGTTCCCGATCCCAGCTTCAGGTGCAGAGAAAAGATCGACCCAATTGGGGTCTAAAGCAGGGGGCAACGAGGAGGAAGGAAGCGAGGGTGCGAAGAGGAAGGGGGGATTTTGGCCTGCCATCGGTGGGGCTTCGGGGGGACGATGAAGACGTAAATGAAGAGGTTGGAGAATTGAAAGTTTATAATGAGAAAGCTGGTGGAAGGTGAGAAGGGGTTCGACAGACCCACACCGAGAGAGAGAGAGAGACGAAATCACTGTCTGGAAACGAAGGTGAAGGCCAACAACAACTCAACTACTTCTGCTCAACTGCCCTACAAGTGAAGGAGACGTGCCCCTATGCAGACATCGTTATCAACGACGCATGCATTTGCATGATCTCATCTCTTCTTTCATGAATGTCACTAGATATTATTTAAGTATCTTCTTCATATGTTTTATACATGCAAATTAATCTGCCCTTTGTAATTGCAAGTGCGTGTTTCATTATTGAAATATTGTCATGATATTTTTAATGTACAAGTAAAAGGTCGATCCTTTTCTTAAGGCTTTGGAGATGAAGAGAATTTCGTGTTGTTTATATTCGATATCAATGTCTATTATATTTAATATGTTTTATAAGTATAAACATCTGTTTCACATTACTTAAATCTTCTTACAAAACTCTTGATATGTTCTTATCAACATATTAATAGTCTAGTATTAGATTATTAATTGTTAAGCTTTGTTTACAAGTTTATGGGAGCTCATAATAGGATTTGACTTATGAAACATAAGTTAGTAATGATATTCAAATAAAATATGTTGAAACTAACTTTTAACTTAATATATTTTAGTTTAATGGTTGAGGTGCGTAAGAAACTATAAAAAAGATAACCTTGCATTCCAATTTTGATCTATGAAAGGGACAACTTGGTACATAAATGTCACACTGAGGCTAGAGCAGACCACCAACATGTTCATCATAGAGCATGCTTGCTTGCTCACAATATACTTAAGCTTATAAGAACCTGATTTTATAATAATATTCAAATAAGTGTATTGAAATTAATTTTTAAACATAAGTGTTTTGACTCAATAGTTAAAGCACATAACAAAATACCCCATATCCCAAACCCCTCCTTTACTTAAAAGAAAAAAAATTCAAGTTTCCCTACATTCTCTTCCCTTTTTTTTTTCTTTCTTGTTTTCCTTTTTTTCTAAGTGAGGTTGAGGAAATTATGCAATGGATCTAAATTCATATGTACGGAAAGTGGAAAGAAAACCAAAAGTCAAAAAAAGAAAAGATCAGAAAGCCTTTGTTCCTCATTCCTGCTTACTTTATTGGAATTGGAGAAAGGCAGTCCCCGGGACCGTTAATATACCCACCAAAGTTGATCCACGTGCTCTTCCAAGGCCTCGGGGCGAACACAATAGACTACGATTTCTTTAAGCCCCACTTAAAGAAAAAGTTCATCGCAAGCACGCAAACCACACCATTTAAAAGTTGTTTAGTAGTTTGACCTATAAAGTAACAAGTCCTGGCATCTGTCAAAACGGACTGCATGGTCCCAAACGAGTTATTATATCTGAAGGAGATCACAAGCAAGACTATAGCTAGAGCAACAAGAAAGCCAAATCTTTTCAGGCCTTAACCTCTATCTAAATTGTGGGTCATGCCTGACTCTAGGAAACCACAAGCTTTGTCTCCCATCTTATATCCAATCCCATATAACGCACCACCGAGACTTCTCATTTATAAGATACCAGTTTTCAATTCGTTTACTCGGTGTCAGATAGAAACCACAATCGAGAATACGCAGCAACTCCCGAGATCTATATTTTCCATGACGATTACAAAAGAAAATCTTAGCCCATACTTCGGGGGGCAAGATGATTGCTAGATGGGTTCACCGCATAATCCAGGCTACGCATGGTACACCTCGATAGTGTGCCAATGCCGCAAACTTCTAAGATTCTCATTGGAGATAAGATATAGGAATAACCTCAATCTTCACTAGCTAAAATGGGGGAGATATCCCACAAAGTTACTGACCCGAACTTCATAGGAGGCAGACCAAGAGATAATGCAGTGGAAGGCAGGTTATAATCTAATATTTGAAGAAAAGAAGGATTCCAGAAGTCAATAATACTACCATAAGAACAATGACTACTAAAAGACCCTTTTCAGAATGTATCTTTGTTCTCTTCCCCTACAAGGGCCGGGGACGCCACAAACAGCATCATTTCTCTTGAAAACCTCTTAAAAGCCAAAAAAAAAAAAAAAAATATGAAACATCTCTGGAGATCCACCCTAATTAACTATAAAATTCGGCAGACCACCCATGGAAGAAAGGCTTCAGTCTCCAAAAAGTAGACAAACAATCCCCAGGTCTAAAGGTAGGCCTCACCACCGTGTTTGATTCCTAAGACTCCGACGGACAAAAGTTTCAGATACATACCAAATCTTGTATTGAGAAAACAATAAAATTTGGGAAACACTCCGCATAATTACGCAGTTGTAGAAGGCTCTGTTTCCATTGATTCTGCGGAGGCTGGTGGTACCTCACCGCTGCCATCTGCTCCATCCGCATTGGCACTGGCATCTGCATTTGAATTCACATTCGCGTCACCACCCTGAGGTTGCTGCTCACTGCCCTGAGGAGGCGGTGTTGGTGGTGCCTCGGTAGTAGCTGGCTTGGCTGGTGCTGGCCTTGGTTTCATCATTATCGGCTTACAGAACCTATTAAAGCATACCATATTTATGAAAATGTCAAAAAGAACGGCAGTGGAAGGAGTAAAATTCGTATATCTAGGGGTCATAGTTCGCAGATGTTGAACCAATAAACAATAGTGGGCATATATAGCAACCCATTAAACTTTGACAACTTACATGACACGGCAAAACGAAAGAAAAAGGGTACTAGGGACAACCAGATCCAAGTAGCAACATGTGGGTAGGAAACAGGCATAAAAAACAACACCATACAACCATTACCAATTTGGACTTAATGCCCTCAAGGAAAAAATAATAATAATCATCATTCAGAATCCAACTACTGAGTTTGACATTATAATTAGCTACAGAGCTTAATTCTTGCTCAACAAGGTACATAACATTAAGATGCAAGAAGTTAGAAAGGTACCCATCAAGTGTTTGAGCCTTCTTTCCCACTTCAGCAGATGTGAGAACAGGAGTAGCATATTTAGGAAGCAAGTCCTGCTGTTGCTTTTTCTCCCTCAACCACGCTTCAGCCTCCACACATTCATTTATGACCTATAACATACAATGGAAGGGTGACTAAATAAGCAACTGTATAATTATAGGTGAGGTGTGTCCACACCAGGTTACACACATGTGAAAGACCCTGGTGTATTGTTTTTTGAAGAACCGCGACTTTTTGAAGAGGGATGATAAAGGGGGTGTGTTGTTGTGCAGACGGTTTAAGGTTTAGATGTAGTCATTACCTTCTGTTTCTCAGTGACGTCAATGTGATCAAATCTGGGATCATTTGACAATGCTGCTTGTCTATAGCTCTCAAGACAACGAACAAGTTGATCAACTACAGCTCCCCGGTTCACATGCTCTCTGTAACGCTCCTCAATGGGATCACCTTGCTGCATTTTTTTATATCTCCGTCAAACTTATGACTCAAAATCTCAAAATCAGTCACCCATTCTATCTTGGGCAGCAACATCCAAATTCATACATTTTGTTCAGCAACAGAGAACAGGAACAAGAAGCAGCCATTCAACAACATATGACCCTTACCTTCTTAAGCTCCTCAAGTTTGGCAACATAAACGCCTTTGGTTTCATCCTCACCATCTTCATACAACCAATCTTCTGTCTCCTGGAGTTTAGTAGTAAATTCCTCCTTCTCTGGATCTGTGACAAATTCCTGATATTTTTCACTAAGCTGAAAAAACAAACAAAAAGGATTCAGATTAGATAAGATGTCTTGAACTGAAAGACAGATTTTAAAGGTTAACAAAATTAAAAAGCATGCTACCTTGTTTCTCATATCATAGACATACGCTTCAACTGCGTTTTTCCTGTCTTTGGTTTCTTCCATAACCCTATCTTGCAGAGCCATTTCAAACTCCTTCTCTACAGCTTTTTGCAGATCAGCCGGAAGCATTCCTCCATAAACCAACTCCGTCACAGGGATGTTAGTCTTCTTCACCTTCTTCTTTGGTGCCTCAACCTGCAAGCAAAATGCCAAGATGCCTTAACATCAATGCCCCTAAACCATACACCACAGACAAAGATGATATTCATCATGAGGCATGAACAAGTAGTAGCATGCACATTTCTTCAGAAAACAGGTCCCCTTCTGTGCCTCTGGGACCATACCATATCAACTGATATGGATAACAGGTTCGTCAAGAAATGCAATTGTCCATGGTAGGATTTTAGACTGGTTGTTTCATGTCATAAATAACTCAAGAACACAAAGAAGGGTCCTCATCATGCTTCCTACCCAGTAGCACATGGTTGGAATTAGGAAAATTGAGCTTGTTAACAACTAAATGCAAGGCCTACCATTGCAATCATTGAAGAAACTAAATCCCTATATCTCCACCTATCTGCTATAGAATCCAATTGCTAAAAACTATCCAAGGAACAAGACATCAAACAGAATTTCCCAATGCTTACATGAAAAAATTGTTCTGTATGGTAATATGCGTTTATATTATATGGAGTATTCTCCCAACATGAAACTGGTTTTCTACATTGAGATCTGACAGCTAATCTATAGCTATATCAACTGTGTTAGCATCATCATCATTATTGACAGAATACAATCTGAGTCAATTTCCACTGCCATGAACTACAGGCAGGTTAGAATTAACAAAGAGGTTGATATATTGTCTAAAATATTAGATCGACAGCACAAAGAATAAAGACAGAAAGCAGCATGAAATAGAAGCACTTAGAAACTCATTCTAGGCATTATTACAGACCTTTGAGTCGGTTTCCATTGGCACGGGGGTTTCACCCGATTCTGGAACACCATTTTCAGCCCCAGCCCCAGCCCCAGCCCCAGCCCCAGCACCATCAGCAGCACCTTTTGTGTCTTGCCTATTGGCATCAGCCTCATTGGAACTTGCTGGAGTAGCACCATCAGGAGTTTCATCAGTATCCATCCTAGCCTCTTCTTTTGCTACCTCTTTTGAGACAGGAACTTCAACCTCTTCTTCTTCCAATAGCTGAAACAATCAGCACCAATGATTAATAGTGTTCCAAGGAAAAATTTCCCAATCGCACACAATTAGAGTCAAAGGAAGCTTCCAGAACTTACAGTTGCTGACTCAACAGACACAATTCCATGCAGATTCAGACGGACTTTCACCTTCAGTTTTGCACGCTCAGCTTTTGAAGATTGAAAAGGACCAATCTGCATGTTATAAATCATGTGAATGAATTTACAAAAAGAAAAAAGAAAAAAAAATCCTAAAAGGTGGCATCCTTGAGCCCACACAAGTTATTAGGGTGTAATCTTCTGAGAATGAATATAGGGAAAAAGGTAAATTACCGTATATGTACTGATCTTTGCAGGTGCTTGCAACTCACTGACATCAGCATACTGTACATCAACAGAAAATGTGCCGGATCTGTAGAATGTCAGAGCCTTCACACTGGGTATTGGATTTCCCTTAGGGAAAACAACAGTGCTTTGAGCGTTGTCTGTTGCCCCATTTTGAGAATCTGGAGCACTACCTTTCCACAACAAAGCAATTGAGAACGGGAAGCTCTCGTTCACCTTCAAATTAAAAGCACAAACAGTTACAGATTTGCACCCTATAAAATCATTTTGATTAGCATATACCTTTTTCTAAGTACACATCAACAGATAACAAGTAGTTGGGGCAGTTATCATTAAATAAAAATGTGCGACAACATGTGAAAGGCTGCCTGTGACAACATATTTGCCGGATTGAATGTTTTACAACATCCATTCCTTTTAAGAGAGTTTTCCAAAAGAGTGTAGAAGTTTCTGTCTCCGTTGGTCAATATTTATTGTGAAGACTGGCTGATGTAAACTAACTCAAATAAATATAGTGTATGATCCCCTGAGATATCAGCCATCAGCAAATGAAAATTACCTGAAACTCTCGCACTTTGAACGTTGGGCTAAGAATAGCACATTCCAATGCAGATCCTCTGGCAACACACTCACTGGCATTCATTGTGCGCCTAGGCTCCTTTTTGAAGAACTCTGTCAATATCTTAATTATAGCAGGAACACGAGAACCAGAACCCACCACCTCAACCATGTGGACATTCTCAATGATCAGACCGGCATCTGCAAGAGCCTTCTCCAACGGTTTCTTGACACGCTCCAAGATAGGAATGCTAATCTGTTCAAACTCCTCCCGCTTAATGAAACCTCGGACATCCTTCTCGTCCATTAAGCATTCTATATTCAAAGGTGCCTCAGGATTTGCACTAAGCATTTTCTTCAGCTTCTCACAAGCAGCCCGAAGCCTAAGACAAGCCCTTGCATTTTGGAAAACGTCAATCTTATACTCTTCTTTGAATTTTGCAGCAAAGTGCTGGAATAAAACTTCATCGAAATCCCTACCACCAAGAGATCGATCAAATGAATGAGCTAATATTTTCAGCTGGCCCTTTTTAAATCCAGCAATGCAAACTTGCATGCTTGCATGTCCTATATCAACAAAAGCAACATTCAACTGATCACTTTCGGGTAGGTCTGTCTTGTAGATTCCATAAGCCAAGGCTGTTGCAGTAGTTTCATGAATCAGGCGAAGAGGGTGCAAGCCCGCAATTGAGGCTGCATCCAAGATAGCTCTCCTTTGAAGATCAGTGAAATAAACAGGAATCCCAATACAGCAATCAACAACTGCTGCATTCAAATTCTTCTCTGCTATGCCTTTCAGATTTGACAGCACCATTCCCATAACCTGGGTTGGTGTAAAGGCCCTTGATTCTCCCAAATACCGCGCATGAATCAAAGGAAACCCATCAGGACCTTCAGTCACAGCAAAAGGAAAAGCCTTAATGTCCCTCTGCAATTCGGGGTCACTGAATTGCCGACCAATCAACCGCTTTATCTGGGAGATCGCATTTTTTGGATTCATCATAGTTGAAGCAGCCCCTGCTGTTCCAATAAACCGCTGCTTGTCACCAAAACACACAATAGCTGGGGTTTCACGCTTTGATTCATCGTTGAGCACAACATCAATCCCCCTCTGCCTTGCAACGGCCACAATGCAGCTCTCATTGCCGAGATCAAAACCAACTACGCTCATCTTCGCGCAAAATCAGCTGACACTCAACTTTATATGGTTCCAGGCAACTGCAGTGCGAAAAGCAACACATTAGATCACATTAATTCCAAGAAACAATTTTTTAACCACGTCTGACAACTATAGACTTAAAAGCCGACCAAACCTAAACGAATTAAAAACAATCAACCACATCCCAGACAGCGACACAGAAAAACCCCAAAAAACACCAAAAATCAACCGCCTAAGAACCAACATTTCATCACAAGAACAGAGATAAATCAGAACATAAGATCATCGCTAAACAGGTAGCTACTGAGAGTTAGGCGGAGCGAGACAGAGCCATTAAACCCCAAACTCAAACCAGAAAAATCCAACAACAGCACATCAAATCGAGACCGCACTAAACACATGCAAACAATCACGCGATCAAAGCGAATCTAATCGCTCATTAAGACAGTACCCTGGCCAATCCATTAACAACCTAGATTCTCAGCAACACCTACCAAAAACAACAAAAACACAGAACTGACAAAAAGAAACAACCAATCTCGAGACTCTACAGAGAAACCTAGACTCTCACAACCAATTCAACAGCCACCGCACATGACCAAATCCACAGACACATATCCGCAGATCTAAGCCATTTCTTCCTTCAGATACACACAAATAAACACAACGAGCGGCTAAAAACACAACAAAATATAAACTCAATCTCAAACCCAACGCACAAACCAGCGAGCAGCGAGGCCGTACCTTCGTAGCGATCAGACGGCCGGAGAGAAATGGAGGTAAGGGGTGTTTCTGGAACTCTCTACCAGATTGGGAGCCTTTTTATGAGGGTCGCAAAGCGCAGGAGCCTTAATAAGGGGCCAGAGGGCTTTCTATGGAATTTTCGAGTCCTTTTTTATTTTTATTTTAAATCGTAAGAGGAAGAGAGTTGCCCAGTGGCCCTAGACGTGTCCAGAGAGATACTCCTGCTTCTAGAAAGATCTACGCTTCAGGACTAAACTCTGCGTTTTGAAGTGGTCTCTAGGTTTCCCAGGCCTCGTTCTCCACGGGGTGACGTTTATTAAAAAATGTAGAACATGCCCGACTTGGGTCGTAGGAAACAAACATATGCATGCATATTATGTTAAAAAATATTTTAAGTAATATTAAATACTCTAAAAATAATTCTTAATTTAGTACGCTTCATTAATTTAGTACGCTTCATCATATTGTAAACTTAAATTATGAAAAATGTTTAAGATTTTTATAAATGTGATTGGTAAACTTGTGAGTAAGATTATAGCTTAAGATATTAATAATGTAGGACAATCATTATTTAATAAATTAATAAATATTAAAAATTCGATAGAGTAGAAAAGTAATTGGTCAATCCCAATCACAAAAGTCAATGTTAAAATTACCAAAAGAAACCGACCGAAAATCAAGTGAAAATTCTCGATATATGGGTTTCGAATCCAAAAACATATAACAAGAATTTAAAAATGGAAAACTTAGATCACGAAGTTTTAGAGTAAAATGAAAAGATAAAAATATTTATTTATTTATTAGTTTCTCATCGGCATTTCTTTGAAAGAAGCGCCGGACAAATACGGCGCCGTTTATTCGTCAGCAATCTGGCGGGAAAACACGAACTCTATTAGATATTCTGAGCTGTTCGTTGTCTAGGGTTTATGACCAAGTCCAACGGCCTCCTTTTCTCGGGAAAATTTCTTGATTTATTCAGTAATCGAAAAGTTAAGAAATGCCTGTGTACAAGATCAGGGGCATAGATGTCGATTTTCCATTCGAGGCTTACGATTGCCAGCTCGTCTACATGGAAAAAGTCATTCAATCTCTACAAGAAGTAAGCCTTCGAAAATGTGATCATTTTGATCAGGAATTTCTGTGCAGAATCTAGGTTTTGAAATAGAAATCTGGAAGGATTTTTTTCGAAGGAGAAATTGAAATATGCTTGTTGATTCAATCTGGAAAGAATATCCTTGTTGTTTTTTGGTATAAAAAAGTTGTTTTCTGTTTCTTTTTTACACAATGTGGTTGTGATTAAGAAACTAGGAGCTCAAGGTCTTCTTACGCTCGATAAGAAGTTTTTACTGAAACTACTAGCCTTCAAACGACAGGAATTTGTTTGGCCTAGTGCGGTTTGAGGCTCTTAGTGGCATGCCTTAAAGCATAATTAAAAAGAAATCCTCTTGAAAGGGAATCTTCCCCAGGAGAAAAGCAGTTGAAGTAAACTTCTATTGGAAATCTTTATACGTACCTTGCTTGTGTAAATAACAAATTCATCTCAATGTATATCTTCCATTACCGAATGTGTCTTTTGCTTACTTTCAACTATTGATGATGGGCACCAAAAGCAAAAATTAGTCTTAAGCAGTCTGGATTTGATTGTTTTGACCTTGGAAGGCTGGAAATGTCTGACATTTTATCACCCTCTGAGCCGTGTAGTTTCACCAGTAACTTCTAATTTTGTCAAGACTAATGCTACAACTATGTTATAATTTTATTTGTTATTGTTGCTGCAACATTTCACTATTCTATGCAATTATACACAATTATGATATGGCAGAGATGCAATGCACTGTTGGAGAGCCCTACTGGAACGGGGAAAACATTGTGTCTTCTCTGTGCCACCCTGGCTTGGAGGAAGAGTTTGGGAGCTTTCTCAACTGGTACGAGTATAAGAAGCAGTCAGAATGATGTCAGTGAGTCAGATGTATCATCTTCACAGCCTGCGAAATCAGATCTTCCCACAATAGTTTATACTTCACGCACTCACAGCCAGATCCGGCAAGTAATACAAGAATTAAAGAGAACTTCTTACAGGTCAGAGTTGATTTCTGGGTTGAACCATTTTGCAGTTAAAAGTTTGGGTATTGGTTAGAACGCAGATGTTTTTCCTCTTGAACTATTGCTAGTGCTCTATGAGACTTGTTGTTGTTTAATAAATTTATCATTTCAAGGTCAGAGCTTGTGTTGGAGGTTTTCAACACGTGTAACCTGAGATTGCTAACATCTGATTTGCAAAGTACCAAAACACTAGTATTTGGGATCAAAAGCAATCGTGCATTCATGATGATGTAATTTTATTGGCTTATACTTGAAATATGCAGGCCAAAAATGGTGGTCTTAGGATCTCGAGAGCAATTGTGTATTCATGATGAAGTAAGTTTACTTCGTGGAAAAGCACAAACAAATGCCTGCCATTTGCTGTGCAGAAAGCGTGGAAAGCGTAATTGTGTTCATTATACTCGTGTTGCAGGTACTTCTGTCTAGCTTTGAGCATTTATTCGTCCCACATCTGTCCTTAGAGAATAAAGTAAGGGAATTTAACAGCAGGTTCCATTGCCTTGACAGCAAGATACAAATAAAATTATGTCATCACATGAAAGAGAGAAAACTTAAGCCAGATAAAGGATCAAGATAATGAACTATGATAATTTGATTTGACTTTTAGATGGTCTAGAAGCAAATATCTTCTTGTATAAAATTGCCCTTGGAATAGTTATGTTACTGATTCCACATTCTTGCTTCAACAAGAATATTATGATAGTAATAAATGTGTTTAAGAGGGTTGAAAGAAATTTATTTTGGTGATTGTTGTTGGGAATTTAAGTACCATTTACTAAGAAGTCAATCCTGCTCCTAAAACTATGGGTTGCTTAGCAACTTGCACAATGGTGGTGATAGATAAGGCGCTATGGATAATTTGCTGTGGAGGTTGACAGGAAGAGTGAAATTTCCTTTTTTTTTTTTTTTTTTTTTTTTCTTTTTTAAAAAAAAAAGAAAATTGGAATCTGCTGCATCATCTTTATTTGTTGATTATCTTTCTTTCTTGAAGGTTAGATGCAATAGCATTCAAAAAAATCTAACTTCTGTGCTCTATGCTTTGGTTGTAGAGTACGTGAAGAAAAATCCTAATCTTGGGGATGACCCTATCGATATTGAGGATCTGGTCAATGTTGGAAGAAGATTTGGGCCGTAGGTTCTGTTCACTATGATATTAATATATAGTTTGCTTTCTTAATGCCCTTCACTTTTTTCTTGGACAAATTATCATGGCTGGTTACTGGATGTTAGTGATAGGTACAACATTCACGAGGTGTCTGTTTTAACTTTCCAATAAAAAGTTCAACTATATGGACTCTGTCCCCTCATTTAGTTACTACTCCTTTATTGTAGGTGTCCTTATTATCTGTCAAGAGAGCTCCACAAGAGTGCTGATATACTATTCGCACCATATAACTATCTTATCGACCGGGGTTATAGAAAATTCTTAAGCCTTGATTGGAACAAAAGTGTACTCATATTTGATGAAGCTCACAATTTGGTAAGAGGAAGGGATTCGAATTTATGTCAAAGGAAATTCCAGTTTCTGTGTTGAGCTCTTAAACTATGCATGATGGTTTTTAAACGTCTTCTCTTCTGCCTATGCACTCTTAAATCTCCTTGGTTCTTGGAAACAAAAATATTGGTGATACTCATGCAGTTAGTAGCTTATAGCATTTACTAGATGAGATTAGCTACTTATGTGATACGAATAAAATGCAGGAAAGCTTATGTGCAGATGCTGCCTCTTTTGACTTGCCTTCTTGGCTTCTGAGTGCTTGCATTTCTGAAGCAAAAAATTGTATTGACCTTGCTGTCGCAAGGAGGGAAGAAGAAAATGACAAATCACAAAATCCAGATAATTTTGCTATCCTCAGAGGTGATTTAATATATAGACATTCATCAAGTAATCAATTTTCAGTGACATTTCTCTTTGATAATGAGTAGTAGCATAATAGATATTGTTACTAGTTCTCTATGTTATAGAGGCAATGTGGACAATCTACATCCTTTTTGCGCTTTTGTGTAGTTTTCCTGTTGATATAATCAATCGATGTATATGAGGATTTCATTATTTTGTGCAATTTAAGTCAAAACTTGCATTACACATTTGTTTGTAATTTGGGTGGGTGCTCTGGTGTTAATATTTATTGTGCTTTTCGTATTCATATTTTTATGTGCTAATAATACATATATTTCAGCTCTTCTTTTGAAGCTTGAGAAGTGGATTGCTGAAGTGCCTATCCAGTCTAAGGAACATGGATTTACTAAGCCCGGGCCTTACATCTATGAAGTACTTGCTGATCTAAATATTACCGATGAAACTGCCTCCAAGCTCATTAATATAATTGATGATGCTGCTGTGCTTCTTGAAGAAGATAACCAACACAAGGCGACTCGGACTGTTTGCAGGCTGGAAAGCATTAGTGACTTTCTTAATATAGTTTTCAGAGATAAGGGCAATGCTCATGCGAAATTCTACTCCGTAAGTTAATAGTAGGCAATTTGAGATCTGGAGAAAATCTTGTTTGGCTTGTTACTTCAAAGTGTGCATTGCTTCTATGTCTTATCTTATCATATTGTCTAGTTATCTGAGATGAAACTTTTTTGTTCATTAGGTTCATGTGCAGGAAGTTGAAGCAAGTTTTGGAGATGGCTCTAAAGGTGATCTGGAGACACTTCTGATGTTTGGGATAGATCTTGTTTGATTCCTTGTCTATTATATCTTTTTCCATCATGATGTCGTCTTTTTATTTTTCTCTTATTCAATTGGAGTATCTTATTTTCATTTTCAAAGTACTAAATCTAATTTTCTTTCTCGTCAGTTAAGACTAACAAATGAGTAGGTGAAAATCTTCATTCCTAAAGACCAGCATAGTGTTTGATTGAATATACGCGATCATACATACGCTATCTCTTATATATGTCGATTCTGCAGGTAAGGCCTCAAGGACACTCAGCTGGTGGTGTTTCAATCCTGGAATTGCCCTGGAAGCATTCCCCAGGATGGGTGTGGGCTCAGTTATTTTGACATCTGGCACTTTATCTCCCATGGATTCATTTGCACAGGAACTGAAATTGTAAGTGACTGTTGTACCAAGTCAGTCATGTTGTGATTTTCACAGTTTTCTAAATGGAGATTGTTCTACTGGTTACTCAGAGAATTTCCTGTTCGGTTGGAGAATCCTCATGTCATCAATGGAAGTCAGATATGGGCTGGAGTTGTACCAACTGGTCCTTCAGGTTACTCTTTCAATTCCTCTTACCGGAGCCGTGATTCAATAGAATACAAGCAAGAGCTTGGAAATGCTATTGGTATGAAAGTATACCACCATAGTGCTTTATTTGACAAGCTGAAGATATTTTGGTTCTTGTGACTGTTTCTTTGAATCCCATGTTTACTAAAATGAGATTTCTCAGTTCACAGCTCAATTATATCATTGCAAGAAAGGGCAGCCTTGGAAGTCATAGTCCTTGACTAAGTTGTGCAATTTATGTTGACCAAAAAATATATCATGTTTTGTGTATGTCAAATAGCTACTGCAATGTTGATCACTTCCAGCTGAAGTATAAACAATCTATTGGCAGTGTAGTGAAGTTTTAGTACTTGGCGCTTGCTTTGACTTAGGGAAGAAGGTTGTGGACGGTTGTATATCAAGCCTAGGGAATCTAATGGGATGCTTAATTGAGCAGCCCAAGAGACAAAGGCAAAAAAAGAATGTGAACAATTTGAAGAACGAAGAATAAAACATTCAAAGTGTAAAATGTCAGACTTAATGTTGTTATATTCTGGTGGTCGACATAATTGTCTTCCTTAAAAACATCACTGGCTCCAAAATTCTCAATGGAAAAGGAAGGTTAATACAGACAAGAAAGAACTTGAGAAATGAATCCCAAAATATTCTTAAATTGTGGTCTAGTTTGATTTGGGCCTCAGTTGGCAACCTTGATTACTTTTATTTGTTTCTAGGTCCCAGTATTTCTAGGAAAGTATTGGCATTAACCTATGTAAAGAACTGTACTTAAAATGCCAAACAGCCTAAAATTTCCATCATGATTCAACCTTTTGTAACTGCCATATTTGTAGGATCTAACATCAAATCTCATCAAGAAACCATCAAGAGCCTATCAAAATATTTAATCTATTTTTAATGTTAAATGTATTACATCAGAGTTAGAATCAGAGCCTATTGCAACTACTGTCCTGCATCATTTGTTGTGTTGCAAGAAAATTCAGACGTTCTAGTGAATTCTTAAACTGAAGTGCCTTCCTTCAGGGTAATATGAAGCGTGTCCAATGCAGTAGCCTGATAATTATTTTTGCTCCTTTGTGTAAGCTAGTAATTCTTGAACTTCTCTGTTTCAGTTAACTTTGCTCGGATTGTACCTGATGGTCTGCTTGTATTTTTCTCATCTTACTACATTTTGGACCAGTGCATTGGGTGCTGGAAGACCATGGTAGGGCTTTAAGCACAATTAGTGAATGGGTGAACCGTTTGCTTCTATCTCATGAAAAAGTACAATTTTTTTCAGAGCCATGCCAATTCGACAACTATATGGGAAAGAATTTGCAAGCATAAGAAACCTGTGGTAGAACCTCGACAATCTTCTTTGTTTCCTACATCAATTGAGGTAATCAACATGACCTATACATCAACTTAAGTTTGTCCCATTTTATAGATGGATTGTTTCAAGACTTCTAAGGTAATCTGTTGCTATGGTTTTTGGGCAGGACTATATGGCTAAGTTGAAGGACACCACAGCTTCAGGTGCAGTGTTTTTTGCTGTTTGCCGGGGTAAGGTATGTCTTTATCCTGGACTTCAAGCGAAAACTTTTTGTTATCTCTGGTAGGCTTCTCTTGATTGATGATTCAAAGAAGTTTGCTTTCAGTTGTTTTGACTATTGTCAACATTTATGAGGCTTTACAAAAGCCCCCAAACCATATGTAATTAAGATTTTCTGAAAAGGTTAAATAGAAAGCCCCCTTTTGTAGTCTCATCTGCATCAGTATTTTCTGATAGTCTGGAATGAATGATCCACATGTACAACTCTTCTTGACCATGTCCAAGATGATAAATAGAGTTGCCATCTGCATTGGTTGGAAATGCCAGTTTAAGAGATTTGTCATGTTGCACACGCAACACAGAGCTGATGCATCACTTTTCACTATTAGTTATTAGTGAATCCACTTCATATGTCCTGTATTATGTCTTTATTACCGTGCTTAAACTTTGTGAACAGGCTCTTATTCCTTACCACTTTTGCAAAAATTCATCTCAAACTATTTTGATAAGTGGGCTCCTTTGGTCAGGGGCTTTTTTGCTTACATGCTTTCTGAGTAACCTGACATTTACATGCTCTCTAATCACCTGATGTTTCAGCGTGGGTAATAATAATAAATCCTAGGGGTTGGGAAGCTGGCAGTTCTAGTTGTTGTCTTCATGGCTGGCAAGTAGTTTTAATGCTGAGTTGCTGGAGTTTTTTGGCAAAGGATTTTGCATTTTATATGTTGTTGGCTTATTGTTCTTTACCTAGTGCTGATTTTCTTTTTGATTCCATGTAATGCTTTGAAACTGGGGAGTTTTATACATCTTCTTGGGCTCTTTTAGATTGTCTCCCATCATGGTTGACTGTTATTCTTTTTTCCCTTCTCAGGTGAGTGAAGGATTAGATTTTGCCGATCATGCTGGAAGGGCTGTAGTCATCACTGGTATGCCATTTGCAACGAGGACTGATCCTAAGGTTTGATTATCTTTTTGATTTTTTTGTTATCTTGAGCCTTATTTTGTCCGTAGTAAGCTTGTATGTCGGGTAAATCCATAGTTCTTTCAAGCTCTACTTATTGAAGTTACAGTGGGAATCCTATTAATGCTGTAAGGAATCTACATCTTGCTGCTGCACCTTGAATTGATATGTGACTAATTTAATTACTAGACAGGCTTTTGCTAGCAGTTTAATCACAATTTGTGGACATAAAGATATGTATGATGCTAAGCTCCAATAGTTTCTGTACCAGAAGCCATCATTTGTTTGTGACAGTACACTAGTAGAACCACTGAGGTCTAAGATTCAGAGATCTTCTGCAATGTGGCTGGTTGCACCCATATATTTCAGGCTGAGTTACCTGAGGCTTTTTAATTGTTTTAAGGGGTTGTTATGCATGAAGTTTCTTATAGCAATGTTAATTTGACAAGCAGGGAAAGGAACCTTTTATTTATTTTTATTTTTTTCATTTTACACAAAAGTCTATAACAGATAGTATCGCAACATACTTGTCTACACATTTATGTGAGTTGATTCAAAGACATACGTTAATAATTTTGACAGGTTCTATCTTTATCTAATCAATAGTTTATTATTTTTGGTGAAATGTTTAATTGGACTCTTGGGTTGCATGATTTCAATTTTATGCATAAGCATCTCATTTTGTTAATTAATTGCAATGTTTTTTTGATTTTCAAATCAATCACTCATTTTGCCATCCAAAGTTTTGATGAAAAGGTGACGATGTGTACGGCAAGTCTATGAAGGAGGAAGTTCACTAAAAGGAGTAGAAGAGGAAAAATGAAAAAGAAGATAAAAAGAAGATCTTATTGATGAGTGAACGCACTGAATGAGTCTTCATGACCCATCTCTCATAAAAAAACGTAGATTTGATAGTGTTGCCATTTGAGATCCAACCCTTCGCAAGATGGGTAAGGTGAAGAGCCCTTCTCCAAGTCCTAATACAAGAAAAGTAAAGAAAAAAATTACCAAGGGTAGAGATAACCTCTACAACCCTCAATCCCTCTACATCATAGAGTTAGATGGAGAAATGATGAAAAGAATACTTTTAAAGGACAAGCCTTTTATATTTAAATGATAAATAAATCCATGCATCAAGATTGAGTATGTGGATCCTTGGGGATTAAATCCACAATCTCCTTATTCTTGTTAATATTATACTAGTTCTTGCTCTCTTGTGTTACTTCATGTCATTTAATCATTATCCTTGTTTCCTGGCATTGAAAGCTGATTCCCATGTTCGCTCTAATTATGACATGTGATGATGTTCCCCCCACGGGATGTGAAGCGTGTCCTTCTGTTGGGAGGTTGAATCTGTTTACACATTGCTTAGATGTGTCTCAACCTGTCTTATCTGTGGCATTTATTTCCTTAAACAGTTCTCGAATTGATTCTTATCTGTATTTCCATATATTAGTTTGTTCACCTGATATGAGTAACAAACCAGGTTCGTCTAAAACGTGAGTTCTTGGATCAAGAGGGGCAAACCCAAAGCAAATTGTGTAAGGTAGTCTCACTATTGCCTGACATTCTGAGGTACTAGATGCATCTCCATGGTCTTTTTGACAACTTTCTCACTAGTTTTATTGGACCTAATTTTTAGGTTCTAACTGGCGAAGATTGGTATAATCAACAAGCCTTACGGGCTGTGAATCAAGCTGTTGGTCGTGTAATCCGTCATCGTCATGATTATGGAGCAATTATTTTCTGTGATGAAAGGTCTTTTCCCTCTGTTTTATCACTATGGCTTGGATTTCACCAAAATGCCCAAGCATGTTTAATCAGAAAGGAAAAATTCTCTTGAAATGATAATCTCCCTGATTGTCTTTTTTTGTCCCAGTTCTCAGTGAAGTGTCAATATCATCTTGCTTCTCTTTGATTATTTTGTCTTCAAAGTTTACATAACACCATCAAATCATTGACTTGGCAGATACCTTAGAATGAACACATGATCAATATAATATCAGCTTTACCTGGTTATTAGCCATTTCCAAATTGTTTTGGTATAATTTCTACATCGCCCCCCTTTGGCAGAAAGACACAAAAAAAAGTTCAAAATTTTTAACTATTGTTTTAGTTCTTGATTTTGACACGCAACCACTTTTTTTTTGGGTGGCCCCAAAACCTTGTGGATTCTAAACTCAGTAAATTCTACCTACTTCTACTTTTCCTGTATGACGCTTGATCAATTTGAAATCTAAAATCTCAATTGGAGTTTGTTGTCTTTCTGATAATAAATAGGATCATCAGACATGCTGTGTGCTGGGATTAGAATTATGTTTTGGTCGTTCAATAGCAAAAAGCTTTTTGCTACCTTTTTTTTCCCCCTGATAAAAGTTCTGCCCAAGTTATATTTCCTAAATGGTTTGCATGTTTAATGAGAAACATGATATACATTTATTAGCATGTTTATCAAAATCTTGGACTTTTCTCTGCAACCAGAAAGAAATGCATTAATTTCTTTCTTATTGACAGAAAGAGGTTAATGACTAATCTAACATTTGTTATTTTACGTTTTGCTGATTATGTTTTGTTTTAAAATGGGTCATCTCCAGGTTTGCTCAGCCATATCGTCAGTCGCAAATATCACTTTGGATACAGCCACACATCAAGGTAATTTATTTATTTTCTTTCTTTTAAAAGAACCTTTTCTGTTCATTCAAGCTTTAGTGCTAACTCATTTCTTCACTTGCAGTGTTACTCCAAATTTGGGGATGTAGTTTTTACGTTGACCAGGTTTTTTCGGGATGGTGGAGCTAGAGTTTTCACAGATTTGAGGCCTATAGAAGCTGAAAACAGGGGTATCATCCAGTATTAAGAGCATTATAAATCTAATTGCTTTAGTCATCTTTATATTTGACTCTGTTTTATCTTTCAAGATTTTTCTGGGAATTATGCATTTTTTGTTCTTATATTTCCATTTCTTTGAGATCCGAATCTTTTGTGGAAGTGATATGGGTTACTTTGCTCCACAAATGCTTCCAGAATGGAGCACTTTCTGAACTATATGCCTTGCTGACCTGAATAGTTATGTGTGTGTGTGTGAATGTCTCCACTATTAAACTCCATCAACCAATTCATGCTTTAGGCTTCTCATGAAACCGTTTTCATAACTGTGTATTTCTATTTGTACCTACCAAATCACCAGGCAACAAGCAAAAAGTGGGTAGTGAAGAGCGAGAAGGTGAGAGAGCTCACTACGAGATAAAATGGATGAGGCTGCAAAAGATTGTATATTATTAAGTGGTACTTCTTTGATGTCCATAGCCAGTACTGATTTTGTGGCAGAAGTTGAATTCTGGCCTACAAGAAAGTATGAAATAAGGGTTGGCCTACAAAGATAAAATTTGTAACAGATTGTGTAGTATCTAACCCATAATATCGCCAAAAGGGTAATAATGGGCATGGCCATCGTATGATGGCAAAAGTGGAAAGAAAATAAAAAGATAGACCAAGCTAATAGAAGCTTATATTTATCCAAAAGGGTGCTGGGCATGGCCATCATATGATAGAAAAATTGGAAAAATGCTTCTGTCGCTTCTAGCATGCTTTTATCATACAGGAAGCTGACAAATAATAGATGATGATACGCTGTTTCCTTTCATCAATGTAGGTGTCATTGAGAACTGTTAAGTTGATTTAAGATGTTAATAGTTTGATCAAAACCTGTGGGATGGCTTTTTGGTGAAATTGTTGTTCAAGGTTAATTTGACACTATGGTAGGAGGCAAAATGCATTGAGATTGAAGGCCAAACATTACGATTGCTCTTGCTTAGGATAAATAGTAGATAAACTGAGATCTCCATAACAGTCTGAACTTTAAAGTTCCGTCTTTTAATTGATTCTGGGGACATCTGTTTGTATTTTCTGCCCAAATACTTCTCAAATTAATTGAAATTTAGGTGGATCAAACAGGTTAAAGGCCAGCCAGTATGTTTTATTTGAGAGTTAACATGTCTCGCCTCACTAATGATCATGTTGCAATGCAGAAACCTGGTGCCTTGAACATAAAGCCTTACATAATGTTCTCTTGGATCAACACAATTTTAATATGGAACCTTAGGCTCATAAGGTGTTTGATACAAGCAATATGACAGCTGTCCCAGTTTACTTCCTGAATTTCGAACTAACCCTACCTTTGTGGTGCTCCTTCTGTTGCACATCAATATTATTGAAGTAGCTGTTTTCTATGTTCTGTAATAGTACAGTCTACTTATTCAAGCAACTAATGGCAAATGTTCTTACACAGGAAAAATAAAAGAGGTACAACTAGAGCAGCCTCAGGAGAAATTTCTCACCCAGGTAAATTCTGACTGTGATCTATACTATTTTTGATAAATACTATTTTTGTTTTGTAATGATTCGACCGTCTATTGGTGATATGGATTTTCAGATGACTCCAATCAGTCAAGATTCTTCTGTAAAGGCATTCTCTTCGTTACTTGACATTAAAAGAGGCAATGTTTCAGGCCAGCTGGCGAAAGTTCTTCCTGCTAACCGCTCATCTCTGTCTCCCTTTACGAATCATTCTTTAGTTTTGAACCATTTGAGTGATTCTTTCAGCAATGAGAAAAAACTGCTGATCCCTGGAAGGAAAAATATTCAAGTTCAAGATCCCAAAATAATTGATTTGACTGGTTCTGAATTGGATAAACAACTCAGCAAAGAACTGATTGCACCTTGTTCTGCCCGGAAGCGCAAAGTATTAGGCACAGAAAATGTTGCAATGCAACCAAATGAAGTTTCTTGTGAGAATGTATCTAGGGCAAATAAGTTTGGAGTAAATGGTCCTTCTTTCAACTTCAATTCGGTGAAACTTGAGAATTCACAAATCCCTGGTAAAATAAGTGCCCAAAAGGCTGAATTTGGTTCAGCATTGCAGCACAAAGGTGATGTGAGCTCTCAAAAGATGGAAGTTGAGTTTCTGAGCCCAAAGAACGAGGGTGTAGCTTGCAATCCTATGCTCAGTGGAAATGAGGAAACCAGAGGTTCCGATTTTCTGACTCAGGTGAAGTCAAGTGACAATATAATGCAAATGATTTGGTTATACTTATGTTGGCTTTAACTTAGGAGGAATGCGTACCAAGACAACAGGAAATCAGGCAGGCATCAAATATAAATATAAGCTGTTCCACTATTTAACCAGTTAAAAAAAAAAAAAACAGTGGCAGATTATCAGACTGTTTCTATCAGTGTTCATGCCTTTTGCAGTTTTTTTTTTCCTATATACCCTATGAAACTCCAGTTCTCCATCCGTTTGTATGAAGCTTCTGGAATGCTTCTTCCTGATTGATAATTTGGTTCCTGAAAATTCATTTTTCTTTCGAATGAGGTGGTTTTGCTGGAGATTAGCGACACTAGTTTTTTGTTTGTGATTTTCTCTGAAACAAAAGAAAGACCAAATTCTTTGACTTACTAAGTTTGTGTATTGTTTCTTTCTTAAATATAATGACAAAATTGGTTGAGGATATCTTCTCAATCTTATGCCAACAGGTTAAAGAGAAGCTTAGTGCGGAAGAATACAAAAATTTTGTTGAGTTTATGAAGGCACTTAAGTCTAAAACAATGAAGATAAGTCAAGTGTTACAATCCATCGCAAGACTATTCTCTGGACCAGAGAGGGCTCCTCTTCTTAGAAGGTAACTGTTACTATTTAACAGCAATACTGTAAGGAACAATTGGACATATTCTTGTCCATAGTACAGTAGGATCCTTAATAAGGTCGGAAATTTCCTACAAATGCTTTCGTTTGCTATTATTGCTGGCTTATCTTGGATGCCTCAAATATTAATTGTGATAAGACTGTCGATTCATGTGTATACGTAAGAACGGATAGATCGTTTAATCCTTACTTGTGTGCTGTGACTTCAAAATGTTGCTAACGTGGTCTGATTTCTAGATTTTTGAGCCTGAAATTGCAACAGATGCTGCCCTCCTTGTTTGTTCCCTTCTAATTTCAGTATTTTGAAATGCCCTCGTTTTATCTTCCTAGGCATTTTCTCATATAGTAAATAATTTTCTCATTCTACGTGTAAGTATCTCACTCTCTACTGCCACTGTGAACAGGTTCAAGGATTATATCCCGGCTAAGTATCATCCTCTGTATGAGCAGTATCTTGAAACAAATGATGGCGCATTTTGACATTCCAAATCTTGAGCTCAAGTGAGTTTTATATTTTGTTTCATCCTCATTTTAACTGTTATGCTCCACAATCTTAGAGGATATTAGAATGTTTTTCTGGGGAAAGGAGTACTGCAGATTAACAGGTTAAACTTGAATCCTTAGGTGTCGCTTGAAGGGTGAAACTTGTTTATTTCTCTCAATTTATTTCCTGCAGCTTAGAAAGTTGGAGGAGCATTAACAATTCCGTTTTAATTTTGGCTGGGAAAGCCAACAGATCCATATGATGCAGCTGAATTGTGTAAGTACTTTAGGGAACACCGTACCTCAATTAAGATGTGCAGTCAATAATTTCAGTGTAGTTTGATTTTTCAGTGTTTTTATCACTCTAACCTGGAGTTATCATCCAGATATACTTGCTTTTTTTCCATGAGGGGGAAGAAACTACTTACTCAAACGTGAAGTTATTATTTCTTGTATTTTGGTGCGAGGCCACACTGACGATTCACTGGATTTTGGAAAAAGACTTCCAGCTGAATTTCAACTGGCTAAAGCTGGGAGTTAGGGTTAATAGCAAATAACCTTTGCATCGTGGGAAGGTTAATGTAAAGACAGCCTCAACTATTGCCTCCAAGTTTCTGAAGTACTTCATGGTGCAACTACGATTGGGCTGCCATGCTTTGCACAAAAGGTATCAATTAACTTGCTGTTATTCTGATGATGTCTGAAGGCAGGATTTGGGATTTGGGAATTTACCCTGGCTGTTGTCACCCTTGTGCATAAGTTATGAGGTGTTTGATACTTTTTCTTTCCAAACGGAAAAAAGATATCAAGTCCAACCTTGAATGTATTTTGTTGTAAAAGAATTGGATCTTGACTTTGTACTTCTATTACCAATCAATCCATCGGAATTTCTTCAGCATTCCTGCCATTTTCTTTAGAGAACTCCGAAGGGATATTCATCATTTGTTTTCGTTTCCCTATCAGATACATATTTCACATTTTTGTGGGAAGCTTTTAAGAAGAGTAGAATACCTCTTGGATGGGGAGAAAAATTCCTTATTTTCATCTTGAAGCCTACATATGCGACCAATTCTTTGCATAAACATCATTTGAATGAGAGAAAAAGTCCGATAGAGGTGATCATTTTATGTATACTTTATTGGTTAGTAACATGATGGGGGATCGGGACACTGTTGTAGCAGCTAGACAATCTGGTCTTCGCCAAATGTTTTAAAGGACTACATCCTTTTATTGACTTTTTCATCTTTTGATCTTTGTGGGTAAACTACAGTTTATCTTAAATCATAAAAAATTCCTAGTATTCTCTCGTTGCTTCTTGTCTGTATATTTCTTAGATTCACATGTTTTCTAAATTTTTTGGTCTCAAGTTTTATGTCGGTTATAGGAGTTTGGGTGTGTGCGTTAAAGAAAATAAAAAATAAAAAAAGAAAGAAAGAAAGATTCACCTAACAACTAACAACAGTGTCAGAATGCCACAATACCACTAGTTTTTTTTTTATAAGAAGTTCACCTAACCCCTCAAATCAGTAGTTTATCCTAAATCCATAAAATTCACAGTATGTTCTTAGATTCATGTGATCCAAAGAGCCTTAGCAACTCAATACCACCAAGTGATTATAAAAATATCACCAAACCGCCCCAAATCGGTGGTCGTTGCAAAGGCTGTAATGTTCTTGGTTCAGTTGAATGCATTATATTTCCTGTAGAAAACACGGAAAAGAAAATTCCGGGTAACACGCAACAGACAAGCCCCCATGAAATTCAAGCAAATCCCACCAAACAGCCCAAGAAGACAAAACCAGAATCATAAACAAAAGTATTGTTAATTTCTTGAAACGAGCTTAGTAAACATAATTAATGCACATTGCATGTGAGGGCTAAGGAAAATAGACCCAAACACGTCACTTTTCATGTTCTTCTAGGAAATCTATGCCTGAATTCCCACGTTACGTTTCTCGCCTTTTCATCCACCTCTCTCTCTCAGCAATTCGAACCGGCTGAACACTCCGTGATCTCGCCGGAACCCCCTCCGGACTACGACGCAGAAGGACGATCAAGTCGGCGAACGCGCTCAGGATGTACCTGTGCGACTTCTTCTCGTTCAGGCTTAGGTAGCAGAACAAAAGCTCCTCCATGAAGTTCCAGTCCACCTCTCCGTGGGTTCGCCTTCGGGCTTCGACCATCTCCTGCATGGAGCGCCGGAATTCCTTGTACGGGATCGAGGAGTACGAGAGAACGGCGACGCAGTGATCGGGGAGCGCGACGTCCTTTGCTTGCTCGTCCGTTGTTGTCATGGTTGTGGCTGTGGTTCTGGTTGAGCTTGAGCTTGAGCCGGCGTCCTCAGACATGGTCATCACGCTCGTACGGGCCTCCTCGATAAGCGAGCTCGACGGGGCGGCAGTGACGAAAAACCGCTGCGACCGGCAGAGATTCCGCGGCGTCTGCATGAACCGAGGCGATCCAAACGGAACTTCACCACTACTTTCTTTGCCCTTTTGCTCATTGAAATCAACTTCGTCATCCTTCACATACAGCGACTTGAAATTCTCGAACAGGAACCGGTCGACGTCGGACAACGTCGCCTCACCTCCCTTGCTGTCACCTACGTTGGTTTTCCAGGCCTCGTCTTTGCCATGGCCGGCGGAGAAAGAATGAGTCTTCGGCTGCCTGCACCCAGAGAGGATCCAGTCTTTCGAGTATGATAACGAATGAGAACGGAAAAGGGTCGGTGGGGTAGGTTTTTTGATCTTGGTGAGATAATCCTGGAGAGATTTCTGAAGTTTCTTAGGCATTTTCCTTCTGGCTCTAGATTATCACAATGGGTTTGAATGGAAAGGATAGGACGAGGATCAACGTATAAATAAGCAGGCAGGAAAGGTAATAAAATCTAGGAAATGCAGTAACCTTCCAAGTAAAGCATATTAACTTATGGAGAGTTTAACGAGCATTAAATACCTTTTAACTAGTACCTGACACTCTAATAACGTCATAGTTATAAAGAGATATGGAAATATAATATTCTTTTGCATTTAGATTCTAAGGTTTCTTTACTCAATGAAAATAACTTCTATTTATGAAGTTGTCTTGGATCCAAATCTCTTTGGACATTTGGTATTCAATTCACGGAGCACAATTTCTATCAGCCTATTTCCATATATGAGTATGTTAATTCAAGGAAAGAGTTTGACCTCTATTCAAGGCCTTATTTATGATGATGGTATCTTCCTTGTGTTGTTCAAATGAGTTACAAAGTTGAAAGAGTTAAAATCAATTGATTTAGATGGAAGAATAGACATACAATCTTGAACTTCAATTTAGGTGCCAATTTATCGCTTAGATTTTTAACTAGGACTATTCTAAATCTAGAGTCACACTTATGACTAATTAAATATTCTATTAGAGTTTTCTAGGTCTAGTCATATGATCAAATATGAATTGATAGACTTTCAAAGGGCTTAGTGGGTTCATGACTTCCCAAGCCCCTAAAATTTCCACATTTAATTTTAGAATCACACAAATTAATTTTACCCAAATTTTATTTTGTAACTCATAAACCTTACCAAAATTTATTCCAAAGTATGTACTAGGTTAAAATACAATAAAGAGATTCAAACTTCAAATTTTTAATTTGTAAGATCTCTTATTTAAATTATCCTTACCTTTCAATTACACTTACTTAGTAGCTTAGTTAAAGTTATCAAAGGATCTCCATCTAAATGGTGGAGGTTTAAGGCACTTCAAGCCCCTATTTATCAATTAGGTGAATTTTTCCTATAGCTCCAATTGAGCTATTAGGCACGTATATAATTTTATCCCTTTAATAAATAAGAGTTAGATATTTATGTTAGATTTTAAGCACCAACGGGTCAGGATGGCCGAGTGGTCTAAGGCGCCAGACTCAAGTTCTGGTTCTCGTGAGAGAGCGTGGGTTCAAATCCCACTTCTGACACGCAAATTCTTTTAATGTCCTTCGCCTCCTAAAACGACGCCGTCAAACTTCAGCCATGTTCTTTTTGCTTCCAGATCCCCCCAACGTTCCGTCAAACATGAGATCACGTCTTTTCCATCAAAAATTCGTGACTCACTTCCGAACGATCCAAGCGAAACTGAGATAGAGAGAGAGAGAGAGAGAGAGAGATGGCGTCGAATAACATCGGAGACGAAAGGAGAAGAAGAATCCTAGAGAGAGAATCGGACCGCATGGCTTTCATCACCGGCCGAATCACCAATCTCCCTGCATCAACCCCGTCATCATCGTCATCGTCTCTCCTCGATCATATCGACGGTAAATACTGAACGAAGGAATATCAATTTTTCACACGCTTCCAGTTTTCCTGTTTACATTCGTCTACATTAGCCTTGTTGTAGTCTTCTTTACAGCGATGCGATTCGTCCAGTGATTATACGTTCCCATGCCGTAGTTTTATTGACATCCTCTAGTTTAATAGGTCATTATTTTGTGGCAAGAAATTTTGTGTGATTTGTTTATTGATAGAGAAAGAAAAGATCAAATAGTAATCAGGAATCCTCCGAAATGGCTTTCGTATGTGTCTCCGATTGATTTCTGGATGAAAGAGATCGGACACAAGCATATGCAGCTTGTGTTTAGATAGTCCTCAGTTCCTGCAGTTCCTACATTTTTCAGGTCCAGATGTCGGCCGAAATCGAGATATCTCCTAAGTAGTCTGCAAACTAAGGGTTTGATAGGTTTTTGACTAGGCCAAGGCAGAATTCATCCATTTTTCAATGAAATAGTTTCTTGTTTGTGTAATCTTGGTGACCCAAGGGTTATGTTCTTTCGAGAACATTTAGTAAGAACAAAATTGCCTCATCGATTTCACTGATTTTGCAGGTAGTCCTGAGGGTAAGGATGATGCCTCTGATTCTACTCCGTTGAAACATGAGGGTGATGAGGAAGTTTCCAGGGGAAATAGTTTTGAAATTGGAAGCCAAGGGGAGCCTCAATCGAACAAACATGGCAATCGCATAGAAAGTATTCAGAGTCCTGTGGATGATAGGACCAAAACACAAGCAAGCCCAGGGACGTCAATAGTTCAAAGGACCTCGAGTGATGGAGAACCATTCCCAAAAACCCCTATGCATCGGCGGAGAATTTTCACTTCCAGACGCTTAAATTCCTGTATTATAGCTTCTCAGAGTACTCGAGTCATTTGTGCTCTCATAATAGCGATCTTGGTAGTTCTATCCTGTGTTGATCATCCATTATTTGGGAGGAACATAGTGAAATCTGAGAGTGTTATTGCTTCAAGGCCTCTTTACATACTCTTGCTGACTGATGTAACAATTGTGCTTGCACGAGTATTCCTTGAGAAGCAAGCAGATCCTAACGAGGAAGAGGAAGTAAGAGCGGTTCCTCATGAAGATGGGCATAACTGGGAAGCAGCAGAGAAGATTCTGGAGAGAGGCCTGGTGGCCTACCAGATTATCCGTGGGATTTTCATAGACTGCAGTGTTTATGCAGTGGTTGTCATTTGTGGGCTCTCTTTGATGTAGCTTTGTCCATTCACCCCATGTCTCTTCTTAGTAACTTTGTTTCAATTCTATTTCTTCGTCTCTTTCTAGCACATATCAAGGTTGTAACTCAAATGCTTTCAGTTTGCGATTGAGATCATAGAAATCCCAAAAGGTGAGATATAACTAAAATGGCTTCTCAGTTTGATTGCTTCCCAATTTACATCTGCTTGTTAAAATGTCCAAATGAATTTTGATTACTATGTTAAGATCCTGTCATAACTCAGTAATTTAGGTGTAAAATGTCTTTCAAGACATCTCTTATGAAGTTTATAACTTCATCTCACGCGGTTGTTGAAGGGTGGTGAGGAAATGAGTTCACCAACAAGTCATCAATTACCATTGAGTTTTCTTCTCATAATTTTTCAAATAAATAATTTATAGCATCCTACACAGAAAAAAGCTATCATGGTTTGCTGCGAAAAGAATATAACTTACAATCATTCTTGCATCATCAAATTGTGATGTGTTTATTTTCATCATAGTGGAGGAGTCAAAAAGTCCAAGGGCCCACCGTCAAGCAACTTACAAGAGTGACAACTTTTCATTCCCCATGCACAGACGCAATGTCCGCATAGGAGTCTCCAGGAATGACATTTTACCACAATATAGGTTTCTGATAGGGTACTATATATTGTAGTGTAGATTGTAATGATGAACCATAGGCTTATATACCGTGTAAAGGAGACAAATTGTAGAGTGGAGAAAATAATAAATTAAAAAAAAAATTAGTTTCCTCTTCTTCTTTTTTGTTTCTTTTCGATTTATGTTTTCGTCGGAATTACTATTCCGACTGCCGGTCTGAGTCACCGTTCTTTCACATTGTTAAGTACGTAACTTATTCACTGGTGGGCATATAATTTGATAAAGGATATTGATCATCCACGTGCCCCTCCGGGACATGGTAATATGCAATAATTTAGCATCACTTGTCTAGTTCCCACCCAACACATCAATGTTTTTCAGCAACTTCTCGTAAATGCCTTCATTTGAGTCATGAGAGGAGGGAGCTAGATTTTAAAGATGCCTCACTAGTTCCTTCTCAACACTTCTCCAGTAGCTCCACTATGGTTTATTATTTGTAATTTATTGTAAAATTTAATATTTATGTAGAAATTACATCTTCCTTGCAAACTTATTTTGAAATTTTGCAAAAAGATTTTTTTAAATGGAGACCATTTTCAGGAAGCCGGGTCCTCACGAAGAAGATAGGTACGAATACATAATGGAGACCACGTACCCCACAGAGTAGGCAGTATAAAATGGTGTACACAGAAGCTTTTGAAAAAGGAAAATGGGGTGGGGAGCCTGGAAGAGGCTTACATCAGAAGGTCAGATCAGTTTTTGTCTGAAGTACTGGCTGATTGGATCGGGATCTGAAAGCTTGGGCCCTGGTAAAAGCATGTCCATAGAAAGGTCAGTCCTAGAACAGGTCCTACTCCTTTGTTGGGATCCGGGTAGCCAGCGCAAAAGATAGTATAAGGAAGCAAAGAAGACTCTAAATTAGGAGAGTGGAATAGCTTATTCAATGGAGCATCACATATTACTTATTATAACCCTTTTGTGAAAATACTCATGTATGAGTAAATTATTCTTTTCTCATCAACTGATAATATGAAAAAAAAATTAAGATAATATCAAAGCTCATGATTAAAATGACTAATATTATACTTCAAGTGTATAGTCTTCAGGTAATATCATTTGTAAAATTTACAATGTTATTTTATAATAATTATATTGGTTTGTACTGTTTAAACTGAGCTTGAATTATGAGTGGTACCAAATATTGTCTTTGTGAAAATTTTAAGTTTCTATTTTATTACAAAGTTTATTTTTTCCTTAAAATTATTTTTTTTAAAAAAAAATACATGATTTTTTCATATATAAAAGATTTTACAGCAAATCGTAAATAATGTAAAAAGTTTCAACACCATCCTTGTAATCATCATTTGATGTAGTTATAAGTTTTATGAGTACCATTATAAGCGAAATCTTGTACTTGAATCATTGGCTATATTAAAATCTTATTCACTTAAACTATGGACTCTAATATCACTTGTAAGAAATAAAAAATTTATTTTTATAAGAAAGATTTTATATCACATTATAAGTAAATGTGAGACCTTTAATATGTGTCAAGCATACTGTTTCAATACAGCGCTCCAAAGGGAGCATGAATGGAGAAAACACAAAGATGTCTCCACGAATTCATCATCATGTGCTGTTTTGAATTTGAGTTGCACTGTGAACTTATTCTCTCACAAGCTTTTCTGTACTTTCCTGAATAAATAAGCAAGCATACTGGCCCGCACCCTGAAAAGTCTAGACTACTCAACTACCATACTATGGCTTTTTATAATCCTGTAACCCACAAATGCACGAACATGATTGGAATGCATCATCGTAGCAGCATAAAAACAATGGTTTTCCCAAGTGGAATCCAGTCTCTGTAGAAAGGAGAAGAAAAGTAAAGAACTTTTCCTTTTCTCATCCATTATTGTACTTTTTAAATAGTTCTATCCTGCAAAGAATGTGGGGTTTGATGAACAACGTTTATTCCCCTAATGTCTCCCATCATATACAGTGATCCCAATAAGATTTTGAACATAAGCTCCAAGCGAAATCAAGAATCAGATCTATTGAGATAAATTTAAATAAATGAAGAATTTTTTAACCTTTAAATTAACTTTTGGATTAGATTTTTAAGTTTTTAAGATGATATTAAAGCATAAGTTAATTTTGTTATATTTTATGCAATCTTAAGCTAACTAACTCTCTATATGATAAAGAATATGAGAGGTTATGTACGAGTCCTAAAAAATAATATTCTTAATATGAAATTTTAATAAATTTTTTTAAAAAAAATCTCTGACTTAAGAGTTAGCATTAAGATAGACTTTTGTAGCTTTTGACACCTTGGAACCTCATATGAAAATTTTCTTCTACCTAATTCTTTACATTATCAGTGTAATAAGCTGACTTGAGAAGAACCACCTTCAAAGTCTTCTATTTTCAACTGCTAGACTTGTTTAACACTTAAAGTGCATTCCTTCAATCTAAAAGTTTGCTTTTTATCATCGTAATTATTGCAATGGGACCTAAACCCAAAGGACAAAAACAAAAAGCAAAAAAAAAAAAACCTCTACTGGCTCCGGTTTGCCGTTTCTTGTTCCTTTTAACGGGTTGCTGCAATTGCAGGAGAAGGAAAAGAAATGGAAATTGCAGAAAAAGAAGAAGATAACATCACAATATACAACATCTAAGTTTCTTTACCACAAAAGAACACAGAGAGTACAGATTCTAAAAGTTGAAGGAGTTCGGTGGACAAAATCGAACATAAATAATAAGAAAGACAGATACTCAAACCGCCATCTTCTTTCTCATATCTCCGATCAACCCGCCAATTTACTGGACGGAACGGCAAACCGAGCGGAGAACGACCGAGAGTGGTAGTCGGGATCAGCCCACTTCGACCCTTGATCGAAATTCTGCAAGTATGTACGAGGATTGTATGAAGGGACATGATCTATGTTCGAAGTACAGTCGAAGATCTTCTTCTTGCGCATTAATTTCCTCCATAACAATCTCCACCTCGACTTCTTGGATCGACCCACCATTACATCCAATGACACAATCCTTTCGTAGCAATTCCTTTCATGGTTCAGGCCTGACTTGAAGCTTCTGCTGCCTGAATTTCCCCAACTGCTGCACTCCATGGAGAAAGAACGGCAAGAACTTGAAGCGAATGTTTGGAGACAAAAGACTGTAAATGCATGCACTGGCGTATTTATATCAGGAACGTGATTATAACGTCCAAAGGACAACTGGGATGGCAGTAAATGTTGTTTTCCATTTCTGAAACGGATATAATGAGAAGATAATCCTGGAATTATGCAGCATTTATGGTTGATTAATACTCACACATCACTTTCATTCTATGCACCTTTTATGGTTGGACATGGAGAAAAAGATAAGCGATTATGGGGAAGTTGACTGGTCATTGAGTTGGCATAATGAATCAGATTGCGTATGCTTCAAACTTTTAATGCACATGGCTCAGTTCAAAAACTGAAATTACACCATTCACCCTAAATGAACAGTCAACTGGTCATAGAAGCTATGTTTTGTAGGTCAGTGCCCTCGGTTTTTGGGGCAGGCTAGTGGGACAATGTTCCTGGTTAAAAGGTAAAAGGTTCCTGGAATTGATTGTATTGTCTACCGTTGTTATTTGATCCAGTAGACTTTAGAGACTGGGCAAATCACTGATCTCTTTGGAAATAAAAAATTCGTTTGAATTGTCTTATGGCTATTATGGCTGTGTGAATGTGTAAGTTTCTGGATTTTTCTGCATAATTAGTGCTTGCTTTGGGCGGTTGGGGTGCCTAACTCCAGAACTTCCTGCCTAATCTACCAATATAGTTGGTGGATCAGAAGGTCATATAGGAGAATATAAGGCATTTTTTTAGGGCAGATGAAGTTAACCAATTCTTCATTTTTTAGTTGTGGGTTCTTGTAGTTTGAGAGATCTAGTGAATTATCATTTTCTTCTTTAAAGTTGGTTATTAAGAGACGGGGCACATGAATGTATGAGAATAATATCATATTAAGATATCAAAAGCATGAAAGTATTATTTTTATCGTGTCATTTCACTTCAAACATGAAAAAAATTAAGAAAACTCACATTATGAGTAATAAAGTTATGTATAAAACTATGGAAACACAGTTTGTAATAAAGTGTCATACTTAAATGTAAACTTTAATATCATGTCATAAATAGTTTAACTTTCTCTTTTATATTTGTCATTAAGAAAATGAAATATTTAAATTTATAGAATAAGTGCCGAATCAAAATATTGATGATGTGAGATAATCATTATTTTTGACAACCATCATAGATCAATTTTTTGTCATGTGTGAGCTTTAGTTTGGTAAACATTATAGTTGGATGCAACTTCAAGAAAATTGCTTTCAATGAAGGGAAGAACCAAAGAAACTAAGCTGATTCAAGGTACAACAAAGAGTTTCATTGCATTTGTTGTACTCACTATGTGCATACCTATTTTGTTGCATGAGGACGCAAGTGAGGTTGGTGAGAAGTGTTGATGATTTAGCTGCTTTGGGAAGGTGCCCACACTGTCTTAATGTCTTCTAGCCGGTGAGGATCAGTTGTTGGTAGGCTTCTGAAAATCATTTAATGCATTGGGGACCAGGTTAGGGAGTTTGGACCATCTACCTACGTGCAACTAGGCTGTATCAATGTCTCCAAATGCTTCAACAAGTGACCAGGAAGAGCAGAGAAGTATACATCCATTATGAATTATTACTATTGTTCTCTCTTTATGAATTTTTCTTTGCTAGAGGAAGAAGAGGTATGGCCAAAGTGAATGCAAAGAGTTGACTATCTGTCCGCATGAATGCAATTAAGATGGTGAGAAACATTCGGAAATTTTGTAAAGTAAGCATCCAAAGTTTGAAACTCTTCGACTAAACTTCTAATTGAGTTAGTACATACTTTAGGACAAACTATACTCCCAAGTTTACCCACCAAGCAAAGCATGGTTAAAGTTTTGGGTTATTAAATATATATTTTTTATCATCTTTAGAAAGATTTTATATTATTTAATATATTAAAAAGTTTATTTTCTTCTAAAAATTAAATTGCATGTAAATGATAAATTTTTCATATATAGAAGACTTCATAGACTTTGAGTCATATAAAATATTTAAACACCCTCATAATTACCACTAAATGAAGCATGGTGAAAGTTTTTGGTTATAAAAAAAACTGTTTATCATCTTTAAAAAAATATTATATTACTTAATTTATTAGAAGTTTATTTTCTTTTTAAATCGATTTGTATGTAAATGATGAACTCTTCATATATAAAAGATTTCATAGATTATAATAAATGTAAAATATTTGAACACCGTCCTCACAACTACCATTAGCTAAAGTAATACCACTCGTATGTTGGTTTTCTTGAAAATGCTCGAGTAGCAGAAGACAGTCTACAAGCATAATTGTTGAGATGGCCCCCAATACAAATTTGAGGTCCAATTCCTCATATTGGCATGCACAGTCCTAGACTCTAGGTTTCTTAAATACAAAAATGGCCTATATAATAGCCTGCAAACCACTATAAATGTCACATCTTTGCATCACATTTAAGATATCTATATTATGAGTCATATGAATTCTGACTTTACATTAAAAAACTAACTTTCTACTTGTCGGTAAGTTAGAACAGAACCAATAGGACGCTGGTCAGAGCATCAGCAAAAGGCTTGGGCTGGAAGCGACTCGTTGGCAGAGTCATCTTCTGGTTTGTGAGTCTTACCAGTTGAGCTTGCAGACTATTTAAAATCTCTACTGAAGTGGCTGGGGTCCTGTCGTAACAATACATGGTTGCACCAAGAAAACATGGCTGTGAAACCTACAAGAGTGTGCTAGAGAGAACCTTTTCTTGTTCTTAAACAGAGTCAAAAGAATACGTTGTTCCAAAAAGACTGTTTCCACGACTTCCTTCCCTCCTTTTTCTTTTTCTACTTCATTAGTATCATTAATTTCACACATCAAGGAGCAAAATCCTGATATGGTTTGAAATGAATTTTAAACATATTTTGGTAACTGCTATACTGAGCCAAGCCAATAGCTTCAAGTCGTTGAAGCCTTTGCAGCTTTCAAAATTAATTGACTGGTTAGGCCAATTTCCTCCTCCCTACCCACAAGAGTGATTTCTCTGCATTGAGTACATTAATTCAAAGAAATACAAAACTCACCATAAAGATAACTAAAGTTTACTAGGAAACAAGATAAGCTCTAAAGGAGACCTTTTATAGGTTATGCTTCTTCTGAATTCTATGGAAATTTAGCACTTACTTGTTATGAATGAAGACTTCCAATTCTTAATGAATGAGAATGCTTAGAAATGAAAAGGTACCCTAGCAACTATTCTATCTTTTCTGATCAAACAGTAGGTAGAGCCAGTGGAAATGGCCTTCTGTGTAGATGTTTGTTTTCTCGATTCAGCAGTGGAAGCCATGAATGAATGACACACTAAAGTGCCCTGCAAGAGGAGAAAGAGAAATAGGCATTCTGATTTCTGCCAAGCAAAACTCTAAAACTTCACCCGTTTCTACAAAACTTGACAGCATCTTTGCTCTTTATCTTCCAGAAAATAGCACTGAAAACAAACAGAGCAAAACAATGAGGTCTCATTAATGCAGGTTTTGAACATTGTCGAGGGTGCAGCTTTTTTGGATTTCAAGTAGTGCATTTGATTAGGCCTAAGGGCACGGAGGAAAGTGGGAATTCATGTTCATCTCTTTCAGATTTTGAGGAAGAGTCAGTCCTGAGATGGTAACTTTTTGTCACTTTTGAGAAAGATTAAGGTTAGATAGACAGCAAGATCTTGTTGGTCCAGGAATATCTACATCATTTCAATAGACAGAAAGATCACTATTGGAGGATTGAATCGATCTTGAAGACAGCTCATGCAAATAATCCCAGAAGGGAATACATTTCACTGACAATTCTCTGTTTCAGGATTGCAGGCAATCCAATTGGAAAGCTTACTTATTATTTTCACAGAAGTCCTAAAGAAGAGGAAGAAATAAAGCATGACTTTACTATGAGGAGATCGAAGTACATGGGTAAACTTTAGCAGAACTCTTGTTCTTTTGCATACAACAGAAAGTATACAATCTATTTGAACTTGGGTTCTTTTGGTCCTGCCCACTTATGCTCAGACCGATGATATCTACACCTGAATGAACCCGGGTGTTGCGTGGGTGAACATACGCAGTACTTCTTCGTTGCCCCACTCCCGTTAATCCCGGCAGGTGGCTGAACTGGGGCTTGCCGGTTGTCGGCCGCCGCCACCTCCACCAACACGATGGCCGTCTCTGACCTCCAGAATTGCCATTTTCCATTCCTCCAGCCATTGTTGACGTTAAGCGAATGAAGATTTGGCTGACACATTATTTCCTTTGTTTTGCCTCTATGTCTTGGCTGAATTAGGAGACTTCGCGAGGTTCCATCCTTATAGATGAAGGAAAGCAAGGAAGGCGAAGAGGTTAAGGAAAGCTGAGGTATAACTTAAGAAAAGTTTGGATTTATTCTCAGAAAAGGGTCCGCTTTCTGGTTAGCTTTTATCCTTGGTGGGATTGTGACCGAGCGCTGACAGGTCATTAAAGGTTATGAAACTTATCTGATAAGAAAGGTGGCTCACTCTCACCTGCATGCTCTTCGCAGAGAGCAGGGACCATGGGTTGGGAAAGGTGGAGATGATGCAACGGCACAAGGTTCTAGTCAGCTGGAGTTTGTTTGGTTGTGTGCTCTGTTTTGATTTAAGGGGAAGGGAACTGGTTAGGAAAACAGCTTTAATGCTGGTTGCTGGTCGATTTTGTTTTCAATCTTTTAATCCATACGGGTTGTGTCCCATACCCCGAAAACCTTGATTTTATCGTGTTTTTTTCTCATATGTAAAGGCGGTTTCTTCTCTTAACAACTAAATTTAAGCAAGGAAATGACATTATTAAGTGTTAGGATTGGTGGAACAATTAAATTAAAGGGTATGGTTGTCATTATAATCATGAGTCTTTATATAATTGTGGAAGTAGGTTTTCCTAGTAGTATTCGACTAGAATTCCTTTAGGGTTTCTCTATAAATAGGGGAAGTATAGAGAAATCCAATGGGTGACTTGAGAAAGTCCCCATGGGGAGTTAATTGTTGAAGAGGGCCCCTCTCATGGATTCAAGTTGATGAGAAAATCTATGAGATACTTATTTGAAGAGAGGGAATGTATGAGAAAATCTAATGAGAAGAGACTACAGGAGAAGTAGGACATTATGATGTTCCGAACCTCTTAAATCTGTTGTGTTTGGATGTGTGCGTTCTTATATTTGTGTGTTCAATCTTTATGTGGATGATACAACTTAGTTGAATTCCCCCAACATTAAGTAATATCAAAGTTTAAATTTTAAGTGAGCTACATTGTTGCTTATGTACTACCTTTGCAAGATACATTTCTCCATGCTCAAGATAAATGGGTGTGTTGAGATCTTGATAAGTTTTTACATTATCAATATTTTGGTTTGTTATTTTTTTTATAAATAAAAATGTTTCTATTTCATAACATTTAAATTTTTTTAAAAAAAGTTACCTATAAAAGAGTCATCTGTCACATAAACCTCAACTCAAAGAATATATTCTCCCATACAAGTTTAACTTGATTAGTGGATGAAAAGATGAAGAATTTAGGACATTAGCTTTGGATTGATTCCCAATAGCAATTCTTCAAAGACCATTAATCTCTTATGTAAGAAAATTTTTTACTTCACACAAAGTTATAATAGGCTACTAGAGAACAAATATTTCCACACAACCACCACATACTTTTTAGAAGATACAGGAATCTTTAGTGTGGTATATATACAATCCCTGCTTCTGAATTTAAATACCCAAACCTGTTTCAACATGTACAAACCTAGGGAAGTTGGACACCTGTTGAGCCTTCTGCAGCCCCTGTGCATTAAGTTTCATCATCACTGATCAAAAAGACAGAAATCAGCACAAGAAATTCGATGATTCCTTATAAAGACTTCACATTTTCAAAAGAATAGATAGAAGACAACCAATCAATGAACAGGACACTGTTAGAAAATTCATTTGAGTTTTGGCAGCAACAGCACATTTAACATACAAACATTAGTTACTATAGGATTTTTTTTTCAAGAATTCTTCTTCATTAAGTTTTTTTTTGTAATAATTAACTATTTAATCCATCAAAATATTCTTTCAAAAAGTGTTCCGGATAGATAAACTGATTTTTTTCAGTAAATTCTCCACCTTTTCAAAATCTATAAGAATTAAAAAATTTCTCAGTAATCAGGTTATTCTGTTAATCACCTCTGCAGAGCAGTTTTGACGGGCAATGGTCTGATTGATCGTATTAACCAGCACTTGACATGATACTTTTGCCTGTAAAAGAAATTACAGCGAAGGAAATGTAAGAGCATCAGTTTCTGAAGAATCTGGTTCTGAAACTGGAAGAAAAATGGCAGCTTTACCAGAAGTGGGATTTGAAAGAAGAGCAGGCCGAGCTGGGCTTTGATCTCCGTGACAGTGTCAAACGGCACCGTTCCCCTGCTCAGGTCCTCCAGTAGGTGCACCAGGTCGCCCAGCAGCTCGATCCCGTCGAACTCCAGCTCGGCGTTCACGTACGACGACCCTCTGGCCCTTACGTTCCCCTCCTTCGACCTCACGTGCCCGAGCTTCTTCCCCCTGTACGCCACCGCGAGCTTAAGGGACCTGTAATCCATAGAGTACACGTCGGTGTTCCGGACCCGCACGGTCACGGACATGGAAATATCCACGGCCAGGCGCGGGATAGTGTGGATGTGAATGCGCTTCAGGCGGAGCCGGACGACCTTCACGTCCGGATCGGACGGCCACAGCACGTAAACGACAGCCGCGAGAAGAATCAGCGAAACGGTGCAGAGAATGCGGAGGCGGCGGCGACTGGAGGACTGGTAATATGGGGTTAAAACGACTATGTTTTGGGGCATGTGGAAGGGTAAGGCGGCGTAGTAGTCGGCTTTGACAGGTGTCATGGTGGTGGCGGGCCGTGATCTTGATCGTCCGGGAACGGAGGGGAGGGAAAAGCAAGAGCTTTTGAAATTGCAGACTTCGTTGCGGGTGAGCATGAAGAAGGTAGGTGGGAGGCCATTGCAGGACACTTCGTTGGTTTCCTCTTTGATGAATTTGTTTTCTTGCATGGAAATTGTTGTGGGGCAGACTCCCCATTTCCTAATATTTGTTTCCTTGCTTGAGCCTTTTTGAGAAACAACTTACTAGACATACACCACCAAGACTTCACATGAACTTGGTGGCCACTTGACACCTCTTCCAACCCCAGCAATCCCTCCAAGCAACTTGTTGGTGGCACAGCAATCCCTCCTACCAACTTGTTAGTGGGAGGAACTGAATCTATGACTGCTTTAATGGCACTTGTTAACCTTAGCTTCTATCGTTGTACTAAAAATTTTAGCTAATAGTTAGAGCGTATACCATATCTTTTTTTATGAGCTCGTAGATGGGTTTAAAACATATTTTGAGGATGACAAAGAGTATATTAAGTACAAAGTGATATAAATCAGATTATTGCCTCTGCCTAAAGAAGAAAAGCGGTGGTTTGGAAAGATAATCATAATAAATTATGGGAATACTGCATGAAAATACGCATGTTCAACTGTATTTGGTACAGATTACTTAACCCGGATAGTAGATAGGTGTTCTGTACTCAGGTACATGAAAAACAAATACCGCGAGGCAAGGCCAGAACGCAAAGTTAAAGATGCTGGCAAAATCTTCTGCCCATTTTGTCACACTGTTCGCTGGCTGCGGAAAGAAGGAAAATGGAAGGGAGCTCTGCAGGTTCTGACGATCTCAACGGCTTCTTCTTTTATGGTCAAACCGTAAGATTTCAAATCTTTTAGCTTAGGTAACTGTCTCTTGGTTTCAGCTATAACTAATGGGCAGAAAATGAAAAAAAAAAACAAAGAGACCAACAAAACTTGTTCTGCAGAAAGTGCGAAATTTGGTCAAATTTGCACTTGGTTGTGAGATTTGTGAAAGCCGAAACCCTCGTATTAATTTGGAGGTTTTGTGTGTTGAGGCTCAATACCGTTCTATAGCTCTGTTAAGTAACATTTTGTTGAGCTTGTTTGGAACCTAACAGAGCATTGGTCTAACATGGGTTTCTGCTCACCGAAACCCTAACTATCGGTAGGCTTGGTGGTTTCTGATTTGAAGTATATTGTGTGATTTACACAATTCCATGTGTAATATCCCATTAGGAAGTGCTGTGCAATAGATTATCCAAGTTAGGAGAACCTAGTGACTACTAATATGGGAAAAAATTATGTCAATGTAGGTGCACTTGTTACTTAGGACGAGTGTCTTGCAAATTCTTCGAATAGAAGAATTTGAATTCTAAAAGTTGAGAAAAATTGCTTCCCCAAATTTAGCGCAGGGCCTTTTTAAGCTCTTTTTCTTTACTTGTTTTGATTACGTTGTGAATGATTTAATTGTTCTTAACGTGTGAATATTGCATGTTAGAAAACAGGTAGCACGGAATCAAACAGGAAGATATAATACGGATTTACAATTTAGAAAAGGAATTAGAAATCCAGTTCAAATTTCTTCCTTGTTGGGTTTGCCACAAAATTTTTAACCCTGGGCATGCTTGTAAGCCACTTGCAAACAAGCCCAACAATAACCACTAACCCTGAAAACAGCAGGTTGCGAATCCTTATCTCCATACCAACTTGTAGATGCATCAAGAGTAGTATCAACAAAATAATCCTTAAATTCAGCAATTAACACAAGTTGTGGAAGTTCCTTTGTTATCTTCGTAGTTTCACATCACAGTTGCTAGTATAAATGCGTTAATAAGATTTGTAATTCGACACTCAAGATTGAAGTGAAGGACCATGGAGGAGATAATGAGCGAGGAAAATCAGCCTGATTGGTCTTCTCCTGTAAATGTGCCTTTACATTTTGCTGCAAAAACAACACGTTGCTTAAGTACGGTGGAAGAAGGAATCAAACTAAAAACTATGCTGACTTAAATTGAAGAAGCCAAAGTCCCAACTAAGAAAGATAGTAAATACATATATGACATTTATAATCATTAATGAGTCTATAAAAAAGAAATACATTAATTCATTTCTAATACTTACTTTGTCATCACTTGGAATTTCATCCCAAAAAGACATCTTGTGAGGAGGCGTACTCAAAGCCCTAATATGCCCAAGTTCACCCATTTGTCTTTGTAATGTGATGTAATGCCCTCTCCTTTGAAGTGTTTATCATGGAACATGTGACATTCTTATGCACACAAATCCATGTCACCTTAATATGGTCATGTATTTGATGCCACTCCTCCTTGATAGTTGGGTCCTCCTCGCGGCTTGCTTCTGATACTATTTTGTCAAAGGTTTGGAGTTCCATTCCCAAAAGGCATATCATGGTACTTAAAGAGAAAACCATATAAGAATAATATATAAATTCATACATGGCATTTATAATCATTAATGAGTTCATAAAAAAATACATTAACTTCATCTCTAATACTTTGTCACATATTAGAATTTCACCCTTAAAAAGGCATCTAGTGGGAAGGGGTAATCAAACACTAATATGCCCAAGCTTACGCATTTGTCTTTTCAATGTGCTACAAAGTCCCTTCCTTTGGAGTGTTTTATCACAAAATATGATATTTTTCACACTTAAGTCCATGTCACCTTAATGTGGCCATGTATTTGGTTAATCTTGTCTATGGTTTGCTACTAATATTATTTTGTCACATGTTTAGAGTTCCACCCCTAAAAGACATTAGATTACTTAGGAAAAAACAACACAAGAATAACACATAAATTCATATACAAAGTTTATAATCATTAATAAGTCTACCGAACAAAAATATATTAAATTCATATCTAATACTTACTTTGTCACGGACTAAGAATTTGATCACTAAAAAGACATCTCATGAGAAAGGATAATTAAACCCCTAATAAACCAAGATCACCCATTAGTCTTTTCAATGAGATACAAAGTCCTCTCCTTTGAAATATGGAGCACCTGACATTCTTTAACACTTAAATCCATGTAACCTAAATGTGGCAATGTATTAGATGTGATTGTCTCGCTTATAGCTGGGTCCACCCTGCGGTTTACTTCTGATATTAATTTGTCACAAGTTTGGAGTATCATCCCTAAAAGACAGATTAGATTACTTAAGAAAAAACCAACAAGAATAATATATAAGTCTTAAGTTCTACGCAAATGGGTAAAACGAGCGAAGTCTTACTAGGAACATTTTTGTTGGTTATGGGCCTTTTATGTTCTTGGTGATTGCCATCTATATTTGTGACAGCCTCGAACAAACAAAGTAAGTCAAAAATAAAATAATTAACTTGGCTCTTTATTTCAAAAGACATTATTGATTATGAAACACATGGTCATAAAAATAAATTTTATAAAACCAGTCAAAAATGGTGTTTATTGCCATGAAAATCAATTTGATATATAGAATCATAATTGAATACATATATTTATAACTTTAGTGTCAGAAGACTTCTAGCTTGACATTTTGTATGATCATTTAAACTTGATAATTGTAACATTCTAACAAGTAAATGCAATACTTTGTTACTACAACCCAGTAAATCATAGCATACAACAATAAAAACTAGTACATAGTCAAATATTCAGAATGAAAATGGAAAATGAATAAAGAAATACAAGGATTCCTAACTCTTAATAGTAAGAAACAGAAGCTCCCAAGTATGTCCCAAATGGCTTATTCCAGATGACGATACATCTAAACCATTACTAATAATGGCAATCTTACCATCTTTTTTTCACTAAAAAAACCAGAAAGTTAAATTTAGGCCAAAGACCAAAATTAATTAAGTCTAAGAAAGAAAAAAATTGGTTACCATTTCTTGTGTAACGGCGAATTTGGAATCTTAATGAAAGGTAATGTGAGCTCGTGGCATTTCAAGAGAGTATAATGCATCTTAGAGACCTTGATTTGAATCAAAAGTCTTTCAAGAGATGAAATTGAGGTTAGTTGTTTCTCATTCCGGTGTTGAAAATCCTCTAAACAATGCCTTCACTCTTTGTTGCTTCAATTGGTTCTATTACTATTGAATTTGAAATTTAACTAGGAAATATGGAGAGAGAGAAATAAACAAGATGAGGGTGAAGCTATGTACTTCAATTCCTATAAAGGATAAAATAAATGTTGAGTAGCATACATGGAGTAACTGGGTCATGGAATTCTTACTTTGGGATGTTGGCAATCTTGTGTTAATGCTCACAACTCTCTCGATCACTTTATTGCAAAAAGATGGGTGCACTTCTCAATCTTTAGCCTCCATGAAGACTAGAGAGAGAAGCTTATTAAGGAATTCCTGTTCTTTCAAGACCCTTCCAGTTAGCTTATTCCATGTGATGACACATCTAAACCATTATCAACCATGTCAAAATTCCTCCTCCTTTTTCACTTAAAAAACCAAAAAGCTAAATACTAGCCAAATTCCAAAATCAGAGAAGTCCAGAGATAAAAAAGATTAAAAAAAAAATAGGTTACCAATTCTCGTGTAATGGCTAAAATCTGGCAAAGATCTTAATGAGTGGTCATGCGAACTCATAGTGCTTCAAGTGAGTTTACCTCATTCTGGAGACCTTGGTCAGAATTAGAAGTCTTTTAAGAGATGAAATAGATGTTAGTATTTCTTCCTTCCAATTTTGAACCTCCAAAGACACCCTTGACTCTTTGCTTTGATTGGTTTGGTTGCTATTGCATTTGAAATTTAACAATTAAGAAATAATGAGAGAGAAAAATAAATAAGATGAAAGTAAAGCTGAGTACTTCAATTGTTATGAAGGATTAAAATAAAATGATGAGTAGCATACTTGAATTAGTCAGGATAGGCCAATCCCCAAGAATAAGGCACTTTTGAATCATTAGCTACAAAGACTTTAGACAATCCATTACCCCAGACATTGTTGTCAAATTGGAGCATTCAACAATTTCCACTCTCTCAAGTGATACCATATTCATCTTGAAGTACTCCTGTGAGATCATTTTTTGCAAAAAGTAAGCATTCTTCTTCATTATCTGTTGAGCTCAACTGTTTTCCCGCTATTATCAAGGCTTTAAAGACACCTTGACACATTTTTAAAATTTGCATCTTACTACTATCCACTATCTATGTCTTCAAATATATTGTTTTACAATTGATCTTAGCTTTAAAAATATTGCTTTACAATCAATCTTAATTTCATATTTTTCTTTATGACAAAAAACTATTTGCGTTCTTCTTATTCTATGTGATAATTTTGACACTATTGATGAAAAATTTATGTCATCACCAATTGACATATGATTGGTTTTCAACCCAATGTCTTCCTTTTGACGAACTATGGTGATTAATGAACCCACCATTGATATAGCAAGACAATGCATGAATTATTCTAATTTGCACTCAACTATATCATCAAAGTCATTTGTTATAGTTTCATGAAAGAATGACTTCTCAACTACTCCATAAAATATCGATGACCCACATCTTCTAAGCATTGATATTTTAATAAGGACTTGATAAATCCTTGTGCTATCCACAGATCAATTAATGTTGTTTTGCATATTTTGTGGTCATGTGGAAATAAACTAAAACAAACAAAACAATATTTCAAATGTAAAGGAAGACAATCATAATCGGGCTTTAGAATTGATGCCATGCCACATTTATCTTGAAGTATTCATGTGAGATCATTTTTTGCAAAAAATGAGCATTGTTCTTCATTATTTATTAAGCTTAGTTGTTCTCCCGTTATTATCAAGGCTTGAGGGACACCTTAACACACTTTTAAAATTTTCGTTTGACTACTATCCATCACCTGCGGCTTCCAAAATATTGCTTTACAATCAATCTTAACTTAAAAAATATTGATTTACAATCAATCTTAACTTCAAAAATATTACTTTACAATCAGTCTTAACTTTATAGTTTTCTTCGGGATAAAAAATTGTCTGCATCCTTCTTGCTCTATATGATAATTTTGACATTATTGATGAAAAATCTATGTCATCACCAATTGACATATGATGGGTTCTTAACCCAATGTCTTTCTTCTGAAGACCTATGATGATTATTGAACTTGCCATTGATATAGCAAGACCATGCATGAATCGTTCTAGTTTGCACTCAATTATATCATTAAAGTCATCTGTTACAGTTTCATGAAAGAATGACTTATCAACTAACTCTATAAAATATCGATGACCTACATCTTCTAAGCATTGATATTTTAACAAGGACTTGATAAATCTTTGTGCTATCCATATATCAATTAATGTTGTTTTGCATATTTTGTTGTCATGCGGAAATAAACTAAAATAAACAAAACAATGTTTCAAATATAGAGGAAGGAGATCATAATCAAGCTTTAGAATTGATGCCATACCACATTCATCTTGAAGTACTCCTATGAGATCGTTTTTTGCAAAAATTGAGCATTGTTCTTCATTATTTATTGAGCTCAGCTGTTCTCCCACTATAAATAAGGCTTGAGGGACACTTAACACACTTTTAAAATTTACTTCTTATTGTTATCCACCATCTATAACTTCAAAAATATCACTTTACAATCAATATTAACTTTGAAAATATTACTTTACAATCAACCTTAACTTTGAAAATATTGCTTTACAATCAATTTTAACTTCAAATTTTCTTCAAGATAAAAACTTGTTCGCATCCTTTTTGTTCTATGTGATAATTTCAACATTATTGATGAAAAATCTATGTCATCGCCAATTGACATATGATGGGTTCTAAACCTAATGTCTTCCTTCTAACGAACTATGGTGATTAATGAACCCGCCATTGATATAGCAAGACAATGGATGGATTGTTCTAGTTTGCACTCAACTATATTATCAAAGTCATCTGTTATAGTTTCATGAAAGAGTGACTTTCCAACTAACTCCATAAAACATCGATGACCCACATCTTCTAAGCATCAATATTTTAACAAGGACTTGATAAATCCTTGTTCTATCCATAGATCAATTAATGTTATTTTGCATATTTTATGGTCATGCATAAGTAAACTAAAACAAACAAAACAATATTTCAAATATAAAGGAAGGTGATCATAATTAGGCTTTAGAATTGATGTCATATCACATTCATCTTGAAGTACTCATGTGAGATCTTTTTTGTAAAAAGTAAGCATTGTTCTTCGTTATCTATTGAGCTCAGCTGTTTTCATGTTATTATTAAGGCTTAAAGGACACCTTGACATACTTTTAAAATTTGCATCTTACTACTATCTACCATCTGTAACTTCAAAAATATTACTTTACAATCAATCTTAACTTTAAAAATATTGTTTTACAATCAATCTTAACTTTAATGTATTCATCCTTATCTTCATTGTCTATTTCAATGGCTTGAAGCTTGTATTTTCTAGAAAAAGTTTCTCAAGTAGTGGAAACATTAGCATACAAGTCAACTTAGGGCATTCCTGGATGTCTAATTTTAAAAGACAAGGAAATGAATTATCATAATCACCATCCCACCACCCCTTGAGATTAAGGCAATGATTAAGATGGAGTTCCTTCAAGGAAGCACAACCCAAATTCCCATCTCCACAATCTAATATGTATTGTATAGAATCCATATGAGTAAGTTCAAGACACTTAAGAGAAGGCAATTGACTTAATGGCAATAGACATTTGCAATTCTTACATGCCACTAATTGCACTTTAGAAAGATTCTTGAGTAACAAAAGCCAATTTGAAAGCCCTGAATCCCGATATCCTTCTAATAAAAGTTGTTTCAAATTTTATATAAGTTGTAACAAAAGTCAATTAATGTTATTTTACATATTTTGTGGTCATGCATAAATAAACTAAAACAAACAAAACAATATTTCAAATATAAAGGAAGGTGATCATAATTAGGCTTTGGAATTGATGTCATACCACATTCATCTTGAAGTACTCATGTGAGATCGTTTTTTGTAAAAAGTAAGCATTGTTCTTCATTATCTATTGAGCTCAGCTGTTTTCATGTTATTATTAAGGCTTAAGGGACACCTTGACACACTTTTAAAATTTGCATCTTACTACTATCCATCATTTGTGACTTCAAAAATATTACTTTACAATCAATCTTAACTTTAATGTATTCATCCTTATTTTCATTGTTTGTTCAAATGGCTTGAAGGTTTGTATTCTCTAGAAAACATTTCTCAAGTAGTAGAAACATTAGCATAGAAGTCAACTCAGGGCATTCATGGATGTCTAATTTTAAAAGACAAGGAAATGAATTATCACAATCACCATCCCACTACCCCTTGAGATTAAGGCAATGATTAAGGTAGAGTTCCTTCAAGGAAGCACAACCCAAATTCCTATCTCCACAATCTGATATGTATTGCATAGAATCCATATGAGTAAGTTTAAGATACTTGAGAGAAGGCAATTGACTCAATGGCAATAGACATTTGCAATTCTTACATGCCACTAATTGCACTTTAGCAAGATTGTTGAGTAATAAAAACCAATTTGAAAGCCTTGAATCCTAATATCCTTATAATAAATGTTGTTTCAAATTTTGCATAAGTTGTAACAAAAGTCAATTAATGTTGTTTTGCATATTTTGTTGTCATGCATAAATAAACTAAAACAAACAAAATAATATTTTAAATATAAAGGAAGGTGATCATAATTAGGCTTTAGAATTGATGTCATACCACATTTATTTTGAAGTACTCATGTGAGATCATTTTTTGTAAAAAGTAAGCATTGTTCTTCATTATCTATTGAGCTCAGCTGTTTTCATGTTATTATTAAGGCTTAAGGGACACCTTGACACACTTTTAAAATTTTCATCTTACTACTATCTACCATATGTGACTTCAAAAATATTACTTTACAATCAATCTTAACTTTAAAAACATTGCTTTATAATCAATCTTAACTTTAATGTATTCATCATTATCTTCATTGTCTATTCCAATGGCTTGAAGTTTGTATTCTCTAGAAAAAGTTCCTCAAGTAGTGGAAACATTAGCATAAAAGTCAACTCAGGGCATTTCTGGATGTCTAATTTTAAAAGACAAGAAAATGAATTATCACAATCACCATCCCACCACCCCTTGAGATTAAGGCAATGATTAAGGTAGAGTTCCTTCAAAGAAGCACAACCCAAATTCCCATTTCCACAATCTGATATGTATTGCATAGAATCCATATGAGTAAGTTCAAGACACTTGAGAGAATGCAATTAACTTAATGGCAATAGACATTTGCAATTCTTACATGCCACTAATTGCACTTTAGCAAGATTGTTGAATAACAAAAGCCAATTTGAAAGCCCTAAATCCCGATATCCTTCTAATAAAGTTGTTTCAAATTTTGCATAAGTTGTAACAAAAGTCAATTAATTTTGTTTTGCATATTTTGTGGTCATGCATAAATAAACTAAAACAAACAAAACAATATTTCAAATATAAAGGAAGGTGATCATAATTAGGCTTTAGAATTGATGTCATACCATATTCATCTTGAAGTACTCATGTGAGATCATTTTTTGTAAAAAGTAAGCATTGTTCTTCATTATCTATTAAGCTCAGCTGTTTTCATGTTATTATTAAGGCTTAAGGGACACCTTGACACACTTAAAATTTGCATCTTATTACTATCCACCATCTGTGACTTCAAAAATATTACTTTACAATCAATCTTAACTTTAAAAATATTGCTTTATAATCAATCTTAACTTTAATGTATTCATCATTATCTTCATTGTCTATTCCAATGGCTTAAGCTTGTATTCTGTAGAAAAAGTTCCTCAAGTAGTGGAAACATTAGCATAGAAGTCAGCTCAAGGCATTCCTGGATGTTTAATTTTAAAAGATAAGGAAATGAATTATCATAATCACCATCTCATCACCCTTTGAGATTAAGGCAATGATTAAGGTGGAGTTCCTTCAAGGAAGCATAACCCAAATTCCCATCTCCATAACCTGATATGTATTGCATAGAATCCATATGAATAAGTTGAAGACACTTGAGAGAAGGCAATTGACTTAATGACAATACACATTTGCAATTCTTACATGCCACTAATTGCACTTTAGCAAGATTGTTGAATAACAAAAGCCAATTTGAAAGTCCTGAATTCCGATATCCTTCTAATAAAAGTTGTTTCAAATTTTGGTGGGGTTAGAAGCCATCCATTGATGCTTTATCTATAGAAGTATCCGAATCTTTGACATCACTTTGAGTAATTCACCTTAATTCCAAAGAAGGAAGACAACTTTTGTTCTATAAGTTTACAACTTTATAGTTTGAAGCAACACCTTATGCATGACTCAAACCTTGAATTTGTAACTACCCTCTTAGATTATTTATTTTTTCTAACTCATTTAACCCACCACTATGCTTGGAGACATGACCCAAATCAACAACAAATATTGAAAATGTCTGAAGGTCAGTTAGTTGCTCTAATCCACTAGGCATGTAACTTAAATCCTTATATCCATCTATTTTAAGATGCTTGAGGTTGGCTAATTTTTGGATTTTTCTTAGCAATTTTTCAAGCAATTCACAATCTACGAGTCTTAACGTTTGCAAATTTTGCAACTTAGTAATAAACTTAGGTAGCTCCTTGATTTGACTATTTTTAAAAAGACCAAGATACCTTAATGTTACAATTTACCAATTTTTTTGGCATAGAACTAAGATTTCTTCCATGCATATCCAATGCACGTACGAACTTTAACTTTAAAAATATTGCTTTACAATCAATCTTAACTTCATTTTCCTTCGAGACAAAATATTGTCCGCATCCTTCTTGCTTTGTATGATAATTTTGACACAATTGATGAAAAAATTGATGTCATCACCAATTGATATATGACAAGTTCTTAATCCAATGTCTTCCTTTTAACGAACTATGGTGATTAATGAACCCACCACTAATATAGCAAGACCATGCATGAATTGTTCCAGTTTGTACTTAACTATATGAAATTAAGATTAATTGTAAAGCAATATTTTTGAAGTTAAGATTGATTGTAAAGGAATATGTTTGAAGCTACAGGTGGTAGATAGTAGTAAAACGCAAATTTTAAAAGTGTGTCAAGTATCCCTCAAGCCTTGATAATAGCGGGAGAATAGCTGAACTTAATAGATAATGAAGAACAATGCTCACTTTTTGCCAAAAATGATCTTATAGGAATACTTCAAGATGAATGTGGCATGACATTAATTCTAAAGCCCAATTATGATTGCCTTCCTCTACATTTGAAACATTGTTTTGTTTGTTTTAGTTTATTTTCGCATGACCACAAAATATACAAAACAACATTAATTGATCTGTGGATAGCACAAGGACTTATCAAGTCCTTGTTAAAAAATCAATGCTTAAAAGATGTGGGTCATCGACATTTTAAAGAGTTAGTTGAGAATTCATTCTTTCATGAAACTTTAACAGATGACTTCAATGATATAATTAAGTATAAACTAGATAATTCATGCATGGTCTTGCTATATTGGTGGCGGGTTCATTAATCACCATAGTTTGTCAAAAGGAAGACATTGGGTTAAGAACCTGTCATATATTAATTGGTGATGACATAGATTTTCATCAATTGTGTCGAAATTATCACATTGAGCAAAAAGGATGTGGATAGTTTTTTGTCTCAAAGGAAAATATGAAGTTAAGATTGATTGTAAAGCAATATTTTTAAAGTTAAAGTTCGTGTGTGCATTGAATATGCATGGAAGAAATCTTAGTTATGTGCCAAAAAATATTGGTAAATTGAAACATTAAGATATCTTGATCTTTTTAAAAACAGTCAAATCAAGGAGCTACCTAAGTCTATTACCAAGTTGCAAAATTTGTAAACATTAAGACTCTCATATTATGAATCACTTGAAAAATTGCCAAGAAAAATTCAAAAATTAGCCAACCTCAAGCATCTTAAAATAAATGGATGTAAGAATTTGAGTTATGTGCCAAGTGGATTAAAGCAACTAACTGACCTTCAGACATTGTCAACATTTGTTGTTGATTCGGGTCATGTTTCCAAGCATATGGTAGGTTAAATGAATTAGAAAAACTAAATAATCTAAGAAGACAGCTACATATTCAAGGTTTGGGTCATGCATAAGGTGTTGCTTCATACCATAAAGTTGCAAACTTAAAGAACAAAAGCCATCTTCGTTCTTTGGAATTAAGGTGAATTACTCAAAGTGATGTCAAAGATTGGGACACTTCTATAGATAAAGCATCAATAGATGGCTTCCAACCCCACCAAAATTTGAAACAGCTTTTATTAGAAAGATATCGGGGTTCAGGGCTTTCAAATTGACTTTCGTTACTCAACAATCTTGCTAAAGTGCAATTAGTGGCATGTAAGAATTGCAAATGTCTACTGCCATTAAGTCAATTGCCTTCTCTCAAGTGTCTTGAACTTACTCATATGGATTCTATGCAATACATATCAGATTGTGGAGATGAGAATCTAGGTTGTGCTTTCTTGAATGAACTCCACCTTAATCATTGCCTTAATCTCAAGGGGTGGTGGGATGGCGATTGTGGTAATTCATTTCCTTGTCTTTTAAAATTAAACATCTGGAAATGCCCTGAGTTGACTTGTATGCTAATGTTTCCACTACTTGAGGAACTTTTTCTAGAGAATACAAGCTTCAAGCCATTGGAACAGACAATGAACATAAGGATGAATACATTAACAATAATGGCCTCGTCTTCGTCTTAACTTCAATGTTTTAAATATAGAGAAAAGCGATCATAAGCGGGCTTTAGAATTGATGTCATACTACATTTATTTTGAAGTACTCTTGTGAGATTGTTTTTCACAAAAAGTGAACATTGTTCTTCATTATCTATTAAGCTTAGTTGTTTTCCCGTTATTATCAAGGCTTAAAGGGCACCTTGACACACTTTTAAAATCTACGTCTTACTACTATTCATCACCTATGGCTTTAACGACCCTTATCCATACTTACAAGTACCATGTATTACCACATTCCATAACAAAAATGAGTATAAAACCTTTAAGTAATAAGGTTGGAAGGTATAGGTGGTTATTTTTGCAACCTTAGCAATATGTATAGTTAACAATATTTTACTGCCTTCTCCACCAAACTTTAACAAAGCTTCCAAATTAGACCCTTCTTTTTTAATCGTCATTCCAACCATCATCCAATATAGTAAGGTATCTCTTTCGCTCGATTACACTTTGAAGGCGATTCACTAATTCTGCCCTTTTAACAATTTTATGACTAGCTTTTTATTGCTACTATTATGTTTAGAATAATCATTTGAACATCAAACTTACAAGAGACACACACCCACTTTATTGGCTTAAAATAATATGTGCTTCTTCTGTCATTGCAAATATAATGGGCTAAGGTAGTCTTTCCTAACCCAACCTTACCAACAATTGGAAGAATTGAAGCATTCTCCTAACATTGGAGTTCATAAGGATTTTTATAATTTCCTCATTTTTACGTTCTCGACAGTAACTTCTTCCTAAGGAACAAAAGAATAAAAGTTCATGTACCTTGTCTCCACAGGGTGCTTCTCTAAGAGGAATTCCTTATTGGCTACAATGTTAGCTAACTTTCTCCTAAGCTTCCTAATCTTGCCAGCTATTTTACGACGATATGCAAACTGTTTTGGTTTGGAATATAATTCAAGTACCTTTTTTGACATCTTATTTTTTATCACTTTTTCTTGTTGTACAATATCAGTGGAAACAACATCCAGTAAGTCATTCACAGCATGAATCCTATCACTTAGTTGTTCGAGCCACTTCTTAACATCATGGTTCCAAGCTTCATGCTTTTCCACACCCTCAAGGACATGTATGATTACTGAAACTATTTTCATGAGATTTTCAAGCTTTTTGACAAGCAATGAACCCAAAATCTTAAGGATCTCCTTAGCAAGGGGGAAGAGAAGTCCTTCTACCACTATTTATTAATGGTGAGTGAAAGAATGCCGAAAAAAGGTTCTTAGAGATGTGAAATAAGATAGTGAAGATCTGTTTGTAGAGAAAATGTACTTTGCAAGAACAAAGCGTATGACATATTAAGAAGACCAAGAACAGGAAGTTGCCTAATTGCAATAATTACATGATATTTTAATTGTAACCGATATTTTACTAGTAACAAAGAAATTGAATGCGTGTGTGGACGAGAGACCATTACGGTGGACTTGTGTTCACATGAAATTGACGGGGCAATAGGATGTCGCCCAATTGCAATAAAGGCACATGTTCATCCAATTATGATGTCTCCCTTTTACCCTTTTGAAATTAGAAATTTAAGTTTAGTTGGAGATCGATAAAGTTACTATGACAATTATGCCCATCCAAGAATAGGAACTCAAGTAGGTGTCCCACAAATGGTTTCAAAAGTTCACAAAAGCTTTAATAATGTATTATTTTCTTTAGTCCTAGCATATTAGTCTTTGTTCATAAAGAAGACAAAGGCCTCTTTATTGCCTTTTAATCACAAGAAAGGATGATGTTTCTATCTTGGCATTGAAAGAGAATTTGCACTCTAAATTTCATATAAAATGCCTTGGGATAGTAAAATATTTTCTTGAAATTAAGACAACTTATGTATAAGTTTGGAATTTTTTAAACCAAAGGACATGTATGATTACTGAAACTATTTCTGTGAGATTTTCAATCTCTTTGAAAATCAGTAAGCCTAAAATCTTAAGGATTTCCTTAGAAAGGGGGAGGAGAAGTCCTTCTACCACCATTTCTTGATGGTGAGTGAAAGAGCACCAAAAAAAGGTTCTTAGAGAAATGAAAGAAGAGAGTGAAGATCTGTTTGTAGAGAAATGGTACTTTGCAAGAACAAGGTGTATGGCATATTAAGAAGACCAAGAACGGGAGGTCTCCTAATTGCAATAATTACATGGTATTTTAATTGTAACCGATATTTTACTAGTAACAAAGCAATTGAAATGTGCACGTGGATGAGAGACCATTATGGTGAACTTATGTTCACATGGCATTGATGGGGCAGTAAGAGGTCACCTAATTGCAATAAAAGCACATGCTCATCCAATAATAATGTCTCCCTTTTATCCTTCTAAAATTAGAAAGTTGAGTTTAGTTGGAGATCGATAAAGTTACCATGATAGTTGTGTCCATCTAGGAATAGGGACTCAAGTAGGTGTCCCATTAATAGTCTCAAAAGCTCACAAAAGCTTTAATAACATATTATTTTCTTTAGTCGTAACATATTAGTCTTTGTTCACAAAGAAGACAAAGGCATCTTTATTGCCCTTTTAATCACAATAAGGGATGATGTTTCTATCCTAGCATTGAAAGAGAATTTGCACTCCAAGTTTCATATAAAAGGCCTAGGGATAGTAAAATATTCTCTTGAAATTAAGGCAACTCATGTATGAGTTTGGAATTATTTTAAGCCAAAGAAAATATGCTTCAAGCTTATTTCAAATGTATGTTATTTGGTAGTTAGTCTTCTATGACACTTTTGGAGCAAAACCATAAGCACACTAACTTGGATTATAACATCACTCTTCAATGCATATTAGATCCTCCATTTCATGATATCATTGGTTACTAACAACTACTTGGAAAATAAATTTACCTTACCATAGTAAGGCTAGACATAAGCTATATTGTGCATATTTTAAGCCAATTTATGCATGTGTTAAAGGAGTCCTTCCATGAGGTAGCTCTCAGAGTGGTAAGATGTGTGAAAAATCCCCCAATTCTTAGTTTGTAGATGAGATCAAATAATAAGCTTTCTTGGGACATTTATTTGGTGTGTCTAACTATGCATCCTACCCTATGAGAAGAACAACTATAAGTTTTTATGTAAAGCTCAAGGAGTCTTTCATCTCTTGAAAGTGTAAAAAATAACTTACAATTTCTAGGACTTCCATGAAGATGAAATGCCATGCTATAAAATGACCTATTGTGAAATAGTATGATTTTTGGAACTTGTAACCATCTTTTGTGATAATAAGTCTGCTATAAAATTTACTACCAATCCCATTTTACATGAGAAATAAAATACATTGAAGTAGACTCCCGTTCCATATGAGAGAAGAGTGCTAGATGTACCATTTATACAAGTAATATTTTCACATGAAAGCACTTCGTATAAAACAACACCATTTCTTGTTGGCCAAGTTTAGCATGTTTGACTTAATATGTGATTCTCTTGTCATTGCAAATACAATGGACTAAGGTAGTCTTTCCTAAGCCAGCCTTACCAACAATTGGAAGAATTGAAACCTTCTCCTTAATGTTGGAGTTCATCAGGATTTTTATAATTTCCTTATTTTCACATTCTTGACTAGTAACTTCTTCTTGGGGAACAAAAGAATAAGAGTCCATGTCCTCTATTTCCATAGGGTGTTTCTCTAAGACAAATTCCTTATTGGTTGCAATGTTAGCTAACTTTCTCCTAAGCTTCTTAATCCTGCCAGCTATTTTATGACCATATGCAAGTTATTTTGATTTGTAATATAATTTGCGTACCTTTTTTGACATCTTGTTTTTGTTCACTTTTTCTTGTCAAACAACATTAGTGGAAATAAAATTTAGTAAGTCATCCATATCATGAATCCTATCACTTAATTATTCAAGCCACTTCTTAACGTCATAGTTCCAAGCTTGAACCATACAAATAATCATTAGGATTTTTATAATTTCCTCTTTTTCATGTTCTTGACCAGTAACTTCTCCCTAGGGAACAAAAGAATAAGAGTCCATGTCCTCTGTCTCCATAAGATGCTTCTCTAAGAGCAATTCCTTATTGGCTATAATGTTAGCTAACTTTCTCCTAAGCTCTCTATTCATGCCAGCCATTTTACAACCATATGCAAGTTGTTTTGGTTTGGAATATAACTCGCATACCTTTTTTGACATCTTATGTTTTATCACTTTTTCTTGTCACACAACATCAATGAAAACAACATCCAATAAGTAATCCATATCATGAATCCTATTACTCAATTGTTCGAGCCACTTTTTAATGTCACGGTTCCAAGTTTAAACCATACGAACAATCATCAAGATTTTTATAATTTCCTTCTTTTCACATTCTTGACCAGTAACTTCTTCTTAGGGAACAAAAGAATAGAAGTCCATGCCTTCTGTCTCCACATGATGCTTCTCTAAGAGGAATTCCTTATTGGTTGTAATGTTAGCTAACTTTCTCCTTAGCTTCCTAATCATATCGGCCATTTTATGACCATATGCAAGTTGTTTTGGTTTGAAATATAATTTATGTACCTTTTTTGACATCTTATTTTTTTATCATTTTTTCTTGTCGTACAACATCAATGGAAACAACATCCAGTAAGTCATCCACATCATGAATCCTATTACTTAGTTGTTCAAGCCATTTCTTAACGTCACGGTTACAAGCTTAAACCATACAAACAATCATTGGGATTTTTATAATTTCTTCTTTCTCACATTCTTGACCAATAACTTTTTCTTAGGGAATAAAAGAATAAGAGTCAATGTCCTTTATCTCTATAAAGTGATTCTCTAAAAAGAATTCCTTATTGGCTGCAATGTTAGCTAACTTTCACCTAAGCTTCCTAATCTTGCCAACCATTTTATGACCATATGCAAGTTGTTTTGGTTTGGAATATAATTCACGTACCTTTTTTGACGTCTTATTTTTTATCACTTTTTCTTGTCATACAACATCAATGGAAACAACATCCAGTAAGTCATCCACATCATGAATCCTATTGCTCAGCTGTTTAAACCACTTTTTAATGACTGGTTCCAAGCTTGAACCACATGAACAGCTCAGTGATAGAATTCATGATGTGGATGACTTACTGGATGCTATTTCCATTGATGCTTTTCAAGCTCATATTTGCATACATCACCTAAATGTTAAACACAATTCTTTTTCCAGTAACTAAATCAAGTACAAATCATAGAAAGACTATTAGAGCACCAGTAACATGAGGCTTCATTATTCTAAACTATAAGAATGGAATAAGAAATGGAAAAGATCCTTTCCCTCCAAGACCGATCAAATAATGATTTATCATATGGTAAAGACAAATAAAAAACGTTTTAAGAAACAAAGAACATGAATACATTATTGTGTAGCAAAGACACATAGAGCCTAGACATTTTCAACAAATAACATGAAACTTTTTTTAATGGTGTAGCAGTTCTAACTCAAATTCAGAACCTAGTAGTCGGGTATCCATGTCCACTTCTTAACGTCGCGATTCCCAGCTTGAACCATGTGAACAACTGATTGATAGGATTCATAATGTGGATGACTTACTGGATGTTATTGATGCTTTTCAAGCTCATATTTGATAAGCAAGCTCAGTGGAAATAGCATATAGTAAGTCATCCATATCATGAATTTTATCACTCACCTATTCGTATGGTTCAAGCTTGGAACCGTGACGTTAAGAAGTGGCTCGAACAACTGAGCAATAGGATTCATGATGTGGATGACTTACTAGATGTTATTTTCACTGGTGTTATATGATAAGAAAAAGTGATAAAAAATAATATGTTAAAAAAGGTACTCAAATTATATTCCAAACCAAAATAAATTGCATGTGATCATAAAATGGTTGGCTGGATTAGGAAACTCAAGAGAAAGTTAACTAACATTGCAGCCAAATAGGAATTCCTCTTAGAGAAGCACCCTGCGAAGAAAAAGGACATGGACTCATATTTTTTTATTCCCTAAGAAGAAGTTATTAGTCGAGAACGTGAAAATGAGAAAATTATAAAAATCCTGGTTGTTAAGACTAGGTTGGGAAAGACTACCTTAGCCCACTTGCAATGACAAGAGAATCACAAATTAAGTCAAACATGCTGGCCAACAAGAAATGGTGTTGTTTTATATGAACTACTTTCATGTGAAAACATTACTTGTACAAATGGTACATCTAGCACTCTTCTCTCATATGAAATGAAATTCTACTCCAATATATTTGGTTTCTCATGTAAAATGGGATTAGTAGTAAGTTTTATAGTAAACTTATTATCGCAAAAGATGGTCACAAGTCCTAAAAACCATATTATTTCACAAGTCATTTCATAGCATGGCATTTCATCTTCATGGAAGTCCTAGAAATCATAAGCTATTTTTTACCCTTTCAAGAGACAAAAGACTCCTTGAGGTTCACACAAAAACTCATAGGGTGGGATGTATAGTTATACACACCAATAAATGTTCTAGGAAAGCTTAATATTTGATATCATTTGTAAACTAAGAATTGGAGGATTTTTTACACATCTTACTACTTTGAGAGCTACCTCATGGAAGGACTCCTTTAACACATGCATAAACTGGTTCAAAATTTGCACAATATAGCTTATGTCTAGCCTTACTATGGCAGGGTAAATTAATCTTCCAAATAATTGCTAGTAGCCAATGATATCATAAAATGGAGGATCTCATATGCATTGAAGAGTGATGTTATAATCCAAGTTAGTGTGCTTGTGATTTTGCTCCAAAAAGTGTCATAGAAAACTAACTACCAAATAACATACATTTGAAATAAGCTTGAAGCATATTTTCTTTGGCTTAAAATAATTCCAAACTCATACATGAGTTGCCTTAATTTCAAGAAAATATTTTACCATCCAAAGGCCTTTTATATGAAACTTGGAGTGCAAATTCTCTTTCAATGCCAAGATGGAAACATCATCTCTTATTGTGATTAAAAGGGCAATAAGGAGGCCCTTGTCTTCTTTGTGAACAAAGACTAATATGTTACGACTATAGAAAATAATACGCTATTAAAGCTTTTGTGAACTTTTGAGACCATTAATGGGACACCTACTTGAGTCCATATGACAACTTCTAAAGATGGCTTACTATGGTTTTCTTTCTAAAGCTAAGTGCCATTTGAAATAACAATATACACATCAATGTCAAGATTGACTTGAAAAAGGGTATTGTCTACACCCATCTAATGTAGCTCTCAATGATACACAACAGTGAGGATCATCAAGACAAGAACAATGATCATTTTTTCAAAAAGAAAAAAGGCCCCTTAATAGTCAATTCTCACACACTAGATATAAGCCTTCACAACTAGGTACACCTTATAGTTCAACACTCCTATTTGCATAGTGCTTAACTTTGTAGACTCATCTATAGTCAACCAATTTCTATCTTGCATATAAGTCAACTATATGTCATATATAATTAGGCTCTAATGTACTAGTCTCTTTAGACATTAACAAATGCCACCAAGGGTCAAGGATTGTCTCATGATATGTAGGAGGCTCAATGGTGCATGAGATGAAAGCTATGAAATGCTTCTATTGAGGCTAATGCATTGGTGAAAGGTCCTTAATTACCAAAAAGAAGGTTAAATTAGGTAATATGTCTTTTATGTTTTCCAAGTTTCGTGTGCTTATTTTTGGATTTTTCTTTTTGCAATTAAACAAAAGCTAAATAAAATGTTGAGTGCGCTGACGTTATGATCAATAATTACAAGGGACGGTACCAGTTTGGAATTGAAGACAATTGATATAAAATTAAAAAAAAATCACGTTTTCTTGTGCATCTAGTAATTGTTTTCTTGCCAAAGTGCGGAATATGTAATTTGAAGTAGCAGCCATGTGGCTGCCACGGTGGTGGACTCTGGATTGGGTTCCCAAGTTGGGAACCGTCCCCCGCAGGCGTAGAGATGCAGACGGGCCTGCCCTGCATGAGGCCGCCAGGTTATCAGAAGACCAACTTGTCAGCCCAACTTGCCCTTCAAGGGGCCAGGCAACCTGTCAGCCCGCCAGCAGGCTGGCATGGACGCCGGTTTCTCCTATTATCAGCATGGGGCAACGGTTCTCAACAGATCCTAGAAGCGGTTTCTCTCTTGACGTTTTTTCATTCCTGCATGCATTGAACAGTCAGAATATTTTTGTCTAAATAGAACAGCTTCACGATTGTTTTGCAAGACAGTTTGATTAATACTTTACCTTCAGTTTTTGGGCCTAGCACTTCAATTTCTTTCAGAAACAATAGCTCCAGATTTACAGCTAGCTATTCCGATTCGCAGAAGATTCTTCTCTTTCGCGCGAAGCCCATTTTCGTGCAAGGAAAGAGGCTTGGGAAGATTCTGGAAATGCTTCAACCGAGTGACTGAATTTGAATGCCTTCCTTTCACCCTTCAGTTTCAGCATTTTGTGTGTCGTCTGCTGTGTTCTGATAAGTAAGAGCAGTCCGCATACCACAGACTTGGCCTCGACAGATTTGCACAGTTTTTGGCCTCTTATGACTCATGGCACAGTGAGCTATGGAGAACGAGACCCCGTTAAAAGCAAGATGTAACACTTGTGCATCGGCATAGCCTAGATGTCGTGAGTTTAAATACTATTTTTGTTGGTATCAGAGCTTAAATTGGCCCTTACAAAAGATACAACATTAAAATTCTTGTGTGTTGACTTCAGCTAGCCTAGATGTCTTCGCCTATATTAGGTAGTCACACACATCATAACTCGCCTAGCCTGGTAGAATTTATGGCGCGGTGAACCATGAAGTATGAGGCCTCCTAATAGAAGTGTCACAATCCTTCTTGAAAAACTGACATCAAATTAGCATTTCACCCTCCTATTTCACTTGTTGAAACCCGAAATAAACGAACTGTTTGGAAATGCATCTTCATTTAGGGATAAAGCCTGAAAGCTCTATGCCTGAAGAAAGAAAGAAAGAAGGTTGTAGATGATATGGGTTAGGGATAGCTTAGGCTTCTTTACCGGAGGGAACAATATAAGAATTAAGATAGTACTCTTTGCTCATCTTCTGAAATATATGTTGCAACTAACAATGCTTGACTGTGACAAAACTCGGAAATAGTTCAGAACATACTTTAAGAGAATGATATTAGCTCTGAAAAATGAAGGAGAAACTATCCATGTTTTAATTTTGTAACAAATTACAATCATTGTTGAAGTACACAATAGTTGTCCAGAATTGCAATAGTCTACTATAATAATAATAATCTAAATACAACAGTATAACTAAATATCGGAGAGTGTTCATTCTTTTACTGAAAGTTACTGCTGTTACTTAGTTATAAACAAACAATACTTTGAAAAAAACCACCAAAAGGTTCAATTTGGATTTTTGAAGTCAATTCTGCAACTTTCAACGAAAAGCATCATCTATTCTTCCTAATCTGTTTCCTTGATCTTCATCTTCTTTACTGCCTGAGCAGCATCAGTTCTAGGTGAACTGGGGCATTGATTCAACATGACAGGCCTTCCGTTCTTCTCCACGCTATAGATCAACCCACCCCCGTCAGGCCCAATACCTGTATGAATAGTTGAGTTTTCGTCTATGTTTTCTCGTACAAGCAATTTTGAGAGCTGTGTCACCATCCTGTTCTTTAGCCACTTCTGGTAGGTCCAGTACTATAAACCTCAAAAAAAATGAAAGCTACAACCTACAATATTTTAATACAAGTCAAAGAAAGACCAGATTAGACCATATAAAACAAAGATACTAACCGGATCATAACTTTCCACTGAAATATAGTCTAGCCCCACATCACTTCCATCCAAGCCGGCTTACAATATCCTTAATTTGTAACCTCATTGCCTTCCTTTGATGCTCATGCGAGAGAGGATGTCACCAAAACTGTCAACTAACTCGCGCCTATAGTGTTTGGTATGCTATTATCCTAAGAAGTTCTAATACCATAGTAAGAAATTCATTGTCACATCAAAAGCTAACTCATATTTTAGTAGCAACGTAAAAGATACTTACACTGTCAACTAGGTAAACATTTGGATTTTAACATCTCTTCTCAAATAAGAAAATGTATCATTCAAAGACCTAATTTATAGTATTTTACTTTAAACTTGAATTTCAATATCATGTAAAAATATTCACTTTTTCTTAAAATTAGTCATTAATGAAACATACAAGAATTAGAATAAACCAAGACATCAAAGACGTAAGATGTTAGTCTGTGTTTCTAACACCATGCTTGATTCCTCCTCGCCACGTTGGCAAAGGTGGCTTTTCAAAGATAGAGAGAGCATATCATCATCAGAAGCCGAAAAAAAAAAATTCAACTGCATGAGATAGAATAGTGCACACCTACTAGTCAACAAAACCACCAGTCTTGATCTCGAACCCGTTTCTTGGCTTTCTTGTACTCCATCGACTTTTTTTCTTATAAAATTTGTCTTCGACCAGCTATGCGTTCCCCCAACCGCCCTCTTAAAGTCCTGTGCACAACTCTGAACTTTTACATTTCTGATCGAAGTAGTCAAAATGGCCAGGCCTGGCAACAAGATTATTCAAGCCAAGCTGGTGGGTATGTCTTACCCTTTTCTGGAGTTTTTCTTTTTAATTACTTGTTCTTCTTCATGCCCTTTTGCCCCCCATTTAGCCTGACCTGAAATTGTCCTTGATAACATAGTTTGAGAGATAGGGATTTAGAATTAGATTTTGCTTCTGCGTCCAAAGCCCATCCTTCTTTATGAACTAATTAGACATTGTATCAATTAGAAGTTTGGCTTTCGGGGAAACATGTCTTTTCCTGAAACCCATTGACAAAATAACTTGAAAGCAACGCATATCATATGGGGATATCACAATCCATACTTTTATGTTCTAGTTAGTCTATTTTTCAATCGATATCCATGATGATCTGTGTAATTTTCCCTTCTGGTTTACAGGCTTGTAATTGACTGTACTTTACTTTTCTTGGTGTTGATCTTTTCAAGACTTGCTATCTAAAGCCAGGAGTTTAGCTGGATTACATGCTAGTTATTAGATTATGTTTCACACAACAAGATATGAATTTCATCGTTGTTCCAACATGTAATTCTGAGATTAAGAATCTGCTCAATTACACCAAACCAATGTTATGCTTCACATGTCCAATATAAAAGTAGTTGGTAGATACTCTGGAACTCCCCGTCTGAATTAGCATCGTGACAGAAAATATCTTCAGAACTTTAACATTGCTTCTCCATGTGGATCCTGGTATCTCCACTGCTTAGCTACCTACTTAAAGTTGGACCTAGTTAATTGAACAATTTCGGTCATACTATGCGGTTCTTGGCTTGATCTTCTAAAATATACAACATTGAGTAACTCCTCATTTTAGATGTAGAGCTTAGCAAGAAATTTTAGCTGACAACCTCTCTCATTCTAACACAGGTGCTTCTAGGGGACATGGGAACGGGGAAGACCAGTCTAGTCTTAAGGTTTGTCAAAGGCCAGTTTTTTGATCACCAGGTTAGTTTTTATAACATGTTTCTTGCATCAAGTTCTTTCCTTTTGCGTGTCCATTTTCACATTTCAAAATTTAGGATCCTTGGCATTTCTCTAAATGCAGGAACCGACAATTGGAGCGGCCTTTTTCACTCAGATACTATCCTTAGCTGAAGCTACTGTGAAGTTTGATATATGGGATACTGCAGGACAAGAGCGATATCATAGCTTGGCTCCTATGTATTACCGAGGTGCTGCAGCAGCTGTAGTAGTGTACGACATATCCAGCATGGTACTATTTACGGCATTTCTTGTCACCAAATCTCGTTATTCATTTCTATGTCTGGTTCAGCAATATCAGGATTAGCACTATGAATTACATAAAGAATAATCGATGAAGTGTTGTCAGTTCAATGAGCCACTGGATCAGTTAATACAGTATTACTTGCAACTTCTTGGCAATATGATTTATTTCTTCAGAAAAGTTGATATGAAGTAGTTCTCCTCTCTGACGCTGCTTCCTTTCTTGCTTCTCCCTATTGAAGGGAGCAGAAAGTTTCAGTTGTCAAGAAAGGAAAAGAACAAGAGAGATGAATGGATTGTCAGTTGTCATTCCTTCTCTCACGATCAGAGAATGTCAAAAATAATTAGTAGTACTAGATATTGGATCTGTAGTAAACCTATCCATCTATCCCTTAAAACGAGAACAATATATTCTTGCACTTCCTTCCCTCAGGAATATATATATTTTTTTTAAAAAAATATCCTGCCAAATTCTCTTTGGCAAATACTATGTGTGCGCGTAACTTTCACTAAACTGCTGACTAATGGTACACTGACTATATGATACTTTAGTTGGTTGTTCTTTAGCATATAATCCATATTTTCTAGGCAACGGGTTATCAGCTCACCATCATTCAAGTGTAAGCCTGAATGTCTGTAACATTTTCTGGTCTTGTTTTCATTGTGGCTTCTGATGTTTTCTATCTTATGTTTGTGGGTTCAAGGTTTCAACAAATTTTGTTTTTCAAAGAAGGCCATGTTTACATATTTTTAGCCCAGAAATACATTACACCAGATTCCATTTTCGCATATCTTCTTTGTCTAAGTTGTTACCCTTTTTGTTGTCTGTCTGCACCAGGATACATTCACTCGAGCCAAAAAATGGGTTCAAGAACTGCAAAGACAAGGTAGGTCATTCAAACTAGTGCCTTTCCGCACATACCCTTTTCTCTCTGAAGTTGAAAATCATTGATACTTTACCGAATTTCACGGTCTCTTATCATGATTCAGTACGAAAATATGTCATCAGACGTTACATAAATGACTCAGCTTTGTTGTGTTTATCACATATACATGTCATATAAAGTGACGTAGTTTGCTTTATTAACTTAGAGATTAGTGCTTCTGTCCATCAAAATCTGTTGGCCTATTTTTTGATATCTTTTAGTTTAAGATTATGTAATCTGCATCTTTCTTCCATGCCAGGCCCTTCACTCTCTGACTTCATATCCTGCACTCTTAATTTAAGTCCAACTCCTCCGTGAATTGTTGCAACTCTTCTCACGTAGATACTTGAGTTGACTCTGTATTATACTTGAAAAGGAATGAATTACTTGGTGTTAGGATAATTAGTAAGCTATTATTTTAGGCTGGTAATTATATTATTCTCATGTCACTGTTTCTAGGAAATCAAAATTTGGTGATGGCATTGGTAGCAAACAAGTCTGATCTGAATGCAAAGAGAGAGGTCGAGACTGAGGTATCTGAGATTCTCATCCCACCTATCTTTAGAATCTGAATAGTAAATATCTTTCCTTTTCAACCATAAACTTTGCCATGGTTGATCACACAAAATATTTATATACTCAGTCCATCCTGATCAACATAATGTTGGGTCTCAGCACATTCTTCAGCTTATTCTCTTTCTAATACATCTGCAGTTGATTGTTGATTGTTGATTGTTTCTGTCTTAGCGCCAAATATATTTCTAACTGGTGTACCATGGACTTATATAGAACTCGTGCTTTTTTTTTTACTTCCCTTTTAACTGTTGCAGGAAGGAGAGCAATTTTCTCAAGAAAATGGAATGTTTTTCATAGAAACCTCGGCAAAAACTGCACAGAATATTAATGAGCTGTTCTTTGAAATAGGTAAATTTTAACTTATAGAGGTCTGTGTACCATTGTATGGACTGCCCCTGCATGAGCACGCTTTGGATAGCACCAGGATAGTCGATCACACTGGTTCTGGGTTCAAGTATCCAAAAATATGTAGCAACTTACTGTTAAGCAGATTAGACAAATCTTGCTGTAAACACACACAAAAATTACTAAGAGCCACCAATCCCTACATACACGAAACAATAGTCTTTTATACCCCAAAGAGCCACCAAAGAATTTCCCTTCTGACAGCTCCTCTATTTGATTGCGGTAACAGTTCATGAAATGGCATAGCGCCAATTTTTTCAAAACTTCATACTTATAGGCAACTTGGGGGAATCCATACATAATAAAATTATCATTTTACCATTACCTTTAATTTTGATTTCATATCCAACACATAGAGCAAGTTGACACCAAGATAAAAGCAGCCTCATTTGCAGCACTGAAGTACATGCACACTCAAACTACATTAAAATTAGTATTACATGATCGTCGAATCCAAGCATTTGGCATGTTTAGTTGGGTCCTCCTACATATACCAAGTAGATGATTGCATCAGCTTGAGCCCTCTATCTTCCATTTTGCATGCTTTCTACTTTCCTTCAAGAGTTATTCTTGAAAACTTAATCAGGCAAGGCGTGCATCATTCAATCTGTTCTACATTTTGCAGCAAAAAGACTGGCAAGAGCAACCCCCTCAAAGCGAAGTGGGGTGACTCTAAACAATGAAACACGAGATAGAAGAAGAAAAATACTTTGTTGTTCAGTTTGACATCCCTGTCACTGCTGGTGTGTTTAGCCAATGATATCAAGATCCTCGACTTCCATTGTAATAACATGCTTATTCTTCAAAACAAGTTCCTTTCTTAAGGTCCCGCGTTGACCGTCTCATACAGTTCATGTGTAAGAGGAACTTCCAATATCTGTACAGAAATTTCTCACACGAAATCCGATTTGTTATAAAGTTCGAGGGCAAGTGCTTCTCTTACACATACTATTGGTTCTGCCATGCTAGAGATTGATGCTTACGTAAATCCCAGAAAAACAAATCTATGATTCCTTATAAAAGAGGCCTGCTGGAATTCTGAGACTCATAGGCTCATTCCCAAGACCTATAATGAATAAGACTTTTCCTATGAAAATGAAAACAAGAATACGGACCAAATTCCTTTTTGCATTTAACAGGGCGATGCCTTGTTTCTAAGCCCCGTGCGAGCAATTTGATTGAATAGTTTAACCTTCATCAGCCAAGATTCGAAAAATAGTACCCGTCAAACTTGATCCTTTGTGATACAGCCTAAATCTTAAATTAGGCTACTAAGAGATATTCCAGGACTTACAAGAGTGTGATGTCCTCTCTTGCCAAGTTAATTGTTCAAGAGAACTCCCCACATCTCTTGATGGTATCAAATGATATTAAAGCTGCTTTTTGGAAGCTTACCTTCTGGTACTAGCAACCTTGCTGGGTAGGAGCAGCTTGGAGGGACACAGCTTAGATAGAGACAAGGAGTGATGCAATTTGAGCCACACATCAATTAACTTAAAAATATATTTTGAAGCTTATAAAGGAACAGCATCCCACTATTTTCAAGTTAACTTTTTAAGGGAATTCTCTCACATTCCTATCCATTGGTGGTATCACTTTGTAAAAATTAAGAGAAAACCATGGATGTTGCCAATGGGAGGGGGAAAAAATTGCCATAATTTATAATTCGCCCTGAAAACAGCAAACATTAATGAAGGGAAAATGCAGTAGGAAAAAGGGCACCACGAAGAGGCAGTTAAGTTCGAAGAACAGTAACATATTCACTTTCACAGCAGAAAGGAAGTAATTACATTATGCCGGAGCTTGATTTGATGAACACTACTACATAAGATTCTCAGTGACAGGAAGGATTGCATGAGATTGTAAGCTATGTCACAATGCAATCAAAACAAATGAGAATATTACATTAAGCCTGAGCATCTCATGACGAGCTCTGACTTGATCTCTGCAGCTTTGATTTGGAAGTCACATTTCTGTACATTTTTGAACATTCATCAGCAAAATCTGCCATTTTTCTAAAGAGCAGTGGTAACTGGTTTTGAAAAGTTCCCAGAGACTTCTCCCTCACGTGTTGGCAAAGCCCACGGTAGGCTTCCTCTTCATCTTCCAATTTCTTCTTCAATTGGTCCACCACAAACTGCCTCTCCCCAAGTTCCTTTTGGGCGTTAGGATCTGACCCCTCTGGATCTAAGTCACCTGGTACCATCCGCTGCATGTACTTCTGATACCAGTCATCAAATTGTCGGCTTTTGCGAGAAAGTTCCTTCCTGGTTTCTTCACATTTTTGCCTCTGTTTTATCTCCTCAGCTTGTAAATCGTATATAGCTTTTATTGCAGCAGCAAAGCTGCCTATAGCCGTTCTGGCATCTTCGTCCGGTAGTTTATCCAGCTCATTATGCCAAGCGAGGAGCAGTTCCTGAATAGGAGGCTTTTGAATCCTTGGAGGTGAAGAAACCTTCTCTCTCAAGCTGCTCTCAATTGGGATGAGATTCAGTTTTAACCATTTGTTTAGAGCATTAATGTACCCTTTCTGATGGTTCACCAGCTTCTGAAATTGTGAATGCCAGACCTGCACAACCATTAACAGCTGGTCCGTGCACTCATGGTGGTGATCGCTTGTGCCCCCGGGAGACTGAGACTGGGCAGCTCTAATATCTGCCAGGTCTTTCACAAGCTCGGACTGGCGCTCATGATGTTCTCGCATGGCTTGCCACATGGTGGCCATCCTGCAGTTCAAGCACTAATTACAATGAGACAGATTGTACTAGATAGATAACACATACTACGATCGACCAGCCAAACATACATCCAACAGTTCAAATGAAAAAACTCAGCTTTCCTCAGTGCCTCAAGGGCATCACTCTTACTATATCCATACAGGCTCACATGGTTTGAGAACAGTGAGGCATTTATGATGACATCAAGCAAACCAAACCCGCCAAACAGCAAAGAAGGACAAAATACAAGGCACTGAGTTAGATCACAAGCTTATAAATTAAAAAATGTTCAGAGATCTAGCAAATCATATGAGCACATAATTTTAAAGGAAAAATGAACTAGTTATTTCCCAAGGATCACTGTTGAACTAAATTTCAGTAAGTTGGCCCACGTTGCTCACAGATTATGGCACAAAAAATGAGAAAACAAAGTTTGGAGCATTAATTACATATGCGTACCCATCAAATTGAAAAAGATTTACAGTACAAGGTTGTTATGATACCCTGGCCTTTCAAACCCAACAAGAAATTACAATTTTGGCTTCCACACTATGGTATCCTATATTGCCTTCATTTAGCAAAGCAAAATCAGAATAAACTAAGAAGAAATAGCAGATAATTTAAGTGTTTATTACGAAAATATATCACGTCACTGAATCAAATAAAATACCAATCAAATGAAACTTTCGTACAACTTTTCTTAATGCTACTCACCCAATGACAAGCTGAACAAGCTTTGGGTATAATTGCTCATCCCGTAAACGGTTTATCTCGAACACTGTGGAGTCCATAGACTGCATGTCAACGATATATCTTGTGTGAAGATGACTTACTGCTGCTTTTGCTTTCTCAAGTGCATCGGAGTTGGTACCTCGTTTCTTGAGCCTATTCAGTGAGGCAACCTTTCTTTGGTACTCAAATTTCATAAGTTCACCTGCCTAAACAGAAAATGCAAACCACAAATAATGCTAAGTACTGTAAACTGTTGCTTTGAACCATAAAGGAAACCTAAATCATCAAAACTGGCTAATCGTAGTTTAAAAAAATAAAAAAAATATAAAAGAAAGAAAGAGAGAGAGAGAGAGAGAGAGAGAGAGAGAGAGAGAGAGAGAGGAAGAAGAAACAAGTCATAGCAATGTGTTGAGTTACCCAAATGGGTTATATTTTCCTAAACCCAAAGTAACAGTTCTACATTGGCTCAGCTGAAGATGGAATTCTAAAGAAATATATTTACTCAGAAAAACAAAATAGTATTGCTCAGCATAGTCCTCTTTATATCTCTGTAGGCATTTTCCCAATAAATGACGAAAAGCACAGATATAAATTTTTGTCAGGCAGTGTTCCAGACATACGTTTTCAAACCTGCAGAGAGTGGTATGACCACGCCACCTTGGACATGATTTACGACACACTAGTTGATATCCTACCTATCTATCCTTTCATCTCCTGTTGTGCAGCATACCAGAAATCACAAGTGGAATTGTTTAAACTCCAAGTGCATCAACATAAGCACACACTTCCATACAACAATTCTGGACTAGGACTTATAAGACTTGCAGACGGATACAGCAACCAAGTGTTGTAGTGCACTTCCTAGTTACTGAACTTGAAGTTAGACACAAATTGAAAGGGCAAGACGTCAAGCACTATTTTAAGAGAGGCCGTACTCCTCATGGTGAAAATATGGTTCCATGGAATCATACGAGGGCGCTTCAACGCTGAGTACCAGAAGCTGTGCGAAATTAAGCCAGCAGTGATTGACTCGAGGATGGGCTCTTTGTGATATATTTCTTAGATCAGGAATAACAATTAAATCCTTGTCTACTTCCTATCAAATGTACAACCCAAATTGAGTTGGATTACTAAGCAGCAATCTTTCATCAGTAAAGCCAGAAATTTATCAAATTCCTGAATTCCTTTTTATAACAACCAAGGCCTGTGAGGCTTAAGCAAGGCACACAAGTGCACGCACACAAAAGTACAAACATAGAGCGACAACAACCAGATCATTGCAATACAAGACAAGATCTGAAGCCATTCTTCCAATAAATGTAGCAAGGAGAAATTATAGTATCATTGGTCACTTTAAGACTTTCAGTCATCATAAAGGAGGGGGGTTAAAGGTATCTTAAAATGAAGCGTATAATTAAGCAGAATATCAGGGATCAACTCATGCAAAAGCGTGTGAGGGAACAAAATCAAAAGACAACTGCAAGATACCTTCACTTCATCATATAGCTTCTTCTCCCATGCCAGCAACTTATCCAGCACAGTGGCATGAGTTTCGTGTTCTTCTGAGTCAAAGTCATCCTTCACCTCGTCATGGTCATTTAACCCTTTAAATGACCGATTCCATGTAATAACACGCATCACTCTACTAGAGTGATCGATATGACCTGCCACACAATTAGTAATATAATTTGGATTGCAAAACTGCACCGAGATCAAGGTTTCAGTACCATGACTAATGCCTAAACAATTCTCATAATAAATAGTAATGCTAGAAGGGGCAAGACCCTTATAGCACTTCAATACAAATCCATTTGTAATTCAGTAAAGATCCACACTCAACATTATTTTGTGGCAAAAAAGACCAAAAGGAACTTGCACCCGCAATCTTGAGGTTATTGAAGCCTCAGACAGCGAAATTAAAATCTCAACTCCAAATCATGAAATAATTTAACCACCTTACCTCGATTATCGGCAAAATTAGAGTGATAGTGCAAACGGGTGGCCTCAAGCATCTTCGAAACCTCATGGGCAGTCTCGGAAGCTTTCAGGAAATGGTCATCAAGCAGCAAAAATATATCCTGCAAACTTAACTTCCCCTTCATTACCCTCTTTCCCTCCGCCACACTACCCCCTTGCTTCCCCCTCTTCACCGGGGGCCTCTCCACCACAACGCTCTCAAACCCCTTCCCTTCACCCCCAACCCCGCCGGTGTCGCCCGTCTTCTTATCGTCCGTCTTCTTAGGCTTTTCATCGACCGGCTTCCGCTCAATCTCCTCGTTCCTCACCCCCACCTCCTCCGCCGGTAGCCTCTCGCTCAAGGTCGTCGTATGCATCGGGTCCGGCGAGAAGAAGTAATCGTACGGAAATTCGTGAATTTGCGAAGGCACCGGCACCTCCTCAGGCGGGATCCGCGGGACCGGCGGCGGAGCACCCACGTCCTCCAAAACGCTAGCGTTCCTATTGCTACCAGAACGCCTTCTCAGGCGGGAATGCTGGTCCTCGTCGTCGGACTCGTTGCCCTCCTCCTCCTCGGCGATCGGCGTGGCCACAGACCCAGGTCCTTCAGGCTTCTGGATCTTGATCTCGGGCATCGTGGCCGCGCGCTGGAGCGGTGGGGACAGGGTATCGAGCCTGTCAGGCGGAGGAGGCGGACGCAATTTGTCGATCGACTCAGCGCCCACAGACGACAGCGGCGGCGGCGGCGGCATCGCCTGTTGCGCGACGTTGACAGTATTAGGAAACCTCGCCGTTCCCTCGCCGCTCGCATAGCCGGTGAGCGCAGCTCCTGCAGACTTCAAATAGGTGGCGTAGGTGGAGTGGGCGGCCGCAAAGGCGTTCCGGGACGACATCGCTTCCTTCATATAGAGCTTCCGCTCCTTACACCGGGACACGGCCTCCTCGTTCTCGATCTTCGACTGGCCGCAACCCATCCTCTGCTTTTTTCCAGAGAAGGCGCAGTGAATTGTCTGACCTCGGGATTTGGGTTCCGGGAATAAACTAGAAACTGAATTAATCGTACGCAAATATAGAATTAGACAACTGGGGTCCTTGAATAGTTTATTCTTCAGCAATGGCGGCGGCGCACGCCGATACAATTCGGGAAAGTAAAAGAGTCAATACGAAGCCTTTGACTGGGACAACCTCCATGACTCAACTGTAGCTTCAACAAATCTCCTATTGCGCTCGATCCGAAAAGCTCCCGGTGGTGGCGTTTTACGTACGAGTCGCTTGCTTGTATCTCTCAATCGCCAATCTTTCCCACCGGTGCAGCCTGCTTTCTCAACAACTGTCCCCATACAAGTTTTCCCTTCCATCGAAACTTATCTACTAAGCAAAGACAAAACGCATCTCCTTGAAGTATTTCATAATGTCCTGTCATCGACTAGGTAAATCATGGAGATTAAGTGATAATCATGAATGAACTATAGATAAACACAATAATTTTGTAAATATTATAAACATTTATATTAATTTTGAATTATCCTAAAACAATAAAATTAACTTTTACAGAAGTTATTCATCTTTAGTCTGATCTTAATTTACCTCACGCGATAACCAATTATATAAAGAAACGAATAATAAAAATACAATCATAATAATTTAAGAAGGTAAGCAAATCAGTGGTAATACAATTAGAAAAATCTAAGAATGCAAGTAAACCAAATGCTCATTTTGATAATGTCTAGTAATTGGGACCTTTTTATTATCAGCTTTCTGTTGTAAAAGTAACATCATAGATTGATTTAGTCAAATTATTATAATGAGTAGACATCTTAATAATATAAAGCAATTCTATATTACTAAAGAATGGTCTTATAATATAATCAAAACATAACAAGTACCTCCTTCTCTTACGTTAGTTTTTATATTGAATTTGGGTTTTTTAAGGTATTGTGTATTATATCAAAATAATGTGAATGAATAGATTTAGTTTTGATAGTTGTTATAGTTCTTATATTTTAGGTAAAAATTTGGACAGGAAAAATTCCTTCCATGAGATTGGACAAAAGAGAGATACAAGCAGGCAACTCCAGAGGACACGTAACGAGGAAGGAGACAACCTGGAGACAGTGAAGTCGGCAGAGCATAAAGGGGGAAGCTTCTGAAGATGCGGAGACCGACAGGAATATAAGTGGCTGGGCTTCAGACTGACGCAGTTGTCTAAAGTGGCTTTGGTACCGACCACTTTAGATTCTTGGGTCGCGTCGCGTGGTCTTCCCGATGCTGTCGTCTTGTCATGGGTTGTCAGTGATCAGATCAGGAGGCCAACTCCACTTGCTGGAGTAAGGCAGTTAACTGACTGACCTTTCTTTGCTTTTCTTTTATTTATAGTCGCTCATGAGGAGAAAGAGAGATATAATGCCGAACAAAACGCAGAAAATTAATATAATTTTGTGAAATATAATAACACTACATCAGTCCTTTTTCATAATTAATTTTTAAACAAGGTTAATTTTTTTAACATAATATCAAAATTCACATTTCAGTTACAACACCTTATTATATATAAGTTTTCATTATCAATTCCGAATTACATGAGCCCAAGTAAAATTGAATCGAGGACATGATTAGTTAAATCATTTGTAAGAAACTAAACAAACATTTAGAAGCACGAGATTTACATAATTTCGGTCTCATTGTCCTAGGATTCTCCGAATTGGGATCTTTTACCATACCTTATCTGCCAAATCTCAACATCATTTCCTCTTTCATACTCCCTCAGATATTGTGGGATTTCTCTGATATCTATGCGCTTGCCATGAAAACAAGGGATGGATCCCTTTTCTACTTCCTCACATTCTGCATCACCATTGCAAAACCAAGTCATAACAGGGGATCTCATAGGAAGAAGAGCATCCTAAATAGAAACAAGCTTACCCTCATCATCCCTCAAATAGCTACGGAAATGTGAATAAGCATTTGCAACAACATCAAGATCAGTGAGACTGAAGTTGTAGCGCTTTTCCAATGCCAAGTACACCACCTGAGAAACATAGGAAGGCTACTGTCATTACTTGAAGCTCTTAGAGAACTTAGAAAGTTTTCATCCAAAGAGACGAGAGATTCAACAATTGTATGTGAGGGTATCATTTACCAACATGAAAGACTATTTTACATTTCAACTATTTTTGAGAGGTCTATTAAGGCTAAGTTCAGAGTCTTAAAGGTCTTATGTTTCAGTCTAAAAGATAACAGATTCTGACCATTACCAATAAAAGGCATTTGCTAGTTTATTTTACTGGCCATACAACCATGATTTGTACCTTTTCAGAACCCGGAGACATCAATCTCTCAAGAACATCGAAGAGTGCATCAATCAAGTCATCGCTGTAAATTACATCAGCAGCTACAATTAGTGAAGCTCTCTGCACTTCTTCAACTTCTGACATGGTCCATGTATACCTGGATGACACTACTACACAAAATGATATATGTTCCCAAGTTACTGAAGTTACGGTAGGATAGAATACATGGAAAAAAAGCAAGAAAAATGAATTTTAGAGACTGAAGAGAGGAAAAAAAATTATTTACAGGTACATATTGCTGGAACTATAGAAAAAGTCAAATTCTTGTGGGATAAACCATCTTGAAGTTATCTTTAGATTTCTTTGCATTATCAACTGAAATGTATCAATTCACCTTTTATCCAAAGGAGTCTCTCCTGGGTTTACTCTAGGAGGCCAGGGGCTCATCCAATCGAGTTCACGTACAGAAACTGAGGCCTGAGAGTTTAACAGCTCAGAATTGAGGTCAACGTTTATAGCGCAGTTGTTGAGAATTTCTTCACCATGGTCTGTCAACAAATAGAGAGGCTTCTTTAGGAAAGAAAAACTAAGTTACTGCATAAGAAAGTATAAGTAACATGAACTAAAACTGGATCCTGGTCTAAAACATTATTCGTTATTACACAAATGAACTAGGATTTTGAACAAAAATTTTCTTCATTAGTTGGTTCCAATTAAGGAGATACAAGCCTCCAGCTGGAAGATTTGATGCTATATCCAAAGTGAGAAGCTAAAAAAAGACAATATATTACACCATCAGGGCATGAATCAATCATTGGTTCAACCAGTCTAAATCTTTATTCCTGGTTTAGTTTGCAAATTGAGCATGAATATATTCAATACAATTAGTTCAACATTCCAATACAACCCCACCAGAAACCATTAACCAATAGTAAACTTCAACAACTGTGCACGAAGAACAGCTGAGGATTTATTGTTAAAACCTTTTCACTAAATTACGGTTTTTACATGCTGTATTCACGCTATGAAATGTACAACACCTGAATGTAAGTCAAGGATTTAAATCTGCAAAATAAGAAATATTGTGATGGAAAAGGGTTATAAATACAATCACTATAAGCTTTTTAGTTCTAAACGTTAATGGTACATAACAACCAAGTGTTCTGATTTTCCCATCTAATATAGTTCTCTAATAAGATCACCCTAATTCCAGGCAGACATTGCCTTTAGCAATAAGTACTTATCTATTTTTATTTCAAAAACAATCTACATGTGTGTGAACTGTAGGATTATTAGCTCCAGTATGTATAAGTTCCTTCTATCTGTTTCATAATATCATTGCAAAAGTCAGTCAAATATCTGCAAAACTTTCACTTAACAGCCCTATGTTCCGCCAACATACAAAACATAACAACAAATAAGGGGGAAAAGGTCAAGGAAAAACAGAAAAGAAGAGACGAAAACCAAGGATTTACTAGACATCCACAGCTGCAAATGGTCATACATCTTCAAACTATATATGAGAGATTACTGATCAGGCATCCATTTATTCATTGGAGTAAAATATTTCAGACAATCTTTCAGGCAATTTATTGAAAAGATAAATCCAAAGTATTAAAACAACGAATCATCTCAGACTTTGCGCATGAATAAAGAAATGATATATAGTATAGTATAGGTGAGGCAGCATACCAGTTAGAAACACTGTTTTTGCAGCACGTGCCAACAATATACCCACCAATCCTGATTAAGACAGTAAGACAAATTTTGTCATCCAAGATACCTTAATTTTTCAGACATAGTGGAAAACGAATCAAAATTTTGAACTGTTTACACTATCTTAAGTCAATCTGAAACATTAACACAGAAATTTACAAATTTCAGACAGCATTTGGAAAGACAAAAATGTTTTGTGGGGAGAGCGTGAAAGAGGAGGAGGGGAGGAAGTGGAGCTGTTAGAATAGGAACAAAAAGTAGAATGAAAAGAAACCTTGACTGATCTAACTTTTTCCTTCCCCAAAAGAGCAGTTCCAGACAGAACTACAAGTCATTTTCCTCTATACTTCCCCAAATGCATTTGTAATTATCACAAATTCCCAATTGGATCAACCAGAATATATGCTGGTATAATATAACCTTTAAGACCTTAAAGCATACTTCTTTTTTTAACCATAAGACACCTACGTAAACACAAAGCGAAGACCTCATTCCATGCAAGTAAGGACGCCACAATCAAAGCAATGATGAGATATTCATGAGCAATGCTTTGAGCACGATGTAATCATTTTGTTTCCAAAAATGATATCCGCTGAATAATACACGACATGCTAAAAATCTAAGATTCAAAACTTTCATGTCATATGTGCCACTTCCAATTTTGGTTGTGGGTTTAAAATTTGCATTATCTGGTGTAAAAGCCAACGCATACCTGTTCCAGCACCAAGTTCTAATGCAACAATGCCATCAAATTCTGATGAAGTAAACATCTTATGCAACACAAAATCAGATAAAACCAGCTCCGCCCTCCACACCTGAAGGGAAAACGAGGAGAACATCAAGACAAAGCATACAATCCAAAAAGAAAAACTAAACAGTAAACCCAATAACCACCTGCAAACCCACACTCGGAATCGATGATGTGATGTTGTGCTGGATAGTCAAGCTATAACTGCCGAAACACGGTTCTGCACATTAATGGTCACAAACATACATTCACATCAATCGAAACTACAACCGAAGCTCGCAGATGCGGAGACCAATTACACATGCGTGTTAGGGAATTACTTCTGCGTCTAATAAGAACCAAATCACCATCCTGGTCCATGCTGATGGCCTGATCACTCGAAGCCACTTCATCTTCATCCTTATTGTCTGGAGCATCAATGTACCCGCTAGGTGGAAGAGAAACGGTGAAGTGGGAGATATGGGGACCAGATTGGCCAGGTGGGCATCCCAAGTGAACCTCGCTCATCACCTCCTCCGCTGCTGCTGATGGAACCTCAGTGTTCATTTGCCTCGATATCTCCGCCATCCCTTCTTCATCGTCTCCTTGTTCAAATGATGAAGGTGGTTGTGCTGAAACTAAGGATTCGATTCTTCCTTCCATTGACGCCAAATCATGAAGAAAAGCAAACCCTAAGACCAGACTTCACTCTGCTCTCCGAAGCCATGGAGAGGAGGAAGAAAGATCCTGTTAATATGTAAACGCAAACGACAGATTTTTCAACTTATGGACAATAAAAATTTAGAAGTATATAAACGACGAGTCGTGTGTATATATGCAACCTCTGAATAAAAAGACTTTGGTGCTTATAAGGAGTTTCCTTACTTCACCTTAACATGCTAGTCTCTTGGTTTAGTATCCAGGACCATAACAAAATGGTATGAAAACATCCTTACTTTGAATTCGTGGCTAATCAAGCACCATTGGCCCTACATTAAAACATGTAGAACTAGTAACTTTTGTAGGTTTGGTCCATTATAAGAATCAATGTTATTAGAAAAGGGTGTAATTTCAGCCGTTTGTGAAAAGAGGAGGATACATTGTCTTCCATAATTAGTGTGAAACATGCAATATTTTAAGACTTCTTTCTGAATTATATAAAGCAAAGTCGTGAAGAAGTCATTAGTACCTAATCTACAATTGATAAGATTTGTATTTTGTGTTTGAACTAGAAGTTTGATTCCATGTTACAAAAATTCAACTTACTTCATTAAAATTGACTATTAAAAGAGATATACATAAACAAACACCTCAAGAAGATCCATGGAAATTCAACAGAGGCGGCTGCAAGTGAAAGAAAATTGACAAGCCCCTCAAAAGCGTGTATAGAATACTCTTTCTTTGTCACTAATCGAACCATGCTCAAAACTCAGGGTTCTGTCGTAAAGATTTTATCTCGAGTACAAACTACCTGAAGAACAACAAGACAAAAGGAAGGCAAAAAGAATGAAACTGCTTTCAGAGTTTCTATTGCAGCCCAAGCTAAACATTCCTTACAATTCCATTATCCAAGGATGGGAACACACTGATGTGTTCAGTATGTCAACCGGCAAAGAGAGTGGAGAGCATGTCTCCGGTAGCCTGCCGGCGACCGACAGTAGACTAAAGCAACGAGAGAAACCCATATCATAAAGCAGTTCCATATAGCACACATGGAACAGAGTTGAGGAAAAGAGACAAAGAAAGAGAAAAGAATAAAGAATCAATTTCCAAGTATCTGCTCCTTTCCTCTTTCATCTTCCCCTAAGAGCTGCAATCCGAGCTGCCAATTCATCGTACTCTGGTAGCTTTGGATGCACATGTGCAGCCATGCGCAGGATCTCCGGCTGTAAGGAAGTGGCTCGAACATGCTTTCTTTGTATCTCCGGTGAATTTTGTTCAGGTGGGAGAGATGCTGCTCTGGACGGCGCAACAACTGAATCAGATTTTGTTCTACTCCTCCTCAATTCATTATGCTCGTGATCTCTTTGTTGTGAATGGGGAGGTTTCGTGAATGCTTGTGTTTGGCCTGATCCAAAGAATGACTGCCTCCTACTAAATTGCATCAGAGCGCGATCTAGCCTCATTTCCTCTTCTTGCCTTCGATCATAATCAGCTCCACGTATTTTTCGCGAGCCCATTTTAGAATTTTCTCGTTTCATTCCATTTGAATCTGTCTTTGTAGCTTCATTTCTTGCAGAACTGCCAACATTATCATGTCCTGATGGGGGTTTCGAGCTTTTCATCCTAACTGATCTTGGTATTGGCAAATCGTTTACAACCGGATCGTCAGTCTCGTGAGCTGCTTCCGTATCATCATTACCTTCTAATTTAGTGGGAGAATCCTCTGAACTGCTCTGGCTTTTGTCATCCTTCAGTTTGAGGTAGGGTGGAGGGATATATTTGAACTTCGATTGTCTCTTCTTTTCTAGTTCACTCTCAGATAGAGTACCATAACTTGAAGAACTTCTTAGGCCATTACGGGGCAAAGTCCTCTCATCTTCATAATCATTTCTTCTTGTATAAGAATCCTTCCCCTTGTTCAGTCCGTTCACAACATTCTGGTTATCTCTTTCTGGGACTGCGCTATCATTGTTCTTCTGAAATTTGTCCACCACAGGATCCCTTAGATAACCACACTTAGCATACTTCTGGAAGGAATCACACATTTGAAAAAGTGATCAGCAGTAGAAAGGGAGCTTAGAATGCAAATACAATTATAAAAAGTAGGACTATCTAAGCAGGAAGCAGGGTCAAGTTTTGGCAGCTTAGCATATTCACTATGATTTTGAAGACTTTTAGGGACTCAAGTCCTCCCCCATCCCTTCCCTTTCAGAGATAAAAGATATCTTTCTATAACCTCAGTATGAATTTTACTTCATTTTGCTTCCGATATGTTTGTTAAACAAATTTGAAGGCAAATATAGTAACAGTAAGTAAAGCTTACTTGCGTGGGTGCAGCAGTATACTGCTTCTTTTCCAAACTCTTGCTATCCCATTCTATATTGGATTCTTTTGCTATGTCTTGCAGTGACTGAATCTTCATCTCCTTTGTAGGAGGCTTTAACTTCAACATCTCAACAAGCTGATGAATAAAATCCATTAGCTTGGTCAGTATACAAGCACTAGAGATGTGAATATTGGAGATAGCTACTAGGGTGGCTATAAAATTTACCTCTTTATTGGCATAGGATGCAAGGGAATTTCCATATTTCTCGGTAAACAAACTTCGCAGGTCTCGAAGCTCAGGTAAATCAGAGAATCTTGCGGCTGCAAGCATCAAAGATGGTACAGCTTCCTTGCACTCTTCAGGGCATTCACTGCATAAAGAAAGGTGCAGGATACGATATGAATCTCAGGGCTAGAACAGTTAAATTTAATAAGAAAGAATAACCTTTTTTTTAAGACTCGTTTCAGTCTAAACTGATGCATTTAAAATCAATGTTTGGAAGACTTCAAATAGATAGATAGAAAAGAAGAAACAGCTTGTACAGCCATCTGCTTCCATCTAAGGTAAAAAAGAATTGAACGCATTCAGCAAAACTAGTAGAAAAGAATAGTTAAAACAACATTAGTTGTTGTTTGGCTTCTAATCTTGTTTCTTCTTTTTGCAAAAAGGCCAAATCATGTACAAAGTCACCATTGATTAGGTAGGTACACGTACCCCTGGTTATTCATGACAGCGAGATGATCAGATATACAGTCACAGTACTTCTCAATGTATTCATAACAGGATGACTTGTTCTGCTCCTCTAGAAGCCCAGTTACCTGTTCACCATTTACAGAGTTAAAAACTTGAGCTAAAATCAACTGCAGTGTCTGTGTGTGATAATTTCCACATGAATATATGCAAAATCGGGGTGTGAGATAAGATTTACTACGCTGGCTTTATGTTCAAGGAAGTATAATCTCTTCCGATTATCCATACATACACATGAAATCATTAATATTTTGAAGATATCAAAATGCAGATGCCCATTTGTCCGGCAGTCTTACTTAAAGGAGAAGCAAAAAGTTCAAATCTAGCAAAGAAAACAAAACTTCATCGGACCACTTCATTAGTTTTATGAGGAAGCTCTTGAAGAGCCCTGTACTACAGCAAAATCCAGGAACTGTGTCTCAATTGCATCTTCAATTTTGTGGGTCCATAAGCGTACATACCTTATCACAAACCCATCTTCTCCATGCAAGTTTCTATCGAATTTGACTGATGAATCTTTCTCAATAAGAACTTTTCTTACTCCTATATTCATTTTTGTACTTTTCCTACTGTTCTTTATTGCCAATCCACATGCCTAATTCTCTTTCGTTCATAAAACTCCCCGAGCATGACCCTTAATTCTAGCAGAGGAATATTTATGGAAAGAAGGCAGGTAAATCTTAATCCGGGGGACAAATTTAATAGCCATTATTATTAAATCTGTTAAAAATGGTGCGTATATCCCACGTTGCTTGAATCTTATTCTGGTATCTCTTTATGAAAAAAAATGGCATATTCGTCCTTACAATCTCTGTTTTAAAAGGAAAAAAATAACCCAAAATTTGTTAATTGTAGCAACACCGTGAGGGCAAAACCCAGCAAGATGCAGACATCTGCAAAGCCATAGAAGCCAAAGTTTTCGCCTTTAGAAAACCCCAGTGGAGCAATTTCTCTCTCTTATCTCTTTCCCTTCCTCGTTTCAAGCAAAAGCAATTTTTTGCTCTGAGAGAGGTACAGCTTTCTACCGACCATATAAAGAATGATTTAATGGCTAGAACATGGGCCTTTAGGGTGGGGGGAACACATGCATGATCAAAAACCATCAGAACCGGGACCCACTAATTTTTTTTTCCCTTCTTTTTCTTAGACTAATCACAGAACGAAACCCTTCATACTCATCGTCTCGGAACTGGACAGAGGAAACGATGAGACTTTCAAGAATCGGTGGAAGGCATCAAACAAAGAGAGAAATACAAAGCTTGTTAGGATGCAGACAAGAGCAACGTTCCATATGAAAAGAAAATAACAGTTTAATATCTGAAATGATTGCTAGAAACGCCAAAGTAGATGCAAACGGAAGTGGGAACATAGAAATCTACAACTAAAATTTGAGAAGAATAATCTGTTCGATGAATTCAGGCCAAAAGATTCTCCAAAATGATAAATGAAAGTAATCTTGAATCAGCTTGTTTGCCATATCAATTTTGGGACTAAACACAAAGCCGAAAGCCAAAAGAACCTGAAGCTTACCCTGTCATAGGCATGGATGCCAGAGCCACTCCGAAGAAGATCAGCAATATCATTCTTCAAATACTTCTCTATCACACTCCTTTTCTTCCTTATCACCTCGAGCCGCTTCTTCAAGAGCTTTATGTGTGATTTGCTGTACCAACAAAGCCCAAAAAATCAAATGAACGGAAATCAAAACACACTGAACAACCTAAACAAACCAGAGAATCCAACAACCCAAATCAGAAAGTCCAAAGGAAAAAGAAACTAGATTTCTCCCGAACCATTTGGTGTGGAACTTCGACTTCATAAGTCCGTCAAACATGTTGATCTCCAAGAGGTTTGGAGAATAACCAGCGTCCCCAAGATGAAGAGTCTGAAAGATTTTTATAATGGCTACGCAAAAGTGATTCGTCGGTAAAGAACACTATATCAAATGGGGTTCAGGTATCACCAAGCCTTGGCGTCAGAGAAAACCAGAAGAAAAACAATGGGGTTGCCTCAGAGAGAAAGAGAGAGAGAAGCAAAAAACCCCACGAACGTAAAGACAGAAAACAGAGACCTATATAAAGAAGAGAGAGATAGAGAGAGAGAGAGAAGAGAGAGAGAGAGAGAGAGAGGAATGCCAAGCAGAATCTGCGTGAAATGGAAAGCGAAAAGCTCAAGAAAATAAAAGAATGGATACGAGCTGAGCCTAGAGAGAGAAAGATACGGGGAGGAGAGAGAGAGAGAGAGAGAGAGTTCCGCCACGTCGGATTCACGCCCACCGGAAATAATTTGCGCGCGCGCTTTCTAACCAAGTGTCACTAACGAAGAAAAAAGAAAATTACCATTACACCCACCACCTTCCCAACGCAGCCCTCGGATTCCCCCGAGGGGCACTTTAGGTACGTAAAGATCGAAATCGCCAGCTTGCAGGTCAAGACTTAACGTCGCCAAATCAGACGTCACGAGATTTCTGATTGATGAGGTGGATCACAGGATTGGAGGGTCCTCTGCCCTCCATCTTCTGCCTAAATTACTTTACAAAAACCACATTTTATTAATTAAAATAAAGAGATGCAAAAATAGTAGAAAAAGCACAACGTGAATGATTTGGCGACAGACTGGATTCTTAACAGCCTGTTCCCAGGTACTCGTTTCTTGTGCAGGAAATGGGTAACGTGTCATCTAAGCAAAATTTGAGACAGAGAACCTTACTTTCCGAATCTCAACATTCACCGATGTTGCCTCCAGCGGTTGGACTCAACGGTTGTCAATTAGTTATATTCCCAAGTATGACTTTGTGTCCATGGCACGTTAATTTGGAATTTTTAATTTTAAATAGTACGAACGGTTAACCGAGTTACATGTCTATCAACTTTCACAAACTAATTTTTAAAAAAGAAACGAATTCTTTGATACTATATAAAATCATAATTTCAAAATAGACATTGTTTTACTTGTAAATTAGATAAATAATTATATGATGTACTTCTCCCGATTTAAAAGCAAAGTAATGTCTTGAAATAAGGGAATTTGGGTGATGAAATACTTAAAAAAGAAGTATTGAAGTAAAAGGAAAAAAGGACAAAAAATGAAGGAAAAATAAAAACCCAACAATTTTTCCTTCTGTTTTTTTTAAGCTATTTGACGGCCTGCATGGAAATTTTCCTCTGCGACAAAGCCGTCCTTCCAATTGTATAAAAATGCTAACAGGACAACCGGGTGCCAAATGGAATTATCATTTCGTCCCGTCAAGTCCATCTTAAGTATTAAATTTCTTAATTAATTTACTTTTTTCTGTTGGTTTGACATTTTGGGAGGACTAATATCCCGTAAAATTATTTATTTTATTGCCAAACAAATCATATTTCGTAAATACATTTAATAACAAGAGATAACCTTCATTAGCAAGAGATACCTTCATGAGATACTGCCTCTTCGAATGCCCACTACGAAGTTGATTTAGTGTTAACCATTTTGTAACCGTCCTCATTGAATACGCCAATGAGTTAATAATTAACATGATACTCTTTGATCGAATCATTGACATGCTGTCAGATACGCTAGAATTAGGTAATTATAGGTTATTATAAGATTAAGTATATATATTATTCATTATATTTCATGTTTTTCTTTCATATTTATGCAGTAGTTTGATATGTAGATATTTATTTTCTTTTCTAAAGGTTGGGTTAACATTCAGTCCTTTATACTTGTATTCTGTTTTTTTTTTTTAAAAAAAAAAAAAAAGAATGTACGATACGCCGATCATTCTTTCTTGGCTGCCAAACACTATTTTAAGACGCCAGCTGTTAATGAAGAAGATGGGATACTTGATCTCTCTGGTTTCCGTGGTTGCCCGGCATGATGGATTTGGTGGGGGGCGTCAAAGTCCTTCCGAAGTCACGTTCAAAAGGACAGTTGTTCTGTTGTGTGGAGAAGAAAAAGTGTAGCTTTCGGACATGATTTTAGGCTTTAAGCTTGACAAGGCAACTATAAAATGATTCCATCTCACGAGAATCATGGTAAGGAGGATCGTCGTGGCACAATTTAAGGATGCCATGAGAAAAGTCTACTCTCTTTGTATTTAATATTCGTGAAAGGTGACAGAAAACATTTTTTAACTGTTTAATCTGTCCGAAAAGAAGGGTTGATTGAGATGATCAAATAATTTTTGTCTTTGAAAAATGATTAAGGTGGTCTAGACACTTTGCAATTCTTTTGAGAGAGTAGTTGACTGGTCCCTAAAGCATATGGTTAAATATTAAGTTCCTTAGTATATAAGTTCTTACAATAAGCTTTATTTAAAGGAATTTTAATTGTTTAAGGAGAAAACATTCTCCACAAAAATTTTCATATTGTTTATTAAAAAAATATCATTTCTAAAATAGTTTCCATTAAAGGTTTCATATTTTTTATTAAAATATTTCATTTATTTCTTACAAACCATATAATAAAATATAAGAGTAATTTCATGAAACGCAATATATCAGTATATGCCAATGGGGATTTAGCAACTTGTGGACATATTATATTGTTTGTGGCTAACTTTATAATTTTTATTTTGAGCTTAGACTATTAAGTAATATATTTAAATGTTGCATTTCATGTCATGGACCATGCCTATATGCTTTCCATTTTTCACTGCTTTCTAGGTTTTGATTACCTTTATAGGATATTTATGTATGATGAGTTAGGCTTTATGTCCTGACCTTGTACTATAAGGTATGACAATACCGCCCTTGTTTATAAACAAATAGTATATCAATGACACATTTTGATTTTATTAGGTTTTTTACTTCAAGCGTAAGATATGTAAACTCAGTTTATAAGATATCTTATTTAAAATACAGGATTTAGTATTATGTAGGAATATTCATTTCTTCTATTATAATCAACTTATAAGAAAGAAATAATTTCTTACTTAGATGGGTTCAACACTTAACATTGTTAAATCTAAAGGAAAAAGGAATAAGGGTCTCGAACTTGGAAATAAATGGTAAAAAAGGTAAGTTTTTTTTTTTTCCTTTTTCTTTTCTTAGATAGTTTTTACAAATAACGTAATAGATTTATACCAAAAAAATCTAAAACTTTTCACCCCTTTTATATGCACCAATTGTTTCTCATTAGGAAAAAACATCCCATGAAATTCAAGTGACAGTATCACAATCTTGAGCAAATTGTCTTCATAAATAGTGGCAAACCTCATATAATTTTGATATCATCAACAAGAACATTCGGATTAAAAACAATACAAAAACAGTGCTTGAGGAAAGGAGAAGCATATTTTGCCGACCTCAAGGGAAATTGGTCGTGTTGCTGGTCATGTTCCCCCATGGCAGCCAGCACATTCGAACGTGGGAACTATTTGACATCTTAAATCCAACGGCAATAACTGTCGAAGGGGCTGTGACTTTTCACTGACTCCCTGTTTGGACAGATGAAGTTTGTTGGTGTCGTTGGCATAGACCAGAAAATCAATGGCACTGCAGTCATGCTTGCACCTAAGCCATTGACGAAGAGTAGCAAATAACTGCTTCCGTCACCGAAAAGTCACCGTCCAAATGCTAAGCAACTCGAGAAAGCGCGTTGGAGAATTGTACGAAGAGTCATGGGCTTTATATGACAAACACGTCCGTACACATATGTACAAAAATATATTGGTTTAAGAGAAAATAAATTTTATATTAACAAAATAATTATTTATTTTGTTAAAAAAATTCAGAATTCAAATAAAAAACTAGTTTACAAGTTAGGAAGCATTTTTTAATATTTAAATACTACTAAATGAATGTATTTTTTTAATATAGAACTTTTGTTATTGATACTTTTTTATAGATTGGATGTGCCTTAAGCTCCAAACTAATTATAGTAAAACAAATATTTTTTGTTTTTTGTATACCAAGCACATCTTAATGGGTCATGGTTTTATTAGAGTAAAAAATGGATCAGCTAAAGCTTTGATATCATGTTGGAAATAACTTAAAGTCTAATTTAAAAATTAATTTATGAGGTGAGAGATATTTTTTACATTTAAATACTATTCAATTATTATATTTGTTTAATGTGAGACTTTTATTTTTAACACTTTCGCTTTTTTAAGTTTTTATAGTTTTATAGCTTATGATAATGTGTAGTAAACATGCATATAGAAACACTAAGATTTACATGGTTAAAAAAAAAAATCTAAATTTACAAAGCAATAATTTACTCTTATTTTTTAAATTTTCCATCTTGTGGGTTAAAACAGTAGACACACAAGAATATCAAAATTTACGTAATTCATGAAAAAGTAATCTTTATAGTCCCAAAACGATAGTTTGAATAGCTTTTCCCTTTTAATCATTCATACACTTTGAATTTGTAGACAAAATTGCTCTTTTTTAACACAGGTTTTCTGAAGCTTAGTTGTTGGTTATCCCTAAAAACTCTGGTTACTAAAAAAACAACAGAAACCCATAAGAATAAAAGCTAATTACATGTGGAGCAAAAAGTGGGTGCTGTGTGGAGGCATATTGCCTTGGAACTACCAATGGATGTTGAAAGGACAGCGAAGGAGGAAATTGAGAAGCTCCTGTCTACCATTTTCCATGGCCGGAGGAGATTAGACTTTCTGTTGGGGAACTTCCGTTTTGGGATGAGTAAAAGGAGAGTATACCAAACAAAAGTCGAGCTTTCGGCAGAAAGTCAAGACAGTTGCTGTCGTGAGGAACATGGGGACCTGGTAATACCGTGGTAAGCTCGTGTTGAAAACAAACACGGTTTCCTAAGGCAGCTGGCAGTGAGTTGGTTCATTAGTAAGTAGGAGAGCAATCAGTATCACGAGCAGGTTTGCAGCCGGGAACCAAGTGTTGATAATGTTGTATTATTAGTTATATCGTTAAAATTAGATGCAAGGGTAATTAACTATGGTTAGAAGTTAAGAGTTAAATGATTAGAAGAATTCTCTAGTCATATAATACCTTTAATACCTTTAGCGTTTGTTGTCTACTCATATCCATGATTGTTGTTATTCTTTTCTACAAGTGCTGTCAAAACTTATTATCTTTTGACAATAATGACAAATCATACTAAACATTCAACGGAAATAGTTTTATCAACTTATATTGTTAAGATAAACGATAATTTATGGGTAATTTATTGGTCTTATAGAACTTATATGATTGACTATAGCATTTTTATATATAGGTAAAGAGGGTTTAGGGATTTGAATTAGGAACTTGAAAATCAAAAGTCAATAGCTTTATCATTAATCTATTACCCGATTCAACGATAGAATATTAGATAAGCAAAAAAAAGGGAAAAAATCATTATTTATTTATTATTTTAAATTTTAAATTAGGTAAAAGGATACTTAAAAATAGAGTGTCTCAAACTCCTAGATATTGGAATGCGTACACCTGTCTTCGTTTACTCAGAATGGGTGACCCAAAAAACAAATTCAAATGAGTTTTGGGCCCAAATTTTAAGGCCTAAAGTGTTGATTGAATCATATTCCGCAGACAAGCTGCGCTGACTAGGGCGATTGTTTCACTAAACCCAAAGCATAGCGTTTTGCCCAGGTAAACCCTTTGATCTGACTGGCAAATTTATTAATTCACATCTAACTTCTTCATTTTACTTTGAACCACCGTGCATTCAACTCTCAATAAAGTAAACCCTTTGATCTGCTGACAGATTTATTAATTCACATCTAACTTCTTCATTTCACTTTGAAACACCATGGATTCTACTCTCAATATGCGTAGTGTCAGATCAGTGCTTTCAAGCCTTTTCTTTTCATGTATATATGAGAGCACTATGAACAAAGGTGTTAGAATTTGTGGTTCTGATTAAAAAATATTGGGTTAATCATTTTCTTCTATGATACCGGCTTATAACACCTCTCTTACAATTATGAAGGAATAAACTTGAAAGATTTATGAATAATAATACTCTGTAGAACCTGCACCGGCCAGAGTAGATATGCATCCTTAAAGCTACTTCAACGATGAAATAGAGCTTGAGCTTGAGCTTGTTCTGTTCTCACAATCTCTTCAAATTGCATTTTCTGATTCGCTTCTCCATCATTGATGATTATCGTAAAAGCTCAGGTCCAATCTGAAACAAATTGAGTTTCAAATATCAGAACACTGTACATGTCGTTTCCCAAGTTCGCTACCACAATAAACAGTCACGAGAACCAGAGGGGTAGAAGAATTGTTCTGGGGCACTACGAGAAACAGCTCAAGAGGTTGATGAGGAGGTGGAAAAAGTAGTTTTCTCGATCGAGGAGTTCAGTCCGAACCAGCCGCTCCAAGTTGGCATTTCGGGGCAGTAGATTACTGAAGAAAAGTATGGTACTAACAGAGGCCACCGGTTGATTCACCATCGTTATAATCAGCCTCGCCAGTGACCTGAACATCAACGGAAAAACAGTCTGCAAGAAAGCAAAAGTATAAAACATTCTATCATAACAACAGCATGCAAGGCGTAATGAACTGCAGAATTTGAAGTGACAGTCAACAGAGATCAAAGAAACACCCAGAAACAGGTCCTAGCAAGGTGTGACGGCCCGAGAGAGAAAGCATACCATGAATAAGGATGAGGAGCTGAAGAACAAAAGATTCACGCCGGAGGTGCAGAGAATTTTGGGTTGGAAAGAATGGACCCTTTCCCGATTTAAGAAGAGAACAGAAGACAGGACATGGGGCGCGCTTTGGTTGTTGTGCTAAAGATTCTAGGTGTAGGGAACTGCCGATCTTAGGATATTGTTCAGACCGAACCTTCAACACCGAAGAAAGTGGGACTGAGGAAGCCATGGGGGGAAGACTGAAGACTTTGAATGATTGTTAAACAGGTGTTGGGCCTCGTTGATGTCATCATTGGGCTTATCGACTGTCTGCAGAAGAGGGTAAAATGTTCATTCTGTTCATTCGAGGAGCCTCTTGGGAACTGCCAAAGAGGAACGTTTTTCCTGCGGCTAAGTTCCCAACATCCATAGCCCGTCGTTTTCCGAAATCATGTCCTAGTGAAACTGTCCTAAGATTTCGATTAACTTTTTTATGAGTTAGAAAAGGTTTTATAATTTTTTTGAGTATAATAAGTACTATAATTTCTTTTCCTAATTATAGTAAGTTTCATAAATTTTTAATTAATTCTTTGAATCTTAAAAATAAACATGTTGTGATGGATCCAACTAAACTTAAAAATAATCCCACATAAATATTTCCAAAATAATATTAATGTAATATTTCCATAAATCAATTCATATAAGAGTATGAACATAATGTCATTATAACATTATAAAGGAATTTAGATCAGAACAATTATGCTAATTGAATATCATAAAAAATGTCAACTCATATAACCCAACAATTTCACCCTTTTCTGATGATGATTAAAACAATGTTAAGAAAGCATATAATTAAAAAATATGATATGAGTACATTCACATCTCTCCCTTCTTTAATATTCCTTCCATTTCTTAAATTTCTTACATTAGTTTTTCTCCCTTTTTCATCGTAAATCAAAAAAGGTTGCACATTCCTCCCTTTTCTAAGATAGTATATGGAGCACGCAGCATGTCATAGGAAAAATATGGCATGAGAGTATAGGAGTATGTCATCAATTATGCACATTGGATCGTGATATTTTAATAGGAGTACGCAACACATGCTAACATAGGGTCCAGCATCCAGCAAGTAACATGGATCACAATAGAGTACAACAGCTAGAATTATACTTACTGCTAGCAATAATGTGGCATGTCTGAACATGAAATTTCAGTAGGAGCACGCAGCAGATAGATGAGTTCATGGAGTCATAAAATTCTATGCAAAGATGACAAGCAGAACAAATATAATCTCACAGTTGGTGGGTGAGACGGTTTGACTTTGTTTTTATCTTCTTCTTCTTCTTTTTCTAGAAACGGATCTTGTAGGATCTTCTTCTTCTTCTTCTTCCTCTTCCTCTTCTTCTTCTTCTTCTTGTTCTTCTTCCTCTTCTTCTTTTACTAATACTACTTCTTCTTCTTCTTCCTCTTCTTCCTTTACTACTACTTCTTCTTCTTCTGCTAGAAGCCGATCTTTTTCTCTGATAGTGCGTCGAACAATCAGATGATGATTAAGAGCAAGAGCAAGGGTTTGTGAATCCAGACCAGCAACAACGTTAGCTAACTGTAAATGAGCATCCCTATTTAAGAGACGCACCCCGCCCTTCATCAACACCACATTCTTGTTGCTTGCTGTAACTGAAACTTGGCAAGTCCATCTTTTCACAAATTCTGCTTCTTGAGAGGAATTTGGAATTTTAATACACACCCAAAGTCCATGTGACCCAACAAGTGCCACTTCAGGCACACAAATGACAAAGGAATGTTCTGGACCCTCGTCACTGGTTTGTAATTGAAAAAAAAAACTCGGGGAAAATACTGATACTGTTGTTACTCGTTCCAATATCTGAATTCTCAGGTCTGACCAACTTTTGTTTACTACTCTCTCCTTCATCAGGTCCATAAACTTCATAAACAATCATCAGAGCACATGCCCACGGTTTGGACATACCATTGTCTGAATTCCAATCCGTAAGAAATTTAACTTCTTTATTGTCACCAAAGCTTCTATGGGTAAAGAAATCTGGGATTCCTGGTTCTTGCATGGGGCTTGATGCTTCCACGGGGCCACATGCTACTGCAAGTTCAATGGTGTAAAGCTGTAAACAAAAAGATACACCAAGAATGATAAAACGTTAACTAGAGTTATGAAGCAAGGGTGACTTTTACATGTATATCAAAAAGGAGAAAAAAGAAACTCACATCGCAATTCTTATATGGAGGACTTTCAGGACGAAGATATAGGATCTTGTAAGGTTTGCCCTTAAAACCAATATAGGCAACTGTAGAAGAACAACCACTTCTCCATATCATGGCCATTTGACTATCAAATGCCTTTAACAATGGACAATTTCTTATATACAAGAAATGTAAACTCAATGGCAATTTTGAGAGTTCCTCAAGAGAGGTACAATCACACAAGTTAAGGTGATCAATGATAGAAAGTTCACCAACAATATCTGGTACTTTGTGAAATTATTACTGGATATATTTAAAATCTTGAGTGAAGGTAACTCTATAAGAATACTAAGTTTTTCTTCATTTGAAAGATAGCAATTAGATAAACATAGCAATTCTAAAGAGCTTAAAGCTGAGAGCCAATCAGGGAGCCGAAACTTATTTTTTGAGATAGGATGAGCAAATGTTAATTGTTTGAGTTTCTGCGAGAAAGCAATGCCAGATGGCAATTGTTTCATTTCAGTCCTATATGCAGAAAATGTCTCCAAAGACGGAAATCTTGCAGAAGAGAAAGGGTGCTCATCAAAACAAGTGGCAGAAACATTAAGATGTTTCAAAACTGGAAAACTATACTGAACATTGGGAAACCTTTCCAGATTTCCACAGGCATAAAGGTCAAAAACTTCAAGAGCTCCTAATCTAGTCTCGCCTGGAAATTCCTCAAGGTTAAAGCAATGAGCTAGATTCAACACTCTGAGCCGTTTGAGGTGTCCAACAGATGAATGAACCATTTGCAAACGTGTACAACCTTCAAGATTAAGTATTTCTAGTTCTAGGACTTCACTCAAGTTTGGTATCTCAATTAACTCTCTTGAGAAGCTTAAGTTTATGTGCCTTAATTTTGGAAAACTCTGTTACAAGATAAGGAAATGTTAAATAAAGTGAAAAAGAAAAAAATAATAAAAGACAAAGAAGAAGAGATTACATTTGCATAATGCACAATGTTACCTTATGTTCAACCCATAGTTGCACGATGTGACTAGAACACAATTTAAGCTCAAAAAGCTTGGTTGACTGAAAATTTGAGCCTTTTGGCAGGGAATGAAAAGGATACTTTACCCATTCCACTAAACGTAACTCTACTCTTAGCTTGAGTCTTGAAAGACCTCCCTTCCAATTCACCTCCCCAATCCTATAATCAAAATTTTTATCCGATTTCTCCTCTTCACCATTAGGATTGGGAACTTCAGAACTAATTCAAAGCACTCTCAAGTTTACCATTGCTGATAACGCATTTAAATGAAATGTTTCCCTTTCTAGGGCAGAGAGTCTTAGGACAATGCCTTTTACTTTGGGATTCTCCTAGAAACCATAAAAAAGTAAAATTAATGAGGTAATAATTATCAAGTTTACCATTACTAACATAGCCTTTAAACTAAAGTTTTCCTCTTTGGGTGAATGGAGTTCTAAAACAATGAGTTTTATGTCAAGATTTTCCTAAAAATCAAGAAAAAATGAAAATTTTGAGATGAAGATACTTAAACAAATATTAAAGAATTAATATGAAAGATACTTACTTGAAATACCATAATACTAGACTTCAACTCACAAGCAATATCTTCCAGTTGCACCAATCTACTCGTGTAAGCCATTTCTTGACCCAAGTCTATTAAAAGATCATGCATCCACAATTTTCCGTCACTTGAGATCCTTAAGAGAGATTTTTCCTTAAGAACACTAAGATAGTATTCTAGATTGTCACCAAAACCTTCTACGCCATCTAGTATATGCAAAATATATCTTTTAGATATCCATTAAAAAAACATACAAGATCTAAAAACAACTCTTTTAGAGGAAACACTTTTCTGAAATAACTGCTTGAGCAATCAAGTTCTTCTAAACTTTTTCTAAGCATACTTGAAATAGCTTCGTTAGGTGCAGCTTGTAGTTCCTTTAGGTAACCAACCCATTGTTTCTTATCCTCCTTACCAGATAAGAAGAAACCAAAAAGTTCAAGTGCAAAAGGAAGGCCTTGCGTGTGATGAAAGAATTTGTTAGCGAATTCTTCAAAGCCTTTCTTAGGTTGAGGTTGCTTGAATGCTTTCAAACAAAGAAGCTTCAAAGTACCATCATTGTTCAATTGCTCAACATCATGAATGTTGTTGCCTTGGGATAAATGCAACAAATCATGTTTCCAGCCTGTTAAAATGATTTTGCTTCCAAGACCAAACCATTTAAGATCTTCTGCTAGTTCTTTTACCTGAGTGTTATACCACAAGTCGTTGAGCACAATGAAAACTTTTCTTTCACGTAATTTTGTCCGTAACACATTCTTAACCTCATAAGCATTATTTAATAAGTTTGTTGCTCCTTCTGGGAAAATTTTAGAAATAAGTTCTGTTTGAATTGAGACAAGATAATCTCTGTCTTATCTTTTTCCAATTGGATTAGAAAAGTATCGAGCAATAAATTGAGGAGAAACTTTCTCATAAATGACTTCTGCTAAGGTTGACTTGCCAATGCCTCCCATCCCACAAATTCCTATTAAGCGAACTTCAATGTCCTTCTCTAGATCAAGGAGTTGCATGATGTCTGACACTTGAGATTCTATTCCAACAAGAGACTCAGAGATGTTTGGTAAATCACTTATTGTTTTAACAAATATTGCTCCACATATTTTATTAATAATTTGGGTTATGTAACTGTGAATAAAAAATGTTAATTAGAACTAAATTCTAGACAAAATAAAAGTTGCTCTAATTTGATTTGATAAAGAAAGTTAATCTACTGTTTAAGTGTAACTAATTACGGAGATGATACCTTACAGAAAGAAAAAAGATTATAGAAATGACACCTTTTTTCTGGTATAACCCATGCGGAGATATTACTCAATTCCTTGAGAGCACTTCTACTCGATTCCACCTGGTCTTTGTCAAGCTTGGGATCCACAGACCAATCAGCTATTTTATCCAAAAGAGATCTCCAGAATTCCCACTTTGCTTGTTTATCTTTCGGATCATCTTCAAGTGTTTTGAAATGATTTTGAAAATCCTTCGTCAGCTTTCCCACATCCGAGGGATCTATGTGGTAAAAGACGGGAAAAACAGCAAGGCGCCCCTTTCGCCAGCATTCCATCATCACGGTCAGCTCAAACAAGCAGGCTTTAGATTTGATGAGGTCTGGTGAGACAATAATGGCTGCGTTACGGGGTTCTCTTATCGCAACCTCAAGAGATGGATTAATTTCTTTTCCTCGCTGCAGTCCTTCATTGTCTCTAAAGACGATAATCCCCCACCTTTTCGAAGCGTTGTAGAGAGAGTCCGTAAATTCATAGCAGGTGTCTGCGCCACGAAAACTGAGAAAAAGATCGTATTTTCGCGGATGAGTTGAAAAAGAAGAAGAATTTGAAGGGGGCTGGCTGAGAAGCCGTTTCCTCGGAAGAAGAAGAAGAAGAAATAAATTGAAGGGGCTTGGCTGAGTGCCCGCAGAAGCCGTTTTCCAGGCGAAAATCCAACGGATCAGCAGAAACAGCAGTTCCTTGGCTCTGATAACTACACGACGGATTGAATTCATCGGAGATACAAGCTTCGCCTCTTCCCTCAAACAGAGACTTGAACAATTGCTGTTTGCAATTCAAGTTGTAAAACTACTGTTGAAGAAAACGGAATTGTGTGTGCACCCAGCGGCTGTCAGAATGGATAAGGCAAAATCATGACTTATGACACTCTGCAGGAGTTGCAGACTCACGAAAGAGAGACAAGGCAATTAACAAAACATGGCAGCCACCTTTTTTGTATTATTTTAAGTTATTGACTAGCGTAGTTTAAAATATTCTTCCCATCGTGGCTTACCACTCTTTGCCGTGCTGTGCTGTGGTGTCGGTGTTGAAATAATCTTCTTGTCATGGCTTTATCACTCTGTGCTGTGCTGTGGTGTGAAAAGCGGAGTACATCAAAGTAATCTTCTTCTCATGATGTTCGAATATGATTGTCCTCCTTTTTTATTCGGTTTATTCGAGTCCAACTTAAACAAAGGATCTAACTTCAATCACAAAACGCTGTCTTCTAGGGCTTTCTTCCTCTTCATTGTATATATTTGTATTTTTGAAGTTTTGTACACGAAACTCTAGATTACCGAGGGAAGACATTTAGTAAGGTTTGCTTGTATCAATAATAAAAAAGCTTCATCATCTGGCCAAGCCGCGCATTTAAGAAGCTCTGAGATGTTTGTCCACGCGAGAAATTTTTCCTCTAAAACACGAAGATTGTGTTTTTGATTGTCATCAAAACCTTTTATACCATCTAGTATATGTAGAAAAGATAAAAATTATCTTTTAACAATTTACTAAAAAAACATACAATATCTACAAACAACTTTTTTTCTCTTCATCAAGCACTTCTACAATTCTTTGAAGTGTAAGGTGAATATTTTTGTCAAGTGTATTCTTTAGATTTGTCAGGTAAATAGCACATCGTTCCATATCCTACATAAATAAATTTTGCTAGGGTCAACTAACCAATGCCTCCCATCCCACAAATCCCTCTCAAGCAAACTTAGAGATGTTTGGTAAGTCACTTGTGGTTTTAGCAAAGATTGCTCCACAGATTTCATCAATAATACCAATTATGTAACTGTAAAAAAGAAAAGAAAAAGATGTTTATTAGAACTGAATTCCAAACAAAATAAAAGTTGCTCTAATTTAATTTGATAAAGAAAGTCAATAAAATTTATCACACTAATCTATTGGTTTAGTGTAACTAATAATAGAGGTGATAAAGTACAGAAAAAAATTACAGAAATAATCCTAACTTAATTTGATGAAGAAAGTCAATAAAATTTATCACACTAATCTATTGGTTTAGTATAGCTGATAATAGAGGTGATAAAGTACAGAAATGATACCTTTTTTGTGGTATAACCCATGCGGAGATGTCACTCAATTCCTTAAGAGCACTTGTATACGATTCCACATGGTCTTTGTCAAGCTGGGGATCCACGGATGGCATATCAGAGGGATCTGTGTGGTAGAAGACCGGAAAAACATCAAGGCGTCCCTTTCGCTGGCATTCCATGATCGTGGTCAGCTCAAACATGCACGCTTTAGATTTGGTGAAGTTTGGTGAGACGATAACGATTGCGTTACGGGATTCTTTGATCGCAGCCTCAAGAGCAGGATTAATTTTTTCTCCTCGCTGCAGTCCCTCATTGTCTCTAAAGACGATAATCCCCCGCACTCTCAAACCGTGAAACAGAGCGTCTGTAAATTCGTAGCGGGTGTCCCGGCCACAAAAAGACAGAAAAACATCGTATTTCCACAGATGACTTGAAGATGAAGAAAAAGAAGAAGAAGAAGAAGAAGAAGAAGTTGAAGGCGTTGGCGGATGATCAGCTAGAGAAGATAGATAAGTTGCAGAAGAAGAATAAGTTGAAGGAGCTGGCCTATAAGAAGAATAAGTTGAAAGATCTGGCCGAAAAGAAGTTAAAGAAGAAGAATAAGTTGAAAGATCTGGCCGAAACGAAGTTAAAGAAGAATAAGTTGAAAGATCTGGCCGAAAAGAAGTTAAAGAAGAAAAAGTTGAAAGATCTGGCCGAAAAGAAGTTAAAGAAGAAGAATAAGTTGAAGGATCTGGCCGAAAAGAAGTTAAAGAAGAAGAAGAAGAAGAAGAAGAAGAAGAAGAAGAAGAAGAAGACGAAGTTGAAGGCGCGGGCATAGTGCCCGCAGAAGCCGTTTTAGGACGGATTTTATTCATAGGGACGGAGCTTCTTCTCTTAAACAGCGACTTGAATTATTGCTGTTTGCATTTCAAGTTGTAAAACTGCAGCTAAAGTTCGGCAAAAAACCAAGAAGTCCAGAACGAAGATGAACCCAGAAAATACAGAGAGATAAGAAAATGAATCCAGAAAATCCTTGCGAAGAAACGGAGAAGTTAGTGTTTCCTCGATATAAGAAACAAAACCTATTTACAAATCGAGGTGCAGATGCGTCTTGTCTGACCTGATAGAAAGGAGGAGTTGTTGGTCGTGGGCAGCGACTGCCACTCTAAACACATCCCTCGGTTTCAGCAAGTGGTACTTTTTAAGTACGTAAATATCGGAACCGTCACGAAATTTCTGGTTGATGAGGTGAATCATTAGAAACGAGGGTTTTCCGCTGTCCATCTTCCGCCTAAATTACTTAAAGAAACCACATTCTATTAATTAAAAGAAAAAGAAGCAAAAATCGTTCAAAAGGCAAAATGTGGATGTTTTGGTGACAAGACTGGATGTCTTAACAGCCTGTCCCCAGGTACCCGTTCATTGTGCAGGAAATGGGTAACGTGCCGTCTAAGCAACCTTTGAAATTATTAGCAATTTCAGACAAAGAATATTACTTCCCGGAAAATTTCAACATTGACAGACGTTGCCTCCACCTGTTGTACTCGACGATTAACAATTAGTTATATCCGTGTGTTTACAAGGTTTCTTTGATGGTTTCATCAATTCGTCGGTGATGCAGCAGCTTGGTCGGCAAGCAGCTTCATGAGCTGTAGGCATGTTACCATTTTATTGTACTAGGTGCCTATTTCACGATTTTTACCGCTTAAAAGTATTACTAAGGGAAGAAGGTAGCTAAACGAGTTGGAGAGATTGTGAGAAAGACATATCAAGAAACTGAGAGAAAACTAATAATAGAGGGGCAGTGACTATGTAATTACTCTGTAAGAAGAAGAAAAGGTGACTCTATTAATCCTATTGGTTCAACACTGAAGTACACGTCTTGTAAACATAAAGAGGTGTCTTGAGAGTGTGGATAGGAAGATAATTGATTTGTATCTGTGTAAACTCTTACGCGCATGTAAAACTCTCGGCCGAATCACATAAATTTCTTGTGTCCTTTATTTGTCTTGTCACTTGTTTAATTTTTATCTACATAGTTACTAACCTTATCTAGCATTACAAGTCCGTTTTCACTCAAATTGTTTCCATTGTTTTCGGAAGTCAGTCTAAAACTCGTTTTTAGTAAAAGATGAGTTTACCTCCAGCATCGTTTTACCCTTGTTCATAATCTTAAGATGTCTAACAAAAAAACAACAGAAACCCATGGGAATCGAGCTAGTTACATGTGGAGCAAAAAGTGGGTGCTCTGTGGAGGCATATTGCTTTGGAAGCTACCAATGGTTGTAAAGGGAGGAAATTGAGAAGCTCCTGTCTACCATTTTCCATGCCCCGAGGAGCTTAGAATGCAGTCGTGAGGAACATGGAGACCTGATTATACAGTGGTAAGTTCGTGTTGAAAACAAAAACGCTTTCCTAAAAGCAGCTGGTCGTGAGTTGGTTCGTTCCTGAGTGGGAGACAAATCACTATCAGTAGGAGGTTTGCAGTTGGGAAACAAGTGTTGATAATGTTTTATTAGGAGTTATAAAATTCAAATTAGGGTCTAATGATTCTCTAAGTCTTATAATATCATCAATATCTTTGTTGTATAGGTATATGTGGCGGGATGGTCGTTATTTTTCTTAACAAGTGGTCTTAAAGCTTGTTATCTCTTACAATGACAAATCACATAAGAAATTCTATGGAAATAGTTTTATCAGTTTATATTGTTAAGATAAATGATAACTTATAGGTAATTATTACTCTTATAGGACTCTCATGATTGATAATAGCATTTTTTTAATATAAAGTTAGGTAAATCGGTGTCTAGAAATGGAAAGTCTCGAACCTATATAGGTGGAAACTCCTTAATAGCTCTACCTGATTTTGTCAACTATTAGACAGTTGACAAAATAATATCTTTTTTGCAAGCACAGATAGTTGAAGAAGAAGAAGAAGAAAAAGTTGAAGGGGCTGCTGTGTGAGTGCCCGCAGAAGCCGTTTCCCGGGCGAAAATGCAACCGATAATCAGAAGCAGCAGTTCCTTGGCTCCGATAATAATTACACGACGGATTGTCTTCATCGGAGAAACAAGCTTCTTCCCTTAAACAACATACTTAAATCATATTTAAAAGTTTTTTTTTGGTAACAAAAATATACCTTCATCTTACATACCGTTTTTAGCAAAAAATTAACTTCTAATGATAAAACATCCCAAGAATGTTACTTTGGATCTTTATTTATTTTGATTATCTAAAACTCTTACCAAACTTTGCTTAATAGCTTAAATTGCAAAGTAAGAATATATTTCAATGCATATTCAAGTTCGGTTAAAAATATAATTGAAGGGATTTAGATTCAAGATATTTATTTTATAAGATTTCATACACTAACCCTCTTTATCATCTCAACTATAATTTTTGGGCTACTTAGGGTTTTATTGTTACTTGGTTTGTCAAGCTTTAAATAATTTAGAGAAATTTTTGAATAATTTATACATGTTTACCAGTAACAAAGGCTATATCTTCTTCTTACATACCCTTTTTAGCAGAAAATTAACTTCTAATGATAAAAATCCAAGAACGTTACTTGGGATCTTTATTTACTTATTTTGATAATCCAAAACGTCAACCAAACTTTCTTTGGCAACTTAAATTGGAAAGTAACAAATTATTTCAAAAGCATATTCAAGTTTAGGAAAAAATATAGTTGAAGTGATTTTGATCCAACATATTTGTTTCGCATTATCTCATACACAGCCTTTTTAATCATCTTAACTACAATTTTTGGGCTACTTGGGATTTTATTGTTACTTGGTTTGCCAAGTTTTGAATAATTTAAAGAAAATATGCTTGTTTATGAATTTAAAATTCCATCATTGTGATGCTTTTTTTTTTGGTAACATAGCATATTAAACTTCAAATCTCATAATTAGAGTCCATATTAACTCACTACTAAAGTAGCTAACTAAATGACGATGATGTATCATTTGTTGCTAATTTATTTTTACTGCAATACACAACCAAATGTGGAATTGGGGAACTTAAATTTCAATTCCAGCCAATACCCTCCATCAAATATTGAGAATTCTTCTGCAGAAAAAAGGCAATATCACTAAAATTCATTCCCCCATGGAGACAACCTAATTTAAAATAATAGGTTGTCAATCGTACTTCCACAGCAATCTGTCTAGACGTAAAACATTCTGACAAATACAAATAGAGGAGCAGAAACAGAGAATCCTGAGAAGAGAACCCGCTTTATGTAGTTAATTCTACTGTCGAGTCCACCAAGACAGACGCGTATTTTCAGGCGGCTCCACAGTACGTCAAGCTTGAATAACAATCATCATAATCTGGCTCCCAATCATGAGAAAAACGTGTAATCTTTGGCTGAAAGGATGATCGTCCTTAGCCCGCCAATGGGTGCAAGAAGCATCAACAGAAAACCAAGCACAATGCAGATCTGACATATACCAGACAAGACAAATTCAGCTTAAGATTTGAAACATGAGTCGTCAAAAGCATACCACAAATTCAATTACTTCGTCTCGCAGGTCAAGTTAAAAGCATGTAACATACCCAGTTTATGAACCAAGATATGCTGAACCTTTGGGGTTTATAGATGCCAAGCCAAATGATGCAGGGGAGCTGCAAAGAAAACGAATACAAGAGAAATTAGCAGTTTGCTGGATGATCTGCAAGAACAAGAAGCAGCCCATTTATGGTCGTTGCAGTTTGTAATGGTTTGAGGAAGGAGAAGAATCTTTTCTTACGAAGTACGTTGCTGGGGCAAATGCAAATCCGCCAAAGAAGCCTAGGAGGCCTCCGAAGAAAGGGATCACTATAGCGACTATCATTGTAAACCCTGCAGTGAAGAAAGATCAGAGAAATTTTATGGGACAAATAAGGCGGGGGTAAATGTCTTGCAGGGGGAAGGGGAGTAAGGGTGGCTCCTTACCGACATATAAATTGCGAGTAACAAAGCGGAGCATGAAAGACGGAGCGAAGTTCAATTTCGTCACCAGCAAAGTTTCCATCATATCAAACACCGGCATCGCATAAACCTGTGGTTTGCAATGATTTAGTAAAAAGTAAAGAATGACCAATCAGTTGGGACAGAAAGTTGGGCACCTGGTAGCTTCCGATAACATGGACAACAACAAACATGTTAGCCATGGCAATGAGCCAAGCGGGTTTCTCCAGGGAGATGAGAATGTTGTCCTCCACGCTGTTTCCAAACGCCCAATACCCGATGAAAGCTACTGGGAAATAGCAAAGGGCCACAACGATATACGCAACTACCACTCCTTTCCACATGGCTCGCTTGGAAGGTTTCTCTGGAGAGGAGGGGATTGTTGCTTGGATCTCCAAGACCACACTGTGACCAGCATACGCAAATGCTATAATACCCAGAGCGCTAAGGAAGTTGAAGGTAACTCCAGCTGTGGTTTTAGCCGAGTAGCCATAGTCCACATTCGGTTGAACCCCCTTCGCGACAGAAGCTGCCGAAGCAATCACTGAGTAACTGCACACAACAGTAAGCACACAAAAGGGATTAACAGTTTCCCTCTTAACTCCAGATTGTTTGAATCCTAAGAATTCTAGATTGTCAACACAGCCATTTACCTTAATGACATGACTGCCGCCGCCAGTGAGACAGCAGAAATAGAGTTGAAGTTGGGGAGATGAGATAGAACAAAGTGGGCCGAGGCGAAAATCATGATGAAGTAGGTGGTCCTGATGTTCTTGCAATCTGGGCAAACTGTATCATGGAATTTCTTCAGGGATTTCCCTCCCGTGACCATATATACTATGTCCGTTCCAACTTCAACAATTAGCTGTTGGGGTATCACGATCCAAAGCCCCAGTTTCTCACCAAATGCATACTGACCAAGCTCATGGTACCGATCAAACCGCTTGCCCGGCACCATCTCGTGCATCTCAACCATTTGCCACAGAGTGTAGAGGGTGATGATCCATGACAAAACCAAGATGGTGACACCAGGGCCCCTGTTATTGCACCAAGAACAAAAGGAAAATCACTTGGCTACATCATACATCAACTACGACGGATCACCTAGGTTGATTCTAAACTGTATTCTTTTCAACGATCGATCCTTACGTGATATAACCTCCAGAAATTGTCAAAAGAGAAAGGGCAAAAGACGAGTTTTTCTTGCATTTTTTGTGTTCTAAATCATGTTCATCAGGCAAACACCGATTTCCTTCGTAATTCAGAAACCAAACATCAGAAGAGTGTAGAAAAATGGAAGCAAATGTACCATCCAAGTTGTGACATGGCAGAAGGCAGACTTAGCACGCCCGCTCCAACCATGGCGGTGACATTGTGGAAAGCCGAGTACCACCATTTGGCGTTCCTAGAGGAGGTGATGGGAAGCCAATCGTTGATCTCCTTCTGCCGCGCTGTTTCTCCCTCGGACTGGTTTTGGGCCATCCTTTGCTTCTCAACAGACGTCAACTCTGCCGTAGTTTGATAACCCCAACAATCTAGACCTTCCAGGCCACAGAAAGACTAAAGTACACGTGATGTTATAAATAGGAATAAAGAAGAACCAAGAAACTGTGACTAGAAAAAGTTGATTTGCTTAGAATGTATTCTGGCAGTTGGTTTCGTGTGATACCTTTCCATTTGTAACCCAATTATGAATCTAGGAAAGCCGTCCATTAGGATCCTAGAAGTTATAGCTGTGTGGGAGTACAAGATGACCAGAAAGTCCCAGCATTTCGCAACTGAAGGATGTAGGACTCTCAGTGTCACGAGTCGTTTTGTCATAACATTCTTGAATACAATACCATATCAACAGTGGATCTGGTATGATAGAGATCATCAGGCGTTGTATCTCACGGATTCGTAGGAACACTACATGCCAGGCTCGAAGTCAATTTGCCATATATTCAGGATTTCCCTAATTATCTTAATTGTATTGTCTTTTTTTTTTCCTTTTTAATCAAAAGAATGAAGAAAAATGAGTTTAAAATTCAGATTGAATTAGTTTTATGAATTTTTCAAATACCTTGTAAGTGTTGTAGATAAGATTCAATGGGGGATTAGCTGGATATCACCGTCTAAAAACAATTAATGTACCAAAATTCAGTTCACAGTTCACAATTCACAAATGGAAGGTTTTGCTTTGTCCCAGATCCTTTTTCTTAGCTGGTGTTTGGAAGATACGATGCAGTGCATTATACCACCAGAAAAAGCAAGTTCTTCACTATTGGCATGGAAAGGATGAGATTGTAGCCGAGCACATTATGAGGCGGCTTTGGGAGAAAGCAAGTCATAATAAAGATGGTTCATGCTCTGCAGCCTTATGGACCCAATTTTGGCCCCACCTTGTGGGTGGGAAAGCTCTCTTTCTTGGTTTAGGATTGTGGTTTGTCTTTTCAGCTGTCATATATTACGTCGTCTGCAGGTGCCAAAACGTTTACGATAATGCAGATTCTCTGCAACTAAAACTTTGCATCAAGAACGGTAGAAGAGGAGTGACCATCGGTTTGAACCCTCTTACAGGGTGAATTTGACACTGAAGAAATGAAATTAATCACATCCAGCAACGTTTGGAAGCATGCCCTTTGTTTTGCAACAGATTTTTGTATGACCTGTTTCCACACAACCAGATTTTGAACCATTACAGAGCAGTTTTAATTTCGCTGGTTTCCAAACATTTATACATGTCAACTCTACCATAAATGAATTTCCTCTTTGGACACCCTATGGATTTGGACCAAAGATTTCCACCACTCTAGACAGCTGTAGTAGCTGTGGACGCGTCGGCATTTGGCTGTCAATATTTACTGCACAAAAAATGTGTTCAGGCAATTTAAGATTACTCTCATAAACTTTTCGGGAAATCTTATCCTTTTGAATATAATGATGCTTCAAGTTCACCTAACTCGGACGAGATTCCATATTGTATAGTGGGAAAGATTTAAATGTTGATACAGGAACGTTTAAATAATTAAAGCTTACGAGCAAATAAGCAGAAGCCATTCATTAGACTTGAATGCTGGTTTACTGAAGATAAGATTGAGATTTGCTAGGAAAGAAGAATTTTTTTAGACAAAAATCGGCTTAATATTTCTTATAGATTTCAAAAGGCTCAACATACTTGTGAATTTAGTACATCAACATATATATAGATTTCAACCCCGTAAATAGTACCCATGTCTCAATCTTCACCCCGTGCTCGCATTCTTGGAGCGTGCCTTCGTGCTGCCCAAGCCTGAAGAGAACTTGGGCGTAGAAGAGCGCGCAAGAGGTTGACGCCGGTGCCAGCGCCGCGGCTTGCCTGGAGGACTCGAGGACCTTGATGAGGTGCTCTAGTATTTTACTTGTACAGTCGCGGATCCTTATAGGCTGTCATTAAAACCTTTAGCCGTAGAAAGTAGTTAGAAAAATGTTGATGAGAAAAACAAGTTTTCCCCATGCAAAATATGTAAAAAGAACAATTATACTGGAAAGTTTTGCTAGCATAAAGGCAAACCTCAGTGGAAAAGATGTTCAAAATTTGGTTATACAGAGAAAAATTATCGGTTGAAGGAAGGTCACTCTACCAATGTTGCAAAAGAAAATGAAATGAAAATACTTAGTTTTATTATGTTGTTCCTCTACCAGTAGAAGCTTTAATGTATGGTTCTTGGATAATGTTTATAGTAATCATATGTCCTTTTATGATAGGATATTTAGTAGGCTTGATAGAACTTATAAATCCAAGGTGAGGTTGGTAAATGATGAAAGAATTAATGTTTTGGGTCAGGAGAAGTTATGATTGAAACTACTTATGGGCTCATATGATTAGGGACATTTTGTATCTCCCTAGTTTGAATCAAAATCTACAGTGTAGGCCAAATGCTGGAGAATGAATATATGTTGATCTTTAAAAATAAGTAGAGTTCCATTTATGAAAAAACCTCCCCTACAAACAAGTTGGCCATGGTTGACGTTGACAATTCTAGAAATTTCCGATCAACCGTACTTATAAGCTTCCTATAAGACTCATTCCTAGCTCATATTAGTCTTGGTTATAGCATAGATTACAAACGTGGAAATTTTGTATCATTGTAACAAATTAGTAAGAAATTGGTATCCACTTCACCAAATGCAACAACCTTTCACATCAATTCGAACCTTCTTAAGTGCAGTTACTTTGTTGAGAGGCAACCTCTTTTTTCTCAACTTCTTTCAAATTTCTCCCCTCAACAATTTCTATATACCCTATGACTCAAAGAAGGTTTTCATATTTACTATCTAATACTAAAGGTTCTTACCAATGAATGTGTAGAGAATTTGAGCATTAGAAGAGGATCTGTACTGTAGAGAATTTGAGCATTAGAAGAGGATATGTACTATAGCCATTAATTAGTATAAGTGCATAATAGAGAAAACTAACGATTAATAGGATAAACTCAGCCATTAAAAAGAGCAAGCTAGCATGACAAACTGCATAAATTCTTTTAGTAGTATACATTTCACATAGTTACGTAAATTTATAGAGTGAAGCAAGCTCTAACACAGTATTTTCTTCCATAAATAAGATGCTTCAAATGCTAATCAGCTTTGTGTGCTTTAAGCTTTGCAGAGCACTAGTTTGTTTTTATGATCCCAATTACTTCTCCATTTTAGCTCTTAGCCTTTTTAGGTCCTCCTCCAATTGTGTTAGGTCAATATCTACCACTACGAGAGTGAGACTTATGAGAAACAAAACTAAAAGAGGGGATAACATCAATTTAAATAAGAACTTTGTTTTAGACAAAAAACAACAAAAATTTCCGAAAGTCACTTGGTTGATGCACAAGTTCTCTCTCTCCAAGGTGCAAAAACAGAACATAGACTTGGTCCTTCGTGTGATACAAAAGAGAGGAGCAGAAATAAGAAATGAGATCAAAAGAGGCTTTAAAGATCAATTCTTCATACATATATACATACATACATATGGTAGTCCACCTTCTTTAGATTTATTTGAGTCCAACTTAAACAAAGAATCTAACTTCAATAATAAAACGCTGCCTTCTAGGACATCTTCTTCTTCATTGTAAATATTGTATTTTTGAAGCCTTGTATACGAAACTCTAAATTACTAAATTAATCCACATAAGATATTTCGTAAGGTTTGTTTGTATCAATAATAAAAAAGCTTCATCCTCTGACCAAGCCGGCTTTTAAAAAGCTCTGAGATGTTTGTCCACGCGAGAAATTTCGAAATTTCTAGGAAACGTCAAAAGTGAAGGGAAGAAATTTCTTTCCTCACCAACCTTGCCACAATAATGAGCATTACGAGGAGACTTCTCCAAGTAAATAAATCAACCATCCGAAAAATAAAAGTACAACTTTTTAAATTAAATGATATATCATTATCAAAGCTTCCAAGTAACCTTTTTAACTTATAACTCTTCTTTCTTAATAAACTAATCAACTCAATTTAAGTTAATAAAACAACTTTTAGGCTTGAACCCAGATTCTCTTCGTTTCTAACAAAATTTCTCCAAAACAAAAAGCCTGAAGTTTCACACCAACGTGTGTGGAATCGATGGCAGAAGCTGTAAAGTTCGACACTTCTAACAAATTACGCAGCCAAGGAAACGCGATGAAAATTTAGCACATTTGTTGCGAGAACCGATTTACTTCCGAATCCAGAATGTGTTTGCGGAACTTTCTAAGAACTAGATAATATGCTCTTGAAGTCGTTTGGTATCCCAAGCCCTTCGTCAGTCGTCGAGCAACTTAAGATTTTTTTGAGATGAAGTCAGTCAACAAACAATGTATTGATCCTCCACCCGGTTACGCGGTTGCTTTAAAGCAAGAGGGAGGAAGCTTCAAGTCAGTCAACAAACAAATTTAGCACATGTAGACAAGTGGAATTGATGGTAGATTTAGGGATAAAGATGAAGTTTTAAAATCTTTTACCTTTGTCATCTTTTTAAGATAAATGGATGGAACTTCCAAATTTGATTATTTTCCAAGGGGGCATTCGATCACATGGGTGAGTAATATTCTGTTTGACAGGATTGCATATCTTCAAGTTTGGAGGGGGCAAAGATGGAGTTTCAAAATCTTTTACTCTTGTTATTTTCTTTTACTCTCTTTCTTTTTTAGAGAGAATTAATTGAACCTTTTCAAATAGCTTTTTTGTCTATATATATATATATATATATATATATATATTAAAGTTTAGAGATGCTATAATTTTAGGATGATATTTGAGAACCTGTCAAGCAGGCACATGGATACCATGGGCACCATTTTCCCCTTCCATGATTCCTATAACTTGCCTCCTTGATCTCAAATGTTCAGCAAATTCTACACTGAAGTACTATGATAGCGAAGGGATGGAGGAAAGTAACTTCATCGCATGGACGAGCAATATTCAGTATGTATTCATGTTCCAAGGAAACAAAGATGAAGTTTTATAATTTTTTTACCTTTGTCATTTTCCTTTGCTATTTTTCTTTTTCATATAGAATCAAGGCCAACACATTGGGCTTATTTGCCTCCACCAAAATAAAAGTAAAATAAAAATGGAGAAATTTAATGTGATATTTTTAGATAGCCCTTCAAAATCATAGAGTTAATTTTAAATAAAAATATCCAAAGCTACATTTTTATATTAATTTTATTAAAATAACTTCCAATAGTTGTATTTATGTAAATAAAAATGAAAAATATAATTAATATGCAAAGATCAAAGATGTTTAATTTCTCAATTTAGAATCATACTGATATGCAAAGATGTTCATCATTGTTCAGCAGCTCAACCTCACGAGTATTGTTACCCTTGTATAGATGCAACAAATCATGTTTCCAACTTGTAAACATTAATTTGCTTCTGGGACCAAACCATTTAAGGTCCTCTGTTAGTTCTTTTAGTAGAGTGTTATACCACAAATCATAAAGGACTTTTCTTTTGCATAGTTTGTCTATAACACATTCTTAACCACGTAAGCATTACCCAATAAGTTTGCTGCTCTTTCAGAAAAAATCTTAGAAATAAAATTATTTTTGAACAGGGATCATATAGTCTCTTAAGAAATAAAATACAAGCAGAAGTTTAGAGAAATATTTACATTAAACGAAAATCAGATACAAGAAAGAAAGCTTATTTGAGGAACCATAATCGCAGGTCGAATGAATATCGGATTTGTCCTCTTTGTCCTCCTTGTTTTTTATTTTCTTTTTTGCTCCAATCGAAGACCAAGGACAAATTGAGGAAATTTCTCCTAAATGACTCCTGCTATGGTCAAGTGAGAAAATTTAAAAACCTAACACAAAAACTAATTCAAGGTTGAAAGGATACTTTTCTATTCAAGTTTCACTACAAGAGACCATGCTTTTATTGTGAGACTTTAGTTATGTAGACATGCCTCCATATGCCAAACAATATTGTAATAAATATGAACTCTAATACCATATTAAAACCAAATGTCTAACTTAAAAGTTAGTTCAAAAGTTCTAATATGGAATTTTCACCTTGTATACTTAAGCCACATTATGCGAACTCCGCTTTACTTCGTAAGCTTCCTTCGTTTTGACTAACATTTCTCTGCAGATTTTATCGATAGGCAAGGCTGTGTAACTGTTGAAAAAATGTTGATTAGAACTAAATTCTAAACAAAAAAAAAAAAAAATTCTAATTTGATTGGATATAAAGAAAGTTAATAAAATTTGTAACGCTAATCTATGGATTTACAGAAATGATACCTTTCGTCTCGTATAACCCATGCGGAGATATTACTCAATTCTTTCAGAGCTTTTGTACTCGATTCCACTGGGTCTTTGTCAAGCTGGGGAACCACAGACGGCACACTAGCGGGATCTGTGTGGTAGAAGACCGGAAAAACATCAAGGCGTCCCTTCCGCCGGTGTTCCATGATCTTGGTCAGCTCAAACATGCACGCTTTAGATTTGGTGAAGTTTGGTGAGACGATAACGATTGCGTTACGGGATTTTTTGATTGCAGCCTCAAGAGCTGGATTAATTTTCTCTCCTCGCTGCATTCCCTCATTGTCTCTAAAGACCTTAATCCCCCGCACTCTCATACCCTCAAAGACAGCGTCAGTAAACTCAAAGCGAGTGTCGCGGCCGCAAAAACACAGAAATACATCGTATTTCCACAGATGCGTCGAAGAAGAAGAAGAAGAAGAAGGAGAAGTTGAAGGCGCTGGCCAACGAGAAGTTGAAGGCGCTGGCCAACGAGAAGTTGAAGGCGCTGGCCAACGAGAAGTTGAAGGCGCTGGCCCACGAGAAGTTAAAGAATAACGAGAAGAATAAGTTGAAGGCGCTGACTGACCAGAAGTTGAAGGCGCTGGCCGACGAGAAGTCGAAGGCGCTGACCCACGAGAAGTTAAAGAATAACGAGAAGAATAAGTTGAAGGCGCTGACTGACCAGAAGCTAAAGAAGAACGAGAAGAATAAGTTGAAGGCGCCGACCGACCAGAAGTTAAAGAAGAACGAGAAGAATAAGTTGAAGGCGCTGACTGACGAGAAGTTAAAGAAGAACAAGAAGAATAAGTTGAAGACGCTAGTCGACGAGAACTTGAAGAAGAAGAGGAAGAAGTTGAAGGCGCTGATCGACGAGGAGCTAAAGAAGAAGAAGAAGAAGAAGAAGAAGAAGTTGAAGGCGCTGACCGATGAGAAGTTAAAGAAGAAGAAGAAGAAGTTGAAGGTGCAGGCTTAGTGCCCGCAGAAGACGTTTTAGTACGGATTTTATTCATAGGGACAGAGCTTTTTTCCCTTAAACAGCGATTTGAATAATTGCTGTTTGCAAGTGAAGTTGTAGAACTGCAGCTAGAGTTCAGCAAAAACTAAGAAATCCAGAACGAAGATGAACCCAGAAAATCCTTGCGAAGAAATGAAGAAGTTTGTGTTTCCTCGATATAAGATACAAAACCTATTTATAAACCTAGGTCCTGTCTGACGTGTGATCAAAAGATAGACTTGTTGGTCGCGGACAGCGGCCGCCACTTGAAAGGCACCCCTCGGTTTCGGCCAGTGGTACATTGAGTACGTAAATATCGGAACCGCCAGCTTCCAGGATAAGACTTAACGACGCGGAATCAGACGTCATTAGAATCAAGGGTTTTTCGCCCTCCATCTTCTGCTTAAATTACTTAAAGAAACCACATTCTATTAATTAAAAGAAAAAGAAGCAAAAATCGTTAAAAAAAAAAACCAAAACGCGGATGTTTTGGCGACAGACTGGATGTCTTAACAGCCTGTTCCCAGCTACCCGTTGAAATGGGTAACGTGTCATCTAAGCAACCTTTGAAATTGTTGGCAATTTGAGAGAAAGAATATCACTTCCCCGAAAATTTCAACATTCATAGATGTTGCCGCCACCTGTTGGACTCGACGGCTAACAATTAGTTATAACCGTGTGTTTACAACGTTTCTTTGATGGTTTGATCAATTGGTAGGTGATGCGACAGCTTGGTGAAGTCAACGAGTTGAAGCGGCAAGCAGCTTCATGAGCTACAAGGCATGTTACTGTTTTATTGTACTAGTTGCCTATCTCTCGATTGTTACCGCTTAACTAAAAGAATCGAAAATGCAACAGATAAGCAGGAGTAGCAGTTCCTTGGCTCCGACAATTACACGACGGATTGTATTCATCGGAGACACAAGCTTCTTCCCTCAAACAACGACTTGAACTATTTGCTGTTTGCAATTGAAATTGTAAAACTACAACCGAAGTTATTACTTTGAAATTATTAGCAATTTGAGACAAAGAATATTACTTCCCGGAGAATTTCAACATTCACAGATGTTGCCTCCACCTGTTGGACTCGACGGCTAACAATTAGTTATATCCGTGTGTTTACACGGTTTCTTTGATGGCTTCATCAATTGGTAGGTGATGCAGCAGCTTGGTGAAGTCAACGAGTTTAAGCGGCAAGAAGCTGCAAGACCTATGAGGCATGTTACTGTTTAATTGTACTAGATGTCTGTCTCTCGATTGTTACCGCTTAAAAGTAGGTCCACTTCATGCGTTACTAAAGGAAGAAAGTAGCTAAAAGATTTGGAGAGACTGCAAGAAAGACATTTCAAGAATCTGAGAGAGAACTAAAAATAGAGAATTCTGCATAAGCTGAAAACAGAACAGGTGCAGTAACTATTAGTAGGAGGTTGGTAGTTGGAAATGAATTGTTGATAATGTTATAAAATTAAAGTTAGGGGTCTAATAATTCTATAAATCTTATAATATCATCTAGTGTTTGTTGTATAGGTATATATAGCAGGGATCTCCTTATTTTTCTTAGCAAGTAGTGTCAAAGCCCGTCATCTCTAAAAATGACAAATCACATAAAAAATTCAATGGAAATATTTTTATCAATCTATATTGTTAAGATAAATGATAATTTATAGGTAATTATTGCTCTTATAGAACTCAAATGATTGATCATAGCATTTTATTTTTTAGATATAAAGTTTGGTGAATGCGCGTTTAGAAATGGAAAGTGTCAAACCTAACTATACTACTGCAAATTCCTTAATAGTTCTCGCTGTTTTTGTCAACTACTTGACAGTTGACAAAATCATTGCTTATTGAAGAAGAAAAAGTTGAAGGGGTTGGGTGTGTTAAAGCCATTAATTTGAACAAGCAATGATGGTTGACCTCAATGAAATGTGAAGGAAACCATGAGGAAGCTTGTAGGAAGTTTGAAGGAAGTTTCAAAAAGAAGAATGAAGAACCCAATACAATCAAAGGAAACTAGGAGAAAGCTAGTAGGAAGTTTTAAGGAAGAAGAATGAAGAACCCAATACAATCAACACGAAGGAAGTTTGTAGGAAATTAAGTTGCATGGACATGACAGCCCAGTTATAGAAAAGAACTTGTCAACATTGTTATAAATATGTAAGAGAAGCTCTTGTATGCTTAAGTTGTGAAAAGCAAGAAAAAATTAAGTTACCTTATCTTAGCATGATGTTTTGCTAGTGCTATAGCAGGGCCTTGCAAATATGGTGCTTAAATCTCGGTTTTGTGTAAGTAGCTTTCTAGTTTGATACTCTTGTTACATTTCTTTCAATAGTTTCTCTTTCACTCTTATCCGTTTGTTGGAACTTTACCATTTCTCTATTTGGTAACCTGCAGCCATTACTTTAGTTTTATATCCATTTATTTTTACAAACCCTCATGCTTCACCAAATCAATTCTTGAAAATTAGAAACAGAAGGTTGCATGACGCCACATTCAATAAACCCACCAAACGCTGATCTTCTATTGGGTGAGTGCCCGCAGAAGCCGTTTTCCCCAAAGAAGAAATTGAAGAGACCGGGTGAAAATGCAACCGATAAGCAGAAGCAGCAGCTCCTTGGCTCCGATAATACACGAGGGATTGTATTCATCGGAGATACAAGCTTCTTCCCTCAACAACGGCTTGAATTGTTTCTGTTTGCAATTGAAATAGTAAAACTACAATCAAAGTTATAAAGATTGCCAACACCAGAGGAATTAGGTGTTATCCGGGTGAAAGAATCAAGCTATTGACTTGCGTAGCTTAAAATAGTCTTCCTGTCATGGCTTACCATTCTTTGCCGTGCTGCGGTGTTGGTGTAAAAGTAGTCTTCCCGTCATGGCTTTATCACTTTGTGCTGTGCTCTGAAAATGGGAGTCCATTTAAATTATCTTCTTCCCATGATGTTCGAATATGATAGCCCACCTTTTTTATTCGGTTTTTTCGAGTCCAACTTAAACAAAGAATCTAACTTCAATAATAAAAAGCTGTCTTCTAGGACTTCTTCTCCTTCTTCATTGTATATATTTTTATTTTTGAAGCCTTGTATACGAAACTCTAAATCACTAAATTACTCCACGTAAGATATTTCGTAAGATTTGTTTGTATCAATAATAAAAAAGCTTCATCCTCTGACCAAGCCCGGCATTTAAAAAGTTCTGAGATGTTTGTCGACGCGAGAAATTTCGAAATTTCTAGGAAACGTCAAAAGTGCAGGGAAGAAATTTCTTTCCTCACCAACCTTGCTTTCTCCTAACTATAATGAGCATCACGAAGAGACTTCTCCAAGTAAAAAAATCAACCATCCAAAAAATAAAAGTGCAACTTTTTAATTTAAATGATATTTCATTATCAAAGCTTCCAAGTTGCCTTTTAGCTTATAACTCTTCTTTATTAATAAACTAATCAACTCAATTTAAGTTAATAAAACAACTTTTAGGCCAAAACCCAGATTCTCTTCGTTTCTAACAAAATTTCTCCAAAAAAAAAAGCCTGAAGTTTCTCACCACCGTGTGTGGAAGCGATTGCAGAAGATGTAAAGTTCGAAATTTTAGCACATTTGTTGCGAGAACCGATTCACTTCCAAATCCCGAATAGTGTTTGCCGAACTTTCTAAGAACTAGATAATATGCTCTTGAAGTCGCTTGGTACCCCGAGCCCTTCGTCAGTCGTCGAGCAACTTAAGATTTTTTTGAGATGAAGTCAGTCAACAAACAATGTATTGATCCTCCACCCGGTTAAGCGGTTGAGGGAGGAAGCTTCAAGTCAGTCAACAAACAAATTTAGCACATGTAGACAAGTGGAATTGATGGTAGATTTAGGGATAAAGATGAAGTTTTAAAATCTTTTACCTTTGTCATCTTTTAAAGATAAATGGATGGAACTTCCAAATTTGATTCCAAGGGGGCATTCGATCACATGGGTGAGTAATATTCAATTTGACAGGATTGCATATCTTCAAGTTTGGAGGCAAAGATGGAGTTTCAAAATTTTTTACTCTTGTTATTTTCTTTTACTCTTTTTCTTTTTAAGAGAGAATTAATTGAACCTTTTCAAATAGCTTTTTTGTCTATATATATATATATATATATATGTTATTATTATTATTAAAAAAAGTTTAGATATGCTATAATTTTAGGATGATATTTGAGAACTAGTCAAGCAGGCACATGGGTATCATGGGCACCATTTTGCCCTTCCATTGATTCCTGTAACTGGTCTCCTTGATCTCAAATAGCCAGCAAATTCTGCACTGAAGTACTATGATAGCGAAGGGATGGAGGAAAGTAACTTGATGGCATGGACGAGCAATATTCAGTATGCATTCATGTTCCAAGGAAATAAAGATGAAGTTTTATAATTTTTTTACCTTTGTCATTTTCCTTTGCTATTTTTCTTTTTCATATAGAATCAAGGCCAACACATTGGGCTTATTTGCCTCCACCAAAATAAAAGTAAAATAATAAACGGTAAAATTTAATGTGATGGTTTTAGATACCTTCAAAATCATAGAGTTAATTGCAAATTAAAGTACTTTAAACTACGTTTTTTATATTAATTTTATTAAAATAACTTCCTATAGTCGTAATTATGTAAAGAAAAAAATTAAAAATATGATTAATATGCAAAGATCTAAGATTTTCAATATATCAATTAAGAATCATATTTATATGCAAAGATGTTCATCATTGTTCAGCCGCTCAACCTCACGAATATTGTTGCCCTTGTATAGATGCAAGAAATCACGTTTCCAACTTGTAAACATTAGTCTGCTTTCGGGACCAAAGCATTTAAGGTCCTCTGCTAGTTCTTATACCCGAGTGTTATACCACAAGTCATCAAGAACTTTTTTTTTGCATAGTTTGTCCGTAACACATTCTTAACCACGTAAGCATTACCCAATAAGTTCGCTGCACCTTCAGAGAAAATTTTAGAAATAAATTATTTTTTAACAGAGATCATATAATCTCTTATGAAATAAAATACAAGCAGAAGTTACACAAATAATTTACATTAAACGAAAATCAGATACAAGAAAGAAAGCTTATTTAAGGAACCATCATAAGGCAGACCGAATGAAAATGGATTTGTGCTCTTTGTCCTCTTTTTTTCCAGCTATGGTTAAGAGAGAAAATTTAAAGAATTAGCACAAAAACTAACTCAAAAGTTGAAAAGATATTCTTTTATTCAAACTTTACCACAAGAGACTATGCTTCTAATGTGAGACTTTAGTCCTACAGACACACCACCATATGTCTGGACAATATTGTATACAAGATTGCATGAGAAAGAACATATTCAATCTGAACTCTAATACCATATTAAATAATCCAAATGTTCAACTTAAGTACTAGAATAATTTTTGTATTTAAGTTTCACCAAAAGAGATCGTGATTCTGATATGGAATTTTCGCCTTGTACACTGAAGCCACATCACGCGAACTTCGTCCTATTTGGTAAGTTTCCTTCGTCTTAAGTAATATTTCTCTACAGATTTTATCAATAAGCAGCGCCGTGTAACTATTAAAAAAAATAATGTTGATTATAACTAAATTTCAAACAAAACAAACGTTTATCTAATTTGATTTGATATAAAGAGAGTTGATAAAATTTGTAACGCTAATCTATCGATTTAGTGTGATTAACTACATGGATGGTTCCTCACAGAAAAAGAGAATTACAGAAATGATACCTTTCGTTTCGTATAACCCATGCGGAGATATTACTCAATTCCTTAAGAGCTTTTCTACTCGATTCCACCGGGTCTTTGTCAAGCTGGGGATTCACCGACGGCACATCAGCGGGATCTGTGTGGTAGAAGACCGGAAAAACATCAAGGCGTCCCTTCCGCTAGCATTCCATGATCTTGATCAGCTCAAACCTGCACGCTTTAGATTTAGTGAAGTTTGGCGAGACGATAACGATTGCGTTAAGAGCAGGATTAATTTTTTCTCCTCGCCGCAGTCCCTCGTTCTCTAAAGACGATAATCCCCCGCACTCTCAAACCGTGAAACAGAGCGTCTGTATATATATACCCCTTCTGTTTTCATTATATTAACCGTTAGCATGTTTTAACCCAAGTTATCATAAGTAGTAAATTTTAAGATCCATATGGATTGTTTAAATCATATTTAAAATTTTTCTTTTGGTAACAAAAACATACTTTAGTCTTACATACTCTTTTTAACAAAAAAATTAACTTTTAATGATAAAACATCCCAAGAATGTTACTTTGGATCTTTATTTATTTATTTTGATTATCTAAAACTCTTATCAAACTTTGCTTAATAGCTTAAATTGGAAAGGAAGAATATATTTCAAAGCATATTTAAGATTGGTTAAAAATATAATTAAAGGGATTTAGATTAAGATATTTGTTTTGTAAGATTTCATACACTAACCCTCTTTATCATCTCAACTATAATTTTTGGGCTACTTGGAATTTTACTGTAACTTAGTTTGTCAAGCTTTAAATAATTTACAGAAAGTTTTGAATAATTTATGCATGTTTACTAGTAACAAAGGATATATCTTCTTCTTACATACCCTTTTTAGCATAAAGTTAACTTCTAATGATAAAACATCCAAGAACGGGATCTTTATTTACTTATTTTGATAATCTAAAACTTCAACTAAACTTTCTTTGGTAACTAAAATTGGCAAGTAACAAAATATTTCAGAAGCATACTCAAGTTTAGTGAAAAATATAGTTGAAGTGATTTGGATTCACCATATTGGTTTTGCATTATCTCATATACATCCTTTTTTATCATCTCAACTACAATTTTTGAGCTACTTGAGATTTTATTGTTACTTGGTTTGCCAAGTTTTGAATAATTTAAAGAAAATATGCTTGTTTATGAATGTGGAATTTCATCATTGTGATATTTTATTATTATTATTATTTAATAACATAAGGTATAGAATTCCAAATCTCATAACTCCATATTAACTCACTACTGAACTAACTAATTAAGCCACATTGTGATCCATGGTTTGTTGCTAATTTATTTTTACTGCAATACACAACCAAATGTAGAATTGGGGAACTTAAATTTCAATTCCAGCCAATACCCTCCATCAAATATTGAGAATTCTTCTGCAGAAAAAAGGCAATATCACTAAAATTCATTCCCCATGGAGACAACCCAGTTTAAAATAATAGGTTGTCAAGCATACTTCCACGACAATCTGTTGTGCAGACGTAAAACATTCTGACAAATAAAAATAGAGGAGCAGAAACAGAGAATCCTGAGAAGAGAAGCCGCTTTATGTAGTTAATTCTACTGTCGTGTCCACCAAGATAGACGCGTATCTTCAGGCCGCTCCACATTACGTCAAGCTTGAATAACAATCATCATATTCTGGCTCCCAATCATGAGAAAAACGTGTAATCTTTGGCTGAAAGGATGATCGTCCTTAGCCCGCAAATGACTGCAAGAAGCATCAACAGAACACCAAGCACAATGCCGAGGCCTCCTCGAACAGGGGCCCTGGTGTCACCGTCCTGGTTTTGTCATGGATCATCACCCTCTACACTCTGTGGCAAATGGTTGAGATGCACGAGATGGTGGCGGGCAAGCGGTTTGATCGGTACCATGGGCTTGGTCAGTATGCATTTGGTGAGAAACTGGGGCTTTGGATCGTGATACCCCAATAGCTAGTTGTTAAAGTTGGAACGGACATAGTATATATGGTCACGGGAGGAAAATCCCTGAAGAAATTCCATGATACAGTTTGCCTAGATTGCAAGAACATCAGGACCACCTACTTCATCATGATTTTCGCCTCGGCCCACTTTGTTCTATCTCATCTCCCCAACTTCAACTCTATTTCTACTGTCTCACTGGCGGCGGCAGTCATGTCATTAAGGTAAATGGCTGTGTTGACAATCTAGAATTCTTAGGATTCAAACAATCTGGAGTTAACAGGGAAACTGTTAATCCCTTTTGTGTGCTTACTGTTGTGTGCAGTTACTCAGTCATTGCTTCGGCAGCTTCTGTCGCCAAGGGGGTTCAACCGGATGCGGACTATGGCTACCCGGCTAAAACCACAGCTGGAGTTACCTTCAACTTCCTTAGCGCGCCGGGTAATAAAGCATTTGCGTATGCTGGTCACAGTGTAATCTTAGGGTTTAGCATTTGTACATGCCCCAGCAGAGGTAAATGTCTTGCATGGGGAAGGGGAGGAAGGGTGGCTCCTTACCGACATATACATTGCGAGTAACAAAGCGGAGCATGAAAGACAGAGCGAAGTTCAATTTCGTCACCAGCAAAGTTTCCATCATATCAAACACCGGCATCGCATAAACCTGTGGTTTGCAATGATTTAGTAAAAAGTAAAGAATGACCAATCAGTTGGGACAGAAGTTGGGCACCTGGTAGCTTCCGATAACATGGACAACAACAAACATGTTAGCCATGTCAATGAGCCAAGCGGGTTTCTCCAGGGAGATGAGAATGTTGTCCTCCACGCTGTTTCCAAACGCCCAATACCCGATGAAAGCTACAGGGAAATAGCAAATGGCCACAACGATATACGCAACTACCACTCCTTTCCACATGGCTCGCTTGGAAGGTTTCTCTGGAGAGGAAGGGATTGTTGCTTGGATCTCCAAGACCACACTGTGACCAGCATACGCAAATGCTATATTACCCAGCGCGCTAAGGAAGTTGAAGGTAACTCCAGCTGTGGTTTTAGCCGAGTAGCCATAGTCCACATCCGGTTGAACCCCCTTCGCTACAGATGCTGCCGAAGCAATCACTGAGTAACTGCACAACAGTAAGCACCCAAATGGGGTTAACAGTTTCGCTCTTAACTCCAGATTGTTTGAATCCTAAGAATTCTAGATTGTCAACACAGCCATTTACCTTAATGACATGACTGCCGCCGCCAGTGAGACAGCAGAAATAGAGTTGAAGTTGGGGAGATGAGATAGAACAAAGTGGGCCGAGGCGAAAATCATGATGAAGTAGGTGGTCCTGATGTTCTTGCAATCTGGGCAAACTGTATCATGGAATTTCTTCAGGGATTTCCCTCCCGTGGCCATGTATACTATTTCCGTTCCAACTTCAACAATTAGCTGTTGGGGTATCACGATCCAAAGCCCAGTTTCTCACCAAATGCATACTGACCAAGCTCATTGTACCGATCAAACCGCTTGCCCAGCACCATCTCGTGCATCTCAACCATTTGCCATAGAGTGTAGAGGGTGATGATCCATGACAAAACCAGGACGGTGACACCAGGGCCGCTGTTATTGCACCAAGAACAAAAGGAAAATCACTTGGCTACATGTTATGCTCTTGGAGATGGGAACGTGTGACTGGGCGGTTAAGGACCGGACCCTCTGAAAAGAGGTCGGCAAACCTCTTTTTCTTAGCACCCAGGATGGAAATCCCTAGGACAGTGCGCTTCGTTGAATGCAAGCAACTCCTTAACTTTTGATTAAAAATCCATATGCTTACAGCTCCTTCGAACTTTCCTTTATAAAGACCACCTAGCGTGATCCTGTAAGGGATACTTGACAGAGTCTTAATGGATATCAACACATTACACGCTAACTATTAATGAGAAACAAGACAACTACACGCTAGCTTTTAATGAGAACAAAACAACTAATCAAAATACTTGCACGCCATCTCCCACGCTTCTGCTTACAAAAAACCTGCACACTTCCGTCTGCTCTTTCAGCTAATGATGGCTGCTATCCTGACACTATACTGCTGCCATGACATCCTACTTCTCCCATGATTATCAAAAGAACACATGACCTCTTAGTGCCTTATCCGCCACGTCTGCTGTGACTATGGCCCGTAACACTACATCATACATCAACTACGACGGATCACCCAGGTTGATTCTAAACTGTTTTGTTTTCAACGATCGGTCCTTACGTGATATAACCTCCAGAAATTGTCAAAAGAGGAAGGGCAAAAAACAAGTTTTTCTTGCATCTTTTGTGTTCTAAATCATGTTCATCAGGCAAACACCGATTTCCTTCATAATTCAGAAACCAAACATCAGAAGAGTGTCCGAAAATGAAAGCAAATGTACCATCCAAGCTGTGACATGGCAGAAGGTAGACTTAGCACGCCCGCTCCAACCATGGCAGTGACATTGTGGAAAGCCGAGTACCACCATTTGGTGTTCCTAGAGGAGGTGATGGGAAGCCAATCGTTGATCTCCTTCTGCCGTGCTGTTTCTCTCTGGGACGGGTTTTGGGCCATCCTTTGCTTCTCAACAGACATCAACTCTGCCGTAGTTTGATAAACCCAACAATCTAGACCTTCCAGGCCACAGAAAGACTAAAGTACACGTGATGTTATAAATAGGAATAAAGAAGAACCAAGAAACTGTGACTAGAAAAAGTTGATTTGCTTAGAATGTATTCTGACAGTTGGTTTCGTCTCATATCTTTCCATTTGTAACCCAATTATGAATCTAGGAAAGCCGTCCATTAGGATCCTAAAAGTTATAGCTGTGTGGGAGTACAAGATGACCAGAAAGTCCCAGCATTTCGCAACTGAAGGATGTAGGAATCTCAGTGTCACGAGTCGTCTTGTCATAACATTCTAGAATACAATACCATATCAACAGTGGGTCTGGTATGGTAGAGATCATCAGGCGTAGTATCTCACGGATTCGTAGGAACACTACATGCCAGGCTCGAAGTCAATTTGCCATGTATTCAGGATTTCCCTAATTATCTTAATTGTATTGTCTCTTTTTTTCCTGTTTAATCAAAAGAATGAAGAAAAATTAGTTTAAAATTCAGATTGAATTAGTTTTCTGAATTTTTCAAATACCTCGTAAGTGTTGTAGATAAGATTCAATGGGGGATTAGCTGGATGCCACCATCTAAAAACAATTAATGTACCAAAATTCAGTTCACAGTTCACAATTCACAAATGGAAGGTTTTGCTTTGTCCCAGATCCTTTTTCTTAGCTGGAGTTTGGAAGATACGATGCAGTGCATTATATCACCATAAAAAGCAAGTTCTTGACTATTGGCATGGTAAGGATGAGATTGTATCGGGGCACATTATGAGGCGGCTTTGGGAGAAAGCGAGTCATACGCACAAAACGATTTGTAATAAAGATGGTTCATGCTCTGCAGCCTTATGGACCCAATTTTGGCCCCACCTTGTGGGTGGGAAAGCTGTGTTTCTTAGTTTAGGATTGTGGTTTGTCTTTTTAGCTGTCATATATTACGTCGTCTGCAGGTGCCAAAACGTTTACAATAATGCAGATTCTCTGCAACTAAAACTTTGCATCAAGAACGGTAGAAAAGGAGTGACCATCGGTTTGAACCCTCTTACAGGGTGAATTTGACACTGAACAAATGAAACTAATCACATCCAGCAACGTTTGGAAGCATGCCCTTTGTTTTGCAACAGATTTTTATATGACCTATTTCCACACACCCAGGTTTTGAACCATAACGTACAGAGCAGTTTTAATTTCGCTGGTTTCCAAACATTTATACATGTCAACTCTACCATAAATGAATTTCCTCTTTGGACACCCTATGGATTTGGACCAAAGATTTCCACCACTCTAGACAGCTGTAGTAGCTGTGGACGCGTCGGCATTTGGCTGTCAATATTTACTGCACAAAAAATGTGTTCTGGCAATTTAAGACTACTCTCATAAACTTCTCAGGAAATCTTATCCTTTTGAATATAATGATGCTTCAAGTTCACCTAACTCGGACGAGATTCCATATTGTATAGTGGGAAAGATTTAAATGTTGATACAGGAACGTTTAAATAATTAAAGCTTACGAGCAAATACGCAGAAGCCATTCATTAGACTTGAATGCTGGTTTACTGAAGATAACATTGAGATTTGCTAGGAAAGAGGAATTTTTTTAGACAAAAGTCGGGCTTAATATTTCTTATAGATTTCAAAAGGCTCAACATACTTGTGAATTTAGTACATCAACATATATATAGATTTCAACCCCGCACATAGTGCCCATTTGATCTTCCCTCCACGCTGCTCTTCTCGGTATGTTGACTACCTTCTGATTTTTGAGTGTTTGTCGGGGTGGCTGATGGTGCACTACCCATGTCTCAATCTTCACCCCGGGCTCTCATTCTTGGAGCGTGGCTTCGTGCTGCCCAAGCCTGAAGAGAACTTAGGCGTAAAAGAGCGCGCAAGAGTTTGACGTCGGTGCCAGCGCCGCGGCTTGCCTCGAGGACTCGAGGGCCTTGATGAGGTGCTCTAGTCTTTTACTTGTACAGTCGCGGATCCTTATAGGCTGTCACTAAAACCTTTAGCCATAGAAGGTAGTTTGAAAAATGTTGATGAGAAAAACACGTTTTCCCCACGCAAAATATGTAAAAAGACCAATTACACTGAAAAGTTTTGCTAGCAACCTCAACGGAAAAGATGTTCAAATTTTGGTTATATAGAGAAAAATTGTCGGTTAAAGGAAAAAGGTCATTAGGCCAATGTTGCAAAAGAAAATGAAATTAAAATACTTAGTACATTTTATATCTCCCTAGTTTGAGTCAAAACCTACTGTAAGCCAAATGATGGAGAATGAATATATGTTGATCTTTAAAAGTAAGTAGAGTTCCATTCATGAAGAAACCTCCCCTGTAAACAAGCTAGCCATGGTTGACATTGACAATTCTAGAAATTTCCTATCAACTTTACTTATAAGCTTCCTATGGTACTCATTGCTAGCTCATATTAGTCTTGGTTAAAGCATAGAAGATTTAGGCACATTTACTTTGGAGCCATGAAGAATTTACATGACTTGAGTCTTGTTGAAGGTTTACAAAAATGTAAAGTTATGCCAAGAAGTATGTGAGGGCTATTAAGCTAGAAAAAGTAACAAGCTACCATTTCTCTCAACAATAACTAAAAGATCAAAAAGACCTTTTTGAATTAGTTCACTTATATGTGTGTAGTCCTATAAGGATACAAACAAATGAAGGTAGAAAGGTTCTTTGTTACATTCATTGATGACATGTTAAGGATGTTTTAAGTTTTCTTCATGAGGGAAAAAAAAAATTCAAGTGTTTCAAATTTTTGAGAAGTTCGAGTTACTAGTAGAGAAAAAGTGTAGCAAGATGATTAAAGTTCTAAAATCAAAGCAATGCGGCGAATATGTTTTTAGTGAATTTAACCAATTATGTATCTAGGAGTTGCAAACCGATGTAGGTCATCCACTGCCCAATGATACATCGTTTTCCATTTTTTTATGACTTGTATGGTTATTTGTTGCCAACACCCTCTATAAAAAGATGTTTGGATTTAAGTCAATCAAGGTCATTTAGAGCTGATATCATTATAATCCATGGGGTATGGCTCTAATATACTAGGTTAGTACCCTATTAATCAATTCTTATATCTCCAACACTTCTTTTAGTCAAATTAGCTCATTTTTTAAACTTTAAAGAAATTTTAGTTTTAGTGAAGTGAATCACATTAATTAATTTGCTACTTATGATAGTGATTCATGTAATAAAGCTAAAAAATCCGACCTAAAAACTAACTCAAATGAAGGATCACGTTTGTAATCTAGGGATCTCATCTCTTTAACATAAACTTCATCCTTGGAAATTGTGTATCATTGTAACAAATTAGTAAGAAATTGGTATCCACTTCACCAAATGCACCAACCTTTCGTATGAATTCGAACCTCCTTAAGTGCAGGAATTAGTAAGAAATTAGTATGTTCATCAATAATTTATATGCAAGAAATCACGTTTCCAACTTGTAAACATTAATCTGCTTCCGGGACCAAACCATTTAAGGTCCTCTGCTAGTTCTTTTACCCGAGTGTTATACCACAAGTCATCAAGAACTTTCTTTTGCATAGTTTGTCCGTAACACATTCTTAACCACGTAAGCATTACCCAATAAGTTCGCTGCTCCTTCAAAGAAAATTTTAGAAATAAATTATTTTTTAACAGAGATCATATAATCTCTTAAGAAATAAAATACAAGCAGAAGTTACACAAATAATTTACATTAAACGAAAATCAGATACAAGAAAGAAAGCTTATTTAAGGAACCATCATAAGGCAGGCCGAATGAAAATGGATTTGTGCTCTTTGTCCTCTTTTTTTCCAATTGAAGACGAAGTGACAAATCGAGGAATTTTCTCGTAAATGACTCCTGCTATGGTTGAGAGAGAAAATTTAAAGAATTAGCACAAAATCTAACTCAAAAAAAGATACTAGACACGCCACCATACGTGGAACGGTATTGTATACAAGATTGCATGAAAAGAAATAAATTCAACATGAACTTTAATACCATATTAAAAAATTCAAATGTTCAACTTAAGTATTACCTAAAAAGTTAGAATAATATTTCTTTTATTTAAGTTTCACCAAAAGAGATTGTGATTCTGATATGGAATTTTCGCCTCGTACACTGAAGCCACATCACGCGAACTTCTTCCTATTTGGTAAGCTTCCTTCCTCTTAAATAATATTTCTCTACAGATTTTATCAATAAGCAGCGCCGTGTAACTGTTAAAATAATAATAATGTTGATTAGAACTAAATTCCAAACAAAACAAACGTTTATCTAATTTGATTTGATATAAAGAGAGTTAATAAAATTTGTAACGCTAATCTATGATTTAGTGTAATTAACTACATGGACGGTTCCTCACAGAAAAAGAGAATTACAGAAATGATACCTTTCGTTTCGTATAACCCATGTAGAGATATTACTCAATTCCTTAAGAGCTTTTCTACTCGATTCCACTGGGTCTTGGTCAAGCTGGGGATCCATCGACGGCACATCTGCGGGATCTGTGTGGTAGAAGACCGGAAAAACATCAAGGCGTCCCTTCCGCCGGCATTCCATGATCTTGGTCAGCTCGAAGCTGCACGCTTTAGATTTAGTGAAGTTTGGTGAGACTATAACGATTGCGTTACGGGATTCTTTGATCGCAGCCTCAAGAGCAGGATTAATTTTTTCTCCTCGCTGCAGTCCCTCATTGTCTCTAAAGACGATAATCCCCCGCACTCTCAAACCGTGAAACAGAGCGTCTGTAAATTCGTAGCGGGTGTCCCGCCCGCAAAAACACAGAAAAACATCGTATTTCCACTTCTGAGTTGAAGAAGAAGAAGAATGAGTTGAAGGCGCTGGCTGATGATGAGCTAGAGAAGATAGATAAGTTACAACAGAAGAATGAGTTGCAGGCGGTGGCCGATGATAAGTTGAAGAAGATGAAGAATAAGTTGAAGGCGTTGACCGATGACTAGCAAGAGAAGATAGATAAGTTGCAAAAGAAGAATACGTTGAAGGCGCTGGACGATGGTAATTTAGAGAAGAAGAAGAAGAAGAATAAGTTGAAGGCGTTGGCTGATGATCGGCCAGAGAAGATAGATAAGTTGCAGATGAAGAATAACTTGAAGGCGCTAGCCAATGATAAGTTAGAGAAGAAATAGAAGAAAAATAAGTTGAAGGCGCAGACCAATGAGAAGTTAAGGAAGAGGAAGAAGAAGAATAAGTTGAAGGCGCTGGCTGATGAGAAGTTGAAGAAGAAGAAGAAGAAGAAGAAGATGTTGAAGGCGCGGGCTTAGTACCCGCAGAAGCCGTTTTAGGACTGATTTTATTCATAGGGACAAAGCTTCTTCCCTTAAACAGCAACTTGAATTATTGCTGTTTACAATTGAAGTTGTAAAACTGCAGCTAAAGTTCAGCAAAAACCAAGAAATCCAGAACGAAGATGAACCCAGAAAACAAAGAGAGATAAGAAAATGAACCCAGAAAATCTTTGCGAAGAACTGGAGAAGTTTGTGTTTCCTCGATATAAGAAACAAAACCTATATATAAACCTAGGTCTCTTCTGGCGTGTGATCGAAAAATGGACTCGTCGGTCGCGGACAGCGGCCGCCACCCGAAACGCATTCCCCCGGTTTCAGCCAGTGGTACTTTTATCGGAACCACCAGCTTCCAGAGTAAGACCTAAGACGCGAAATCAGACGTCATTAGAATCGAGGGTTTTTCGCCCTCCATCTTCCGCCCAAATCACTTAAAGAAACCACATTATATTAATTAAAAGAAAAAGAAGCAAAAATGGTTAAAAAAGCAAAACGGGGATGTTTTGGCGATGGACTGGATGTCTTAACAGCCTGTTCCAGGTACCCGTTCCTTGTGCAGGGAAATGTGTAACGTGTCATCTAAGCAACCTTTTAAATCTCTGGCCATTTGGGACAGTACTTCCCGGAAAGTTTCAACATTCACAGATGTTGCCTCCACCTGTTGGACTCGACGGCTAACAATTAATTATATCCGTGTGTTTACAAGGTTTCTTAGATGGATTGATCAATTTGGTGGGTGATGAGGCAGCTTGGTGAAGTCAACGAGTTTAAGCGGCAAAGCAGCTTCATGAGCTATAAGGTACGTTACTGTTTAATTGTACTAGGTGTCTATCTAACAATTGTTACCGCTTAAAAGTAGGTCCACATTCAAGTTCCAAGGAGACAAAGATGAAGTATGAAAATTTTTTTACCTTTGTCATTTTTCCTTTTCATAGAGAATCAAAGCCAAGTCATTGGGCTTATTTGCCTTCACCAAAGTAAAAGTTAAATAATCAATGGCATAATTTAATGTGATATTTTTAGATAGCCTTCAAAATCATAGAGTTAATTGTAAATAAAATACCTAAAACTACAATTTTATATTAATTTGATAAAAAAAAATAACTTACTATAGTTGTAATTATGTAAAGCAAAAAATTAAAAAATAATTAATAGTCAGAGATCAAAGATGTTCAATATCTCAATTTAGAATCATATTTATGTAAAGATGTTCATCTCTTTAAAACAAAGTTGATCAACGAAGACCGACTATGGAGTGATAATTGTACCAAATGCATTTCTTCTTTTCCTGGACTTCCAAAAGCACCACCGGCATTGATGTATCATTCTATAGTCAATTGTGGAGTTTAAAAATAGGGCTATAAGTCAAATCGACAAAGCTATTAAAAGATTTTACATCCAAGACATTTTTCACGAAAAAGAAAAAATAAATTACACTAAAAGCAGTGGTTTTATTTTATTTGATTTGGATCTGTGAGTATCTACGTGTGTTTCTTGTTAATCGGAGAAAAAAGCCCTAAGTTTTGTTATTTCCTTTAACTCTTTGTGTAAAAAATAAGGGGCTTTCTGGGTTTGTAGATGTAAAGGCAAAGCCTTCGTAGCAACCCAAGGCTACACAATTTCTTGAAGTTGACCGAATTTAGTTTACACAAGCCTATGTTCATATAATGTTTTCGGGAGATTTGCCGCCCAATCTTGGAATTTCTGTTTGGTTACTGAGAAACATGTAGAAGAAACTACAAGGACAATTTCTTTCCTCATTTAAGTGAAAATCGGGTGGAGCTTATTTTGTCGGAAATTCTCTGTTCCTCTTTTTCCTTCCGATAGTCCATGATTATATGTACACAATTATGTCTTTCAATGTAAGTCATACAAGAATAGCATAATTCAGGATTCTCCAATTAAATAAAATTTCAAGATTATTAGCTCTTAAGGAAATAGAATAAAGCTTCACTACATTAAAGAAAATAACTGAAAAGAAATGATAGGAAATGCATTCATGTGAGTGAATATAAATTTTGATATATACAAATAGTTTTCTTTTTTGGGTGAAATGATAAATTATATTAATAAAATTAGAATAGAGAAACATAGGAGAATACCCTAGCATTATAGTATATATTGTATCTCTGAAAAAATAAAAATTGAAAACTTTCAAATTTTACTCAAAAAGATATTATATTTCTAAATAAAAAGTTCTCTATCGTATGACTTTTTTTATTTTTCAGTTATTTTTCCTAAGCATCTTTTATATATAATAAATAAAAATTAAAAAATATATTTTAAGAAGTTACAAAATGTGTCTTAAAGAAGTCTAATTGGACAAGATACAACCACATGAGAGAAGTTGTAGACAAGAACCAACGGCAAAAAATTAAAATAATTAATAAATAAATAAATAAAGAAGAGAGACAAACAATATGCAAAATGAATGTGTTACAAGCAACCAAAACACTTACTACATATGTATTCAAAACAACCACGAGGAAAATGAATATGGACCACACACGGGCACTGAAAAAGTTAAAATAAAAATATTTACATTCCATTGCAAAACCATCAATAGGGTTGCAATGATACAAGAAAGAGAAAGGAAGTTCCAGTAACATTTTAACGTTTGAGTAGAACTTACCTCGTCTTGTTGGTACATAAGATTGAGCAAGATCTTGCACATCGGCCTAATCAATCAAATGGATTTTTTTCTAGAAACAAATCTTCTTTTTCTTTGAGAAATGGATCATTTTCTTTTTCTTCTTCTTCTTCTTTTAGAAACGCATTTTCTTCTTATTCCTACTCTCTTCTTCTTCATCTTCTTGAGACATAAATATTTGTTCAATAGGGTCAGTGAAATTCAGATGCTGCTTAAGTGCAAGAGCAGGGGTTTGTGAATCCAAACCAGTAACACCATTAGGTAACTCCATATGAGCATCCCTACTTAAGAGACGCGCCCCACCCTTTACCAACACCACATTGTTGTTACTTGTTGTAACTGAAATCCGGAAAGTCCATCTTTCTACAAGTTCTAATTCTTGAGAGAAATTTGGAATTTGAGTACATATCCAGAGTCCATGTGACCCAACACAAGCCAATTTAGGCGCACAAATGACGAAGGAATATTCTAGACTCTCGTTATTGGGTTGTAATTGACAAATAAACTCAGGAAAAATATTGATACTGTCTTCAATTGCTCCAATATCTGAATTCTCGGCCCCAACCAACAATCCTTTATTATTGTCTCCTTCATCAAGTCCATAAACTTTATAAACAATAATTAGAGCACATACCCACGGTTTGGACGTACCATTGTTCAAATTCCAATCCATAGGAATTTGAATTTCTTTATTGTCACCAAAGCTTCTATGGATGAAAAAATTTGGGATGGGTTCTTGTGTGGGGCTTGATGCTTGCATAGGGCCACATGCTACTGCAAGTTCAATTGTGTAAAGCTGTAGACAAAAAGATACACCAAGAATGATCAAACATTAACTAGAGTTATAAAGCAAGGGTAATTTATACATGTAAATCAAATAGAAGAAAAAGAAACTCACATCGAAATCCTTATGTGCAGGACTTTCGGGATGTAGATATAAGATCTTGTAGGGTTTGCCCTTAAAACCAACATATGTAACTGTAGAAGAACAACCACTTCTCCATTACACGGTCACTTGACTATCAAACACATTCAATCATGGACAATTACTTAAATACAAGAAACGTAAACTCAATGGAAATTTTGAGAATGCCTCAAGAGAAGTACAATCATTCAAGTGAAGCTCATCAAGCATAGAAAGTTCACTAATAATATATAGTACTTTTGCAAATTTATTACCAAATATATCTAAAGATGTGAGTGCAGGTAACTTTTTAAGAACACTAAGTTTTTCTTCATTCAAAAGATAGCAATAACTTAAAGTTAACACTTTTAAAGAGCTTAAAGCTAAAAACCAATCAGGAAGTTGAAACTTGTTTTCTGAGGTAGGATGGGCAAATTCCAATTTTTTCAGTTTTTGTGAGGAAGCAATGACAAATAGTATTTCTTTCATTTTAGCTGTAAATGCGAAAAATGTCTCCAAAGCTGGAAATCTCGCAAACAAGAAAGGGTGCTCTTCAAAACAAGTGCCTGTAACATCAAGATGTTTCAAAACTGGCAAACTATATAGAATATCCGGAAACTTCCTCAGCTTTTTACAGCCATAAGATTTAAAAACTTCAAGAGATCTTGAGCTAATCTTTCGTGGAAACTCATCAAGGTTATTGCAATAATTTAGATTCAAAACTCTAAGCCTTTCAAGGTCAAAAGTGGAGGAAAGAAATTTCTTTCCTCATCAGACGTAGCCACAATAATATGTGTAACAAAAAAACAACACAAAACCATGGGAACCCAACTAACTACATGTGGAGCAAAAAGTTGTAGAGATTAGACTTTTTGTCGGGCAACTTCCATTTTGGAATGAGTAAAAGGAGAGCATACCAAACAAAAGTGAAACGTTCGGCAGAAAGTCTAGGCAGCGCTGTCGTGAGGAACATGGAGAACTGATTATCCAGTGGGAAGCAGCTGGCAGCGAATTGGTCCATTCCTAAGTGGGAGATCGTTCACTAACAGGCGCAGGTTTGCAGCTGGGAACTGAGTGTTGATAACGTTTTACAATTAGGTATAAAGTTAAAATTAGACGGGACGGCAAAACGGTAATTTTATTGGTTCTGATTAAAAGTTAGAGTTTAATGCTTCATGTATAAAAATTCTCTAATCATATAATATCATTAATATTTTTAATATCTGTGGAATAAATTTATATGGCATGATCTTCATTATTCTTCACAAAAAGTGGTGTTAGAGCCTATTGTCTCTAGCAATAATGACAAATCACTCCAAACATTCAATGAAGATACTTTTATCAATTTATATTCTCAAGATAAATGTTTGTCTATAAGGTCTAATAGAACTCACATTATGGACCATTACATTCATATATATAGGTAATGGAGGTAAGGGTATTTGAATAAAGAACCTAAAGTCAAAAGTCAATAACTTTATCACTCCTTACCTCCCATTTATTTTGCCGGTTCAACCATGATATATTAGATAAGGAGAAAGGACCCTGATCGGTAAGGTTGGTTCCCTTTTACCTTTTTGATGGTGCTACAAAGACTTTAAGTTCATTGCTTTCCGTTCCTTCCTTCTTTTTTTTTTCTTTTTGAAAAGAAAAGTTAGGTAAATGGGTGTTTAGGAATGAAGTGTCTGAACCTAACTATTTAGGTGAAAAATTCTTAACAACTCTACCCTAACTGTTAGACCGTTGACAAGATCATTGTTTATTTGCTAAAGGTAGTGCCTTTTTATCTTATGCAGCAATATTTTATTAGAAAACAAAGGGTTGCATGAGCAGACCATAGAGATTTGCACAAAAATATTGGTATGCTCCAGACTATTTTGTTCTCTTCGTTTACTCCAAATGGGTGTATGGAAAGGCAAACTCAAATGAGTTTGGGCCAAATTCTAAGGCCTGAAAAGCACTGATTGAATCATATTATGCAGACAATATGCATCGCTAAGGCGATTCCTTCACTAAACCCAAGCATAGTACTGCCAAGTAAACCCTCTGATCGCCTGACATCTTTGTTTCACTTTAACCCACCATGGATTCTACTCTCAATATGCGTAGTGTTAGATCCGTGTGTTCAAGCCTTTTTTCATGTATATATGAGAACTTTGAACAAATGTGTTACAATTTGTGGCTCTGATTAACAAACATTAGGTTATCTTTTTCCTTTTAAATCCGTCTTATAACACCCATCTTGCAATCATTAAGAAATAAAGTTGGAGTGTTCTATAAGTGATAATACTGGCTAAACCCTGCACCTGAATCATGGGCGAGGGTAGTTACACATCCTTAAAAGCTACTTCAACATGAAACTGAGCTTGAGCTTCTCTGTTCTCATAATCTCTTCAAATTGCATATACTAATCCACTTCTTTATCAATGAAGATTGCAGTAAAAGCTCAATCTAAAACAAATTGGGCGTCGATATATCAGACTGTCGTACAAATTGGGTTTCAAGAATTGGTGTGGGAAGCTACCAGAAACAGCCCAAGAAGTTGATGAGAAAGTGGAACAAGTAGTTTTCTCGATCAAGGAATTCAGTCCGAACCAGCCGCTCCAAGTTCTCATTTCGCGGCAGCAGATGGCTGTAGAAAAGCAAGGTACTGAGAGAGGCCACCGGGTGATCCACCAGCGTTGTAATCAGCCTCGCCAGTGACCGCAACATCAATGGGAAAACAGTCTGCAAGAGAGCAAGAGTATAAAACATTCTGTCATAACTGTTAAACATGCAAGACGTAAATAGACTGCAGAATTTGCAGTGACAGTCAGCAGAGATCAAAGAAACATCCTAGCATTGTTGTATCTATCAGTATAGAAGTTTGATACATTTAAACTTCATTACAAGATCATCCCTTCACATGTGACTGCTTGAGAGAAAGCATACCATGAGTAATGAATAAGAATGAGGAGCTGGGAAACAAAGATTCACGCCTGGATATGGACTTTTTCTCGATTGAAAAAGAGGAGAGAATACAGAACAGGCGGCTCGCACTACAGATTCATTGTGTTATGAACCGCCGATCTTAAGCTGTGCCTCAGACCGAACCTTCAAACAACGAAGAAGGGAGAACTGAAGAAACCATGGGAGGAAGACTGAAGACGTTGAATGACTGTTAAATAGCAGTTGCGCCTCGTTAGTGCCATCATTGGGCCTATCGACAGACTGCAGAATAGAGTTGAATAAGCTTCCTCTTTCCTCAGACTAAATGTTCATTCTGTGTGCTCTCACCGATCCACGTGAAAGTGCATTGACATTTGACAACATTCGATGTGCGTCTTAGGAATTACCAAAGAGGAACGCTATTCCTGCGGCTAGTTCCCAAGACTCACAGCCCGTCGTTTTCAGAAACCGTGTCCTAGGAAACTGTCATCAACGTACGACTAGACCGTGCTCGCCAAGCAATTGAACTCTGTCTAGTCTCTACTTCAACGTTATATATTAATATTCTTTACTGGGTTCTCGTTCCTGCTCTGCAAGCCAACCGAATTTAATATCCCAATAAATAAAGACTCTTTCTTCAGTTCCAAGCACTAGCTCTTCTTCATTCACTGCCTTTATACTGTTCTGCTGAACAAAACAGTAGCGGCTTCTCTAAGTCAAGAATTTCGAGTGACCAACAGAAGGAAAGCACGATGGCTTGTTTCTCAGCCTTTTTCAGGTTTTTCAAGTGCTTCTCAACACCCAGAGTCTCCAGCAGGAAGGAATGTGTTCCGGAGAAATCTAAAGGTGAATCAAGACCAGCAGCAGCTCCGATTGTCTTATCCTACTTCCCAGTTAATTCATACGCCTCCCGGTTGTAGTAGGCTGAATTAATAAGATTCATGACTGCAAGCTCTTGAACTGGAAGGAGACATGCTAGCATAATAGGTGGCCGGGGATGAGTGGTAGATCGAGTTTTTCAACCGTCGACAAGCCTGAATGCTGACAGTCGCTGGCTTCATTCTTAACGAAAGTAGTTAAACTTAATGTAGTCGTATGCCGATTTTGACTTGGTATGATCGTGGAATCTGTCAAAATTTGAAATGTGGTCGCCCAATTCTTGAACTTTAACAAGAAAAAGCTGGGCTACCTGGGCTTTTCTTAAAGTTCAAGAATTGGGCGACCACGAAAAGCCGGGTTACCTGGGCTTTTCTTAATTTTCGTAAACCTTAATCCGTCCCAATTCATGCAAATCATGTTGTCCCTTTCTTCTAAGAAATCGAACGTCCATGCACGGACACTTGTTAAGCGTCCCCTTCCATATACAACACCTCACTCCTTACCGTGTCAGAGGAAGAGAGAGAGTAAAGGGCGAAGATGAAGAAGATCAAAGTTTGCTAAAGGCTGCATGCATCTTCCTCTTGATTACTCATGTCTCTTGTGCTTCTGGACGTTAAAGTTACTTCCTTTTGCTGGTTTACCTATCTTCATATTCTATATCAGAACTATGCATGACTGGTTCGTTAACATGGAAGTACGCAATAGGGACTCGCCAAAGCCTTCTCTAAGATCGCACGCCAAAGATCAGGGAAAGAGATGGCTTCAATGAACTCACCTCTGTACTTATTTTTTGCGTGCTATCGTTTCTGAGTTTTACTAGTCAAGCAAAACAATCGATCGTGGCTGCAGTAGCTGCTAACTTTAGAAAAAGAACATCATCAATGGCCACTACGGGGTCAACAGGATAACACCGAAAGTTAATGGGCGGACCAAGTTTTCTTCCCATGGCATTGAGTGATTGAAAGTGGAAAGTAACTTGATGGCTCTCACATGCCAAGCCTACATCACGCAGAGAGATCAGATCTTGTGTTTATCGTGTCTGTCCAAGTGTGACATGATATAAAAGTTTCAAAGGTTTTTCCATTTTTTTTTTTTTTACTTTATTACTTACATGTCCACTCACACATTTTTAGAGTGTTAAATTTTGGACCTTTTAGACAATGACTAGTCACCATTAAACTAGGCATTTATATGTAATAAGTATTTATCACATTCTATTATTCATAAATTGGAATATTATGAGGTGTATTTCTCTACATTCAAAGCAAGGTAGCATGTTGGTAATAACATTAATAAGTACCTTAGGAAGTCAATATATTAATCTAGAGTTACATTTATATGCAAAGATGTTCATCTCTTAAAAAAAAAAAAAAAAAAGCCTAACAAAAGCTGATAGAGTAGGCTTACAATGGCCTGATAATTGTACCAAAAGCATCACCAGCATTAATTTATCATTCTACATTTAATTGTAGTGTTTAACAAAGGAATATGAATCAAATCGACTAAGATATTGAAAGATTGTGCATCCAAGACCTTTTTCCATGAGAAATAAAAAAATAAATTACACTAAAAGTGGCCGGGGAGCTTTTATTCCAATATGTGTATTTACTGACATGCCCTTGCAACGGATATAGAAAGAATGTTCGAGAGGAGGATGTAATGGTAAAAGCGGCCGATCATAATATTATATGAGCCTGAGGTCTTGGTCATTCGTCAGAAGGGTTAGCGTCTTTCTCTCCTTGGACCTGTGGGACACTGGTTCAGCTCTCCAATCCAAACCAAACCCTAGCCCTAGATCTCAGCCATGTCGTCCAAGCAAGGTACGCTCTTATGGTGCGAGAACTCTGGTTTTGTTTTGCTTGATTTGGATCTGTGAGGATCTGTGTGTGTTTCTTGTTGATTTGGAGAAAAAAGCCCTAGGTTTTGTTATTTGCTTTGATTCTTTGGGTAAAACTTGAGAGGGTTTTGGATTTGTAGGTGGAAAGGCGAAGCCTTTGAAGGCACCCAAGGCTGATAAGAAAGAGTACGACGAGGTATTGCTTTCAATTTGTTAAAATTTTACGGAGTACGGTTTTGAAGCCTGTTGCTTTGATAGTTTGTTGAATCTGAAAAAGGGTTATAATTTCTTGAAGTTGGCCTATGATAACATAATGATTTCGGGAGATTTTCTGTTCAGTCTTGGAATTTCTGTTTGGTTACTGAGAAACATGTAGAAGAAAGTAAAAGGAGAGTTCTTGTCCTTATTTAAGTGAAAATAGTATGTCAAATTGTACACTTATTTAGTTAGAACTTCTTTGTTTCTTTTTGCTATTATTTCTTTCTTGTCTATAGAATTATGATGTTTACCGTCTGTATATGGATGAAAGTGTATGATGACCGTTGGATATTCATAATTATACGTGTACAATTATGTCTTTCAATGTAAGTAATACAAGAAAAAGATAATATAGGATTCTCCCAAGCCGAAAAGGGCTTCTAATTTCCAGATAAAACCTCTGTTCGGGTGGAGTTCCATACTTTGGCCCTTGAGTTGGTTATAGCATACTAGTGCCTACCAGGTGCTTGACAATATGAACTTGATTCGACTATGTCTTATTCAATTCTGAAAGAGCCGAGTCTAAGAGGTTTCGCGTGCCATAATGCTGTTGTATTCTTTTTCGAACTAAATGGGACTTGATTCTTTAGGCCTTCCTCTCTATGGAGGGCCACCTCATTGTGCTACCTTGTAGCGCTGTTTGATCTTGTTTTGCAATACCAACCTCACAATCTGCCTTCATCTGCTCTCTGCAGATTGACAAGGCCAACATTCAGAAGAAGAAGGAAGAGGAAAAGGTAAATTCGCTGGCTCTGTCACCTTCACCACATTCCTAACACCCGCTGTTTGAAAAATTCTTGATGTATTTCGACTTATATGTTGAGTAGGCACTCAAGGAGCTGAGAGCTAAGGCCCAGAAAGGACCCATCGGTGGTGCAGGGCTGAAGAAAAGCGGCAAGAAATGAGGCAAATCCAGGACTCCTTCAATTCTTCTGCTTGTAACAAAACGATTGTGATGATATACCTACATTAAAGTGTGGTTCTAGCTTTCTTTGTGTGTCATGAAACTACCAGGAATCAGCTTTATGTAAGACTGAATTCTCAAGTTCCATGTTCGTATTATACCCTGCTCTTAAAACGTCGTCGTCTGGGGCCTAGTTTGTTGATTCCAAATACTGTTAAATAATTTAACTTAGTGTGGTGAACTTCTTGTTGATGTTAAACCTTGTTTGGATCTCGATTGCATGAAAACTGGGCCCGAATCCTCCGGCCCAGGAACCTCCCTATTGGGTTCTCATCTAGATGGGCCTCGTGGTAGGACCACATGCGAATACTGTTTCCACGTGACAACTAAATGTCGGTAACGTGCAATTTGTGTTTTACGTGTTTCAACACGTAATCCTATGGATGTGGACTCTACTGGATCCGCTGCTGATGTCGTCAGGGCTGCCTAACAGCCGTGAGTTACTTTGCAGCTTTTTCCAATAAAATCCAACTCATCACCCCCACATGCGGACAATCACGGCCTACCAACTATGTCTATTATTTCCAAAAAGCGCGACCCGGGTTCCCCTGCGGACGACCTCACCGGTTCCCCTCCGACCTGCTCCGGTCATCACTAATTTTATAGTCTTGTAACACTTTTTTACATATTTAAAGGTCATCTTAGGATCTAAAAACTCAATTGAAAAGCTAATTTAAGAATCCTTTTTCCAATCTAAACATCACAAATGGCTCCATCATGATCCGCAAGAATTTTGACTAAAACAAGGATGAGGTGGTCGTGTGTCGTCGGAGTGGGCCCCACATTGCGGAGTTAAGACCAACCAATCACGACACGGCTTGCATCATTTTCCACCCTGGAAGGGTATTTCAATTGGGTGAGTCATTTTCCATGAAAGTGGCGTCTATTAACACTAGGATTAAACCACCTAGAGGATGTCGCAATGTTAGTGGTCCACGTGGCGTCGTCCTGCTTCTCCTCTGCAAGGCTGCAATAACACCCGGTGGCTTTTGTTTCGTTCCTTCTTGAAACCAGACGAGAAAAGCGAAGCTTTGTGGCTCTGCAACTGCAAAGTTTCGGCCTTGGATTGATTGGGTGAGGAGGAACCTAGATTCCAAAAGGGGAGGGAAGATTGTTTGGTTGGAGAGAGAGAGAGGGAGGAGATTCCAAAAGTAAAGGCCTTTTTATTTGAATAAGTTACTGAGGGTTTGAGGAAAGGTGGGATATACTCTGGTATCTGGAATGTTTACCGCTGATTGTTAAGTAAAGGGAATGTATGTATTGCAGTCCTTGTAAGCAATTTGCTGAATAAATAAATTGTTAGTCCGAGAAAGAGGTAGCACGTGTTTGGTTTCGTCGACTGGTGTCATTATAAGAAGGCAAAAGCAGAAGTTGGCGAAGCAATCCATCACATCTGGTGTTTTTCGGGGAATAGGAGGGGGAAAATAATGGATTTCTGGCCGGAGTTTCTTGCGAGCAGCTGGGGTAGAGAATTTGTGGCCGGTGGATTTGGAGGTATTGCAGGTGTAATCTCCGGTTACCCTCTCGACACGCTCCGTATCCGGCAGCAGCACTCGCGTGCAGGTTCTGCTGTGAGCATCCTCCGCAATGTCATTTCCACGGAAGGGCCTGCCGCTCTCTACAGAGGCATGGGGGCTCCGTTGGCTTCTGTCACTTTTCAGGTTCTTTTCCTTTCTTTATCTCCGAGCTTGGTTCGACATATTTCGATCTGTATTATCTTATTTTTCATTAAAACGATGCTGTAACTTGAAGGTAATCACATGGAGGGCTGTCTGTAGGCCGCTTCATGTGAATCTTATCGAGATTTACCCAGAAAGCGAAACCTGTTTTCTCAACCAAGCAATGCTTATCAACCTTATTTGGCTCTAAAGATTGCTGGTTTTCTTTTGTTTATTAAAATATTGTGGATGTGTTGCCAGAATTCAGTCGTTTTCGATGTTGGTTTTCTGTGCACGCGTTTTCTGAAAACAGCGGTTTTTTATATTTCTGGTTGGGTCACTGTCAGGAATCAAGCTGGAAAAAACCAGTATTCCCTATCTCAGACTCTGCTTATAGCTTACCCATATCAGTCATGTGATATGTGACCTTAGTGGTCTCGTTTGAATATCCTCCTGTTATCAGAACTTTTATTCTTTCACAAACCAAAGGACAAAAGGATTCTTTGGTCCATATTGGAGGCTAGTTCTTTTGTGTAGTCTGTAGCCTCCAAAATTCTCCAAATATTGAGTTTTGAGGATCTAGATTCTAGCACCATAAGTTTTTTCAACAGGCTGATTGTGATGAACAGATGGGTATGTCATCCACGTTAGAAAAAGGAAAAAGTTGAAAAGAAAGAGACGACTCACAACACTTTTTTCCTGATCAATGATTTGACATTTATTTACTGTTTTTATTGGTAATGATAACATGACATATTCCTAGTGGTTTCACTACAAACAAAGGCTTCAGAATTTTAAATGTTGTAGGGCATCGAAATCCATTTTCCAAAAATCAATAAAGTTGCTTCAGCCTTTCCTGTAAAGCCCTTTTGGCTCTTTGTACCTGCCTGGCGCTGCAGCCAGATGCATGCGTAGATTTAACAAGTGAGAAAGTTACAGAGAGGAGCTCCTTAGCCTTCAGAAAGTCTCTTTTCTTTTTTCCCTTTTTTTTTTGTGGAAAATACAGGGAAGTTGAATAAAAATTTCAAGGGGATACAAGTTTACAGGAAGGTTGGGTTATCTGAGAAAATAGGAAACATTTAGTCCATAGGAGAAGGTGGTTCATCTCACAAGTTTGTGAGACGTTTTTGTATCTGATGAATTGAATGAAAATTTCAAGGGGATATCTATGTTTTATATTTGATGAATTGCCTCGGACTGGAATGTCATTAAAAGATGCTGCACAAATTTTTATAGAACTTGCGTTCCATTCTTGGTATGCTGACAACTCATTTCCACATTGCAGAATGCCATGGTTTTCCAGACCTATGCTGTCCTCTCTCGAGCATTCGACTCCTCTTCCCCTGCCCACCCTCCTTCCTATACAGGGGTTGCTCTTGGAGGATTCTGTACCGGGGCTCTTCAGAGCCTCCTGCTCGCTCCGGTAGAGCTGGTGAAAATCCGCCTCCAGTTGCAGAACAATAGCTATGCAAAGCTCCATGAGGCAGGTACTCACAAAGGCCCTTTAAGTGTTGCCAAAAGCATATTCCAAGCAGAAGGTTTGAGGGGAATATACCGAGGTCTAACCATAACCGTGCTCAGGGACGCACCCGCTCATGGCTTCTACTTCTGGACATATGAATTCATGAGAGAGCAGCTTCATCCAGGGTGCAGAAAGAGCGGACAAGAAAGCCTGAGAACCATGCTGTTTGCCGGAGGGCTTGCCGGTGTTGCTAGCTGGGTTTGCTGCTATCCCTTGGACGTTATCAAGACCAGAATTCAAGCTCAATCACTATCACCTCTACCAAAATACACCGGCATTGTTGATTGCTTCCACAAAAGTGTAAAACAAGAGGGATACAGTGTGCTCTGGCGAGGATTAGGAACTGCTCTTGCCAGGGCTTTTGTGGTGAATGGAGCTATATTCTCTGCTTACGAGATATCTCTGAGATGCCTGTTCAACAATGGCACCATTCAAACAGAGCATGCAATTTAGCAAATCCTCTTTCCTTCCATCAAAGATTGTCAACTTGTAATGTTGACAAACTTCCAAATTTTCAATCGATATGAAAATTTACGACTGTAGACGAACAGTGTATAATATGATATTATTATTGCATCACTGCTGGATGCATTCTGCTAATATTTCAACATTTAAATCAAAGAAATGCTTATGAAATGCATTCTCTACTACCTCTGCAGCACTTCTGCATATCGATAGAGCAGTTTGCTTTATCACGGGTTTCTGAATTCCAGCAGAAGCTGTTGTATCGGATTCATAGTTCAATGGAAGACAACAGTAAGTGCTAGAGAATCAAAACCTGCTCTTTGCATATTTTTTATAAGTTTTCTTCCGAATAGCCAAGTGTTAGAAGATGAGGAAGTCCGCGAACTCAAATATCTATATATACATACACACAAATACGCCTGTGTTGCCATCATCCAACTTCTAAGAAATTCTATGCCTAAAGTGCACAACTTTTTTAATTGTCATTAGCATATTAATTTATATTCTCTTTATGTATGTAAATATTTTGATATCTTATTAACTAATCAATTAGTATTTACACTGAAAAAATATAATATTTAGAGAGTATTTAAATATAAAGATTGTCTTATTAACTAATGAATTAATTTTTAAATTGAACTTTATGCTAACTTCTAATACTTAAGATTAGTATTAAATAATAAAATTAGACCTTTTCCTAGCATTGTAAAGGATTCAGGTTTTTTTTTCCCCTCAAAAACCCTCATTAAGGATAAAAGATATCTAAATTATAAGAGACATTGCAAATTCTGTTTCCAATTTAAAACTTTTTATCCAATATTTCTCCTAGTTTAAGCTTGACTTTTTCATGGATGAAAGATTAGCTCATTTTTTAAAAATGAGTAATTATAAAATGACGCAAAAAGATTAGATTTATTTATTTTTAAGCAAATGAAAGCCTAATTAATAAGAAGAATTATCTAAATTTATAAAACATATTAAAGTCTTATTCTTTGTGGTCTGGTATTCTTTATTTATTTATATCAAAATTTAGTATAGCTATAACCACAAACTAAATTCTTATAATTTTTATCTCATTTATTGCCGATAAACATTTTTCTTATATTCCACCCAATAAATATATTAAAAGAACTTATTATTTCACATTATAATATCATTATCCACCTTCTACATTACAATCCCAAAACATCAGAATCACACTTCCCCTACCATGAAGTTACCTTCCTGAATATGCGCAACACGGAAACCACCGACTTCCTCGGTTGATGCGAAATCCAGAAGAGCTTATAAAACTGGATTCATTATTAGCCTCGCAATGTGTCTGAAAAACCCCACCAAGAGAATCTTTCACTAGATATTGCCATTCCTCCAATTATACCAAGCATCTCTCCGAGGTGACAGCACTCGTGGTCACAGTCCAATGATGCAGAGAAATTATGCTTCCTACTCATCCATGTCAGGGAGTAGGATGAGCTTCTATACACTCAAGCAAGTTAACCAAATCCGTCACAGAGTTACCACCCCCACGTGTTGTTTGTAAATTGTCTGATGAAATGTTTGAGAGAAAGAGTGAAGAAAGGAATGAACATATGGATGGGCTCCATTTGAATTCATTGATTAAATTGGCAATATATGTTGCGAAGTATAATAGTTATAAAAAATTAATTCAAACAACAAGAACATTTATTACATACAAAACACTTTATAAGTCCTCATCTTAATAACTTGACATAACTTCATCCTGATTTTATCATGAACTACGATGTCCCTTTTACTGTGTAAATTTGTACTTACATCAGAGTTACTATTAAAGGACAAGACTCTTTTATCATGGGACAAAACTCAAATCTTTCCAAAAAACTATCCATGTGAATGAGAGTATTAACTATGGATAAACCACTCTGCAAAATCTGAGCTTCGGTATGTAGGTTAACTTTACATTATAGGTACAAGATTAGTCGAGATTTCAAAAGAGATTGCCATGCCAGGCGACTAGTAGCAAAGAAGGAAGTTCTGTCATCCTCCAAGTTAAAGATCCTAATCTGGTGCTCTGTTTGAAGTTATTCAGTTCAATGATGGTACTTCTTCAGGCATTCATGTCCCGTTCAGAGAATTATCCTGTAAAAGTTACTGATACCAGTCTGCTTCTTATTCTGATGACAAATACAGAAACAAGATGCAAAAGCCAGACCATACCGGTGGCTACAACATTTGTGAGAACAGGCAGTTGTTAATCCTGGTTTTGTTTGAAGACATCAACTTCTCGATTTGTGAAACAATAATGACAGCTCGGTTCTTCATTCAGAAATTGCTGCTTGGTTTGTGTTCTCCATGTGTAAATTGACACATTGCAAGATCACGTTTTGAGAAACTAAACGACCCAATTTATTCTAGTTCATTCTCTGTATTCCCAGAAAGCAACATATAGCAAATTCTGAGTTGATTCATGGTGGAATGAACACAGAAGAGCATAAGCACAACTGTACCCACTACATTGTCATAGGAAAAGGAAAAAAGAAGAAAAAGAACAGACCAAAACCATAGAACAGAGCACCGGCACATGCTCGGTGACGAGGAAGAAATACAACATTAGTAATTCATGGACCACTACGCACCTCCATGTGCAAATTGCTCGATCCTGTCTTCACCAAGATTCAGATTTTCCATGGTATCCTCCAAACCACAGCTAGTTTCCACCAACACAAGAGGATCAGTGTAATGCCTAACAGCTCGAATTATAGCTCGAACTCGTTTATAAGGGTCCGGGCAATCGAAGATCTCCGACCCCAAGAACACGCCGTCGCAGCCCAATTGCATCAGGAGCGCGGCATCGGCCGGAGTCACAATGCCTCCGGCGGCAAATTGGACCACTGGCAGCCTGCCCATTTGCTTGGTTTGCGCCACGAGGTCATACGGCGCCGCTATCTTCTTTGAGAAGGCGAAAACTTCATCTTCATCCATGTTGTTCAAAACCCTTATCTCACCCATAACTGCTCTGACGTTCTTCACAACGTTTGCTATATTTCCAGAGCCTGATAAATCCCCTTGAGTCCTTATCATCGCCGCGCCCTCCCTCACTCTCCTCAACGCTTCCCCAAGATTCCGACTCCCACAAACAAACGGGCACTGGAAATTATGCTTGTTGATGAAGTTTTCCTCGTCGGCAAGCGCCAAGGCTTCGCTCTCATCGACGTAATCCACCCCAATCGCATCCAGAATCTGCGCTTCCACGAAATGGCCGACACGGACTCTCGCCATCACAGGAATCGACACGGTGCCCTTGATCTCCTTGATGAGAGACGGCTCAGCCATGCGGGAAATGCCCTGTCGTGCCGGTTCCGACACAACCACAGAGCACGCCCCGGCTTCTTCCGCGATCTTGGCTTGCTCGACATTCGTGACTTCGACAATAGCCCCACCACGCAGCATCTGGGTCATCGCCGCTTTGAGCGAAAAAGGATTCTTCTTGGCATCCGTGATGATGCTGCTATTGTAAACCGTAACAGCTCCGTCTTCAGCCATCGCCCCAATTATTCCTAAAATCGTCCAGAGGAAGCAAAAACCAGAGAATCCGAATAACAAACACCCCACCACCGCTGCCGATCCTATAAAAGAGAACGGGAAAGGCGTTCGAGAAGTTTCGTGGGAGTTTCAGGGCCGATCTTACTCTGGCGCACCAAAAAATGTAGAAACTTCGATGCTCTTCCAACGTTCCACGGACGAAGGCACCTTCCATAATGCCGTGTTTGGACATGTACTCCTGGATAACCATAACTTTCCCAATTACTCCCTTGCTATAACTGGACAGCCTTACCATTTGAGACATCCTCTTCCACAGCTGATAACGACAACATTGCCGTAAATAGTTACATAAAACCACCTTTTCTTTTCTTTTTTTTTGCAAATAATTTATTTATTTATGCACGCAACTAAACTCAAACTCCCAAATCATGTATCCAAACTAAAATGAGATTTGGTAACGCAAACAAGAACTTATTAGTACACAAACTTTTTTAGTCACATGTAAACTCGGACATGTGATTTGGAGCTTAGTTCTTATAGGACCTGTCTTTTATTGGGCCTTCGTAAACATGAAATGAATGAGCCCAATAGAAGACATAAAAGGAGGGTTTGCGCTTTTAGAAAAAATAAAATAAAATTGCTAAGAGGTTGGTAAAATGGGAGCCAAACAAGCGTAACGGCCCTAGGTGCCACCAAAATATGTTCGGTTCTAGTGCCAAACAATGTTCGGTGCAGTACCATGTACCATGCACCACTGGTCGGTGCAACTAACTGGACAAATGTGACACGACTACACAGGAGTTGTTAGGACACATCTCGCAATCACACGTGGTCACCGCCAAAAGCTACTTCGGCAGCAACATTTGGACAAATCGTCGCTTACGTGGCACTTGTTTTTGCTTATTTTTTCGTTTTCGTACACAAAAAAATTATTTAGGTCACAAGACACAAATGTCCAAACATTGAAAAGCATTTTTTGTTTGAGTTTTATTATAAAAAAATTATGCACTTATTTAAGCTTTATCACAAACACATATTTAATGTAGAGCTTTGAACTTAAAACATAATTTATTCATTAAATGACTTTTGTTGAGTGTCAGAGTTGAACATTTTAAAAATGTAATTAGAGTCAATAGTTAAGTATAAACATGGCCCTACCATATTAATTTCACATGATGTATAATTGTATGAGAAACTATATACGGTAATGCTACATTATGGCAGAACAAATTGGATGTATAAGAATATTATTATCCCTTCACGTAGCCATCAATTTTAAATAAAGAAAACACTTCTTTAGGTTATGTCTTTTGACTAAAAGCATGTTCTTACCATATCAAGGCACTCGTGGAGCCGGCCAAGGGCAACACGAAGAATCTTCCTTTCGATCAACGTCAAATATAAGTTTGATTATTTTACTTATTTTCCATATCTTGAAAAAAGAAAAGAGAAAAAAAAAAAAAAAGGAGGCCATTCCCCCGTTACGCCGAACTGCGGTACAGGTGGGTCCTCGGAGCTGCTTTTAGATCGTACGATCGTGCCACTTGTACGGCGTGGAGAAGAGGAAATCACGGAAATTTGAATGAGGCAGTCCAAGCGCGCAAGGCCATGACGGGGTGGTCCCCACCATGTGGGACGGTGCGTTATGATTAGAGGCCAAAAAGCCCAATTAAGACCGCAACGGGACCATTGAAAAAGCTACGTCGTTTTCCACCCGGCAACTACAGTCCACACACACACGCGCTTAGCCCTCTCTGGCACATACTTCCCCACAGGTTGAGTGAGTCTTCAAAAATTCAAAGTTCTCTCCGCTTTCCTTTGCATTTCAGGCTACGTTAGCTTCTGAGATTTAATTCAAACGAAAAAAAAAAAAAGGAAAAACCTTAGAGAAGCTTCTTGCTGTTTTCTTCCTCTTCCTCTTCTTCTCGTTCTTCCGAGATTTTTCTAGCATTTCCGTCGTGTTTAGTATCTGGCATTGATCTCCGATCAGGACTGACTTTGTAGCCCCGATTGGTTGCTTTAATCGGATCTTTTCTTGTAAAGTGAGGAAGAAAGATGGAGCTTTGTTGGACTTAAGCTCTTTGGAATCTTGTTTCGATTGGATCGGGTGAGAAGGAGAGGGAGAGGAAAAGAGAGAAAGAGAGATGAACGGAGTAGGGAGGCAGGGACAGAGATCTGGTGCTCCGGGGGTGCACCACCAGCGTCAGTACTCGGACAACTTTCTGGAGGCGTCGTCTAATGGCCGCTGGCTCCAATCTGCTGGTCTTCAGCACCTCCATTCCTCCAACGCTCCCATTCCTCCTCTCCAGGTTCCTATCTTTGTGTTAAGCTTTCAATGTGTATCTGAGTCTGTGGGTTTCATGTTTGGTTTTGGATCTTAGACGTTTGATTGTTGCATACTTCGTTTCGAGCTGAAAGCAGGACTATGGATTCTATGGCGGCGGTGCTGGAGGCGGAGGGCAGGGGTCGAGGATGTATAGAAGTTCGCAGAGTGGATTTACTGGTGGAAATGAGTTTTACTTGGAGCCCTCAACGCCTCCAGGGAACTCGCGAGCAAGAAAGAATGGAGAAGGCTCTCCCAGTGAGTTCAGTCCTGGACTTCTGGATCTGCATTCGTTCGATACCGAGCTTCTCCCTGAGGTGGGTCTCTTGCCATTTTCAGATGCTGGGTTTCTGAATTATGGGGTGTGATTAATCACTTTTCAAAATCTTAACTTGAATCGGGTGTACCCTTGACATTGTTGACTTGAAGTGCAGTATTTGGGTTCCGGTCAAATGTTCATGCATCGATTATCTGCCTTCCGTGCTTTTCGGGTTTTTGTTCGTAGCCTGAATGAACCGAATTACAGTTAAAACTGTGATCTTTAACGTAGTGTAGTCTTTTCCTGTCATTCGGAAGAGATTTTGGGTTGATTGATCTGCAGAGTAATGATATCATTGTAGCGAAATTGAAAACTTTATCTCCGATTTGTATATATTGAAATCTCATAATTAATGCTGATAGAATGGGCCATTTGAATTTGGCATTCTTGTAGGATAATCGTGGTAGCTTTTGTCTTTAACAGTTATAAAGATGTTCTTGTACCGTTGCTCTGCTGATGTTGTTCTCTATAATGTGGATAGATTCCACTTCCTGGTCTATTCGATGGTACTTCAATGCATCATCCTGTTCGTGGCAGAAGCTTTGATGACTCTGAGCCCTACATTTCAAACTACAAACAAACTGGCAGAACTCGCGGGTTGCCAGAAAATAACCTCTTGAAAAGCTTCGCTGCAGATAAAGAGAAGTCAAGTTCTGTTGCGAAGATAAAAGTTGTGGTATGTTCTCTTTTCCTTTTTTAATCTTCTTGTGATTTTTTTGTGCAAGTTGTGATCTCCGTTGTTCATCTCAATTAAATGCAATGCCTAACAATGAAAAACTGATTGGATATATCTCATTATTGAAATGACTAGCTCCTCACAGGGGCTTTTCCATTCAATTCAGGAATGACCTGCTTAACCACCTGTTAAAAATTACTTGCTTACTTGCTTCCTATATTGTGATTTCAGGTGCGCAAGAGACCACTCAATAAGAAAGAACTAGCAAAGAATGAGGAAGATATTATTGATACAGTTTCAAATTCTCTAACAGTTCACGAGACTAAGCTTAAGGTAAGTTACTATCTGTCAAATGGAATAGATATCTGTACTCCAACGCAGCAGTTTCTCTTTAAAAAAAAAAAAAAAAAAAAAGTCCTCTTGGCACTAAAAAGAATTACAACAGATTGAACAGAACACATTAAAATAAAGGGATTACAGAATCATGCTTCCCATATGCAGACTCTATCTATAACGGTGCCTTTATGTGTATATAGTAAGGAGAAGAATGAGCTTAACTAAGAATTAAAGTACATTCTAAGAATATGCCCAGTTTCAGAGTGGAATATAGCAAATTCTAAATTCCTTTTAGCTACCAGCAGTTCTAGTTCTTAATAGTCCTTAGTTTATTGCTCTTTCTGCTTTGCACTGTAACAGATTTATCTCTCTCTCTCTCTCTCTCTCTCTCTCTTTTAAACAGGTTGTCATTTTTCTCTGTGTCGATTGTTATTCTATTGAACTAAATCCTTATAAGGTGTCCATTTGTATAAGTTGTTTTGATTCTTTATATTGAGGATCTGGATGTTCTCTAGGTTGATCTCACAGAATATATGGAGAAGCATGAATTTGTTTTTGATGCAGTGCTGAATGAAGAGGTCTCAAATGATGAGGTGGGTGTATTACTATATAGTTGATAACAAGTACGGAATATAGACAAAGCAAGTAAGAAGAAGAAAAAAAGGGCTTCTAATCATTCAATCTGTGTTTCTCGTGTTGTTTCTGTAGGTGTACCGTGAGACTGTTGAACCAATAGTTCCAATAATTTTTCAACGGACAAAAGCCACTTGCTTTGCATATGGGCAAACAGGTGAATAGCTGTCTCCCTAATGTCACTAGATGCTTGCAGTCCTTGTGGACAACTCAGTATCACTATTATTCTATGCGGCTTTCATTAGTAAATTTTCTCTCTTATGCAGTGTAAATAATTCAATTATTTTGAATTTTTTATGGTATTCTTGCTCAAATTTTGCATGAAATCTACGTACATTGCATTTAGAACCTCCTCATGATTTACTGACTCTTAATACAAGATCATATCTTAGCCTAAAATTGGTCCATTCTACGTAAAACCTTGGATCACATTGCTTTGCCCCATAGTATATACTTCATGAATACAGTCTGTCTACTGACTGGTGATTCACCATCAGCTTCCTGCATGTCAAGTGGGTTACAGTGTGAAGTCAAAGAAACATCAACTTCATTGCCTTCAGTTTCTGTCAATTAAATGTTGATCATGTGCCCTTATGTTGGCTTGAACCATGGAGTTATTTTCATGTCATGTGTTTGCAAAAGCTGCGTTAAATAAGCTTGTACTTGTTCTCTCGCTGCTTTTTCAAGGGAGTGGAAAGACTTATACAATGAAGCCCTTACCCCTTAAAGCATCACGTGATATCTTGAGGTTGATGCACCACACTTACCGGAATCAGGGGTTTCAGTTGTTTGTGAGTTTCTTTGAGATATACGGAGGAAAACTCTTTGACCTCCTTAATGACCGCAAGTAAGTTGTCATAGGCTTTCCTCATTTGGTTAACATTTGCAATTCCAGCCTTTGCTCCAAACTGAAGTTGTTGTACTGCAGGAAACTTTTCATGAGAGAGGATGGGAAACAGCAAGTCTGCATAGTTGGTTTGCAAGAGTACAGAGTGTCAGATGTAGAAACAATTAAGGAACTCATTGAGAAAGGAAGTGGCACAAGAAGTACTGGAACAACGGGTGCAAATGAGGAGTCCTCCCGTTCACATGCCATACTTCAGCTGGCTATCAAGAGATCAGTTGATGGCAGTGAATCAAAACCACCTCGTGTTGTTGGAAAGCTCTCCTTTATAGATCTTGCTGGAAGTGAACGTGGGGCAGACACTACAGATAATGACAAGCAGACAAGGTATGATCTGCTTTTTTAATCCTAGAGGAAAGCTAATCTTTTGTAGTCTGGTAATATTTTCAAAAGCAGCATGGTATGTGGTATGTACATCTCATTGAGTTACTATTTGGTATGTTAAACCTGGAATGTCTGGCTACTTGCACTTTTCCATCATCCGACACATTTAGTCCCTATTCCACTGAATGAGGATTTCAAGATTGAAAGTTTAGACCATCTGCATTAAAACAATGAGATAATTCAATTACTCTGTGGAGGATAGTCAAAGTTCTGTAATCGATTTACCCTTCAGGTGTCTCATTCTTTCTATTGATCTGCCGTATGCCATTGTTTAGGTGCAATTCTGCTTTTTGTCTTCACATTGAAGGTATGAATGCCGAAGGATGTTTCAAAGCTTATATTGGACTTTGAGATATATCACAGCTAAAACACATATCCAATCCCTTGTTCTTTTGCCTCTGGCATTTCTATGTATTAGAGGGCCTTGTGACCCAACCTGCGTGACCCAGCCCATGACCCAAACAACTGAGACAACCCGATTCCAAAACCCAATTGATTTAGGGCACTGCATGTACAATTTCAGTGAGAAAAACAATTTTCTGTGTAGAAAGGTTTCCTCCAAATTTAGGGCTTTTTCAGTTCTTCATTGTTTTGATTTTGCAGCGAATTCTAGCTACCAGTTTCTCAACTTTGTATTCTCATTATTGCTAATAATCAATTCAAAGGATGCATGGTGTTGTGTCTTTTCTTGATTTTGATATTAATGTTCTTTTTGCAAATTTTGTGATGCAGAATGGAAGGTGCTGAGATCAATAAGAGCTTACTTGCATTGAAGGAATGCATTAGAGCTCTTGACAATGACCAGGGTCATATTCCTTTCAGAGGCAGTAAATTAACGGAAGTACTGAGGGACTCATTTGTTGGGGATTCACGCACTGTTATGATATCATGCATATCTCCAAGCTCAGGATCGTGTGAACATACTCTGAATACGTTAAGATATGCCGACAGGTGACAACCTGTATTTTGATTAAAGGAAATTTCCTATATTGCTCATACTCCTATACTGACATGTTAAAAAATAAATAAATCAATTCCAGAGTCAAGAGTCTTTCGAAAGGAAACAATCCTAAGAAGGATGTATTATCGTCAACCTTCAACCTGAAGGAATCAACTACTGTACCCTTGTCTTCGGCTCCTTCATCGAACTTTGAGGATGAAGTATCTGACTCATGGCTTGAACAAAATGAAAGAGAAGACTTAGATGCATCCGAAGAGACTTATGAGCAAGGAAAACCCTCATGGAAGAGGAATGGGAAGCCAGAGCCATACAATATTTCTACTTCAGAGGACAGAATAAGGAAACCCAATGGTCAGATTAAATGGAAGGACATGCAAAAAGTTGAATCCAAGAACTCGCATTTGGATGATGATCTGAATGCCCTCTTACAGGTAAAAATAATTAACCAATGGATTGTTTTTGAATGTTGCAAACCAACATTCTGAAAAATGAAAGATTGTTTTGCATGTCTTCAGGAGGAGGAAGATCTTGTAAATGCACACCGGAAACAAGTGGAGGAGACTATGAATATTGTTAAAGAGGTACGTGATTTAGTAAATTCATCCTTTAAGCCACAAAGTAAGAATTTCTTGCAATTATATCCTATAACTAGGCCAGTGAAAAGAAAAGTGATATCCATTGGCCATGTTTAGCATGGCAGAACCCGAACATCAAAAGATAAGAGTTCCCCTACGGACTTTCAAAGCATAGTTTCACAAGTTTGCTTAAATTATCTTAGTTATCTTGAGCACATAGATTTGGGTCCTTGAGAAATCATACCAATTCAACTATTTTTCATCTTCCATTCACGCTTGCAGGAAATGAACCTCCTGGTTGAGGCTGATCAACCAGGGAATCAACTGGATGGTTATATCTCTAGACTGAATGCCATTCTATCCCAGAAGGCTTCAGGCATCATGCAACTGCAAAATCGTTTGGCTCATTTCCAGAAGCGCCTGAAGGAGCATAACGTTTTAGTATCTGCTTCTGGTTACTGATTTCATTAGGAAGGTTATATACTACCCAATTCTACTGGCCCAACAGCGCGCGTATGCATTTTTTTTATCGGAAATGGAGCATCATTCGATAAGGCATCTCATGTCAGTGTGCTGGATTATTCATAAGTCGATCTGTACCTTTGGTAATCTATACTAGATTTGAGAGTTGCAGTTTTCTCTTTCACATTATATCACCGATGTTTTCCCCCCATAAGAAAGCCATAGACAAAGTATTGGATTCATATGCCGACCTACTGTAAAGATTTACAGCATTGTATTCGATTGAAATGATTGATTACTTCTTGGACTGTCACCAGAGCTTGTTTTCCATGGATTGTTCCATATTATTAGAAAGGTCCACAGGTTTAATTTTGAATATATGAGAAAGATATTGGTGGCTAAGATATTGGTGATCGGAGATAATTACTATTTTTATCATACCTTCTCATTGTGGGAAGATTGTGAGGACTATAAGAAATATGCTCATAGTCTAATTAAAGAAATAATAATGTGAGGTAATTATTATTTATAACATATGATTAAATTGTTTCAAAATTTCTTGGTTTTTGCATGTGAGATTCATGATGGATTCACATGCAAATGGGACATCAACTTTTTGTCATGGCATGATGTGACAATGTCATGTGAGTCATGTGGGCTCAGAACATGATGGGGGCGTCACTCCACGAAAACCGGTGATTTCGGAGAATCTTGTCCCCCGAGGCCCGGAGGGAGGCCATGAACAGGATGGGTACGTGAGACACGTGGCTCATAAATATTGGTCGGATCGGATTGAAGCCCAATAATATCAGCACACGTGGGCCTGTTTTGTTGAATTACTTTGTCCAGACGGGTACTTTCCCTACCTAATCAAAACTTTTGGAAGGGTTTGGTCCAAACTTCGGCGCCACTAACATCTACAAAGTCCCCGTCATAGTCTGTAGAAAATCAAGAACAAGAAACAAAGCATAAAAGGTAGTATAGGATGTTTATGATAAAATTGAGTCTTTTACAGCTTTTGCTATGGGTTTGGGATCTTTGTCAAAACCAAAATGTTGAAACTAACAATGGCCTACGCACAAGTAGAGGGTCTTCCTCAGTAGATCCGAACCCGATCTAGTTTTATCAAGAGCTGTTTTTGGTTTTGGGTTATTTGTTGTGGTATCTTCAGGTTTTGCTTTGACTTTCAAGAATGTTGAAATATAATATCAGAGTTTTAAGTTTTAACACAAAGTTACTACACAGAACACAATATTGAAACTTCACTCTTTTTTTTCCTTAATTACTCAGCATCTGTTAAAGATGATTACAGTGGACTCATCCCCTTTGAATTCTCTAAAATTGCTGCGGTACTAATAGCATCCATCTCTGGATATCAGGTTCTTAAACTTAATCAGATGAAGATGCCATAGCACTCAAAATACTCTCTTTTCTCTTTCTTCACAAACAGATTCTTTGGGTGGGGTTCTCATCGACAGCAGCTGCATCTTTCCTTGAAGGCTCACAATTTTTCCTTCCAGGAGGAGCCTGGAATAGTCACGGAATATGAGGGGCCTAGATCAACTTTCAGTACCATCACTTCCCTGTTCCTCCGAGATATGTTTACCTTTTCCATGAAAAAGGTTGTATTCAGGGGGTTTTATAGATGTAAAGTCGTCCTTGTGAACATGCTTTTGAACGGACCGAGGACAAAGTGCTTGGAAAGGAACATACTTGCATTCATTACGGAAAGCAAAGATTATGAGATAACTTTTGCTTAGCCTCAACCTACAATGCTAACATTTCTTCTTGAAATTGACATCGATTATAGGATTTGTTACAAAAGTAATGTATATTTTTTGTGCATAGGGTGCTAGTTATTTAAAGTTGAATATTAATATTATGTTAAGAAGTTTTAATAAGGATTTAAAGAATGTATGATACTCTTTACATTATTTTTAACAGAAACTACTGGCCAAAGATTAATATATAATCCCAAGCAAATGGGTAAAATAATAATTTCATGAAATACTATTTACTACTAGAAGACAAGCTCAGGCAAATAGCATTTGACTCAGAAGTAAGAGAAGTATACAAAGGTTGAAACGAAAACCAAATGCTCAAAGGCATGAATGCATGCAGAGGAAATGAATGAAGATCAAAAAAGAAAAGAACAGACACGAATAGACCAGGAAAATCTAACATGTAATCGAATCAAAACTCCTCTTTGAACTGTCCATGCCGGGAGATACTTGTGGGACAGTGAATTCTTTGTAAACGTCCATGAAAAACTTGTCGACAATGTCTAGGTAAACTGGGCTCGTAAGACGAGAATAGTAGTGGAGTGCTTCTTCTACATCCAGCGATTGTTCCACATCGCCGGCTTCCATCATCTCCCAATCCTTAATCTTCTGTGCTAACTCGTAGCCCCCTTCATTGACGTTCTTCGAGCATGCTTCTTCTTTTCCCATTTCAGGACTTTCCACGTTCTTCTTTTCTTTCACCACCACCGCTTCCTGTTGGCGCTTCTCAGGACTTCGCTTTGAAGTATCTACGAAGCTTCCGCTGCATCCATCTTCTTCCTTCTTGGGCTCTTCCGTGGCTACGATACTACTTTTCTTACTCTCCTGTGCCTTATCAAGACTGGCCTCCAATTCATCGAAGAACTTGATATAGAATTGATCTCTTTGATAATCCTTTCGGCCGCCATGGCAGCGAGAGAAGGGGTTGAAGGAATGGAATTTGGCAAGCTTTCGGTACTTCCTACAGAAGTAAGACTTGAAGTTTTGAAGGTTTTTCAGAAAGCGGATCTTGGTTTTATGAATGGTTTCCCTCAGCAGCATCTTGTAGGCTTTTCTGTTGATCAGTCTGTATAAATGTTCTTCTGGTTCTTTTCTTCTACTGATTCTGCTTCCAGTAATCTGATATAGAAGATACACAGCTCAACTTTCTTAAAAGTAACACAAAGACAAAAGCAATGGAGCCCGAATGGAACATTTTCTCCTGTTTGGGGTTCTAATACGTCCAACTTTTCTCCTGTACTGTCTTTTCTCCCCTCTCTTTCTTTCTGGGGACGAAACCTTGACGACTGTTTGATTATATGAACACAATGTAGACAGATGTAAATTCTGCAAAGTTTAAAGATATTCCAAACCAGATGATGAGAATGAGAACTTTGGCATCTCATGATTATGGATTTGTTGCTTTGACAACCTGTTGTGTAAAGTGCTGAGGCATTCATTAAGATGCAAAGTTAAAGGTAAAGGAGAAGTTTTCAACCTCCCAACGACTACCCGAGTGTGTATACATCTTTCGGCATGGGACCATGAAAGAAAGGGTCCCATAGCACATCTTTGATCAAAGTTCATCAATTTCTATTAAGAAATGTGAATGATCAAGCTTGCTTTCTGAGGGATGGATGGCGAGGATCTTTGAATAGTCATCCACTTTGCCCATGGAAACCTTTCATTTTGTTACAAGATGTGACATGATTGAGAAAAGAAAGAACTAATAAGTTAGGTAAATTAGAATATGTTGTAATCATTACAATGTACAATATTACTGTTATTTTTACAAGACTTAACCTATAATTTTTATCTAACAAGTAGCTCAAGTGGAATTACTAGAGGATCTTAGCTTAAATGATTAGGGTTCAAAACATCTCAATCCTAGTATAAATGATTTGTTATACAAGAAAAATAATGAAACAAATATTTATAATGATACAATACATAATTATAAAAGAACAAGTACCTCAGTAACCATTTTCAAAATACTACATCTTTCATTAACATGCAAGGTAAATACAACACTAATGACTTTAGACCCAGTCCATGTGATGGTCAGTGTGGATAGGATTCTCGGTTTATGTGTTCAATTGTCCCGCCAACGTCTAACATTTAACTGAAAAAGCGATATCACGGATTGGGCTTTGTTAAAGACATAATCCATCAGTCAGCAACTTTGGTTGGGGAGATCGAGGTACATTTACAAGCTTTACAGCGTGTTTCCCGTAACATATACATTTAATAATCTTCGTCTCACGCGTGAGTTCATCGTCATGTTACCATACTATTACCACACTATTTGCCACTAATAAAAACTTAAATCTCTCTCAATATGTCATTCATATATGCCATGATCCAGAGAAGGAAAACAACGAACAAACCTAAAGAAAACAAACAAGAACCATTTACAAAGCCAAGTTTTGTGCTACAGAATATCAATATATGTTGTTTAACCAATTAGTTCAGTAATAAGTTAGTAAGGATTTTAACTATAAAATTTGAAATTTAATACTTTATCTGCATAGGTTAGATACATGCATTATAATATTAAAAAAAAAAAAATATCTAACCCATTCAATTGCTTGGAGAACAATTCAAATATTGGTAATATATCATTCCAAACCAATTACACTATTAACAAAAAAAATGTAAGAATTACATATAAAGACAATGCACTGAAGTAATGAAGTTCACTTTGGAGCACGAGATTAGGCTCTTGCTTCTAAATCATGATAGACGTTACCAATCTAGAGTATATTCAAGCTTTTTTGGGAACTGTCAACTGTTAATGGATAACTTTAAGAAATTTATTAGTCAATACCTATAAATGTAATTAGAGGCAATTTACAGAGCATTTTATGGACACTCTCTCTTCTTGTTGAATTTGAAGAATTGATGCAGCCGCCTATGGACTTCGCCATAACTATTAGTAGAAGAGACTAATCGATCTTTTATCCATTGTGGGAGCTTGTTAGTTGTGTGAGGATTAGATGCATACCGAGTGTCAACTAATAAAATTGTTGCATAGTCATTTATATGCCGAATCGCCCTACCTGTAACAAACATGTAATGTCAATATATCAATAAGAGTTTAACATTAAAACCCACGTAATTAAATGTATAAAAAAAGGGACAAAAAAAATTCATAATTTTTTTATGCAATACCATGCATAGCACAATAAGGTGGCATGACAAAATACTTAATATCTATAAAAAGAACATATACACACTTTGGAGCGCTACATGTGAAAGTTTTGCAAATATGAGTAGAACTGAAGTATGGTTGCCTCCTAATGCATTTTAGACATCATATGACATCCTATTAACTAAATCATATGGTTTATTAGGCTTCAAAAAGGTCTTATAAAGGTAATATTGTACTCTAGCAAAAAAGTCTACTAAATCGCTTACCAATTGATTGATTTACCGCTTTCATGCATAGATTTTCATAGTACTCTTTTCCTCTGCGCTTGCAACCTCTTAAGATCTCAAAACCAGCCTTTACATCTCCTTTGTAAACTTTGTTAGTGACTGAAAATATCGGAGTTGTAATAGAATTTGTATTTCCCAAACCTTCAATATGCTTCACCCTCTCAATCAACTCGATGTTCGAAGGACTGGGATATGGCAAGCCAACCATGACTATACATCGACCCATCCCGTCACTTAAGTTGATACCTTCTGATATTTTTCCTCCCACAACGGCAAGAAGAATCGCACCATTTTGAGAAGTAGGATGATCTCTAGAATGCCCAAGAGATAATGTATCAATTGCTTCCTTATATCCCTTGAGAACAGATTCCACATCTATGCTTTTTCTAGGCTCCCTAAATAAGCGTTTCTTCTTCGTAATTCTTTCCAATATACCTGAAGCCTTCCATGCCTCATAGACTTGTTCTTCATACTCAAATGAAGAGAAGAATATAACAATTCCCTGAGGAACCACTATTACCAAATTGCAGAGCAACAACCCTAACTCCTTTATCTGTAAATTCAAGCCCATCAACACAACATAATCAAGAACCTCGCATAATAGTTTCTAGGACAAATAAAAAATAAAATGCAAAAGAAATAACTATTATTTTTTTCAATAGATGAACCTAGTAGTCAATTAAAGAAAGAAAGTTGAATAACAACAGTTATCATGCAGAGTTACAAAGTAAATTTATTCTTTAGATAAGGAAGTGGTCATCTACATTATGGAAGATTAGCAACTTTCATAAAGAATTAGAAAAGAAGTCTATACTAACCATGATTGGTGAGCTTCTAGAGCCATAGCTAAAATCAAATGACTGACCAGAAGGGCCACAAGAAACTGCAACTGGGAGTATACTTTCTGGGGGAACAATGTGACTACAAGAAAAGAAATGCAACCCATCTAGTGGTAGCCAAGGGAAGAGTCGCTCCCTTGTTTCTTCTATGGGTTGCAAAGTTCCTCCAGCTAGTACAACAGCATGTGCTTGGTCAACAATCTGTAGGAAGGTCAAAGTTTAATTATAAACGTGGGGGACACATAAACAGGCTGAATTATAATAAAAGGTATACATTTAAAATAAGCAGTCTCTTAAGAACCTCATAAAAGATCTTTTCACCGGAAAGCATGACATATTTTATGTATCCTTCTTGTGAGGAGCATGTTGTTCCAGGTCGTGAGACAATAATCCTTCCATCACCATCGGTATTTGTCAATGATAGCAACATATCAAACAATGCCCGGAAACCTGATAGAGTGCTTGCCTCTTCGCTACACTCTCCAATGTTATTGCAAGCTGAACGTTCTTTCAAGCTAGTCATTTTGTCACCATATCCACTTACCTGAGAAACCAAGTAATTTTTATGTCTGAAATAAGAAAAGAGCAAAAAAGAATTGAATGATAAATTGTTATACAAACAAGCAAGAGCATTCACCTTATACATGATGTTGCTTTCCTTCATATACTGAAGCAATTTGAAGAAATTGATGTTGTCTATATTGAGTGAAAATAGGAAATCATTAATGGCCATAGAAGAATTAAAGGCCTCATTTCCTCTAGAATCCTTTTCATTGTCTTGTAGCATATCTGGATAACTTGCATCCTCAAGTAAAATTTGAAAGAAAGCCCGAGTAAGAACCATCAAGGTTTGGATATATCTCCGATTACTAGGTCCCAAGAGATTGCAAAATCTCGCGAAGTACCTCTCTATGTGGGAATGTACATTCTGCAACTGTAATAAAGTAGACGACTCTTTCAAACTCCATAAAACATTAATATATAATATTGAAGGCATCACTATAAAAGATTAAAATTGTTAGCACAAATCAGTTTCTAACCTCCAAGGACACTAACTGAAGACTAAAGAACACTAAAATTGCCAAAGGTCTTTTTTTCTTTTCATTTTTTGGCTGAAAAGTCAGCACCACTCGCAGACAACATCAAATAGAATCTACACACTCGCTCTTTACTCTTATTTGCTGGGCAAGGTGGAGGAAAGGGAAGACAGATGCCATATAGTTCAAGTAGCATTGGCCTACGATTCTGATAAGTTTATCATTTCATTTGTTCAACCAATTTGTTCCGAAGGGATTCAGAACATTGGTCAAAGAGTAGCCAAACTACAAGTTCAAAAAACAATTGGCAGCTTAAGTAATCAAATAAAAATGGGATTATTGACTTGTTTACCTGTGACAAAGTAATTTTTGAGTCGTACATGCTGATAAGTGAGTCTGCTAGATTATGAGCTTCATCTATTATGACAATATTATTCCTCAAATTTAGACCAAGTGATTCCCGTGATGACTTTGATAGAAGAGACTGATAGGGCAGAACCACAAGATCAGCAGCCGGCACCATGCTTCGGGAGCCATAATATGGACAAGTCCCCATATTTCTTCCAAGGTGAACAAGATCTTCAATATCCAAGGCCCCTTGCTGAGATACCTCACTTTTGAATTGTCTTTGCAGTTTAGGTTTCTGAAGCATTGGGCATCCAGAAGTGGCCTTGGTCCTACGCATTCTTCCACCAGCACCTAAGTTCTGAAAAATTAATAGATCCTTAAGTCAAATGATCTTCATATAACCCACACCATGTGACTTCTAGTCATTTTAATGAAATGAGGAAAAGATGCCCGTATATAACATGATATATGGATGGCTAGTGATAGAACTCAATTTCGGCAAGAATGGATAACTAAAGTGCTGATAACTTTTTTATCTAATCCATTTAGGGTCTGGATAGTCATTTTCATTTCTTACAGACAAGAGAGAAAATTGCTTTCTTTTTATTTTATTTTAATCCCGTAATATTGAATCAATTTTCCAAACATCAACCGCAATGATCTCATATTTCTCAAAACCTTCCAATTCTTGTTAAATTATGCACCACATCACCTTCAAGAGGACGATAAACATTTGTGGATGGTTAGATACAACGCCAAAAAATCAGCCAAAGTGGATGTCTGGATGTACTTGATGACGTCTAACTAGAAGTCCCCATTCTATATGGAAGTCACATATGCAAGTGTTTCCAATAGTTAATCCCTAAAAGTTCAACACAACCAAACTTAAAAATATTAAACTTTGGGTAATAGGGATGACACTAATATTTTACGTACCTTGACTTTTGAAACCTGATTTTTCTTGTTTTTCTGAAGTTCCAAGCACCGCTCATTAATTCCAGTGGAATTTCCAAGCTTCGACACCTCTGAAATACATATCCCATAAAGAGTTTATGATCTGTAACACAATCCAAAAAAAGGAAAAGAAAAAAGAAAAAAGAAAAAAGAAAAAAAGAAAGGCTAATGCAAGGACAATCTTCCAAACCTTCATTGATGCAGAAATTTTTCCTAGATCCCAAACACACAACTTTCATCTCATTACCAAATACAGTCTTTCTTAACTCCTGGATGAACTGTGAAAGCTGAGAATGTGTACGACTACAAAAAAAAACCTTTAGTTTCTCCTTATCCTCTTCCTCATCAGACTGTTCTTCCTTTCCCTCATCACTTGATGAATCAAGGGCACTCCCACCACCTTTCCTCTTCGACTTCCCACTAGCCCTTTCGTCCTCGCTTTCATAATCTTCCAACAAAAACTCCTTATCACTCAACTCCACCGCATCATTGATCTTTTTCAAATTCTCTCGCTCTTTCTTTGTAACTAAATCTTCATCCTCCACACTGTGTGAGAACAAATCTCTACGCGTTTCCCGATTTCTTCTCTTATCAGATTTCACAACTCCAACACTAAATTTCTTCTTCTGAGTTAGGTTGTCTTTGTTCACGGCAAAGTCTCTCATCCAATCAGGCTCATCATCCGAACCATGCTGACCATCGTTTACTACATTTTTATCAGACTCGCCTTCTTTTCCAGAGTCCTGTTGTTGCCTCCGGTCAACCACCCATTGCAATGCACTACAAATGATACTTAGGGTTTTGCCAGTCCCTATTGCAATAAAAAAAATTCATATACAACATCAGCCAATGAGAATTTCCTTAGACAATTCACATTTCAAATTCCTACATCTTAGCAACCAAAGAATAACTACATCTGGAATTTTCATCGGACTTAGAGTCCAGTAATCATCATTTACTTATGAAGCTTATTATCAGTTAAGCTAAGCCCAATTTTAGTTGATCTTCATTAAATTCGAAATGTTTCCCTCCATTTCCCCAGGAACCAAACAGAAAATATTAGAGATGTTTCCCTTTATTTCCCCAGAAACCAAACAGAAAATATTAGAGAGAGCGAGAGAGAGAGATAAAAACCGGTAGGGCTTTCGAGCATGGACACGCCGCCTTTGTCGAGAGCGTGATAGAGAGCCTTCATGAAGTCGATCTGGATCGTGTACGGCTCGTACGGGAACGCCGGGAACTCTACCGCTTCCATCTCCCTCCTCTCTGCTCCCGCTCGCTTTAGATTCGCGTTCGCCCTTTGGCTTATATCCGGGGAAAGGAAAAAGGGCGGGAGAATGTTGATCTAAACGACGGGTCGTTCGTTGTAAAAGATTTTGGGCCCATCGAGCCCATTTTGGTTTGGGCCTTATCCGTCGCATAGGCCCAATGTCCACTACCCGTCGTCTCTGAAAAAGTCCAAAACGAAAAGGCCCTTAAGAAAACCCTAGCCTCTGAAACCCTGCTTCTCTTTGTCTCTCTTTCACGAAACGCACTCATATAAATAATCTCCTCTCCGCCGTTCTTTTATTCCTTGGCCTAAACAGCGCGACCTCCGAGTTTGGTAGGGTTTCTGCATCTGCTCCAATGGTAAGTAGACCTCTTCTCTAGATCTATACTTCAACCGATGTGTTACGCAGCGAGCTATCTCTGTCTACATGCTCTGATCTGTGTGTGCGGTGCTTGATCGTTTTGGAATACAGGGTAAGGGGACAGGGAGTTTCGGTAAGAGGAGGAACAAGACTCACACCCTCTGTGTGAGGTGTGGCCGCCGCAGCTTCCATCTCCAGAAGAGTCGCTGCTCTGCCTGTGCCTTCCCCGCTGCCCGCACCAGGAAATGTTAGTTCCTCTCTTTAATCCCTTTATGTATTCGTTTATGGAAGTGTAAGATAGGTTTCTGATTGATTAGTGGATTTAGGGTACTGGGTTGTTTCTATCGTGTTTTGCTTTGTTTACTTCAAATGAGAATGCTTTCTTATCGGTCATGTTTGTCTAGTTTCTGGAGAATTTCTTTTACGGTAACGTGCCTGTGGGTTGGGTTTGCTGCTGGTTTTGGTTTTACAGATACAAAAATGAAATTTTAGTTCCTATGGGTAGTGATGTTTTTTCTTGGTTATTGTTGGGGGTTGTAGATAACTGGAGCGTTAAGGCGATCCGAAGAAAGACTACCGGAACTGGAAGGATGAGGTATCTCCGCCACTTGCCTCGCAGGTTCAAGAGCGGCTTCAGAGAGGGTATGAGTTTTTCTTTTTCTGTTTGTCTTGCTTGAGTATATGTTTTTTATTTATTATAAATTTTCGCTAGTCTTGTATTACTTTGTTCTTTGTTGATTTCTTGTCTGATTTTGTTAGGTACTCAAGCGGCACCAAGGAAGAAGGGTGCAGCTCCTACAGCTTGAGGCATCATTGAAGAGCGGTATTGACTGTAATTTGCATACTAAATTACAGTTCTAGATTTGTGTTTTTATGTGTTGAGACTGGTTTTATGAGAGAGCCACGTTTGGTGGATGTCAACTTTTTAATGAATTAGCTCTTTTTGATTCCGATTAGTATGTAGCGTTGATTTTGGACAAGGATGGATGAGCTATTGTTGTTTCCCCTTTCAATACTTTATATTTACATATTCAATGAAGTCCGAGTTTTGCTTCTGATCAACATGGCTTGATTGTCATAGGCCACTCGGATTCAAAGATCAAAAGCAGGATCTAAAGTGACAATATCATATGCTTTCCTATGTTAATCACATGTTGAACATATTGGATGCTAAGGTTTAGTTCCACTACGGCTACTATTATTTTTAGTCAATCCATGCAAAATACGTTGGTTTTCTTTAGGGTACCAGATTGGATTTTTGTGTAGCTCGTTCCTCCAAATGTTGATTTAAGATGGGTTTGTGCAGTTGCACGAATGTGATTTGGGATTCTCGTGACATTTTTGTCCCATTTTGTGGCTTGTATTGTGTTCATGCGCCCCTTCAGCCATATCTGGTGTCGGCCTTTTGTTCAACGACACCCTAGGTTTTGCTTGACAAAGATAGACTCTAGTGATGGTTGAATGTCAAGGTCTTGAGTATTTTCCTCGTTCAGTTTTATTGAGGTTTTAGGTTGTAAGTTAGCAAAAGTTACCATAACTCAGGAGCTTAATGTGGGTTTTAGTTTAGGAAACTCTAGTTGCTTTTGAGTTCATTCCAAATTCTAACTCCTCGTACCGAAAGCATATTTTGAGGGACTCAAATCTCACCTAAAGATGTACTGCTAATTGCTAGACCGCAGGCTTTTTGTAACTTACCCTAATCCCATTGGCCATTGTGTTCCCACATTCATGTGTACGAAAAGAAAAATCTAGGGCCTTGAATTGCTTAGGCTAGCGTCCTGGTTGATTTCTAGCATAATAACCTAGTGCTATGCAATGCTAGTGTTGATCTATAATCGAGCCTTTATAGCATTAGTTCTTTGGAAACAAATCGCCCCATATTCTTGTCTTTGCCTATGGCTGTTGGCTTCTTCGAATACAGACTCAGTGCGAATTTTGTGATGAAAGGACGCCTTTTATAGAAAAGATATTTGCACTAATCTCATGAATTACATACAATTCCCTCAAAGGATGCCAAATCAAAAGGCTATTCACATCAATGAATGAAAGAAAGATCATGAGCCAACGAAAAACATGTGGTTATCTACCAAAAAGGTTGTAAGGAAAAAGCATCAATATTTATAGAGATAACCCTGAATACAATTACCAGTAATCTCTATAAGTGGCACTAGTTCTCCTTAAATTCGCCGAATTTATGCTTCTTTTCTAGCAACTCCTTAAAAAGATAATCTAGCTCTGGAAATGCTGACAAGATCAGCAGCTCGAGAAGGTCAAAAGCCAGTTGCTTTAAGCACACTGACGACTGCACAAGAAACAAGTCATTACAACCTCGCAGAAAGAATATCCTGGTCAAAAATCAATGTTTTAGAGAAGAGATGCTAAAATATATATTCTTCCAAACGAAGAAAGGAACAGTTTGTTTTTCTCGGGCTGGCTGGTGCTTTGGCCAAGTCCAGCAATAAGAAATCTTGATTTGCGAGTCTTTTTCACTCTACTACTAACGCCACTAAAATGGAACAGGATTTCACGAGAAAGACACTTCAAATGTGGCCATCTACCTAACTCCACGGAACTAATTTATAATGTCCGAAGAAAGCAACTCCTTAGTGCAAGGGGATTAACTCCATGATATCATTACAACGTGAAACTCATTATTTCTTACACTTTTTTCCCGTATGATCAAGACACAAATTATTTGATGCATCATTTTCTGTGGGTTATTTCATTAGGGCATGAAACATTGATCATGTTATGCTGAGTGTTTCCTGGTCATACTAGGAGCTAATTTTGATTGGTCAGGAAACACAAGTGATCAAAAGTGTAGGCAGCAAGATACTCTGTGTTCAATCTAGATATATTCTCCAATTCAAGATTTGCAAAAGCGATTGAACATTTGATACAGAGAATTTGGAAACAGAAGACACAGATTGCCAACTTTCAGAGATAAGTACCTGAATAAAGAAATAGAGATCCTTTGCACATTGTTCATATTCCCTGCGACCTACAATACCTACAATAGCAGCTGGAGCATTATCTGCACTCAAAGAGATATAAATAATAAATAAAAGGAAGCTAGAGCCATTGAATTGCCAAAATAATCCAGATATGTCTATGCGCTGCCATCAAGATAATAACAGGAAACATGTTAGACAGAAATATGACCTATCATTAGCTCATATACGAACTTTGCACGTCGGACTGCCTCCTGTTTTTGCTCCTCAGTGAGTTTAGGTGGAGACATACCAATAGGTTGTTGGCCCTGAGGTGAATTCTGGGAGGAAGGGTTGGAAGATGGAGGCGGTCGTCTCTTTGGATGCTTGCTTATAAATATACCATCTGGCCACAGTATCTTTTTAAAGAAGAAGGAAGCCCATATCAATAATAAATTTCTAACTCACAAAACTATAAAACATGCAATAATCAGAGTCAGATACATCTTTTGACATTAGCACATTTACTGTGCTCTAGTTGCTTAGCTTCCGGTGACAGCTATTTTTTTAAGTGGAGGTGAAAAGTGACTTGCTCGTAGGTATTCACAGTTTCAGCAATCACTTTCCCATAATAGTTGAATAGGTTTCAATGCTTTTCCCTTTTCTTCACTTCCATCCCACATCCTTATTAGTTGGAAAAAAACAAGTCAAGCTTATTTCCAAAAAGGTATTCCTCAAGGAAAAAGGAAAACTAACAGAAGAAAGTACTGTTTTCGGACCACACAGTTTTTGGGAAACTATTCTGCTGTGGATCCTACACATGCAAAAAAGCACAATAATGTAAACTAGTTGACATGATTCATTCAATTCAAAGCCTTCATTTTATTAAGAATTTTTTAAGAGGACTCAATTAAATAGCAAGGAAAAGGCTTTAGGTATTTGTAAATCTATCACAGATTAGAGTTGCATGTTCTCTAGAAAGGAAGCCGCTCCTAGGACACTTAAATAAATAAATAAATACATAACACCCACACACCATGGCTGAAAGTGTGCGAGTCATCAAAAATGATGCTGAACAGATATTCACCGTAAAATATGTCAGATTAGCTCTAGCCAATCTCAATCAACGCAGGTAGTCGTATTTACATACTTAATCCCATAATGTATCACCAACGGATTAACTACACCGATTGGGAAGGGGAAAAAAAAATTAAGACCAGCTTAAAAAAAACTGGTGCTTAATCAATGGAATCATATTCATTTTCAAGAATGCATCAAACATTACCTGCTCAACACGCTTGATCCCTAAAGCAACCACAGATCCCTTACGCAGAAGCAGGATTTTCTCTAGTAACCAATCGTCAAATGCATCACCCATACCTAGTTGTAGTATCTGTTTGAACACCCAAAAAGCCTTCCGTCTGTATCGCGGAAAAAAAAAAAGGCATGAGCAGAAGAAGTTCAACCATTGGGACCAAGGATTGACTGTCACAATATAAGGAGATTGTTAACAATTAAAGATAGGTAATACCTGATCCATCCACCATCCTGAAGCTGGAAGATGACATCTACCAAATCTAATATGGGGGCACTTAAATTTGGTGGCACCCACTGTGCACAAAAAAAGTGTGAAACAGACTTAAACATAATAGCTCCAGAAACAATAAAATCAGCTAGGTAAAGCATACCAAGCACCCCAAAATTAGGTTCCATAAAGGTTCCCAGGGCAAAGACCAGATACTACCTCTGTAGGAAGGGTTGGGTCGGTAGCAGCATCAAGATTTGAGACAGAGGCCTCTTCAGGACGATCACTATCTCTTCCTTTTGCGGCAGGTCTAAAGTTTTCCAGGGAAGATGCATTATTTTGTGGCCTCGTATCTGAATCAAAGGCAGAATTGTCAACTAACTTTCCAAATTCTATAACAAGAATTTTCACGGGAGAAAAAGACATGCCTTTTCCATTTGACCTTAGTCCATCTGCCACAAGATTATTCTTCAAAGGGAAAGCAGACTCCTTACTTTCAGAGCTTATATGTTCTCTCCTTTGAGATAAGTGGTCCATCAGAGGCCCAGGAAAATTTGAAGGCCTTTTACTCTTATCAGAGGGCTTGTCTTCTAGGTCAACTAGGTAGTTCCCCAACAAATATGGAAAGGAAGGATGAGCCAAAAGGAAGGGAAAAGGATTAAAGTAAAAGACCATGCAAACTCAACAATTGTGAGCCAAACATAACATACCAGATAAAGTTTCAACGATAGAAAAGGAATTTGAGAACAGATAAGTCTGCAATATAAAATACAACAATAAAGCTTCTCCCCAGAAGAATTGAAACTCACCCCTTTTTCAACTAAAGGAAAAAATTCAGTCAGAGGAGGATAAGATACAGAACCTGAGAGTCAACACTGAGAAAGTCCCAAACTTCAATTGAACCTGAAATTGTTGGAAGCTGCATAACATTCTGAAGGACAACAATAAATAACGTTACCAAATGACAGGAAGCTGCGGAGTGGGACAGTATTAGCCAGCATCATAGAAAGATAAAAATAGCTAACCAAGGACAAACCATAGTCATTTCTCAGGGGGTAAGTTGCACTCAAAGTTCAAGTCTAGTGCTAATGCCAAAGCTAAAACTATATTTAAACTACTAGTCAAGTTGTAACATAATAGAATCAGGGGTATCTGATCAAATGAAGCTAGAAGAGATGACTACAAGCATAATCCAATGAACAGAAAAGTTGAGGGGCATTTGAGATGTAGCAGTTTAGCAAAAATGAAATAAAGAAGAAGAAGAAGAAGAAGAGCATGAAAAAGTCTCTGACCTTCAAATATTTGTCAAGTAATTTACACCGTTCTTGAATGACAGGTACATCTAAACCTGTTGATAGAAAATGCTTTGGTGGCAAATGAAGATCATACTCTTGAAACTCTTTTAGACGTCGATGAAGCTCCTCAAAGTGACGAAACCTATTAAAAAAAAAAAAATCAATGAATTTGACTGTATAACCCATAAGTAATTCAATATGTTTCAGACATCAAATTTTGACATGTTAGATTTCATAGAACACAAATAACAAAAACAGAAAATTTACAGCATGATCATTGGCACCTTCTTTTGATTGACCAACTGTTATTATTTGCATCGGTAACAGAGATTGAATAAACGGCAAATGTCTTTGAACAACTCTTCACGATATTTGCACCCAATACCTGCAACGAAAAATGAGCTTACATCCTTCACATATATCAGTAAAACAGACAACAAAGAATTGAATATGCTAAAAAAGACTTTCTAGAATACTATGATAGTGTACCTCACATCTCAACTTGAAAAATGAGTCCACTGCCAATGGATTTTGCAGACAATTAACAGTCGAGCTTTGACTTTCTGGTACAGAAAAAGAAGGCGAAGATGAAGAAGCAGCTGATCCACTCTGAACTCTACCCATGTTTTCAATCTCAGAATCATCACTAGAGTCCTCAGTATTCGCACGTCCTTTTGCAGGACAAAGAATGTCCTGTCCATCACCAGACAAGAAGCTTGTTCTCTCAACCTCTTGCCAAGTGTGCGTCTTCTGACTGCTTGGTCTAGACCTTTTATGGGTAGATGGGGCTCTAGCTACTCTTTGATAGCGAAGATGGCCTTTACCTGTCTTCTTTGAGGTACGTCTTTCTGAATTTTCAAGTGGATGATGAATGTGAGAAATAGACAAGTTTCTGTTGCTTCTACCATCCCATACTTTTGTTACAGGAGTATCCAGGCCTGTTATATTACTAGTTTCTTCATCTTCAGAGGTATAAGAAGTACTGCTCCCTGAGTCTACCTCCCCAAAATGCACATGGTTGTGATCATCATCTGCTTCATATGCAACAAATGAAGAGTGATTCAATATGCCCCTACCTGTAGGATGGAATGAGGTTTGCACAGATAAACGATTATTACATCCAGAGTTAACACTGTCACTCTCAGAGTAATTAAGCTTGGTTAGAGAATTCTTTTGTTTGGGATTGGTTGTTTCCTTCAAATTATCCACTTTAAGGGACTTTGCAGCCGAGGAACTCTGCGAAATTTGTTCAGTGACCTGAGTTCCACCATCCTTCTTTCTATAGTCTTTCCCTTTTGTCCACATGTTTTCAAAATGTTCTGGAGCAAGTGCTCGAGACTTTCTGTGAGAAATCAGATCTAACATGTCACTCCATTCTCCTCCTGACTGATGTCGTTGAATACCTCTTTCATCACTAGTTTGGGCATTTAGAGGCAATGAGTTCCATGAGCGGGTTGATCGAGGATCAATGGAAAGCAATGGATCTTTATTTCCATTCACATGATCTGCCGCTGATGTGACAGAAGCAGACCTAGACTGATCACTTTTCAACTGCACAAGCTCAAGGCCAACAGAAGGATCAAAGATTCTAGAAAAATGATCGGGTGGAGTCCTTGCAGACTCATCTAGCTTAGATTGGGTTGTTCCTTGTATTGTGAAACCTTTATTAGCTGTCAATTTAAGGGCTAAGGCTTCAATTCTTTCATTAATAAACCTGCCAAATAAAATGAAAATAAACTGAACGCTCAAATGTATAAACAAAATAAAGAAGGAAATAATGGAACCAACGCATACCTAGGACTAGCTAAGTTTAGGACAGGTCGCATTACTGCACCAGCAAGAAGCTCCCTGGCCATATAACGGAAGAAAAGGCACTGCAGGTCTTCAGACTTGAATGTGGAAGAAACAAGACCATCCATCAGGTGTTGTAAAACCTAGGAAATGAAGGTACAGAAAGCATGGTTACCACATTGAGGAAGATGGAAAAAGATGAGAAAACAATGCAGTAACCTTTCCAGGTAGAACCCCTACAGATTAATGCCATGAGCGTGATGTGAAGAGCAAGAAAGAAATAATCAAGAAAACAACCTTGTGCTCAGCTTCGGCTGAAAATAAAGCAGGGTGCAATTTGTTCTCATTAGCCAGGATGCGTCTTAGTTCAATATCTCGGAGTTCAGTTGTTAATATTCCTGAATGTTTTTTCTCAATCTTTGCTTGATTTGCACGAAAAAGCTCCAAGTGAATGCAAATAAGATTAATAAGATCCCTGTAGCATCCCAAGAAAATTAGTTACCAATTAATCCAGTTCTAAATATAAAGATGCCTTTTTAAAAATTAGGAAAAAATTACTCATAAAATCTTGGGAACTAAAACCTTGTGAGAAGATCAATTAAATTTATATTCCTCATGCGCTCTGAAATTTCCCCAAGAGAACAATTCACGATTTTCACCAGTTCCTCTGGACCTTCTTTATCGGGTGTTAAGCGAGAGTACCAGAGATCTGTCACCAACTCAGAAACCAGATGTCTTGTAAAGTGATCTATTGCATCCTCAACAACAGGAGAATTCACTTTCTTTCTCCACTCAGACTTTTCAACAGTTTTTGAACGTTCAAGAGGTTTCTTTTGAGAGAGGGTATTAGCTGAGGATGCATTGCTGTTGTATGTTGCAGCTTTCCTCCGTACATCAAAATCTAAAGATAAATAACGGAGTCCGATAATCAAGGAGGCAGCAACTGGCAAGTTGATCCAAACTGAAGAGCTTGTCACTGACATGAGAACAAGAAAAATAAGTTGCATTTTAAGACAGGCAAAACATGACAGTCACATTGAACAAGTGTAATAAATGAATGCTTAATCTCCCACATGACAGAGACACTTAACAAGCATTTTAGGCATAACATCCTTTCAACTAGGCTGATTCCTTGGGGGCACCACCCACCAAAGAAAACTGCCCAAAGCATTTGCCACAGAAAATGCCACCCAAGAAACTCTTTTATGAATTTAAGTACTATAATAAAAATTAAACAATTAAAAAAAACTTGCAGACTGTATCTAAAAGAGAAAGTTCCCTCCCTTGATAACAATCTGTAATAGCTGAGCACCACAAGAACAGTTAAAACAATGAAATATTTATGTTGCCAAGAAACTGTAATCCCCAAGGGACCTGCAAGCACTTTCACAAATTTGATGCATTCCTGTTCAGTACAATACAGCAAACAAAAGCCTCATGCTGAAATAACTACCAAGATTCATAGAGCCTAAATAACAAAATTTTTGGCACTCCAAATGATATATATCAAGTACATTCTAAGACTGATAATGAGCTCCTCAAAACTTCAAGATATTTTTGGGGAAGTCAGGCATGTGAAATCCAGATGACATGCCAATATGAAGCCTTGATAGATCACAATCCCTCTTAACAAAAATGCCTACAGCAGAAATGGGAATATTTTCTTAAAACTTGATTACAACACTGATTAATTTCTGTTCAACAGACAGGTTGAGCAATTTCCATCAAGAATTACACAGACAAGGTTATGAGATCAGGTTAGTAGTGGCATCATTGCAATTCCCATCAAACATATGTTGATAAAATTCTCCCTACCAACACTGACTCCAAAAAGTAGGTTCTCCATACCCTCTAAAGCTACAGAAGACACTAAATGACTCAATAGCCAATGTAGTATCATAAACAAAACGCAACGGAAATGATAGCAGCATCCCTCACACAAATACAACTTCCTGAGGCTAAGAACTAAGTAGCAGTGGACAGTTTCTTTATTTATGTGCGTTTCCTCCCAGGCAAAAACCTGCCGATCACCGCCGACAAAGAGAAATGAAGCAAAGTGATGTCAAGCAAGATCACTCCAAAACAGCATTGATGGGTCCAAATAAGATACAGACAAGGGAAATCATCTAACAAATGAAAATTCAGGTGCCCACCGTGAAATCATATTGACGGTCATATCCAAACATTAAGAAAACAAAACCCAACAATTTCATCCAAAACTTCCAATGCTCATTATAACACCGACCAAAAGACAGCCGAGAACACAATAACGAACTCAAATCAAAACCCCAACAAAAAACACCGGTGGAAGTAGCCGATTGCACCGGGACCCTCAGAATCCATACGAAGCAAAACGCAAAATATGGACCCAAAACATGCGACTTCAATTCAGCTAAATTCCTAATTTGCAAACACAACGAAATCCAAACTTTACATGACATGAGGTAGGACAATCCGACGACGCATATGGCCAGAACCACAATCCGCTTCTTGGCTTCCTCGACGAGGTCCCGAACCATCACCTGCTGCCTCTGCGTGCTCATTTCGCAGTGCCCACCAATCTCATTCACCCACTAAACCCCAGAGAGGCTCATCAAGACACGAATCACCAGAACCAAAACAAAATTCAGACTAATCAAACAACCATTTAATGCGAGCTCAATCCCCTCTCGCTTCCCAAAACTGATTGATTATCCCGAGGATTGTGCGAAACCGAGCACGAAAAGCACGAGATCAGAGAAGTGGTAGAAAGAAAAAGGAAAATGGGAATCGAAGCGAGGGATTTCAACGCGAGGACCGTTAGGTTAACAGGGAATTTGGGTGCCTTGATAAATATTGCACATGCTTGCGTGTAAGGTTCCGCTCACACTTTCTGTCACTTTCTTTCTGGGTGTCTGGATTTTGGTGTAGGATTTCTACTGCCAACTCATTGCAGGCTCTTCCCCATAATTTCTTTCTCTTTTTTTTTTTTTTTTGGAAGTCTCAATTAATTATTCCCATAAATACTACATCTTCTTTTCCAAAATAAATAAATAAATAAATTGTACTTGATATACTTTAAATAAACAATCCAACAACCTTTGATATTTTTGATGGAGTTACAGTGGTGATAAAATCTCATATTAGAAATATAGTATTTTTATATAGTATTTAAATATAATAATATATTTTTAATTCATAAATCAAATTTTGAATTAGATTTAGCGTATGTTTAATGTGAGATCAAAGTTAAGTTAATCTATTGTAACTTTTGTCCAATACTGAGTCTAAAGTATACTCAATGTACCAAAAAAGTTATAAACAAAAGTTTCATAAAATTAAGTAATGTATAATAAAATATTATCTTTCCAACTTATGACTTAGTTTTTAAGCTAAATGTTAAGCCTATTTATAATAAGTTTGCATGTATTCATATTCATAATATATTGATTTGTTGTGTTTTTCATATGTAAAAATGTTTCATTATCTTATAATTGTTTTTAAGAAAAAGAATAACCTTTTTTAATATGATATTATAATTTATGTTTAAATTGAAACACTCATTTTCTCATAAATTAAGTATTTTTTCGTGATCAAAATTACCAAGTGTGTTAAAATCTACATAACATTTCCGTATTACTAATATACTTATTTATTGTGCTTTCTATATATAACTATGTTCATCCCTCTTGACAAAATGAAAACTTTATATAATTTTCAACATTGTCTATGTTATCACTATATTATTTAATAATTATCAAAAACTCATTTTCCTAGTTAAGTTTTTGGTTAAAAAGCAAGCCACATGGGAAAATTGATGCCACCCAAACATCCCCCATTTCCATGCTAAGTTCAAAGAGAAAAATGCTTATTGGAAGAATTTATCATATAAGGTTAGCTCTAAACGATGATAATGATAAGGGACCAAGAAGTAGGAAACTTTTTTTAATTCTCCCAACAACATCCTCATGTACAGGCTTCTCTTCAATAAATGAATTAGTTCTTGAATGAAACGGTGCATGAAGGAATGAAGTTTGCCTTAAGTGATAACTTGAAAAGCAAGTGTACCACCCTTTCACTCCAAATAAGCACTTAAAAAAGTATAATCTTTCCAAATGCTTCCCAATAACTGCCTCCTACCATTTTTCCATGTCTTGCTTAACAATGACGGTCATTCAATCAGGTGAAAGAAACAAAGTTGTGTTGGATGCACCAACATGCATAAAAGGGAAAATTATTCTAGAGATGCCCATAAGATCAAACCAACCAATTTGTCTCTTTTATTTAAAGCCCTAATTTTTAGGTGGGTGAGGTGTTATTATTGGCTCAAAACTATTGGTTGGGATAAAATAATAAAAATTTCAATTAAATTTCTCTAGAGTCTCACAATATAAAGGTTTGAAACATTTTGTATATATTATATCATATAATGAGCCATTATATTAGTCAAGGAGAACAATTTGTTATGAAAACTCCAAAATAGGTTATCATTAGAGTTATCAGAAATCTTGTATCTAAGTGGTAAGAGTTTGAAACACTTTAGATATTATTTTATTTAACTAAAAATGAAGAAGAAAAAACTTTGAAATAGAATTTCTTTATATTGGTGATGATTGATCTATCTTGGTATTTATGGGGGTATGTCAAGCTTTTTGGGTGTTCTTGTGTGTCCAGTATACCTGTCATTGTGCCTTTGCCTCAGTGCATTAGCTTCTCGTGTTTGTGGACTACATTTTTCCCACAGTAGTTCAGCTGGCCATTTCAAACACATTATCATTCACTTGGTGGAACCGAGGCAGAAAAAGGAACACTTTTTTCATGTGATCATCAGCGGAAAAAGTCCTATCTGCAAGGGCTGTGGTCATTTTCTGCATTTTCTTAGCTCCACTATCATCTAATTGCAGAGCATTATGGTGTCGACCAGTGAATTGTGCAGAAAAAGAATCAAAGCGTGATAAACAGTTCCATCTGGTCTCTTTCCAACACATCACGGACCAACTGAGCAGCAAGACCAATGATTAAGCTCACTGGTCGTTCCCACCTCTTCATGGCTGGAGAAACTGATTATGGACCATCAATGTTTGATCACCCATGTCACCATATTGGGTCTTGTTTCTGCTTGAAAAGGGCTTGGGGCCCTTAAAGCAATCATGACCTTGAGTTCATACATGTGGTTCTGTCCTTTTTGTCGTATTATTTATCCTCACTTCTTTTACAAACACCAAAAATCTCTAGTTTTTACATGCAAGTGTAAAGATTTGACAATACCTTTGATTTGCACCGCAAGTGAGTTTAGAAGAGAACTAGCAACAAGACTGAAGAAGGAATTGCAAAATTATGGCAAGGATAAAAGCTCATATTGTTGTTGAAAAAATACGATAATAAAAAAATAATTTCATATTACTAAGCTGTTGTATATGAATTCTTCATACATGGATAAATCATTCTTTATTTTTAAGTTAACTTTTAAATGTAATTGAGTTTTCTAACATTCTTGAGTGAATAAATATTCACATGATAAATATTTATTTACACTCATGATGAGAGGATGCATTAAAAAAGACATAACAAAACTATCACATTGCTAAAATATTATTTGGGAATATCCTATATATTTGGAAGATGATTTTTATTCTCTAATTCACTTTTAGATAAGATTGAATTTTCTATGAATTAACAATTAAAAATCTAGAAAGAGGTTGGATCCGTTGCATAAGAGTATATTTAAGACATACCTTAATCAAGTATTGGGGAGTGGGTATATAATCCCACTCTTAAAAACAACTTGGGGCCATGAAAGCTTTTTCATGGGGATATGAAACAGGAAGTTTAACAAGCAAATCCTTTTCTTACTTAGTTTCAAGTCACCTTCAATTTATTCATTCATGCATGTTATATTTTTCTTCGGCTTCCCAGCAGCCTCTTGGGCCAGCTTTTTTCTTTTAACCCATGGCGGACGGCAAAGTCTACTGCTTAGACCAACCATAGATTTGTTGAAAACTCAACCTCCTTGTTTGAAAACTTGACACTTTCTTTCCATAAAATTCAATCTTGGTAACCGAATCCATGAAGAGGATACTGAATTTTCTAACCCATTTGCCCCAATTGGCATCTAGATTTGGTAGTTTAGAGGCACTGCCTAGAACCTCTAAGCCTCAGTGATCTTGACCCATTCACAATCGTGGAAAGCTTGAGCTCATCCTAAAGCCCCTTCTTGCAAGAAAAGGTATCAATTATGATATAGTGCTTGAGTAGGTCAGTGTTTCACTTGCCTTCTTGAGTTTTCTTATACATTCACGCCATGCCTTATAGTTGTTGTTTTGTTTTTTTAATATAAATTGTTACTATAAAGAGTACTTTGGACTTTGGCCTGTATATATAATGGTAGTTTGGTGTAGTGTTATTATTGCAGTAGAGTTGATAAGGATGAAAAGACCCATGAACATGTAGAAATACGATCATTCCATTTGGCAAATCAGGCTATGAAAGTTTATAAAGAATACAAAGCAACCTGTTCAACCACTGGAGGCCTTTAAAGGCTAGAACATGAATAAATCTTGCTAGAAAACACATTTTCTTGTAATTATCATAAAATAATGTTATAAACCCTAAACCCTAATATCATAAGATCGATCTTATACTTAAATTACACGTTATAGTAAATGCAGATGAATATGATACTAAAAAATTATTTTATACTTAAAGCTAATTTTAAATAAAAGTTCAGTCTATTTATACATAGAAAATTCTATTATAAGCAACATGTGACATTCTAACAACCATGGAAAATCGACAAAGCAATTTTCATGTGATAATTGGAGATTGATTTGCATGGTGAGACAACCAACGACCTTGTTTGGGGGCCATGAAAATGTCCTGGTAAAACAGGATCCTCTCGGAGATGACATTGTTCGTATCTTTTATCCTTTTGGAAATTGCTTTAGACTCAAAAAAGAACACTGGAAATTTCTTTCTCTTGGCAGGATCCCTTTGGATCGATCGCGCCGACGTGGAAGTGCCAACGACGGGACTGTTTGTTCCTAGTACCCAAGTAAATCCAACAGCAACGGTTAATAAAATAATGTTTCACCAACTGCAATTCAAAACAAATTGACAGTTCGTTGAATTTAAGAAAGAAACTTAAGAACAAAGCAAAAATCATAAAAAAAAATGTAGTGGATTTAGTGGTTGGACTGAGGGATGAAGGTTGAAGAAAGGCAAGCTGCTTGATGACTTAAATTTTAAAATATGTTTAAGTTAGGAAAAGTATAACGGTTTCAAAACATGTTCAAGTTAGTTAAAAATATAATAGAAGAAATTTAAATTTAGGATATTATTTTAGAAGATTTTTTAACAAACTCTTTTATACTATATCCTAAGATGTAATAATTCTATTTTTCTTAGATGATGGTAGAAAAAGAATGAAATAAAAATATTAGTCATATAACGTGTGTCTTTTTAGTACAAAACGACGGACATCAATAAATACATTATAAGTACAGCACTGTCACTGTTTCCAACATTACCAAGGGGTACTTGAAATGTCAGCGCGGAATCCGACGTGGGACAATTGGATTCGCTTGTTAATGGCGTGACGACAAAACGCGAGAGCAAAGGAGCGCTACGACACATATTCTTCTTCTTCTTGTTACAAAGCCGCGTGACGCCAACTTTTCTTTCTTTTCTTCTACTTCTCATCTTTCCGCAGGCGAGTACACACTCTGGAGCACTGTTTCGGCGGAGAAACCCGCGTGCGTACTTAGGAAGATTGCTGAAATCGAAGAGCTGAGCGTCGCCGTGTTTCTCACCGGCGATGTCAGTGCCTACTGCGAGTCCGGCGACCAACGCCACCGCTCCGTCGGCGTCTCCACCTCCGCCGCCGCCGTCGACGACGAACTCGTCGGTTCTGTCCCCGCCGGCGCCTTCTCCGACGGTGACTACTAATTCGTCAGTGCCGTCACCGCTTTCGCCGGCGGCGGCTGGGGGTTTGCCGACGGGGACGTTGGTGGGGCTGGTAGTGGGGATAGGGATTGGAGGGTCAATTGTGCTTGTGGTCGTGTGCATTGTTGTCATTTTATATCGGAGGAAGAAGCGGAAGAGACGACATGATTATGGTTACTCCGACGGCCCCCCACCAGGACCTAAAAGTGTGGTTCTTTTTTTATTTTATTTTTATGGCTATTTTTCATCATCTTTTTTCGCTTTTTATTTTCTTGGTTACGTTTTTCGTCCATCTGTTTTTGTCGTGCTTTGCTTTTAATTCTAAGGTTTTGCTTGGTGCGTGACTGGTCTTACTGATAGAGCAATTACGGACTGGTATACTTCCATAAATATAGATCTTCTTTTTAAAGGGTATCTTGTGTTGAGTAAGAAGATGGGAGTGATTTAAGTTATCTCAGGGAAATCAATTGTGTTTTCGGATCTGCTTAATATTAGGGCATCCTTAATTGTTTTTCATACAGTTGATATGCTGGGACTATAAACTTACTTCGTTGGTTATGTCAATGCTCCATGTAGGTTGATGACTTTGCGTTGAAACCTTTGTAAAAGACATTTCCTAATTTGCAGTCAATAGAATTTTCTGGGTTTCGGACGACCATTTGGATTACCTCTCATACCTCTCATATTGTATTAGAATTTTGAGACCTGTATTTTTGTCACGGCAATGCCAATTCACTGGTAGGATGAAGGTCTGTCTTCGCTAGAGCTTCGTTTAAGGATTAACTTATATCTTCTGGCTACAATGGGATGGTTGTTGTTTGATCATGCCATATAACTTAGTTCAGTGATTGATACATTACTCCAAAAATTCGCCAATTCAGCATCTCGAAATTAATAAACTTAGGGAAGTTAGTTCTCTTTATTTCATGTTTATACTTTTGGTGGTAAACTTCTAGCAATAAAATAGTTTGATGATATATTTTTGGTTTGTAGACAATCACTTTTATCATCCTTGTCTACCATTTTTACTTTCATACTTTCTCTTAGTTAACAAAATGGTGTTCTTATAGATAAGAAATGACCCACATAAATGAATACTTATTTGGATATGTGCATAAAACAAAATTTATAGATGTACAGAAGCTGAGTCTTACACACTTGAATGTAGTCAATAAGTTTTCCAAGAATTTTCTTGTTGATCTTTCCAAACTCACTTGATGAATCAGTAAGGATTCTGACACAAGTTTTCTAACAAAATGTGCATGAGTTTGTTTTTTAAGTCTTAGTCCTTCTAACCCATAGGCAACTGTCACTGAAAGCTTAATTAGGGATTGCTGGGGTGCTTGTGGGCCAACAAGAGACCTGCAAGAATGGCACTCTATAAAATTTTGCCATAGTATGTTAATCCTTGTGGTCTGTGCCTCAGAACTTTGAAGTGAAGATGGTGTTGATGAAAGAGAAATTTTGCAGCCTAGTAATTTATGAATCCCTGAATGTATTTATTAGACTATCTAGTGTGGGCTTCATTGAATTTTCAGCTACGGAAAAAAATTTAAAAGTGATATGCTATAACTGAAGTTTTTATTATGAGACAAAGTTGGTTCAGAATATGATTGGTAAATTTGTTGTTTTCATCCACAAGGGATTAGGTCTCCACTGTATTGATGAACTGAGAGGTTATGATAGAGGTGCCTGAGAGAAGTTGCCAGATGGAGACACATTTGATTACCAATTGAACAGTGATAAAAACTTAGTGCAGCTAGAAGTCTCGATAAAATGCCTTGAGAGTGCCGATTTTGGAGGAATAAATCATCATAGTCAGGAGTTGAGCTTCAACTTCCATAGCACAGTTAATTGGTAGCATTATCTAATAATAAGTTATGGGATCCAACAAAGGCAGGGTTTGTGACTCTTTTGTGGATTTATGAAGCTAAAATATGATTAGGTGGAATTTTTATATTGGTTCTTGATCTACAGTTGGAAATTGACTGTGATGGAAGGCTTTGCTATTGCAAAGATCTCTGCCATTAAGGAATTGTATGGTGAATGCCTTTACAAGCCTTGTAGGGGATTTGCATTCAAGTGTTTATTTTAACATTTTGGCGGACCAATGGATCTTATATTCTTATTTCAGTTCCAAGGTGATATCAATCTAATTGAACTTTATGATGTAGTTGTTTACGTATCTTGTGAAACTGCTGCTTTTGTGATACCTACGATGCCTCCTCATTCAGCTTCTTGCTGACCTTGGTTTTTCCAGATGAAAATTTTGGTGGCCCACTTCAGCATCGGCAACAAAATGCTCCACCACCAAAAGATGACAAAATAACATCATTTCCCAAGCCAGCTCGTCCTCCGGGAGTTGCATTAAATCACCATATGATTCAAGCTCCAAGTCCTCCTACACAATCTTCAGTGAGTAGCAGTTTGGGCTCTGAGAGACCAATCCCACCACCTTCCCCTGGCTATGCCTTTGGTCTCTCACAAAGTACATTTTCATATGAAGAACTGGCCATGGCAACAAATGGTTTCTCCAGTGCCAACCTCCTTGGTGAAGGTGGTTTTGGATACGTTCATAAAGGAGTCCTTCCTAATGGGAAAATGGTTGCAATTAAGCAGCTGAAATCTGGCAGTGCTCAGGGGGAGCGTGAATTTAGGGCAGAGGTTGAGGTCATTGGTCGTGTCCATCACAAGCATCTCGTTTCCTTGATTGGATACTGCATTGCTGGGGCACAGAGAATGCTTGTTTATGAGTATGTTGCAAACAGCACGTTAGATCTTCATCTACATGGTATGTTCTCTCAACCACAATGCGTTGTGGTTCATTTGTAAATTTGATTTTTCTTTTTGGAATTCTCTTTTCTTGGGATAGAGAAGGTTCATGTCCTTTGAATGATTACAAAAGCTATAGAAATTAAAATGGGATCAACCTTTCTCTCTTCCCAAGTTTGTGTAGGTAGTTCTTCAGTATAAAATAATCTGCCCAATATGTTCTTACAGATCTACATGGGAATGAGATATTTGTCAGTTCAAAGGGACAACATAGCATTGTTCATGTTAAGCCAATCAATCATGATAATGTTTCTTGAAACTGAAAGGATGATAATGAAAAAATATGAATGTAATATATCTTCATGATCATGTGAAAAGAAAAAATGAGAAAGTAGAGGGTAAATAATTATGGATTTAGCAGTTACGCAATCATAAAAATTATTCTAGTGTGGTATACTTTTGATATAGATACTGGATAAGTACAGTTTATTGAGAAATGTACAAATCTCTATGCATATAATTCTTTTTTCCAAGTATATTCAAATGCAAGCAGACATAGAGGATTACAAAAAAATTGATGTTTCGTGGAGGAAATGAAGAAGAAAAAAGATCTTTTGCAATGGGAAATGGCACTTCTGGATTTGGTTTCTCAAGTTTTTGTCAGTGACTGAAGTTTCTAAATGAATTTTTTGTTAAATTTGTATTCTTCGAAACTATTGGTGCATATCTATTTTAATTAAACTGTGATAGAAAGATAAAGTAAAAATTAGCCAATTTGGCTATTCAACTATGCAACTCGTAACCTCTGGCAAGCATTTAATTAGGATTCGGATAGCAATCCTCCAACTTGAGAGTTTTGATGGTGTTGCGATTAAGGTTTCTACCACTTGATTTCAGAGTAAATTTATTTGTGCTTCACAAAATACAATACACTATTTTATTTTAGAAAAATGACACTGCAGGAAAGGAGAGACCAACTATGAACTGGGCAACCAGAATGAGAATAGCTCTTGGCGCTGCGAAAGGATTGACATATCTGCATGAGGACTGTGAGTTTCCTTTTGAGTAGAACTTTACATTCCGTACCTTAAAATTTTTTCCGGTTTTAGGTTCATTCTTTCTATCTTCAGGTCATCCCAAGATAATTCACCGTGACATCAAGGCAACTAATATTCTTCTTGAGGATAATTTTGATGCAAAGGTAAGTTTAATTAGTTTCTTAATATGATTTTTGTTTGAGTTCCTAGTTTTATCTGAATGCTAAGTTCTGCTATGTTGAATCTAGAAGTCACAGATGAAAAATTTCCAACTGCCTTTGATATTGCAGACAATAATAAGGATGATTAGAAAACGTGTTGCGTTGTTTTCCATGGTTCAGATTTGTGGAGAGAAAACATGTTGCATCATTTTCTATTTTTTAGATTTGTTGAGAAATTAGACAAATGGCTAAACAAAATGGTCAGACTTTGTTAGGCTTTGTCTAAATATGGAAAGTCAACTTTTTTCTTTTTTTGGGTTTTTGTCGAATATTCTCTCTCTTTTCTTTATTCTTTCCTACTCGCACTTCTTAATTGAATTCAATCTGTTGGTATGTTTATCATTGATATTCTCTTTCCACTTTTAGTAGGATTGGCATAGATTCAAATTTGTTAATGTGAAGTAGCTGCAAAAGCTTTAAAACTAAATTATACCCTTTATTTTTGTGAAAATATTTGGATATTGTTACTCTTTTGGAAATAAAGAAATTGGATGAATTGAGATTGCTTTTGAGTTACAGTGATTAATTAACTTATTATGTGAAAGTAGCATTTTGGAAGATTGATAAGTACTGTCAACACAATTGATTAACCATTCTTCTTTTTGTACAACTGAATTTTATAAAGTTAAGTAGATGCATTTTTGTATGTACTATTTGAGTTGTACAGTACTTTTTGGACTTGGATAGCTACAACAGAACATGTTTTTTGTGAGAAGTCGGAGTTTTATTTATAAATTAATAGGTAAGAAGATAGATATATGTGTGTGGTCTAGTCTTTGGCTCAAAATGGTACCAGAACAAGCTGCTGTAATCAGAAAGCTTCTTGACTCCCTTATGCCTCTTCGTTTACCCACCAAAAAAAATAAAAACGAAGGTTTTGCATGTCATTTTATTGCATAGTTGTTTGCATGGCACGAGTTAAAAAGGTCATTTTTTCTGGTACCTGTCTAAAATCAAATTCTATGATATGACAATATGCCTGGATCTTTTTTCAGGTTGGCGATTTTGGGCTTGCCAAGTTGTCACTAGATACTGATACTCATGTGTCCACACGCGTGATGGGTACTTTTGGGTAAGATCCATTTCTATTTGTTCCTTTAAAAACGCTATAGTGCTGCCTTGAAGTGTCGTTTTGAAGGTCTAAATGCTAAAAAGCAATGATGTCTCGGTTGCCTCATTTTCTTAAAACTTTTAAGTTAGGTGTTTCTGATCGAAAGAATCTCATATTCAATAAATGCAGTTACTTGGCTCCGGAGTATGCTGCTAGTGGAAAGCTCACTGATAAGTCAGATGTCTTCTCCTTTGGTGTTGTACTTTTGGAATTGATTACTGGACATCGACCTCTTGATAAAACTCAATCATTCACTGATGATAGCATGGTTGAATGGGTGTGTATACTCTTCTGTAAGCATTAACAGTTTTACCATATTCATGGGTATAATCAGATAAGATGGGGACATTTTTGCTCTTTTTTCGTGGTTAAATATTGTGGAAGAACCCTGTTGGCTGGGAACGTGGAAGAACTTCAATGGCTTTGGGGAAAGAAAAGAGGGGAAGTAAGGGGGCGGGGAAGGAGTTCCTTAATTATTACTGTGCTTTACTGTTTTTGTTTTCGTAAAGCTGCATACGTGCATTGTCTTGTTTATCTCATGTGTCTCTTTTTCTGTTCCCTAAAATTTAAGAGCAAATATTGCTCTTCAAGGAACTTGGGGGTTTGATTTTTGTTCTTTTTAGGTGTTGACCTTTTTTATTTTTCTTTCCTCTAGCACATCTTTAACTGCACTTTCCTGTCTTTTAGGCAAGGCCTTTGCTCGCACAAGCTTTAGAAGACGGAAAGTTTGAAGCTCTTGTTGATCCGAAGTTGCAGAATGACTACAACTCGATTGAAATGAGACGAATGTTTGCTTGTGCTGCAGCTTGTGTTCGTCATTCAGCTCGGTATCGGCCAAAAATAAGCCAGGTAAAGTCTACTTACAGAGGTCTAATTTTGAAATATTCGTTCTTTTGTCTAATTAGTGAAATTCCACACATATGGACCTCCTTCACCCCTCTTGCTTGGTTAATATATGCCCGTTATTGTATTGCTAAATATACACATTATAGGTTTGATCTTTGTGTGTTCTAGATGGCCAACATATTTATGTAATTCAGATATTTTAATCCAAATTTATTTTGAACCCCATTGCCATTCTTGATACAAGCAGGTAGTTCGAGCTTTGGAAGGCAACCTTTCTCTAGATGATCTAAATGAGGGGATGAAACCCGGGCACAGCAGAGCTTTCGGTTCCTATGAAAGCACCGATTATGACTCCAACCAGTATAAGGAGGACCTGAAGAAATTCAGAAAGATGGCCCTAGAAACCCAAGAGAAAGGCACTAGTGAGTGCAGTGGACCAAGCTGTGAATCTGCTCCCCTCCAATCTGTCTCCAGTAGCGAAGGTCAACAAACTACACAGGAGATGGAACTGAGGAAACCCAAGGATGATGATGCCTAAGTTTTTGGTTAAATATCTTGCTTTTTGCGCCCTCATTTTTATGTGAATTCACCTGTTTTTTGCCCCCATTCATGTTGCCTGTGTTAACAGAACAAAATCTAACTATTTGACGTAGTTTTAGGCGATATTTGATGTAAAACGAGTGCTTGATTTATGATAGTTGATTCTCCAAAACATCTTCAAGGGTTCATCCAGTTTGTTCTACTGGATATTAAACTTTGCCGACCATGAAGATGCTTAGAAGATGATTTTCTACATTAAAAAAAAAAAAAAAAAAACCCATTGCCAGCGCTGTAACTTGTTGATTGAAACAGGTTGGTGTTGGCAAGATGTTGCATAAACTATAAGCTTGGTAGGTAGAATAATCTGTAAGGTTTGGTTTCTATGTTTCTTCTTTCTATTTTTGATAAAATTATAATCTTTAATATGAATGCCATGTTCTTGGACTTTGTACTCTACAAATCGCATTTCACTCCTTTCAGGAATTCAGGAACCCCCAGTATCTCAGGAAATCTAACTCTGCAATGCTGGCTACGGACATGGCTCCCCTAAGCCAAGGCCCCCCTAAAAATTACTCCCCTTTAAAATTAGTCGTTAAAATTAGTATAAGAAGGATATTAGTTTTTTTTTCTTTATTATGCACATACCAAAACACATACTTAGGTATTGAATCAAAGACTAAGAGGTCTTAGGCGTAATTAGTAAGATTTTAGATTAAGATATTAACAATTTATGATGAACATTTGTACTTAATCCGAAAGAATAACAACATTTCAATACACAAGTAATAAGTTAATTATTGATTATTGATCACTCAAAATCTAGGCCTTGTGTTTAGCACCTCATATCCTCAAATTTTCTTTTATTTAACAAAAGAAGTCAAAATATTTAATATTTGAAACTTAGAATCTATATTGTGTTATAAAGTTGATTTTATTTCCCTTAAAATCAACAGTTAAGAAAGAAATATGTCTTCTTAAACAATGCAAAATGCACATTGTTAATCAGATCGACTATAATGTGTTGCTTGAACAAATAGAATACATGAATGTTAGTCATTGAACAGTGATTCATCATCCATTTTTTCTACTTTGAAGACAGTGTTTCCCTATGATTTGACAGTGTCCGAATGTCGTTGACCCACCTGTTACGAGAAATTAACTCGCTATTGTAATTTGGACGCGAAACCAATGGCATATTCGGGATGTCGAATCTCCGAAACCGAATCTCTCGCTGGCTTTCCATGATTCGGTTTTCCCCACCACCTCTACCTCAGCAATAGCGAACCAGCACGAACAAAACTTTCAAATTCCTCCCAATTCAGATTTACAGCATTTCGAAATTTCCCTCAATTTTCTTTTTTCTAATTGTCTGAGAAACCCTAGGTTGCAAATTCTCCTCCATGGCTTCTCGTCGCCGCATGCTTTTAAAGGTCATTATCCTCGGCGACAGCGGGTAAACTTCTTAGGAAATGCAGTAGAATTTTGAAATTTTTGGTTTTATGTTGTTTTCTTGTTTGTTTATTGAGGAAAGGCTCAATTTGGTGATATGGTTCGTGTTGTGGTGGATGAAATTGATCTGCTTCTATTTAAGATTCGTGATTTTGTTTTTGTTTAACTAATGGTATGGAATGTGGAGTAATGTGCAATTTGCTTGATCATTTGGCAGGGTGGGGAAGACGTCGCTGATGAATCAGTACTCTCTAAAACCTAGATCTTGGTTTCTTGAAATTATATTTTTTTTTTTCTGAATTTTTCTTTTCATTTCACTTTTATCATTTGATTTTTGTTGGTTTTGTAATGGCTGGATGCTGCTTTTTTCTTTTTGTTAATTTTGTGCTTAGGTACGTGAATCGTAAGTTTAGTAATCAGTATAAGGCGACCATAGGAGCAGATTTTCTGACCAAGGAAGTTCAATTTGAAGATAGGTTGTTCACATTGCAGGTGAGAGCGATCAACATCTGTTTTGTTTCCGGAATTCCCATATTTTGTTTGCGAAGTTAGCTTCATATCTGTGCCTTAAATGGTATAAATATGCAATAAATCTAATAACTGGCACTGAGGATTACTTGTCTACTGGTTTCTTGCTTCTGCGGTTTATTACTTTGAATTGCTTGTTATTAAATGTTTCCCTTGTGTGGCCCATTTTTGGTATTGAAGTAACAGTTAAGATTTACTTCCTTATTTTAATGAATTGGGCAGTGGAGAATAAACATGATTCAGATACCCTTAATGTCACAAGGATACAAATTTCTTTTCAGAAGATATTTTGTTTCTTAAATGTTGATGGTAGTGGTTATAATCAGATTGAGATTTTGTTATTTTAATCTTAAATGTTAATGATAGTGGTCACAATCAAATTGACGTTTTGTTTGTTTCATATCAAGGCTTCAAGGATTATTTATGTAACCGCCTGGTCTGACTAATCACTGGTCAATTTTGGGGCTTTCAGAGGATACAAATCATTTTTCCAGTATGTTTCTTTGTGATGTTGATGTTCGCAGAACATTGGAGATTTCACTTATATAAAGAAAGGAAAATAGCTTAAACTAGCCTTTGAATTTTCATATTTGTAGTCTTTAGTTGCAAAAAGTTAAAAAAGAAGGGATTTCGAAAGAAGAGTGTAGGAGACATTTGACATAGATATGTCTTATTTGTACCTTATGTGGTGATAAAATGAAGTTTTGCAAATGTCAAAGTTGTGGTATTCGCTTCCTTATGCGTAAACTGTCAATTCATTAACGTTAATAGCATCCAAACCAGAGTGTCCAAATTAAGTCCTTGAGGTTGAAATTAGTCTTCTTCTTTTTCACTTAACCCCTCTCTCAAGCTCCTTGAGTTCTTTAATCTTTGCAGTATTGACCCAAACTGACGCTTTGAAAGTTTGAAATAAACAGTAAAAGCCTAAACCACTCAACTCTCCTGTTTCAGAGCTGAAACTTATTCTCTGTAAAACCCCCTCTAAAGCACTGGTGATGTACCACAGCAAGGAATTAGAGGAGGTTAAAGACAATGTTTTGCTGATTGGGTTCCACAAGATCCATGACAGGGCGGCATTTGTTCCTCACAAACATGATGACCCAAAACACTGGGAAAGAAGCTCCATTTGAGCATAAAAGCAGTCTTCCAAGATACACATCTGCGAAATCCTTGTGGTCTTAATTTGCTCTTTAATACCTTCTGATTAGGGCTGAAATCGCACGTTTCAGATCAGCTCTGAAAACTGCTTACTTTTTTTATCCTTTTTTTCTTTTGGGTGGGGACTTGAGGAGAGAGGGAAAGAGAGAGAGAGAATTAGAAGATTGAACTCTTCAATTGCTGAAGGAAGAAATCCTTGTTCTGCTTCTTTCTTTTTTTGGTTTTTTGTTTTTTCATCCCTGCTCCTCCTACAAGCCAGTATGCTCCTGTCTGTCTATGCCCACTGGCCACACTGCATCCTGGCATTTACTCCACCAACACAGTAGACTGTCTTTGCTGGAATTTTTCTCTCGTTAAGTTCTGTTGCTCTGTTCTCTCTCGAACCCTTTTCTTATTTGCCGTGGGGTGGCATGGTAGGCCCTGAGTAGGGGCACCTAGGTGATGAGGAAGTAGTCCGAGGAGCACTGATAAAACTGGCTGAAACCAAGATGCTCTTAATGTCAACGTTAGTGACCATGTAAGTATTCTTACATGTTAAGGGATTGATCAATGGATTTCTTCTTTGACATATGTTCTTCATCTGCAGATGAATGGGATAACATATGAGTCCTTTAAATAGAAGGAGAGCTGTTCCAATTTAGTTTCAAATCTTTGCATTTTCTCATACCATAGTTGGAGAAAGTAGGATGTCGGTCATTGCTTTTACAAATGTTTCATCGAAGTTCCAAAATAAGGAGTCCCCTAAAGGAAAAGGATCTGTGAACCCAGTTGTTTGGGACATGTGTTGAGTTCAGTTAATGCCAAATTTTGGTAGTTGTGATGAGAATTGGGGTTGAATTCTTCATGAAGGACATTGCTGACCAAAAATGATTCTTAAAAATGGATGTCACCAAAAGTTGCTGAAGACAGTCAATTTGGTATACTTGTTTTAATATGTATGCTGTGGGCTCATTTGAAGTCATTTTTATATATGTAAATTATGAGCACAAATGCCTCCCAAACTGTAGCTTTTACCTAACCAGGGGTTATCTTTGTCGAATATGATAAAGGAGCTTTTGTTCTTTATTTGGTTCTGAATATTGGAAAATAGTTTTAACTTATTCTTGTTAGCAATTTACTTTTCTTATTAATATATACAGATTTGGGATACTGCTGGGCAAGAAAGGTTTCAAAGTCTTGGTGTGGCTTTCTACCGGGGTGCAGATTGCTGTGTTCTTGTGTATGATGTGAATGTAATGAAATCATTCGATAATCTTAACAACTGGAGGGAAGAGTTTCTGATTCAGGTAGTGGTGGTAACCTATTCGCAACCCCTGGAATCCAAAATTTTAAGAAAGAGACTGATAGTTATTGCCTGCATCTGATGTTCAGGCCAGTCCCTCTGACCCTGAAAACTTCCCATTTGTTGTCCTCGGGAACAAGATTGATGTCGATGGCGGTAATAGCCGTGTGGTGAGTCCATTATCCTCATTCCCTGAATCTAGCAACTTGGAATAGTAGGGTCCTGTCTTGTCAAATTTAGCATACATATGGTTCTCCACTTTTGGTTGCAGGTTTCTGAGAAGAAAGCCAAGGCGTGGTGTGCTTCTAAGGGAAACATACCATACTTCGAAACCTCCGCAAAAGAAGGATTCAATGTTGAAGCTGCTTTCCAGTGTATAGCCAAAAATGCGCTCAAGAATGAACCTGAAGAAGAAATGTGAGTGTTTTACTTACCACATTCATGTTCTTCTCTCTGAATCTGCTGCATTTATGCTTTTTATTTCTTCATATTTCATGTAATCTGGCAATTTGTAAGTGGTATTAAACCCCTTGATTGATCTTTTGTTTTGCCATTTGCTGATGTGAAAGATACCTGCCGGACACCATTGACGTCGGGGGCGGAGCGCGGCAGCAAAGATCAACAGGTTGCGAGTGCTAAAAGATTTCCTGAATCAGTCCTGTTTGTTCCATGGATTGCATGATTCAGCTTCACGAATATCCGTGACTTATTAGCCAGTAATTTTACGAGTCCAATAATCCAGCAAAAAGGTCTTCAAATATATTTATTTGTAACATAAATATTGGTTGTTCCGTGTATTGGTTCTGTTGTTCATATTTGATATCTTCACTCCCCTCCTTTCATTTTTGTGTTCTTCTTTAATGTAATTCTACCTGGTTTCTAAGTTGTGATCACTCAGTTCCTTAGCAATTTGATATAAATTCCAGATGATATTGCTGATACAATGATATGAACTAGAAACAACAGAAGATCCATAACATTAAAGCCAAATAAACAAAAACGACGCCGCTGTTCTGAACAGAAACTTTCCTCATGCGTAGCCCTCTGTTAAAGTTGGCTTCTCATCTTCATCTTCATCTTCGTCTTCCTTCTCATCGTTCTTTTCCCCCGCACCGTCTCCGATCTCCAGGCCCTGCAATCCTTCAACACAAGCTCTCCCGCCGCCTTTAGCTTCCTCTCCTACCACCAACCTGTCGTCTCTCTCATCGGCGTCAGCCTCACCTCCGATGACCACGTCGTCGCTACCGATGTCTGGCAATCCGCTTCCCTTCCCGGTGGTGCAAGGTCCTGGGGGATTGTGCTCTGGCGACAAGCCGGTCACTTCGTCCGCTGCCTCCTTGGCGGTGGGCCACGGATCCTGGACGCATCCGTCGTGTGTCTCTTCGTCATCCGAAGCGGTGAAGATGGACGCGGCACGTGACTTCATGTCGGTGGCGGCCTTGAGGAACGCTTCCTTGATGGAGTCCGGTGGGAGGGCGCAGTCCTCCAGGCCGGCGTCTTCGAGGCGCGGAGGGAGGATCTGGTCATACAGTACGGCTTCTCCTTCCTTGGTCATTTCCATCACTAATATTTCCGATTGAAAACCCTGGCCGTAGCTCCGCAAGAAGAAGATTGGGGATTAAACGACACCGTCGTATTTATCACTCGAAGATTCAGCAAATTTCGAGCTATATCCGATTTGGCCACTTTAGCCCTTTTTATGATGGTGTTTAAAGAAAGTGGATCCTAGGAGATGTGTCGTACGTGTCACGCCGAACTCGCAACGTCAACAAGTGCTGTGCCTTCACTTGGACACGTTTCAAACACTAAGATATTTGTGGAAGAACTAAAAACATATGAAATCAACTTAAAAACAGTGAATATTTTTTGGGGTTCTAAAAAGCAATAAATTGGTTTTCAATTATTTTTGATGAGTTCCACAAAGCTAGTCTTTTTATTAATGATAAAGAGAAAATGGTAAAAGTCAGCAGTTGAAAAACCAGAGGTCCTATATTGAGGTTGGTTTTATTTGGGCCAAAGTTTTAGGCCACTTGAAGGTAATTTTGGGCCAAGTTCAGATTCCTCGTTTAAGACCAAAGCTACATTGGTCTTGCCGGAGGTGTTTCTACACTCATCAATCTTTGTTGGACTTTTTAGGAAGTCCGGTGAATGGTTCTACATTAGTGGACTGGTTGTTTAGACATTTTAATTAGTCCTTTTCGTGCTTCCATAAGTTATGGGGTTAACGTAAAATTAAAATTGTCGCGTTTTCAAAAGATAAATCTAAATCTAAAGTGTGAAAACAAGTTAAAGGCAATGGAAGACTTGAAAAATGAAAAAGATGAACTTGAAAATAACTTTTGGGTCTAAGAGGAACTTTTCGTAGTGGACTTTTCTCATATAGCACTTTCATAATTCAACAACCTAGTCAAGAATCTAAATCTGTAGGGGATTGTAGCATAATCTTACAACAGTATGACTGATAATGATATTTAGGAGGCTAAGGGGCAGCTTGATGTGAGAAAGCGTTGGCGGATAAGACTAGTTTGTGATGTTGAAATGCATTGGTGCGGAGGATCAATGATGCATAACGGCTAGACTTGAAGACGAAAGCTAAACTTGTTTATTGTAGTGCCAATATATTTTTGGAGATTTATAGCTTTAATCTAATTCCCAAAGCAAGTTTTCATGTAGTTTTTTTCAATCAATTTATTCAACTGTCGTAAATTTTTTCTCTTAACAATTTCATAATTTTTGAGACTATGGGATGCTTAATGTTGAGGCTCAAGGATTTACTTCTAGATTCTATAGCTAATATTTGCAATAGTGCGGTTGTAGGGTATGGAGTTGCATACATTAAATAGTTTGTTTTAATGTTCAAGAAATATAAAGTCAATGAAATTAAAGAGTGTTAGCTTGTCAATAGGTCAATAACTCAATAGTTAATTATTAATTGTCTATGACCTAGGTCTTGGATCTAACACCCATATCACCTATAACTAATAATAATAATAAAAAAAAAATATTCAAGAACTAGTGAATAAACACTATTGCTTAGTTAAGATAGCTCCTCCATTCATTGGGTTGTTGAGGGTGGCCATGGACCATTAATATCTTTCTGAAACATCTCACGATCACATTTGATTTGGATGGAGATCGTTGTTCCATCACTTTAATTAATTTGAACAGAAATTTTTCTTCCTTTTTGTTTTATTTGTAATGGTGTGATAAGTCAATCTACATACCTAATTAGGCAGCGATGGCCGTATGCCGACTGAATTGCTTAAATGGGACTATATAACTCACCTATATCCATTTGTTTATAATCTTTTGAAAATAATCAATGCTACCCAATATTTTAGGAGTGCTCTATAACCCACTTTTATCCTTTTTTATTTTTTCTCGGGAAGCTACATATAACCTTTCCTACATAGTAAAAAAATAAAAAAATAAGTATTTGTTTTTTTTTTCTTTCAATTTTTTTTTTGTTTTCGAAAAGCATCTGTTTGAAAAAGAAAAGTCATATATTTTTTTAAGTAAGAACTCAAACCTCAAGCTTTAGCTTCTTTTTATCTTTTCTTAACCCAACTTTATCTATTTTTATTGTTTTCCTGGGGGTAATAGATAAGCTTTTCTTTATACTTAAAAAATAAGTACTTGTTTTTTTTTCTCAAATTTTTTTTTTTCAAAAAGTATCAGCTTGAAAATTGAATTATTTAATTAAAATACTTTATAAAAGTAATGTATTTTTTAAGTAAGAACTCAAACCACAAGCAATTGCTTCTTGTTAGCTTTTCTTAACCCCTAATACAAGCCAAGTGAAGTAATAGTCCCTAAACATTCCTTTTATCTTACGAAAACCAAAGGAAAAAGCCAAAAAGAAAAAGGTATTAGGGGCTTGAATTAAAAAACTCAAAGGTAATTCAAATACTACTTTTCAAATTATACATAAATGCTATTTAAAGATTGTGTCTTTTTAACATAGTACTTTTGTCTCCGACAAATCGAAAAAACTTTCTTAATCTCTAGCCCTAGACCCTCGGAAATCTAGCTAAAGCTGCTCTTCGTAGAGGCCTAGGCTCCTAGGTCGACTGTGGAGGTAAATAATTGATAAAGAACACAGTGTTCAACAAATTTCTTCTGTAGGATTCCGGAAGATATCCCCAAGTTACAAAAAGGGTCCTACTTCCACATGTTTGATGCCAGGGAACATCACGGGTTCCACATGTTTGTTTACTTAAATCCCTTTCTCAGTCCTGGCACCAATTTTCTCAACGACACAAACGGTGGTTTTTAATGGGACCTCTAACTCCTTTGACGGAGCCGCTGCAGAGGTCATTCTCAGAATTCAGCTTTCGAATGCTCTCGGAGGACAAGAGCATATGACGAAAGGAACACATAATCAGTTCTCACTTCAATCTGATTTTGATACGTTGGACATTCTAAGTTCATGATAGACACAAACTTTTAGCTTGGAAGTTTGGATGGAGCATTCTTCCTAACCAAACAAATGCTGCCCAATTCATGCTTTGTCTTAGCGAGGACCATTTTCTATGTTCAAGATTACTTATATTTGAAGGAACCCTTTTAGAATATTGGATTATATTGTTACACAACTATTTCGTTATTTAAATTTAGTTTGAGAATTTTTTTAAAAAGAAGGAAAGATTGTCACTTATGAGAAATTCATTAATATGGTATCATAGTTTAAGTATAAATATTATTTGAGAAAAAAATATACTTTGATTCGTGGGATGATCTTTCTAACATCATTTCGAATCCTCTTTTTTTTTTTTGTTGACTCAGAAAGGCAAGTCTTTATCAAACCTTTACTTTAGATCTTTGTCTTTTCTTTGATATTTATTCATTTATTGGAGATGATAAGACTTATAACTCTTTTGCCAACCCATCTTATCAAAAGAAAGAAAGAAAGAAAGGAAAGGAGGAACAAAGTTACTAGTGCATTTAGTCATCCGCAGTCAAGAGATCCCAAAATGGTCATTTTTTTTGGATCTTTCAGCAGCATAGACACACAAATCATCCAATAAATCTGTCATTTAATTGATCATGACACTTTAAATGTTCGTACAAAGAAATCATAAAGGGCACTAGAGCTGACACGCTTGAGAACAGTCGAATTATTTGTCTTCAGACTGATTACAGGACTTGATTAGTAGGCGCAGGAAAGAGCACCATCTTTTTGACCATCATGAGAAACGAAAAAGTATAGAGCATCTGTATGGAGATTGAATCCCATATACTCAAAAGCCTGCTAAATTATTCATCTCAGGGACTAAAGAATCTGATTCCTAAGTATGAGATGTTTGAGAGCTAGAGATAACATCTCTAGAAAGATTTATACTTAAGAAGCAAAGGAAAAACATTCAGGACTAAGTTTGGTATGCACAGAGACTTTCGAATCCCATGTAATCTTTGGCCTTGAGCATTTCAACCGACTGTGCAATACCGACCCCGCCTGGTTGAGAAGAAAAAGAAAAAGAGAAGTCCTCATTAATGGTTCAGAAAAACTGAAGCAACATCCATTGAAGTCAGTAAGGAGAATTGCAAGCAGTGCCTACCTAGTGCTACTGCACTAACGAAAATTGTGAGGGCCAGGATGAAGATGATCAGTGATGCTCTCCCTAAAAAGGTAATCACTTTCGTTACCACAAATTGACCTGTAACAGCAGCAACAATAGACACACAAAAGAAGAACAAAGCTGCAAGGTATAAACAGAGAACACGTTAGTTGATAATCTTGAGCGGTGAAAAAGTGCGGATGCAGATCAATGCCGCTTACCATAAGGAACAGGAAAACGTTTGAGAAGGTAGTATTCTACAACAGACATGGATGAAGAAAAGGTCATGGCAAATGTGGCCGTGGCACTTGACACCTACATGTAAATCCAAACAAGTGAATCCATGAAAACAATGAATAAACTTAAGAGTTTCTGCAGAAAGAAGATGCTTTGGTTTCTTCTTTCCATTAGCAGATCGGACCGAGGATGCTATTAACAATTAATGCGGAGAAGGGAGCGTAAATGCACCTGAGGAGGGATCCCTAGCTCCAGAAAAAGTGGACCCAGAATGAAACCACCACCGAGACCCAGCAACCCACCGACTATCCCAGCTACAACGCCACTGGCACAATAAAGAATCAATTGATGCACTTTCAAGGTTGTGCCACTTTCTCCCTTGGATTTAATAACCCTCCGCCCCTTGTACAGGCAAAAAGCTTCATACCCTGAGACCCCGAAGGTCACGGGGATCTGTAGACAAGAAAGGAAAATGATCAGCCTCATGCTTTTCAGCCTAATTTCATACACAGAAGGTAAGACATCTATTCTGGTTTCTAAGTTATATAAGGTACCTGGAGAACGTTGAATACCCAATATAATGGTGAACAAGTTTTTGTGTAACTCTGTAAGTCCAACAGAGAAGCATTCCATTAGTTTGTTAGTAAGGGCAGAAAAAGTATATAGACTTTAGTGGTGAAAAGTGAGAGTGATAAAAACCTTGGCAATCTGAAATGCAAGGACAGCGCACCAGACACCAACAAGAGCAGCAAGTTCCTTCCAGTAAATATTCTCGAAACAAGTTGTCTGGAAAGGATGCAGAAGTGAGTCCTGGAAATCAAAAATCAAGAGACCAATCACTCTGTATTCTTACCTTTGTTTTTTTAGATTCCTTGGTTTCTGTGCCATTGCCATTGGCTGCGCCTCCAGGTGGTCTGACCTCGATTTCTTCACTATTCTGACCTGATCAAGGGGAATAATAAATCCACACACCTAAGAAGACAGCGCAAAGAAAAAGAAAAGAAAAAAAAACAAAAGAAAAGAAAAAATTGTCTAAATCAACTCACCATTTGATTGCATGCGTTGGGCAGCCTCCTGAAATGCCCAAAAAAATAATAATAATAATAATAATTCAGAAATGGAAGAGGGCAGTGAAATGAATAATTAACACAGAAAGACATCAACATGACAGAGAGTATGAGAAGAGCTTTAGACTACCTTTTTGATTATGGTTTCCTTTTTCCATGTTTCAACACCCTTGAGGGTTGCTTTAGTTGACATGACTGCAGGGAAAGCAGAAACTAAATCAGGGATGTTCTTTAAGAAGAAAAACTTGCAGAAGATTGCAACTCAAGCAACTCTTACCTAGAAAGATGATGATCAACAAGATTGTGATCATCCAGTCAGCGAAAATCACGTTGAAAGAAACTCCAATACTGATCCCAAGCATCAGCATCGGTTGAAATAGAAGTGCCAAGTCATAGTCAATGAGGGGCGCATCCAGGGTGGGATGCTTTAGCCTCAAATTGTAGATAAAAGATGAAGCTGCGGCACCTGTGATCATACCTGACCAAATAAACCGGAGCACAGAAAATATCAGACAGATCCATCAGTAGAGCAGAGAAAAGCGGCTCAGCAAAAAGAACTGCAAATCTGTTTCTTAGTGACAGATAAACGCTCTGAATCTGCATCCCCAACAAAACCCATCTGGGATATGAAAAGTCTAGGCACTTTGACAATTAATACAAATAATACACATAATGTTAGGGCACTCAAAAGCGGCCCCTAGGATACAATTGCAGGTTTCGTTTCTTTTGTTAGGGTCAGCAATAAATGCAGAGAGGAATCAAAAAACAGTGATGATTATACTTACATTTTGATAGAGCCGTTGATGATTTCTGATCAAAGCCGACAATCAGGGTCAGCATGGGAACAAAAATTCCACCTCCGCCAACTCCTCCCACACTCCCGAACGCTGCGCCCAAGAATCCAATTGTTGCACCCACCACAGGCTTCCAGCCAAGTTTTAGCGGCTGTCGATTCCTCAATTTATCAGTCGCACAGAATTTTCAATTTCCATGTATAGAATCAGCAGAAAGAGCACTATAGTGATGAAGAGAAACAAAAGGCTATAGTAAAATTGTCTCCACTGGTTTGTTGGACAAGTACGAAAAAGGAAGAAGAGAAGATGTTATTGTTTTCATGTAATAAATACTTTTCTCTACTTCTCGAATTGCTACTTTTCCCTTGCAACCAAACAGAGTAAGATCAAATAAATGAACAAAGAATTAGATGAAAAAACCTATAAACAAACATGTCTCGCTAAAGTCATGAAAGATTGACTACCGGCCAAACGTGGTGGTAATTCCCGGCTGAAGGCGGAGGCGGCGCTTTGCTCGATACTCTCATTACGTAATGAGGTTCATTTGAAGCTTTTTGACCCAAATTTTCTTTCTCCAAAACATACACCGTGGCCATAACAAGGACAGAAACCACAACCATTCCGATCACCTTTGATCCCCACCATTCTGATGCAATTCCCGCCATCGTGTGTCTCAATTCCTACTTCCTCTCGCTCAAAGCATTAAACTTTAATGCTTCCACTTTAAACCCAGAACTCAAGAGGAAACGTTAAAGTTAAACAGGAACCCGAATTCAAAACAAACTTCTTGAATACAACTCTCCCCCTGCTAAAAGCTCAAGACCCAGAAAAGGAAGCACTCTAAAGAGCTTTCCCGTCTGAACCTCTGATTCCAATATTCTCCTGTTGATGTTGGTTATGGAACACTATGCATGAGAGCAGTTCCTGCAAAATGAGCTCGAAATGGTAGCAACTTGTCCAATTGCTCTCTCCTGCTCTCTCGCTCTTGCTCTCTCTGTGTTTTCCGTTGAGTCCTGCTGTGTGAGGTGTTGAAGGCTTAAAAAGAAGTTGGTCGTCAGGACAAGCATCTCGAGAATCAGGGAAAGGTACTAATTTTTACAGTTACCCAAAAGCTGCCTCAGACGAATTAACTTTCCCGAAATATCTCTTTCCGGCTACACGCAAACCCCGTAGGGGACAAGTCACTTTCCCCAGAAAAAGACGGAAAAAAAGAGGTAAAATTCTTCGTCCGGTGCTCTTAACAATTATTAGATTTTGCTTTGCGAGTGGATTTAGATATTTGTGTCGACGTATTTGAGTCTAATCGAAACTAGCAGACAAGAAATCCCACTTGGCAAAACGATGTCATAACCTGAGGGGTGTAAAGATTCGCATTAACGATTAATCTATACGATTTGTCCAAAATGCAATAGTCCAAGCGTTCAGATTTGTATTCGGTAGGAGCTTTTACTGAAAAAGTTCGTTTTAAACTCAGATTCATCTTCAAGATAGTTTACGGTCGATGTCAGTGCATATCCAGTACACAGGCTTAACTTTGAAGTAAGGCTTAACTTCTACTAATTTGGAGCTTACTGGGGAGCTTTCTGCATCATATTGAAATAAAGTATCTCAATTAGTTGTCCAATGCATGCTTGAAGCACGCAATGTTTGAAGCCCAATTTTAAAATTAGTGCGTCTCAAGTCTTAATGAACTTTCAACTCAGTCAGCTTTCGTAGAGCTTTCTTAGGAATTCTTTCATTTTAGTATAACTTTGTCTCTTCGTCTCTCCTTCTGTCTCTTCTGTTGTTGGAAAAAATACTTTAATGGGTTCCCAAATCAAAGTTTTCCAGGAAAAAAGAATGATAAGGGTAGAAAGTTGCAGTACTTTTTTTCTTCTTGTTTCTTAACTTTCATGGACTCTAATTGTGGAAAGTACATTCCGTGCACCATATTGCTTCGGTACCACCACGAGGCCTTTCATGTCCTTCCCTGGCTTTTTGCAACCTTTCACATGCGATAACCCTAGATCCGAGGCATCCCTTTCTTATTCTAAAGAGATTCGACCCCCATAATCAATGCAGAAAGCATCACAAGAACCAAAATCCAAACGGATGTCTTTTTGGGTCAGAATCTAGTCTTCCGGAACGGGATGAGAAAGAATAATGCAGCTCCACCTAAACCTAATGGCAAGTTAATGATATTGTTCATACAGTACTCCCGACACGTCTCTTCCATCTTTTCACTACTGCTTCTGTGCTTTGACAACTTTTATCTACTATTTATTTATTTGCTTTAAATCTAAATGGTCCTGGTCTTAGGGTAAAGGCGATCCTCAGCCTCCCCCCACGTCCTTCCACCTCCTTCTCCGTTGTTACCTGTAGCAGAAAACATGTACAAACTATAGGGTTCTTGAAACTTATTCAATCCAACAGATAGAAACTGCGAGAAATAGATCAAATATATGTCTACCTATCACGTGCAATTTCTTGCTGCTGCGAGAGACAGAAAAAGGTGCATAGAACTGGGTTGAAAGAATGAATGTTCGAAGGTTGCGCAACGTGCATCGTCAAGCCATCGTCACGCTTTTCTGAGACAACCTACAGATAATAGCTTTTTTCCCTGAAAAGAATCCTAAAAAAGCAAAGGAACATTGTCTTTTGTGTGCATAAGACAGGAATATGAGCAGGGATTGTCAGTAGAAGCTCTCCAATAAATGAGATCGTCATGTTATAACAGTTACTGTCTAAAATTTCGCGAAAACGTATGTGTACGTTGTTTCGTTCAATCACAGTTTCCATGTCTTTGTTCCAGAAAAGATACAGAGACAGATGTCGGACTCAGGCTCGAATATGAATAACGCTCCAGTTCTTTACCCTAGAAAATAGAAATATTCAAGCTCCACGTCCATGGTGGGTCAAATCGCATATTTTCTGGTTTAAAAAAGGAAGTCAGGGATTAGAAGTTAGCTGGGGGAGGTATCTGATGAACAGCTTTTGGCTCTTGAAGAGAAACAAATGCCATGATTGATTCGGAAAGCATGTTTCGATTCATCATTTGTTTATGGATTTTAAACTCCAGAAGAAAGAGGCACAGTCGGGTTTGTTGACGAACAGTATTAAACTATATGATGCAATTGATGCAAGAAACTCGGCCTTAACGCAACAAAGAAACATTTGATAATTGCAAGTTGCCGGTTGATGGAACATAGTTGGAAACTCAAGTCTTTAGGAGTACTTAATCTGCCAATGATGATTTGGTGATCAGAATCAGTTCTAAAAGGAGGCCTGCTTCATGTGTTCTTGCATAGAAATTGTTTCTCGTTTTCTTCTAGTAGTGGAGGACTACTTGGGTACGAATTTTTTAGGCTTGCTCTAACCATTTTGTCTCGGAATGTTACATTTGCATTTGACTTTACAATTAAAAAAACAAAGATGAAAAGCCGTACTCATGCTTGTCCGCGAATAACGATAGAACCCAATAATGTTGGAAAGTACCATATTGTTTTTTTTTTTTTTTTTCTAAAACAGGTTGTCGAACGAAAAAGGAGAGGTTTGAAAACGTTAAAAAGGATATTTGGTTAGAATATTCTATTGAGTATGCTTTCTTGTAGGTCAATCTATGGATGATAGGGGAGTCCCCATGGCTTAGTGGTAAGCCAAAATCCCTGGCTTATGAGTCTAAAAGGTTTGAGGTTCGATTCCTTATTTCCCTCTTCATGTGTACGAGTGTTTAAAAAAAAAAGAATTCTATAGGTTAAAAGATAGGGCAAAAAGATAAAAAACGTAAGAACTTGATGTATGATGAAATATTATTCTTGATTCAAATTTATCCCATCTAAGGTATTATAGTTGAATCCTAATTTTGATATTTTGTGAGATGTTGTATTTGAACTCAAACTCTGATATTATATTAAGAATGTTAAACATTTTCTCTTACAACCAATTATCAAGAAAAAAGAATGATTAAACATATAAGGCATATGTATGACATATCAAAATGTTATGAAAGTGAGACAACTAATGTTCTAGATGGCAGTGGATTAAACCTCTTATAATGAGAGCAAGTTGATACATGAGTCATGATATAGAACAATATGAGATGTTATATTTGAATTCAAATTGTGATATTTTGTGAGATGTTGTATTTGAAATTGAACTTTGATATTGCACTAAGAAAAACCAAACTTTCTCTTACAACTAGTTATTTAGAAAAAAGAGTGAATAGACTTATAAGATACGTGTATGGCACATTAAGATATCGAAGTGAGTCAATCAATATTCAAGACTACATTGGATTAAACCTCCTTTAATGGGTGTGAGTTAGCCACAATGACATCTAGATGAGAATTGTCGCTCTTTCTACTTGAAAATGCCATCATTGGTTTGGTCCGTCTGGCATGATGGAGGCTGTCGCTCATGGTGGAACTTCGTTTTCTGAATGTGACAATCTGCAGACCTTATCATTCCCCATATCTTTTTAGATAAAACCTAGGAAACGAATCTAAGATTGTCTTTTGCTTTCAGTTCGAGACAATGGGATCTCACTTGACAAAATCGAAGGCAATGCAGAATTGGTGAAAACCCTTGATGCATGCAGAAACAACTGTCTTTTAAAATTCATTTATCAAATATGAAAACAATCTAAAAACTTGTTTAAGAGTTAAAGAATCATTCATTCATTTAAGTTCATTTTAAAAATTATATCTTTCAAAATAAACTCTTATTTTGTATACATTCTTTCGTATTTTTAAACTTAAGGTCATATGAGATGAAATAAATGCCAATATACTATGTTAAAAGACTTGACGTAAAAGTTAGGTATAAGAGTTATAAGATTTTTTTTTCATTTATTTTTTTAAAAATCTTATTTTTTAGTATGCAATTTTCATCTGTACCCAAAATGGGTGATAAATCGAGATATTTTTAACAGTTATTTTGTTCTTTTTACCACGAAGGATTTCTGTAACCTTACAGAAATTCAAAGAGAAGCCATTTCCTTCCCAATTGCCGTCTAGGGGTCACGGCCGTTTTGTCTGGACGAATAACTCCTGATCAAACCCGTCTTGCTCGTTGTTTGGAGCCGTACCCAGTCCAATAGTAAGCTGTCCACATGAACCACGCATTTCTGATGGGACCATTGCGTAGTTTGTGTCATCAATAATTTCTTTATTGGTTGACAGCGGCCGAAAGTGACAGTGGCTCATGATTTGGTCTACATTCACACATGCATCCATCACGTATTCATTACAGCCATTTGTATTCGGCTCTAACAGGGAAATTAGGTTGAATTCTGAGCGTTATGGATCACAAAAACTTAATCCCCATCCAGCAAAAAAGTTAGGAGTACTCTGCCAATAGGCCCCAGCAACTTGGACAAAAACGATGCTCCATACACATGTCCCTGTTGTCGAAAACTAAATCTTAAAAGCTTCGAGAAAACACCAACCAGAACATTTTTGACAATTGCACAGAAACAGATATGGCAATAGTTCTGTCTTTATGAACTTTCAACAAGGCAACTGTTAATAGCACATGGGACGTGACACATTTTCTTCTTTGTCTCTTTCCCGAGTAATCTTCAACAATCGCTCCATGGAGTTCAATTATCTCAATTATGGCGTTGTCCTGGAGTTCTCCACCATGTTAATGCTAGAGCAAAGTTCTTCTGCATATAATGCAGAACTTCAAAGAAACTGCCTCATTAGCTCCATGACTAGTCCTTGAAGCTTCCAAAAGCTGCATAAGGCACACGTTCGGCTGGTCCATCCTGTGCTGCAACTATTTTTCCATGAAACTCAAGACAAAAACAACACAAAAAAGAAAAAGAAGTACACGATTTAAAACCACACAGATACAGTAGAAACAAAGTTTTACGCCATTTTGTTTAAATAGGTTTTATGGGCTTATGCATGTTACCTATATTGGGCTTTCCATTTAAGCCGAATAATAAGATTAATGGCGTCAAAAACTAGGCCTCCATCTAGCTGTTTCTCTACTACTTCCTTATTATTGATCCTCTTCCGGCTAGATCTCAAGCCAATTTACACCGCCGGCTATGCAAATACAACAACAACAACAACGACAATCCTCGGGTACTGGTACCTAATTTTCTCAAGCGCGGGTTTTCCTCTAGCATTAGACCATCTAATGCAGTAAATAAGGGAAAACACACGTATAAAACCAAAAAACCATGCAATGCATTTCTGTGCGCAGTACAACTTTCGATTGCTTTATATTTTATCCGATAGAACACACTGCACAACACTTGATATTGTTGGGATATCGATAAGCTTATCGTTAAAGGTATGGTTGATCTTGACAGATCTCTTCGTTTCTTTTTTAACCAAACATGTTCAGCGGAAATCTCGACTCTAACTACTTGTATTAATTTCAAAACAAAAGAATCATGTGGCTTTTTGATCGAAGAACTATTTATGTTTTGGTCCCATTCGACAGTAAACAAACCGTACAACAACAACAATCTAATGCAAACGCCATTACTTCAACTACCAACGAGTACGAACCTATCCCCGGTTCCAACAACCCTTTACTTAGTAGCCGTCTAGGGGGTCTAGGAGGTGGGGAAGGAAGAGGGTGTGGTGGTCTTGTTATTATCTGTGTTTGGTAAATTTGAAACTATTAACCCATTGTCTCAAGGGCCCGGGAGGTGAGGAACGAAGAGGGCGGTGGTCTTGTTATTATCTGTGTTTGGTAAATTTGAAACAACTAACCCGTTGTCTCATTCAACCATTTGAAACATTCTTTGACCTACCATCGAGGGGCACTGATAATAAACAACACCCATGATTCTTATATGTTTTGGGCATGAAGAGTTGCGTTTGAGATTATGCTCAGATAATCTTAATTCAGATGAACAAGAAGAATGACATGATAGGATTGACATCTTAGTGAAAGAAAAAAAAAAAAAAAACTTGAACTTCCTTGGACTTAAGTTTCCTTATCTTTCTCTCCTTTTTACTAAATCACCTTGAATCCTTAATCTTCCCTCGACTATTTGAGTTTACCTGATATGTTGGTCAAAACTAAAATTCTACATGTCAATTAAGTTAGTTTTGGATCCATTTCGAAATGAAATAAGGTGATAAGTTTTATTTTGAGTCTACAAAGTTGGTGTGTGTACTTAATCAAGCTGAAATATTTTTCTCATATGTTGAAGTTTATTGAGGCTAAGCACCTTTTAAGTGATTTTTCTTTGGAAGAGTTCTTCAAAACCGTTTCTTTTTGCAGACAAAAATCTTTGTACGTGTCCTTTGCTAGATCACATATATTTTGGATTTTTATGGAAGTCAACTACACTCCGTGTTTTTTTTTTTTTTTTTGCTTCACATGCGCGTGTACTATGTTTTATTTACCATACATTTTTAGAGTTTCAGTCAAACTAACTTTATGAATCCTTCTTTCTTTACTTTAATTAGTAATGTTTCTCCTGAAAAAACTCTTGACCCCTCTTTACATGTGTTACTTAGGGCTAAATCATTTCTTAATTGTTATCAAAGCCTTATTTACTCTATAAGAGATTAGTTACTAACCATGATCACTGACTTACTTTTTAGATGGCAAAGTTCAAGCCTTTGACTACACCATCCTTCTTTGATGGAAGCAAATTATGCTTATTAGAAGCATATATAAGAGCTTCTCTTGAAAACTATGGATTAAGTGGTATGGTGTTCTACCCAAAAAGGTTAAATTCTGACAATTAGAGAAGACATTGTTGTCCATAGGGACATGGATTTAAAAGAGTGAAGGATCGTTTATTGTCTTTCTGAAATTTTCACATGAAAAGTTCACACATGCATCTATATATAAAACAACCAAGAAATCAACCAGTCAAAACACAAATCAATATCTTTCTTCCTTCTAATCACTGGTGAAAAGAATCAATACCATTAAAAATCTTAAAATCTAAAAGTTGAAAACCAAATTTGAGTACATTAGGTTTAGTCTCATATGGAGATAAGGATAGTAAAAAAAATATGGACAATTTTGAGTAGATTATATGAGTAAACATTATAAATTACAATCTTTGAGTGAGGAAAGATGGGCGTATACGTATTTGGTAGTTCATGATCTCTTGAAAGTCTCAATCACCTATTATGGTATTTTAATAGTCGCTGGTTTAGGTGTGTCTTCAAGGATCAATTGTGATATCACACTTTCAATTATTCTAAAAGTATTAATGATGTCCTCTTTTTTTTGGTAATATTTTTAGGAAATATGCACGGGGAAAATGGACAACACACGTTTCCTGATTGCATGTTAAATCATGTTGCTTTTAAAGATAGTATACTTATATCAATCATGTTTTCGTCAGAAAGATCTAGTTATGATAGCGAATGAGTGATGGAAAGTGTTGAGACTTTGGATATGACATTTGTTCGTAATTTTCAGTTTAGCCATAATGAGGCCAAGATTGAGTACTCATACTTCTAACATCGTAGTCTTGGACATGATAACGAAAAGAACTGTTGGTAGACTAGTCAGAAACTCTATTTTTAGTCCATGTCAGTTAGGAAAACAATGGTTATCTCACATAAAAGGACTAACATTATTTTGGTAATGTTTCGGTTCAAAGATTTTGATGTTGACAAGTGACTGTCAAATTACGTTAGTGAACAAAAAAGTGTTTGATCACATCATATTTGGGAAGCACTTTATTTACACTTCAAAGGATATTTAAACATATCAGCCCAAATTTGAATGGACTTTTTTCTTAAAGTATGATATTTTAGTGATAAGCTAGCAAGAATTGAGATTAAGAGGTTTCAAGTTGGACTTTTGGGTGTGTGCATTAAAAAAAAAAAGATATCTTAATGTATTGTAAAATATCATCTTGGTCATGGAAAAGCCTACATAAACACCTTGCTACGGTTGCACTTCAATATGGCTGTATATTTATAATGGATGACGTGCCTGTGAATCATTAGGTGTTGGCTGCATCTATTGCTCACGTTTGAGGCCTTGATTACCGTATACTAGTTTCATTGGCCGCATACTCTGGTTGCATTTCATAGTAACTTGCTGTACTAAGTTTAAGTGTAAAGCTGCCCAGATCTATGGGAATCTTTGAAGAATTCTATACGGCTGGCTACGACGTAAGTTATTCCCACACATTTACTTGCCGTCTTCTTGATGCTCCCGCTGCTGTTCCATACACATTCCTGCGTTTACAGTGTGTTGAGATGCCGTATCTTTTGAAAACATATTTTGATGAAATGCATGGATGTAAGTGTCTAACTTGGCTTTGTGTGCTTCACACATTTCGCACCTTAGGTTTCATTTCGTGGCATCATGAAGGAGCGCATAAAATGCATGGTTCAGATAGTAGACAGAGAAGGAAAACACAAGCTTTCAGCCGAAAAAAAAAAGCAAGAAAAAGCTACGCGATGAACTCAGGAAGCAATACATTTTTCCTCTGCTCTCTTCCGATCATGTTTTGTACATCCATTTGTAACTTGACGGTAGTGAGCTTACAGTATATTTCGTTCTCTTCTATTGCATGTTTGAAGTGCTGTGCACACTGCAAAACAGGCGTGGGAACTTTGAGTTTGGCTGTAAAATCACTATTGTGATCTTGCTGAAAGAATTTAGGAAGGGTGCTTCTTAAACTTGTGTGAAACTTTGAGTGGGCAATAGTGCATGACCGGTGGGGCAGAGGACCGGTTGAGAGATTTTCAAAATCTCTGTAACTTTGTGTTTGATTTAGTAAAGGGAAGACTAGCCGATTAGGGTAGTGAAAGAGTGAATCTAGGAGCCAAAAGTTGGCTTGAACCACCTAAAAATCATGTCTAAAATTTCTCTCTTTCTCTCTCATTTGCGATGATGATATTTTGCAAGTAGTCTTTACTAAAACATGCTTACTATAGTGTGCAAGTGTAAGCTCATCAAGAAAATATTCCTTGTAAAATTGAACTGTACATGAACTGAAAGTTATTGTAAGACATTTAAATATTTATCTTGTCTTTTGTATGCATGCAGTACATAACATTGTTTTCTATCGGCAAATGCCTAATTCGGGTGCTGCTTGAGACCAAAAAGGTCAAGGTTCAATACACAACCCCTCCCCTTTTACCTACCTAAAAAAAATAAAAATTGCTTTTGCATATTATATCTGTATATGAACTTGCTAAAACATTGAATACATACTCAAGTTTGTACTGTGTAGGCATATACACATTCTAAAACAAATAGAATTTTTTAGAACATATGATATTGACTGTAAACTTGCTGAATCACTTGACAATCTTGATTAAGTAAATTGTATTTCATCTACTCTTAATTCAGTTGCTTTGCCAACATACTACACATATTTTTCGAACTATAATTAGGATAGCACCAAATTGGACATGTATAGAAGGGAACTAAAAATGAAAGTATATTGAAGTTATTATAATATCTCAATTCAATGCCCCCTTCTTGGCATGTTTAATTGGCTTTATAAACCAACAATTTTTACCTCAAGACCTAAAGTTTCTGCATATAGTTAGACCCAGATATGGGTATTTGTAAGTGGTTCTTAATTAGAATCACTACTAAAAGAAACTTGATAATACAAAGAAAAATATAGTCTTTCAAGAGACGGCCCATGTTTCAATACTTAGCAAAACTCTTGTCACATATTTTAGAAGAGACTATGACCATTGTTTATCAAAGATGAAATAAAATTTGCCATAGGTTAGGGGATTGTTAGATTACTTATAACTTGTGAAAAATTAAGAAACTTTTTCTACTTAAGTATTCCATTGTAATAAGTGGCATATTGTCAAAGCAAAAAAATTAATTGAATTGGATGATAAAAGTGATGAAGGAATTTTCCTAAATTATTTCAGAGATTTAGTAATCTTACCACTTGCTTCATGTATGCACATATACAATGATAAAGTTGATAAATGTGATAGGAGGTATAACCATTGAATCATAAGTTGAAGATTGAGAAGGGGGAGGGTATCTTCAATGTCACTAAATCTTTTGAAGTTTTGAAGTTAATATCTTTCATTTGAACATAAATTAAGACCTATAACATGCACCTTTATGGACCAAATTTAGACCCACTAGGAAATAGTTGGACAACCTAACAACTTTATATTTGGATCTTGCAATTACAATTCTTATATAGCACCAATAGGTGACACAACGGGACATGATGCTTATATGATATTTAGAAATTCTAATAAGTATAAAGATTAAATCGGACCTTAATTCAGGCCCAAATATATCTCTACATTTAGGCTAAAATCGGAGCCCAATTTTCTTTTTGTTCTCGGGCGCTTGTTCGATATACAAGAAAAAACCAGAAACTTAACCATAACATACATGGCTGACAGAGCAGTTAAAATGGGAAACCAAAATCAATTCTTAAAAAGTATAAAAAAATATTTAGATGGTAAAAAAAAAAAGCTCAAAGTTGAAGGAGCTCTTAAAGATTATTATTATTATTTTCTTAATCTAAGATAACTACGCAGCTCCCTTTTACTTGTGTTTCTAACATAAGCGATCAAGATATGAATTTCTAGCTTATTCTATCATGATCTTGAACATTTAAATACCAAGCTTATTCACTTAGAGTGACTTTTTTTGGAAAAAAAATTATGTTCAAGTGGACACATGAGTATAGAGCATTTAAATTGTTCTAAGGCAAAGAAGAAGGCATAGCCATGACATATATTATACCACCTTAATATTTTAATCTTGAGAGCATCTTTGGTTGATTAATCACGTGAAACTTATCCCACAATGATTTTTTAATAACAACAAAGGATGTGCAAATATACCTTGCTCTGGCACAGATCTTGCATAGAACCATAAAATAAAATCATCCTGACAAGATGTTACCTAAATGTACGGAATTGAAGGACTATTCTAAACTAAAAATCAGCTTGATAAATGTTGGATTGTGCCCAATATTCTAAAATCTAATATGTTATATAAATGGAAACACAAACAATTGAGAAAAATGTATTGTCAGAAAGTTCAATTTTGCATAAAAAATAACTCAAGAATAATTTTTTTTTTCCTTCAAAGAATTTTTCAACGAGATTTAAACAATGTAAATCTTTTTGTTATACTCTTCTTTAATCATTCTATCACAGCTAACACAAATTGCAGGCGATAGTGACACATTTTAAATATGAACTCTAATATTATGTTAAAACTCATTTTAACTTAAATGCAAGGAAAAATTTTCTCTTCTTAGCTTTTATCATGTATATAAATAATACATTTTGAGTATTATGTTTTTCTTCGCTCTTCTGGAAAAGAATTGGGAAAAGCATATGGCACCGGTGTCATTACCAAAAACTCATAGATTCAACACTTTACAGAGGTGGAGAAGCATAGTTCGTTATGATCAAATAGTGGCTGTCAAACTGAATCGTTGTTTTACAGTGTCTGCAATAAAGCAAACATCAATGGGTGGTACCTACGGGACTGCATCGTCGTATCAATGTCAGGGCGACATAAATTCGTGCCGCAACATAAGCCTCTCTCCTCTACATGGGGGATTCCGGTCGACATTTCATTCATCACGGACAGGCGTACGGTACCGTGGGTTTCCTGTCGGAGAGTGAACGACGAGAAGAAAACAACTGGAAACGACTGTTGGTGAAAGGATTGTGCATGGGGATTCTAAACTAGAAATAGTAGTATGGTGGGGTTACGGCATGGAAGTGGTCCAGAATTTCATGGCATCATTTACCATTGGCATGGAAGTGGTCCTGAATTTCATGGCATCATTTACCATTGGCATGGAAGTGGTCCTGAATTTCATGGCAACATTTACCACCGGCGTCGACAGTCCGACAGAGACGAAAATTGATTCCTGTGGCCCTCCCTGTGGTCCGTCGGCTATGGATTGCTGTTATGCATTTACAACGCCGGAGCAGCCTCCGCAGCAGCTTTGTATTTATAACATCATAAAGGCCTTGCATGTATAACGACGTCTTCATGTGGAACGATGGTCCCGGTGACTCTGGTTCTGGTCATGTTTACGTGCTTGCCTTAGCTATCACTAAGCTCTTCATTTCAAAGATGTCAAGACCATCGGGATTCTTCCATAGTGCAAGTCCCATCATTTGAATACATTAATCCTTTCATCACTATATAATAAGTTTTTCTTGTTGTTGTGAATTTTCATGTATTATATATATATGTTACAATTTATAATGCAAGATAGTTGAAACAATCATTTATTACCTACACTAAGAAAATGACATTTTGAAAACTTTCAATGATCTTGCAAATATTTATTATAATTTATAATTTTTTTTCTTCCAATCTTCACATCTTTTTTAATCTCAACAATAAAGATAATATTTTCTAAATTTTGATCATTAAATCTTTTTTTTTCTTTTCCTGATATGGTAGGTTATAGTTTTAAGAGAATTGTTGGGCAAGGTTCTTATATTTTGATTTTTACAGCTTTAATTATTTAATTCACTTCTCCCCTCCATTCTTCAATACTTTGGGACATCTGTTTACAGCCAACATTGTCTTTCATATGGATTTAGTAAATCAATCATGTTGCTATCTTACTATAAGAAAAACTAAAAATTCAATCAATAATATATATTGAGTAGATGGAACGAGAAAGAAGTAGATAAATCCCCAGCATGCACAAACTAGTTCTTTGACTTGTGGGCAGACTACATCTTGTTTCATAGCTTTGGTTGGAAAAGTTTGGAATGAAGATGCTAGTGGTTCCTGACTTGAGCCTTTTAGCTTATTGGTCATAAAACTAATCAATAGGTGAAATGGGGATGAGAGCCTTGCTCCTATCACCTTATCGCATGTGAAATGCTCTGATCACTTCTTGGGATTGAAAAGCATAAACATAGTAAGTCAAAAGAGCCAGTTAATGCTCAGAACTTCTTTTTTTATAGATGATGGGGGTAAAGGGATTCGAACCTTATTGCATGTGAGCTGCTCTCGTCCTTTACTTGGGATTGCAAAGTGTAAACGTATCATGTCAAAAGAGCCAGCTAAGGTCCATAACCTTTTTATTTTATTTTATATATTCTATTTTTATTATGAATAACGAGGGTGAAAGGATTCAAATCGAGAACCTTAACGGTAAAAAAATCAGTAACTCTACTACTAAGCTATTAGCCTTGAATATGAGGTTTAGAACTTTAATGACTAAATAATGGCTATGAAGAACTTTAATGACTATTGGAAGACCCAAAGTATTAAAGTAGGGTACGATTTTTCATTCAACATACAATAGAAACAAAAAACAAAAAAGTAATCTCGTGGTCACTAAAACACGAGTGATTCATTCATTGCCATGTACTTAAAACTTCAATATTGCAGCAGCCTTAGATGGGTCTTCTTTCTAAACGGTGAAAGAAGAAGTGTTTGAAGTAATCTTGTGGTCACTAAAACACAAGTGATTCATTCATTGCCATGTACTTAAACTTCAATATGACAGCAGCCTTAGACGGGTTTTCTTTCTACACGGTGAAAGAACAAGGGTTTGTAAACGGTAGGTAAGCAATTCAACTCGCTACAAGAACTGCATGTGGTACACGTATTGAAGCAAAGGATATCTCCATGTGATACACAAAAGATCAACTTTATTGATCTCAAGGACAACGTGTGGCGCAAACTTCAAGTGGGATGCCTCCACAACGTGATTTAACACAAGTGGGATCAATCTGTATCCTTAATGGGACAAACTTCTAAGATTCTTACGAAATTGAGATTTGCGCCTAGCATTTTTACAGATTTTCTCAAACTACGAGGAAGAATTGGTTCATGTGTCAAAGACTGTGGTCCCTTAGCCTCCAAATCATCATCCACGCAATTTGGTATTCATCCGTGGCTTTGACATTCACGTGGCCTTCTTCGCCTTTCCACCAAACCCACGACGTATTTCGAGTATTTTCTCGGCCATTTAAAACTACTTTTCTCTGTTTTTTTTTTTTTTTTGATATGCTGAAGCATAAATGAGCCCGTATTCTGGGGTTGTACGATGCAGATAAGATCTTTGAATCTTCTATCAGAACGTGTAAAACAATAAGAAAAGAGTAAACAAATTTGTCAGGTTGATGGACCGGGAAGAGCAGGTGCAATGGTCAAAGCGAAGAACAACCGGTGTCGGGAGCTGAAGAAAGGTAGCTTTCTTTTAAGGAGTGTCTTAACTCAGAGCTCAGTGTTTGAGTTCTTGGTCATTGAAGTTCGTGCTAAGTAGACTTACAGTCATGAACTGTCTTCAATTGTTGCCCATGCATTTGCCGCTTTTGAATACTAACTACCACCTTAGCTTATAAGCAAATAATATTAGAACATTCCCAATACATTTTAAAAAACTCGAGCGGGGCTAATTCTGGAACTGGATCTGTTTCTTATACTTCACTCTTTGTCCTGTTGCCTTTCTAAGGTCGCAAACTATTACGCAAAGGGAGAACTTTAGGATTGATATTTCTGGATTTTCGAGTTTTGGGTTTAAGAAAAGCTCAAAAGAACTGTGAACAGAAACAATGGTGACTGGGAAAGGATCGGAATGGCGGGATTCGGGGTTCGTTCAAATGGTTGTGATCGGCATTCTCCTTATGGCTTCGGGGTTCGTTGCAGTAAATGGAAGCCTGGAGCAAGAAGCTTCAAATTACAATGTGAAAAACGAGGTCGAGTCTGGTTATGTAATGGAAGTAGTCGATGCCATAAGGCGACCTGATCGATTGGGTTACGAACATGTTTGGCCGGTGAGTCCTACTTTTATTGTTTTCTAGGATTGCATGTTGTTCTTGATTGATACATTTATTCACCATTGATTGTTTCGAGCTTCTTCGTTGATGGTGGGCCAAGTTGATTTTGTATCCTCTTCACTCTTCTTCTCTGATATATCTTATCGCAGTGAATGAACAATCTAATGCTGTAATTACTATCAGCAACCTCTTCTCCAACCTTTAGTTCTCTCTTTTCTTTTGCCTTCTAATCTGTTAAAAACTCTGCAAATTGATGGTGAATGGTTCAAAGTAATGATATGCAAGATTGGGTTCACAGGCTATGGAATTCGGCTGGAAAATTGTGCTCGGTACCATAATTGGATTCCTTGGAGCAGCTTTTGGCAGTGTGGGAGGAGTTGGTGGGGGTGGCATTTTTGTTCCTATGCTCACCCTGATCATTGGGTTTGATGAGAAATCATCAACAGCAATGTCGAAATGTAAGTACTGAATGATTTGCCATTGAACCAAGAGAATGCTAAGGAATCAAATATATAACAGTTGTCCGAAAAAGCCATCTGAGTTTAAACGTTTCACCAACTGTCCCCTTCCACCAATTGTCCCCATATGGTTTCTGATGTGGAAAAAGCGGTTTATTTTTAGTACTACTTTTTTATCTGTTTCCTCCAGTGTGTTTTTGAAGAACTGTGGTTATTTCTTACAATTTTACAATGGGGAGTGGTCCATGAGGTCCTTAGGCATTGGTTATAGTTCTTTCCCTCTCTCTCTCTCTTGTTTGAATCAGCTCAAGAGTTGATATACTTAAAACTGAAACTTGCTTTTTCGGTTAACATTTTTCCATCAAATGGGAATTTCTAAGGGAGATTTTCTGCGTTTGGTTTCTTTTGTCAGGTATGATCACCGGTGGAGCTGCTGCAACTGTTTTCTACAATTTAAGGCGAAGGCATCCCATACTTGAGCTGCCAATCATTGACTATGATCTTGCTCTTCTGTTTCAACCCATGTTGATGCTGGGAATCAGTATTGGAGTTGCTTTTAATGTGATTTTTCCAGACTGGATGATCACAGTTTTGTTAATAATTGTCTTCCTAGGTATGATTGTTTGAAGTGAGATCACGAAATGTTATTCCTAGACGACTTCACTGATCTCCTCATGATTATCTGCAGGAACTTCAACCAAGGCATTCCTCAAGGGTGTTGAAACATGGAAAAAGGAAACCATAATAAAAAAGGTAGCTCCAAAGCTCAGTTACTCCGTAGGTTGGATTGAGATTCCTTGAACTTCAATTCTGAATGTCCAATTCATTTCTTGTTTTCCCAGGAAGCCGCTCAAATCTCGCGATCAGCTGGTGAGTTGGTTCTCTCATTTTTGTCTTTGTCAAAAAATTTCTATCTAGGGAAATCTTCAAAATTCTTGAAAAGGCTAACGTCTTCTTCAATCAGGGAGTGATCCTGAAGATATCAGATACAGACCCCTGCCTGGAGGCCCAAGAAATGACACTCCTTCAGAGACTAGGAGATCTGAAAAGCCAACGGTAGGAGTACTTCAAAATTTCCTGGACTTGTGGCATTGACTAACTTCTGCAAATTTCCCAGGTCTCCATTCTTGAGAATGTCTACTGGAACGAAGTTGGACTTCTTTTTGCTGTCTGGGTCATTATCCTTGCCCTGCAGATTGCCAAGGTCTTTTGTTAGATTTGTGCTTATTCTCCTTTACATAAGCCTGTAATTTAGAGTTTTTCTTGATGGATTTCTCATGTTTCGGACGCAGAATTACACTACTACTTGTTCAGTCGCATATTGGGTACTAAACCTGTTGCAGGTACCTCCCGCAACTTGAATAATAACAGAACAAATTTCTAAATCGTTTTTTCTTGAAATGATATAAGCTCTGATCCGAAGATTCTTGAAGTCTTTTCCTTGAGCAACTCAATAATTTCTATTCCATTTTTGGTCCAGGTTCCTGTGACCTTCGGAGTATCTTCATATGAAGCTATTAATCTGTACAATGGACGGAGAACTATTGCATCAAAGGGAGAAGCAGGCACAAATTGGCGAGTGCATCAGCTGATTCTTTACTGTTCATGTGGCATCTTAGCTGGTCTTGTGGGTGGGTTGCTTGGTCTTGGTGGGGGCTTCATTTTGGGTCCACTTTTTCTGGAGCTGGGAGTCCCTCCTCAGGTGCATTTGCTTCTTTCCTTCAGTTCTCATTAACGTTTCTGTCAGGCTCTGTCAGGAGTTTGCATATTTATATCAACTGGCCTCATGTAAATTGGTCATGAATTATAGGAAGCGGGTATCTTTTCTCTGCAGAAACTCTGCTTAAGTAGTGACTAAACGTAAAACCTCCAATCGACAAGATTGATAGAATCTCCCACGTTGCTTGTAACTCACGAAACACACATAGTTTAAATACATAAGATCATTCTTTGATTCATGATTTAGAGGCAAGGTCCTCTCTTATGATATCACTTGCTTACATTATTTTCCATTGCTTATGACTTGAAAGAAATGATATTCTAACTCCATAAGTAACTAGAAAAGGAACTTCTAAGTAACTGGATTAACTTGAGTTTGCTGGATTTCCTGATACCTTTTCAGGTGTCAAGCGCCACAGCCACCTTTGCTATGACATTTTCTTCATCCATGTCTGTCGTAGAATATTACCTTCTGAAGCGTTTCCCCGTTCCTTATGGTAAGTAAAACCGAGTGCCACAACTCCATATCAAACGAAATCACTTCTTTCAATTATTTCCCCTGCAAACCGCAGCAAAAGTAATGATTTTTTCTCCCATGTTTTTCGTCGCAGCTCTCTACTTTGTTGCTGTTGCTGCCATTGCTGCCTTGGTAGGCCAACATGTAGTGAGAAGGGTGATCGCCATTCTCGGGAGAGCATCTTTGATCATCTTCATCCTCGCTTCTACCATTTTTATCAGTGCCATATCACTAGGTTTGTGTTATGCACATTCAACGATGCTTTCAGGCCAGATTCTGGATTTTTGATTCTCATGACTGATGAATCCTTTTGTTTGTTTCTGCACAGGTGGGGTGGGCATAGCGAACATGATTGACAGCATTAAGGAGAAGGACTACATGGGATTTGAGAACATCTGTACATATGAAGCATAATCCTAAGCCGAATGTGCTTCACCTTCACCATCTTCTAATAAAGTATGATCTACGAACGCACCGGGACTTCTTCCTTGTATTAGAATCAGACATGCTAATCCGAGTTAGTTCAGAACATTAAAACCAGGCCTTGACGAAGACACCAAAGTCTTCTATAATTTTTCTCTCACCGCAAGTGTAGTAAAATCCATCTGTAACTCCCCGAGTCCGGATGTAGTTGACGAACTTGAACTCAATGCTTCAGGGTTTTGAAAACCTTAATTCCTTTGTTTGGATAGCGAGAAAAAGGTTCCCATGATCGTGTCAATGATAACTGCTCTCTGATGAGGGCCTGAATAATGTAATGCATGTTAACTTCTCTATGGAGTTCCACTGATGGTCGCTTTTGAGAATCTCATAAAGAAAAGTAGTAGAATCCTAAAATTGAAAAGAGTAAACTAGTAAACTGCTGTTCTGTAGATGTTGATAAATGCTGCCAAGTCCTTCAAACTAGATTTGGTAGATAGCTTGATCTGCAAACACGATAAATTTTTTCCATCAATTGGCTATTGAGAAGAGATCATCAAAATCCAAATGCTAGTATTAAACTCCACATGCCATGTTAGTCTTGCCACGTCAGCAACACATGGCGACATCTCAGGCTCATTAACGAATGTGGCACGACACGTGGCGAGCCCTAGCCACGTCAGCCCCCACGCCTGGCATTGAGGATGCGCCGTCTCTCTCAAAATCTCGGGCTGCCTCTCCACACACCTGGCCGAAATCCCATCGTCGGAGATGTTCCTTTTTTAGCACAGATTTGTGTGTTTCTCCAAGGAATCCAAATGTGTCAAGAATCCTAAGCTACCAACCAAATCCTCGAAGAATTTGGGGGAGATTTTGAACTCCTTCTAGATTCTTTTCGATCCCAAATATTCTTGTACAGATTTGTAATTAAAGTTGATTATATTAGAGTTCTTGTTTCTATTCAAGATGGCAAGCCCTTCTTAAATTTTACTCATTAGTAGAGTATGTTAGTGTACTTTAATACCTTACTCTCACATAGCTGGAGATCGCCTATGCCGTCTATACTATGTGCCAATACATATATGCTCTTACCATTGTTCATTGGATTTTTTTTAAATGAATTTTAAAATTTCTTGCAAATACTCCTCGTTATGGCATCTAACTCACCAAATCTCTTTCTACACAACTTTATTCTTATTCTGATGTTGGATGAGTAGGTGACTATGATGATTGGTGCTCCATTGATAGCTTCTACATTTTCCTTGGTTCTAATCTCACATGATGGTATTATCGAGAATAGAAAATAGTTGCACATCCAAGCACTAAAGCCAAATTTAAAAGTCTTATTGACACCACTATGGAGCTCATATGGATTGAAGCCTTGCTCGGCAATTTTCATCAACCCTTAACTACCTTTCCTACTTTTTGATGCAACAACCTCTTTACTATTTATCTCTTGAGGAATCTAGTCTTTCATGCATGCACCACATATGTTGAAACTAATATCCATTTCATTTGTGAATGCATTAAGAATAAACAATTCTACATTCATTTTATTTCCTCTATGGATCAAATTGCCAATATCTTTATCAAAGGACTTTCCCTTCCCCGCTTCACAATACTTTAGGACAAGCTCACAGTTAGTTGCAACCCATTAGCTTGCAGGGTATTAAACCCCACATGCCACATTAGCCTTGCCATGTCAACAACATGTGGCGACAACTTTGACTCATTAATGAACATGGCATGACATGTGGCAAACCTAGCCACGTCAACCTTGCGCATTGCATCGAGGATGCACCCTCTCCCTCCCTGAAAACTCCGGCCACCACCACTGCATGCACCTATCAAGAATCCCATCGTTGGAGATGTTCCCTTTTGAGCACGGATTCATGCGTCTTCCCCAAGGGATCAAAATGTGTCAAAAATCCTAAGCTACCAACCAAATACTTGAATTGAAATCATACTTTACAAAGTGTGTTATGGGTTAGGGTTCCTTAATTCTTGAGACATTCTTCAATTTCTCAGGATTTCTGTTTTTCAATTGCTAGATATATATGAGATAATAACTGGATTTGCTTTATCACTTGCAAAGTAAAAAACCAGTGATGAATGGTCAATGAAATTCGAGGGATTTTAATTTACCATGAAAAGAAACTACTTCTTTGCAAAGGATTAGTTAACTATTCACATGAATCTGGGGATTGTTTCAACTTTAACAAGTCCAATGAGATTTTCACATAAGAAGAAATTATGTTAATGTTATTCGGGGAAGTTTTTTATAAGGAACAAAAATTTCTCAGTAGTTTATACAACAAATGTACAGTCGTGAACACCTTTTAGTCAAAAATGACAAATGTCTTAATAATTTGCTTTTAACCGTTTGTGGGATTATCAACAATTTTAGGGCACATAATATTTGTTTTTGTTGTTCATCCCATTAAAGATAAAAAGAACAATTTTTTGTTTTTGTTTTTCCAAATAAAGCTTTTACTTAGAAATAATTACAAAGCCAATTCAGTTGTTACATAGTGAGATTATATTGTTCTAAATATTCTTGGTATTTAATGATATTGTATTCGTTATTCTCGTATTAAGATAATAATATATTGGTATCTAAGTATTAAGAATAGAGAGACATAAGTTTTATTGTTTAAATATCATACTTTATTTTTGTAAAAACAACTCTTTTATTCTTAAGTTGATTTGTGTTTAAGAATTTCCATAGGTAAGAAATTTTCCTCTCAAAGATGCTTTTAAAAATAACATCCATTCCATAAAACTTCATCAGGATCCAAGCTTACACCACACATATGCACTCATGTACAAATACATTTATTTGCATAGCACCCATAAGAGTAAATCACAAATTAATCTCTGATCAGATTTCTCATGATACAGAATCCATCAAATACAAGTTGCAGAGGCCCAGCCAGCTCAAACAGCGAACATGTGACAGGATGAAGAAAGAGTAGAAGATTTGCCTGCAAATAGTGCCCCACCAGGTGTTCATTCATATGTGCAGGAGTTCTTTCCGAACTTGATGGTTTTGGTGCTCACGGGGTTGATGACCAAAGGGCAAGAGATTTGCTTTCGGTGGCTTATTCTCACCAGCTTCCCCACCACATCCCCCCGAGACCGGATCTGAAATTTCAATGTCAGGGGAACTGACCCTCCAGTTGGGGATACTGCCAAGGTTGATTCAGCCCCATACAGAGGAACCTTGTTGCCTTCCATGATCACTGATACAGTACGATGACTCTTTCTTGGCTGGTAATATTTCTTCAACTGCATCCAAAGTACAAATATTGTTAGAATTTGTAGGTTTTGGTTTATAAAGATTGGATCATTTCTTTTCTCCTTAAGACCGTCTTGTATGTAAGAGAGTCATTTTTTCATGTAGGAATTTGAGTAACGTGGGACACACACTGTTCTAAAAGCTTGTATCATTTCCTTTTTGCTTTAAAGGTTCAAAATCATAATTTGACTGGTCTTTCATCATTTAAATCTCATGTCGGTAGAGGTTAAAAAGATGGAATCTGGAGAAGCCTAACCTGACCCGTTGCAACAGTAATCTCTGAATATATGAGATTGACAGGGGAGGAGCTAACATGGATGCCAAATATTGTAGCAGGATTGTAGATGTTCATCTTCGCTGTGGCATTCACTGTCAGCATCTTCGTTGGAACCCCAGAAGCGTCTGAACCCTCTCCAACATACAAGTTATTTACTGACAAGCTCTACAGTATCAGATCCCCCATTAGCATATAAAATTAACAGTAAAAGAGCTCCTCTGAGACACAGAAACGGAGAGATAAAGCAACTAGAGAGCTTAATTCATCCTGCTATGGGTACATCAAGAGGGGAAAGCAAGTAAAGTTGTTCTAAATATCCTCCTATAAAAGGATTGAAAGGTCCAGAGCATCTAGAATACAAGCTGCTTCTTTCCTGCAATCACAAAAAGGGTTTTCCAAGAGCATAAACTATTGTGAAATGGTTGAATCTGAATCATCATATCAAAGCTAATTTTCCGCCCCAACTTCGTGTATTTGTGCTTGACTTATACTGGTTTATCCTTAATGCTTGCAAACACTCTTAATTCTGAATGTTTCCATTAACCTAGCTTCATTTTGGAGAACAGTCTTAAAACCAGTAATTTGCTGATTTAAAAAATAAAAATATAAGATATGAATACAGTTGTTCATAGACCTAAAGAGTGTTGAAAGATTTATTTTACATCAGTTTGAAGTTGCTGAAAAGAGTTGAGAATAAGAATCATCAAAGCAAATAAGAATCATCAAAGCAAATAAGAATCATCAAAGCAAAGCTCACAAGCATCTATACACCACCTGCCCAACCAAATACATATATATATGCTTTTTTATTTTTTATTTTTTATTCTTACTACCTAACCAAAGTAATCAAACCCCAACTAATTCTTATGTAATTATTTTCCACAGGTAAATTATTGCACTCGAGCCTTCTATTGAATCTAGCAACTGCAACAACTGGGTCCCAATTGTGTTCTTCTCCAATCTCAACTCTACAAGTTTTGTTACTTCTCAAGGAGAAGACCCCCAAAACTTCGACAACATCATTAGAGAAGTGTTCATGGCATAAATGCTACTCAAAGGCGGAGATCTGAGCAAATATCAGACAACAAAGAACAGAATTCGACCTACCTTCATGGTAATTTCCGCTTTGTAAGGGCGGCTAGCTCCCCATATGATTAAGCAAAACGTAGTGAACAGTAACACAAAACTGAGCAACGCAATCAGAGCCTGACAGCGCCTCGTAAACGCCTTATCGTCGAGTTCATCATACGATCCCTCTTCCAAAATCACATTACACTCAGGCCACCCCTTGTCGTTCCTCTTCCGGGTTCCTTTTCTGCTAGAAGACGACCGGAAAATTCCCGAGAACCGGCTGGCCGAGGAGTTCCTCGAGTGGCGCCCAAAAGACGGGTGAGAAGGGGACTCCATTGGGCTGTTGTTGTAGATTGGAGTCGCCTGCATAGAAGAAGACTTGTCGCCATCGTGGGAGTCCCTCGAAGGACTCTGTACGTAGTATACCGGCCGCTTGGGAGACCTTGACGGCGATGAAGGAGCCAAGCTAGTTATATCAGACTCGGACTTTGCCGAAAGCATCGTTGCCTCGGAGTTTGGTAGCAATTGGAGCCGAAAGTTCACACAAATACAAAGAATTCCCCAATACCCAGAATTTTCTCAGAATTCCAGAGCTCGTTTCCGGCAGAGCTCTGCGCTAGAGTGGAAAAAAAAAAAAAACGAAAAATCTAAACTTGAAATGAGATAACCAAGAAACTGGCTGCGAACACAGAACCCAGTCGAAAAAGTGAAGGGAAAGTGATTTTACAGAGACGAAATCCTTCGAATTTCCACAGAAACTTGAAGATTCTATTGAAAATGGTAGTGGTAAAGACTGTACATGCACTATCTGTAGTGGATGGTTAAAGACTCTCAGAAAGACACCACATCGCCCTCACTCACTCTCGTACTTTTTTAATCTTTCTTTCGCTCTCACACTCTTTCTCTGCATGAAAAACAGAGTGAGAGCAGGGGATTTCCCGCAACGACCAGCTACGAAGCTATGCACGTCAAGCTTTGTGGAGGGTAGGATCATAGGCTCGTAACCTCCGAGCCTAGGTTCCGAACCTATTAAAGCGAGAAGTGGCTGCAGGTTCGGGAATGTGTCGGCAGCAGCCTTTGGAATTAACATATATACCATTTTTTTTCCTCATTGCATTATTGTTTTCTTTTGCAACCGAGTTTCAGACAAACCTACCTAACCAGATTCCTCCAGGCTCGCCCACTGTTGTTTAATATTTCCAGCCCAGCTTTGGTGACAAAGATAATGTCTTCTTCTTCAATTTTGGTGGGTGAATATGGTTATGATATTTGGTGTGTTTTGTCCTCTGCATTAATCTCAGTTCCCTCTTTGGTCCTACAAGGGGATGAAACTATTGTATGCCGTGTGATTGTCTTCTTTTATTATGTACTACGGAAAAGGAGGAATGCAGCAGGGCCTGTCCTGAGATAGTCTGGAAGTCACATTCTTTTAATAACATTCATTTTTGTCACACAATGAGTACTGTATAGTTGCAGCCTCTAACTCAATGTGGACACAAAGGACAAAGGAAGAACAAGCTGTCTGACTTCTCATGTGCATGAAGCTCATGACATAAAACGGGATGAGATGATTTGAACCTAAGACATAAGGATCTTTTATCAATAATCTTATCATTGAGCCATTAGTCTTAGCTTAACTCAATGTTTTTTATTTATTCATTTTTTAAAATTCACACATCTGTGTACATACTTAGTGCCAAATTTAAGACTAAGAGGTCTTAGATCACTTTGACCTACTATTTGACCAAGGTATCCTAATTAACTTATAAATTATATTGGTTTTTAAGTAGTATGTTAAGAGAATTGTAAGTTATTATATATTGTTTAATTTTTATTTCAAAATTATCTTTGAAATAATATATATATTTTGATAGTATTTCAAAGTTTAGACAATATTAATTGTTTCTTTTCGTATAAGAGATCTTGTACTGTACTGTAAGCTCGTTTGTTTCCTTGTGAAAACACTTGGCCTTAGATGGAAGGAATATCTTTTATTCTAAAAGCACATGTCAAAGGGACTTTTTGTAGACCCACCGGGCTAAGAAAGGTTGGTTGAAGGGCACCTTCCTTTTGCAAAGAGAAGTGGATTGACATTTAAAACCACATTAAATAAGGTGCCAGAACGATAGCATCAAATTCAGATAGTGGGAAACCTTAGGTGGAGTTAAGCTACTTCTATTTATGTGATCCCATGAAATAGCATTATTCTTGGCAAAAAAGGAAAAATGCTGTCTTTTCCAAAAATCGTTGGGGCAAGTCTCATGCCCTATCCAAAAGCTTGCGTATCTTCATCTGCTTAATTAGTGTAAGATTATTTTTTTTAACAAAAAATTTATAATGATGGAAGCAATTCTTTCATCTTATAAGTTGTACAAATGACCAATATCTAACTTAAAACTCTAAAGTTTTAAATGAAAGAATTTATTACTTTATAAACTATCATTCCAAGCATTTATATTTTTTTCATATGAAACTTAATATGTCCCTTTACTTTGAGCATGTGACAACACTTCTCCATGTGCAAAAAAATAGAAAATAGTGTTTATTAAGCACACACCAAATTGTTCTAGCAAGTCTCATGCCCTATCCAAAAGCTTGTGTATCTTCATCTACTTAATTAGTGTAAGATTTTTTTTTTCTTCAAAAAACTTATACTGATGGAAACAATTCTTTCATCTTAAAAGTTGTACAAAATGACCAATATCTAACTTAAAACCCTAAAGTTTTAAATGAAAGAATTTATTGCTTTATAAACTATCATTCCAAGCATTTATATTTTTTTTTCATATGAAACTTAATATGTCCCTTTACTTTGAGCATCTGACAACACTACTCCATGTGCAAGAAAATAGAAAATAGTGTTTATTAAGCACACACCACACCTCCCCCCCCTCGCTTGGATTCCAACTTTTAGCTCAATCTACATTGTTTCACATAAGCATGAGCTTCAAACTTGGCCACAAACTATCTAAGGTGTCAAGGAAGAACTTGAGATCTAATATCATATTAAAAATTATAAAAATAATTTACATGAAAATAATTTAAATCTAATTTAAAACCATAACTTTAAGTGAAAAAATTCATTTATTAATAAACTACTTTTTTAGACTTTTATATTTTCTATGTAGGACTTAACTCTTCATATATAGAAAATTATACAACAAGTTATAGGTAACATTGGTTATTTTACTCTAGTTATTGACTTCATAAGTGATATCTTAGAAGAGATCATGCAACTAAAACTTGAGTCATAACAAAACATTATTCACCTAAACCATGAGCCAAAACAAGATATTATTCACTTAAATCATGAGTCATTATAATATTTACTAGAACCATAAGTTATAACAAGGATATGTAGGATCATTAGCTAATTTTTCAAGTCTTAGGTCTATACAAAGAGACCTTACCCTTTGTATTTCTACAAGCATAGTTTTTTTTAGCCTAGTTTTCTTTTTATTAATATAACATGTTAGGGTATTGTCCCTTTTTTTTTTTAAAAAAAAAATCTTATCTACTTCAACTATAAATTCTAATATCATTTTAACAAATTCAATACATAAGACATGCCAATTTAAGTAATTGCATAATAGCATACCGTATATCTTGTTAGCCATAACATGGTGAATTCCTTTATCACCTTTGTCTTCTGCTGCAAATCCGTATCATGTCACGGTCATTCTTAACTAATGCATGAATAAGTTGTCCAACGGTACATGTTTGCCCGCTTTAAAGAGCTTCAACTTCTTCCTTGACTTCTGGTTGACGAAACAACTTGCTCAACTATAAGCAAACTCTTTTCTTAAATTCTGTTTGTGAACTCCGAAGAATCAAGGTCGTTTTGTTGTGTGCCATTTCCTTTTTAGGGTCTCAAACTTCTATGCACAAGCAGAGCTTTTGGATTGACATTTCTGGACTTTCGAGTTTCGGGGGTAAGAAAAGCTCGAAAGAACCGACTTTTTGAAGAAGTAGAGCTGCGAATAGAAGCAATGGTGGCTGGGAAAAGATCGGAATGGAGGGGTTCCGGGTTCATTCTGCCGGTTGTGATCGGTCTTCTCCTTACGGCTCCGGTGTCTATTGCAGTACATGGAAGTCTGGAACAAGAAGCTGCATATTCCAACGTGAAGAACGTTGAGTCTGGTTGTGTAATGGAAGTGTGCGATAACATAGGGCAGCCGGACCGGTTGGGTTACGTACATGTTTGGCCGGTGAGTCCTACCTTTATTGTTTTCTAGGATTCAATGTTTTTCTTTATTGATACATTTATTCATCGTTGACTATTTCGTGCTTCGTGGCTGACAGTGGTACAAGTTCATACCGTCTCACCTTCTCTGATACATTTCTTCGCAATGGATTAACCTATCGTACTTCCTTTTTTGGGGTGGTCTTAAGTTGTTTTCGTATTTGTTGAGGTTGTCCGACTAAAAGGACTTCTTTCTTATTTGTAAACCACAAAAACAAGTATGGAAAATTCGCGCAAGATTTGGGTTGATTCATACTTCATTAGTTCCCCTTTTTTCTTTAGTGAAGTAGGGTTTACAAAATCATTTTGTAATTGTAACAGGTTTTTATAAGTTTATTTCTTGATTCTAATAAGTTTTACAATTTATTTTTTTAGTTTCATGTATTTCTTTATATACATAACTTAAATACATTTTTAAAAAAATAATACAGTCAAAGCTTCCACGTATTGTTATTTTTTTTTTCCTTCTCATTCTTCTTCTTTCTTGCACTCTTAATATTTTTACATGGTATCAAGCAACTAAATGGTGAGAAGGAAGATGATCCAAATGATTTAACGAAGATGATGTAGATATTTTTTGTTTAATCTCTTCTCACGTCAATTTTGTTTTTATCTTTTGTCATAAAAAAAATTAATTTACACTGATATGTGTTCATTAAAAAAGAAGGGAAATCATTACTTTACCTTACCTTTGAACTTAGAATTTGTTCACCTATATTTTTTGTTCTATTTGAGATTTTTTTTTTTTTTTTGCTTTCATCTTTTCTTTATAGCAAAAAGAACGAAAATTTTTGTTATCCTTTTCTTGCTTCCTCACCTACAATTGGCTCATCTATATTTTTAATTAAGTTTAAAGAAAAAAGGTGAAAATTTATAATTTCAAAATATTTTTTTACCGACAAACTGTTTATGCAACTATAAAGAGGAAGCAAATATGACCTTATACAATCAAATCTGTTGCTAGAAAGGTAAATTTGAGATAAAAACAACCATATTAATATTAGCAAAGACAATCCTCCTATTCAACTAGTTAGATCTTGAGTAAAAAAAGCGATATTCGTCATCCAAGCAGCATACTGGAGTGGCAGAGCCACCGACAATTGCCCTTAAAAAAAAAAGAATTTACTAGGCATAAGTGCTGAAAATCATGGGCTATTTAGTTCAATTTGTCAAATTAGAAAATTTAGGTTGATAGACCTGCAAATCCATTCTATTAGGCCTAAAGATTCAGTATAATAGGTTTATATGCTCAAAATTAAGGGTCACCTAAGCTGGTTTGTTAGGCCTTTGATATGCATTTGTCAGAATTGCAAGATCAAGTTGTTGGATTTATGGGCCCAACTTGTTAGACCTACAAATTTAGTATTATTGGGTCTACATAACCAAAATCATAGGTCACTTAGCCAATTTATTAAGCCTTTGAACCTTGTTTATCTAATCAACAAACTTAAGTTGACGGACCTATATGTCACGAGCCTAGTGGGAGGCATAGCTGGACAAAGAGGGTTAGTGCTTGTCCCATATTAACAAGAGTGAGGAGATACTGGTGCTTATAAAGAGCTTGATTACTCCTCTTAACAAAGTCATTCTTTAGGTTAGAATTCAACCTAGTGACAAGGTTATTAGGACCCCTTTACTCTAACTCTAGTGGTAGCACCAACCATTCAAAGTGGGTAGGCAAAGCTATCAACAATCATGTCACCAAGGACATGGCTAAGCTAAGACAATGTAAATGTGGATAGAAGAGAGTGTCAATAGTTCAGTAAGAGGCCAAACTTAATCAAGAAAGTTGGTGATATTTGTTCCATACTAAATAAGAATGAGGAGAACTTGATGCTTATAAAGGGCTTTATTACCTTTCTTAATAATGTTGGTATTTAGGTTAGAATCTAAGCATGTGACATATAGGCCCGGTTTGTTGCATTGAGAAATTTAGTACTACCAGGCTTGTGTGTCTAAAAATCATGGGTCATTGAGCCTAAAAATCATTGAGGCTTTAAGCTCACCAAAATTAATTGGACCTTAAGCCTGTAAACCAAATTAGGCTTTTAATCCACAAAGGTTTATTTGTAAGTTTGATGGTCCGTTTCTAGAAAAGATTAACTTGAAAGAGGCGTTGAGGATTGGTCAAATGAAATGACATTGTCCCATAAAAAGAACTTCCTACCTGTTTGAAAACCAAGAAAACAAAGATAAAATATTTGCATGTTATTTGAATTCGTTCTTTTTTTCCTTATTCGAGATAATAAATGTTTCACAAGTGCACTTTTCTTATTATAGTAGGTTTCACAAGTTCTTTTTTCAAACGTTAGTAGGTTTCATAACTTTGTTATTTAATTTTATGTATATTTTAATATACATAACTTATGTTTATGGTTGGAAGTACTAATATGGAAGACTGGGTTCTCAGGCTATGGAATTTGGCTGGAAAATTGTGCTTGGTACCATAATTGGATTCCTCGGAGCAGCACTTGGAAGCGTGGGAGGAGTTGGTGGGGGTGGCATTTTTGTTCCTATGCTCACCCTAATCATTGGGTTTGATGAGAAATCATCAACAGCTATATCAAAATGTAAGTATTGCATGATTTGCCATTGAGCCAAAAGAATGATAAGAAATCAAATATATACTAGTTATCTGTAAAATCATCTAATTTTGAATGTCAATATTGAGATTTATTGGGTTCATTTAACTAAACATCCCTATATACTTTCTAATTTAGTAAACTGTATTGAAGGAAAAAGTCTTGCATGAAAAATAAATAATTTTTAAATGTAAAAATTATCTTCCAGCTCAGTATATAAAAGTATACATTACTCTTTGTTTAATTTTGAGCTACAGGTATGTTAGATGTATAAGGAGTTTTGGAGATGAAAGCCTTATATAAAAAATAAATGATCCTTGAATAGTATTTAACTTTGAGTTAAATTATAGATTTACCTCTAACAAAGCAGCTGATCTTCTGCAATTTCTTTTTTGTTTCTTCTAATTTATTTTTGAATAACCGCGGTTACTTCTTGGAATTTTACAATGAGGGCATAGTCCATCAAGCCCGGCCAATAGCCTTGCCACTGACCTACTGGTCCGGATTTAATCAGCTGGGGAGTTGATTAACTGAAAACTGAAACTTGCTCTTCTGGTTAACATTTTTGTATCAGATCGGCATTCTTGAGGGAGATTTTACTGCATTTTGTCTCTTTGGTCAGGTATGATCACCAGTGGAGCTGCTGCAACTGTTTTCTACAATTTAAGGCAAAAGCATCCTATACTTGAGCTGCCAGTCACTGACTATGATCTTGCTCTTCTGTTTCAACCCATGTTGATTCTGGGAATCAGTATTGGAGTTGCTTTCAATGTGATGTTTGCAGACTGGATGATCACAGTCTTGTTAATAATCGTCTTCCTAGGTATCGATTGATTGAAGTGCGATGAATAATGTTTTCTTTTCTTTTTGGACGACTTCCCTGATCTGCTCATGATAATCTGCAGCAACTTCAACCAAGGCATTCCTTAAGGGTGTTGAAACATGGAAAAAGGAAACCATAATTAAAAAGGTAGCTTCAAACTTAAGTTATTCCGTAGGTTGGTTTGAAATTCCTTATGCTCCACCTCTCATGTCCAATTCATTCCTTGTTTTTCCAGGAAGCCGATCAATTCTGGCGATCAGCAGGTGAGTTGGTTCTCTCATTTTTCTCTTGGGATGTCTGAAAATTCTTGAGCAGGCTAACATCTTCTCCAATCAGGGAGTGATCCTGAAGAGAACAGATACCAACCCGTACCTAGATGCTCAACAAATGACATTCCAGAGACCACGAAGTCTGAAGAGCCAGAGGTAGGAGTTCTTCAGAATTTCCTGGATTTATGGCCTTGACTAACTTCTGCAAATCTCCCAGGTCTCTGTTCTTGAGACTATCTACTGGAAAGGAGTTGGACTTCTTTTGTCTGTCTGGATCATTATCCTTGCCCTGCAGATTGCTAAGGTCTTCTGTCAGCTATGTGCTTATTTCTCTTTATAGAAGCCTGAAATTTAGAGCTTTTCTTCATGGGTTTCTCACGTCTTGGGCACAGAATTACACTACTACTTGCTCGTTGGCATACTGGGCGCTAAACCTGTTGCAGGTACCTTCCAAAACTTGAACAGACAAATGTCTCAATCGTTCTTTCATGAAATGATATAAACTTTTATCCGAAGATTCTTGAGCATATCAGTGATTTCTTTTACGTCAGATCCCAGTGACTGTCGGAGTAACTTCGTATGAAGCTGTTAATCTGTACAAAGGATGCAGAACTATTGCATCAAAGGGAGAAGGAGGCACAAACTGGCAAGTGAACCAGCTGATTCTTTATTGTTCATGTGGCATCTTAGCTGGTCTTGTGGGTGGGTTGCTTGGTCTTGGTGGAGGATTCATTTTGGGTCCACTTTTTCTGGAGCTGGGAGTCCCTCCTCAGGTGCATTTGCTCCTTCAATTCTCATTAATATTTCTGTCAGGCATACAGTCTGCATTCGGTTGTATACTTAAATATCTGCTAGCCTCATGGAAATGGGTCATAATTTAAAGGAAGTGAAAGTATCTTCTTTCTGCAGAAACCCAGCTAACTTAGAAATTAGACGTTAACCTACAAGCAACAAAGTTCTGGGAATGTTTCACACTGTTTATAACCAATCATTGAATCCTCTACATATGGGTAAATTATCTCCCCATCAAAAGCTGGTTTCAAGAGAATGAACTTTTTAATATAATATTAAAGGTCATAAAATGAATAAGATCTAACTATGATCTACAGACTAGGTATAAGGTTTCGTTTGTGATGTCATTTACAAATCATGCAATTTTACATTGAGGTAATTGCGAAGAAAAATCCTTTGTATATTAACAAACCACTCTTCTTACTAGCCTGTTGACCTCTCTTAAAGGAACTTTTGAGTAACAGGATAACTTGAGCTTGCTGGATTTCCTGATAACTTTCAGGTGTCAAGTGCCACAGCCACCTTTGCTATGACTTTTTCTTCATCCATGTCTGTCGTTGAATATTACCTTCTGAAGCGTTTCCCAGTTCCCTATGGTAAGTAAAATGGAGTACCACGACTCCATGTCAAAGGAAATCACTTCTTTGAACTATTTTCCCTGCAAACAACAGCACAAGTAATGATTTTTTGTCTCCTGTTTTTCGTCGCAGCTCTTTACTTTGTTGCTGTCGCAGCCATTGCTGCCCTGGTAGGCCAACATGTGGTTAGGAAGGTGATCGCCACTCTCGGGAGAGCATCTTTGATCATCTTTATCCTCGCTTCTACCATTTTTGTCAGTGCTGTGTCACTAGGTTTGTGTTATCCTCGATTGCATATTCCTTCGATGCTTTCAAGCCAGATTTGAGTTTTAATTCTCATAACTGATTTTGAATACAATTTTTTTTTTTTTTTTTTTTTTAACTCTCTGCACAGGTGGGGTAGGCATAGCAACTACGATTAAGAACATTCAGGAGAACGAGTATATGGGTTTTGAAAACATCTGTGCATATGAAACATAATCTTCAGCCGAATGTGTTTTCACCTTCACCATCTTGAAATGAAGCCTTATCTATGGACGCACCCGGACTTTCCCTTGTATTAGAATCAGCATAAGTCAGACATGCTGAACCATTTTCGTCAGTCTGCTATAATCTTTCTCTTTCCCCAAGTTAAGGGCCTGAGTTATGTAATGCATATCAACTTCTCTATGCAGTTTCAATGATCGAGTACAATCCAACATGCTATTCACACATTTGGAGGCTGCTTGGGGCTTCCAGGTCTGTCTCCTTCAACACCACATCATTAAACCTCAATACAATCGCATATCAAATGAGTTGAAACGAAAGCTAAATTTCTCTTAGTTGATCCTGACCTCACCACAGCCATAATCATAGAACCACTCTAGTCAAGGGGGAAAGTACAGGAGTATCAAAAGTATGGTGCTCTACTTTAGAAAAACCTCGATTAAGGCTGCACAAATAAATTCAATACAAACTTTGGTTTTCCTTGAACAAGGGCTAACTTCTTTTCCACAATTCTACTGGTAAAACTAATTCGATATTTATTGTTTCTAAAACTTCGATTTTTCATATATTTGGTCACTATATTTTCCTATAATTCGTCTTTTGTCACATGAACATTGGCCTTCAAATTTTTTTTGATAGATGCTGCCAAGTCCTTCAACCCGGATTTTGTAGATAGCTTGATCTGCAAACATGATAAATTTCTTCCATCAATTGGCCATAGAGTAAAGATTATCAGAAGTACAAATACTAGATAGATCATGAGATAATTACCGGATTTGCTTTATCGCTTGCAGTGTAAAAAAGCAGTGTTGGATAGTCATCTACCTGCAATATCAAAACAATAACAACCTCGGTATCAGGCTAAAAATGGGTTTAATCAATGAAATTCTCGGAATCCTAATTTACTATGAAACCTGCACCCTTTCTATTCTAATGAAAAAATGAAAATACTTCTTTGCAAAGGATTAGTCAAGTATTCACATGAATCAGGGGATTGTATGAATTGTAACAAGTATTCACAGATGCAATGAAATTTTGACAGAAGAAAAGAAGTGTTGAATTTGGGAAAGTTGTCCGAGATGGGATCGAGCAAGTGCGTTAAATATCACAAAAACAAAAATTTCTTAATAATTTATATTACAAACAGAACAAAAGTATAACTCTTTTTACGAGTTGAACAGAGATACATTCTTTTTTTCCACTGTAACATATTGGAAGGGTCGTAATTGATCAGAACAAGGAGCATAAATCATTATTTATGGCTGCATGAGATATGTTTCTTCTATTTTTTACAGCATGGAATAACCGCTTCGACGTTGCAACTTTGAAATTAACCAACGGATAATATAAAAGAATTGGCAATAACTTACCTTCAGTTTTGGGTGTTCATTAGCAGAGGCATCTATCCTTGCAAATACCAAGTTATCCAAATCTTTGAAGTGCTTCGCCATCTTCTCAACGTGCTTGCTAGTGGTTTCACAGTTGAAGCACCACGGTGTAAATACCTGTCTCCAACAGAGAATTTAAAGTCTTTCAGGCGTTCTAGAGGAACTTTGAAACCTAGGACTGTCACAGGAGTTTTGGCAGGACTGTAGGGAGAACCAGAGCATACCCATGTATTAATGAATTCTAAAATTCTCAAAAGGGAAGTGGTTTCCTATATTACTAATTGTAGCTTTTGTGCAGTCTTATTATCTGATGCTAGGCAAGCATGACAATAATCACAAATCAAACTTAGATGCTTTGACCAATAGCACCCACATAATTCCTGTTTACAGTTTCACTATGTCTTGTAAGAAATTGGAGCTTAGAATGGATAGAATGCACAAAAATATCAAACCTCTAGAAGTACATTCTTGGGGCTGCGTAAGACCAAGTCATCAAACGTCCTTCCCACAATGATCTGTATGCTTGCATCTTTCTGCAATTTTTCACAATCACAAAGATATTTGGAATATCACAATTACTTATAAATATACACATACATAAGGCATAACTCTTATTCTACTGATCTTGTGTGTGTGTGTCAGAGAAAACAAATCAAGTCCATCATAATTTTTATTCGAAATAGAAAGGAACCAACAATATCTATTAGAGTGAGTATTTAGTGAGTTTGACATATACACAATGAGAACCAAAGTAGTACAATAAATGATCTCTGGTATTAATAATGGTTTTACAGCATAACCATATTGCACTAGTTCTCTGTCGGAAGGGGAACAAAAGAATGAAAAGAAAAATCTCACAGAATGGAGAAAAATACACAGGTGAATCTGGCCTTGCTAATTTACAGAAAAATACACAAGAAGAAAGGAAGAAGAGAAGAAGGATGTTCCAGGCGAGAAAATACAAGCACTCACATTATCTGGAACTGGCTGTGATTTGTAGTAAGGAGAAAGAGAACCATCAAGAAGCCGTGAGCAGAACTCCTACAAAAAGCCAGTGTAGTGGATTATCATAGTTGTCCAAGCAGATAATTGTCTAAAGGTAAATTGGAAAAAGGAAAGGAAATATGATACTTCTATATTGGTTGAGGTCAGATCTGACTCTAACAAAAACTTTGAGCTGAATCTGTTATCAAATGCAGCAACCTATAGGCACAAAATCATTAGATAGTATCACTTAAAAGACTTTTAAAGCAAGAAAAAGATACAGGAACGGAATGTCAGTACACATATGTTTGCTACTTGGAAAACTAACCACAGCGTTCTCTGCTTCTTCAAGCCCAAATAAAGTTAAGAAAGGCTTTGCAAGGTTCTCATCTTTAATGTCTATATTAATAAACATTATCTGCATGCACAATATCGCATTAGGAAACCACACAGGCAAAAACAGGCTTATTGCAATAATGGCTTCAAATATAGGTAAAAGAAATTACCTTTGACTTGAACTTTCTTGCAACTTCTTGGAGGGGCTCAAGAAGATTTTTGAAGTCATCAGCATCTGCAAAGACAATTACCTGGAAAATAATGAAAAGGAATCATTGATACATTTCCCCATAAGCATGTTGGCATACTGACATAAAGTTAAAATCAAGCTTCACCAAGGATATAACGCTTTACAGCAAAGGCCAAATTATAGCAGAAGAGGACTAGGGTTAACAGCTTCCTACAGGCCTCCCATAATTGATAGACTTTCAAGGATTTTGTGATTAAAGATATCCAAAAATATAACGTTGGCTTAATTTCAGGAGAGCTTTCTTTTTCAATTGGCCCTTTGTTCCTTATAACATAACTCTCAAGAAATAAGCTTGCAGACAATGGACATCAAGGGAAGTATCATCTTTTCGGCCTTGTAAGGTGTAAGGTCCACAATACCCATCAACACCAAGACATTCATGAGAAATGTTGAAGATATAGCAGAAAAAAGAGATGACTTATTGGAGATCCTCTGCAGATTATAGAAGCCAATGGAGAAAAATTCATATGATAGATCGGAAACAAAATAAATCTACAGAAAAGAAAGTATCAGTAACCTGAAGCTTTATAGGGCCGGAATAAACTCTGGCAGAATTCAGCTCAGTCAATTTAGTGACTAATGGAAACTTATTATAGTCCAAAAACTCTAAAATCTCTTCTAGTTTGAAGGTCCCTTCTGCAAATTCAAACAATTTCATCACTCATTATATCAGTAGGCTGTAGCCGTAATTTCTAGGAAACATGTAAGAACACAAGTATGGGCAAGGACCTAAGTATTCGCATACATAACCAAGTCGCATACTCACCATATGGGGTGTATCTTTCTGGTTCACTCTTAACCAAGCCAATGAAATTCTTAGTATCCTTGATGGCTGGGAAAAGAACTTTTGCCATGTCAATGTCGTTCACTTCAATAAACTGGATTTCGTTCTCTGATTTGGCTGCTTTAACAAATTCTTCATAATCATGTCCCTGTGAAAGATTTCTTATTCTGTTACTATATCCTCTTTGAATGGAGCTAAAAACATAAGGTTCCTAAGACAATCTTGATTGGTTCTTTTCCATGATTATAGCCAACAAAGTGACCAAAGGTCACTTAACAAGTCTAGATAAGGGATAACCACAATTCATGGGTAGCAAAAAGATTTAGTATCAAGTTCTCAAGTAAGCCATAGTTTTATCCATGACTCCAGAAATTTATACCATCATAAAAAGGATTAATACAGCATTTTCTTAACACATTATAATGCATTACTTTCAATATAATATTGGCTCATCAAAGTATCTATACCATTAAGAAAGCAATTGAATTCCAGGGAAATTGTTTTATTGATTCAAACCAGCATACCTCAAATTTCTCGAACAGACCAATTACGAAAGTATGGTACTTTTCGAGAAATTCTTCTGCCTCTGCCACCGACCTTATTCTAACAACAGGTACACCAGTTCTTTTCCGGGCCCAGATCACTATTTCTTCCCTAATGAAAATTAACCCCACAAAGGCATTTAGTACAATCAAAAGTTGAATATCTTCATAGTTATATTGCAGAAGTATGACAAGAGAAAGAAAGTCACCCAAAATGAATCGGCGATCTAAAGAAAAGAACTCTATGACAGAGAAAACAGAAACTTACGCTGAAAATCCACCAGAGTACACCTGCGAAGTCCCGTTCACAAACAGTAATAGAGTAGGAAAACCTTTGATCCCAAGAAGCGATGCCGCCTTCGTATACCGGTCGGCATCGAGCTTGGCCATCAAAAGTGGACTTCCCAATTCCTTGAGTAAAGTTGCAGCCTCAGCAAACTGAGGCATAAGCTCAGCACTCCTTGCACACCAAGGCGCATACCCCAGAACCAGCACATACTGATTCCCATCGATGACCCTTTTGGTGTTCTCATTGTTAAGCTCAACAACAATCCTCTGGGCTCTGGTTAAAATCTCAGCCTCCGATGACCTCACATTGGATGACCCCTCTTGTTCATGTTTCTCTTCTTCTTCATCCAGCGCTATCAATTCCTCAAGACCCTCCAAATCTTCATCATCATTTTCGCTTGGGGTGGCCTCAGAAGCCTTGATGGTAGTGAGAAAACTCAGCAACAGAAATAGAATGAGGGTGAAAAAGATGAATCTCGAAGTGGGTTTCCTTACGAACATGGTGATGAGCACCGGATGAATGTAAAGTTTCGAGATTTGTCGTGGGAAATAATCGAGGTCTTCGATGAGATCTGAGCTAGGCCTAATTGCTCATCGAGAGGCCGGAAATCGCGGGGAAGCCCTTATATTAACAACAGAGTCGATCTCGTTGCGGGTAAAGTCTGAACTGAAACTGAGGGAAAACGTGCAGTCGTGCCCACTTTTTAGTCAAAAGGGGCCTGACGTGTTGTTTGGAACCTTTTTGTTTTCCGGGAAAATTATCTCCACCGTTGCAGGTTTTTCTTTCCTTTCCGACACCCTTTTTTCTTCTTGTTCTTCACTAGATTTTCGTTTGCTTTTAACCAACAATTTCAGAGCACACAATGTTTGATTATCCTTCACTGTTGTTTTTGTTCTTCACTCCATTAAAGAATCCTCGTCCGTTGAAATCACCTTTTGAGAAGAACAAAACTCAGTTTAATACAATAAAGCTCTGTCTATCTAGCTTCATCCCAAAGATGACAATATATTGTCTATATCTAATTTAGAAATGCTCTCTATATGAAAGAATGATCGTTACTTTACAGTTGACTTTTAAGTAGCCATATTGTGACGGGCTAGCAGACAGGGCCTGGCTCGCCTTATTACCTAGCGGCTTAGGAACTTGTCATTAACCTGTTGGGCAGTATTAAAGGGCAATATTAAATGTATATCCTTTAGAGATTCATACGGCCTAGCAGTTAGGCGTTTTCATAGCTCAACTAGTCGTTGTTGGTAGAATTTGTATATAATTGGGCAGGGATGATTTGCTCAAACCTAGTTGCAATCCAAGGGAATAGCTAATTTCCTTACATTGGGTCAAGTTCCTTCACTTTCACTTATTCTTGCTCATCTTCTCTTGTTTTCTCAAGCCTTACGGGTTACATTGGAGACGGTTCTTCAATGAGGGGATTCAAGCTGACTTGGTCTCATAATGGGGTCGGTCGGGTTAAGTGACACTTGGGTGTTTAGTAAAAATTAAAATTTTTAATAATCTTATCACGAACTTGAGTTTCACATTAAAAAGTTAATTCAATGGAAGGAGTGTTTAGACCATTTTATATAGCTAAATTATTTTGTTTGTTTTTTCTCTATAAAATAATGAAGTCTGTTATAGTATACTATTTTAGATGATATTAAAATTGAAGTTCAAAAAGCAGCATTTTTGGTGTACAAAATTCAGCACAACTACAATTTATGTAAGTTATGAATTGTATGTTGAAAATATTATGAGAAAAATATTGTATTGTCTAAATCTTAGTTGTAAATACTATAAATATAAAGAAACAATTCTTTTCCAAATGTTTGCATCGTTTGTTTTTGTAGGAAGAATCTTCTAAAATTAAATTAAGCAAGTTTTATCCACAATTGAGTATATCATTCTTGGAACTTGGTTGAAGGTAGGAACAAAATCTACCGGTCTTGAGTGCAAAGCTGCTGCAAAACGCGACCGACTTCACGTTATGGTCTTGAGTGACTACAACGTGAGCGCCCATAAACTTAAGGACAAAGCTCTGCCATTTTTCGATCACAAAAAATATAATCAAACATTCGCAACAGTGAGCACGGTTAATCAGTTAATACTCTAATGCAGTAAACAACCCGTAGAACAGTTGAAAGCAACCAGCTTACGGATATGGAGGTTTACCACCGATATAAAGGCTATCCTATGTCAAAGATGACAATATGTTGACGTAAAATAGTGAGAATAATGAAACAAAGATCATATAATATCTATGTTATTTGGGAATTCTTTACATATGAAGAAATTATCTTTACTTCTTAGTTGACTTCATGTAAGAATATGGTTTTTCATATGATATAAGAACTTGAGTTCAAAATATAACACCTCCTATGTACAAAACTCAACACAAAATCACAACTCGAGTTAGTTGTGAAGGGCATATTAAATATAGTACTTTAAAAGTATTATATTGTCAAAGTTTTGCTTATATATCATTTATATGTAGGAAATGATTATCATATTGTTAAATTCACTTTTATAAAAGAATAAAATTGCTAACATCAATATTGAAAAATAAGCCTCTCTAAAGCCCTAATGTAAGAAACTTCCCTCTCAGATGAGTTTTTAAGACTAACATCCGTTCCATAAAACTTTGTCAGGATCCAAGATTACACCACATAAATATTCGCCTCATGTATAAATATATTCATTTACACAATATCAACAAGAGCAAACCACAACAATTCAACAAATCACTTATGGCACAGAATTCATCCTCTTCCCTGCAGACCCAACAGTTCAAACAGCAATACATATGATTGAATGAAGAAGGAGGAGATTCCCTAGCAAATAGTTCAAGGATAATTAGAATAGATGGAAGTTTGTTTAGACTATTCTAATGCTAACAGAAAAAAACAAGAGGAGAGAGGAAGAGCTTTAAAAAAAGTGAGAGGGGGAGCGGGAGAGTTTAGGACAAGTTCAAGTTCGTTGATAAGAGCCTATTATTAGTTCTAATTTCACTGATAATAGGCTCCTTATATAGAGGTTACGAAGTATATGATTCTTATCAGTAAGAATTCTGTTTTTACAAGATGACATCAGTTTTGATGCACATCTTTCTTTTGTAAATTGATAAAGAGAATGAATTCTTTTCAAAAAATAAAAGACATACTTATGCTTGTAGAATGTTATTGTTGGTAATACCCGTACAGATTGTTTGAATAGGAAGAATTTTCTAAAAATAAAATTAAGCAGGTTTTTATCTACAATTGATTATGTCAAAGAAAATTTTAATAAACAAGTCGTACTATTCATTGAAAATGATACAGCACAAAAACTTGAAAGTAAAATTTTAATCAGCCATTTTGCTCATCAAATTATAATTAAAGAAGTCTCTTTCGACCCATTTGCCTTAGTGCGAGTTTATATTGAGATGGTTAGCCTATCGTACAAACTATGAATGCCAGAGAAGGCTGCATGGAAGCTACTGTCCCCAAGCTTTCTTGGAAAAGTAAAACCAAAAATTTAATTAACTCTCATTGTATAGATGGTAACACCCACCAATAGCAAAACAAGCAGAGACATCGTGACCAGGCCATGTATGCCATTGGGTAGTTTGTTACAGATTGGCATCCGGAAAACCTCAATTTAGCCCTCATTTGAAGAAAGCCAAAATTTGAGGGATTTTAAGACGGAGACGAAGATAAGAAAGAAGATAATTTTTCATGTTTAAAAGATATCAAGATAACATTTAAATAACATGAGACAAACATTATTTTTACTACATCCATTTGCTCTGAATATGAGAACATAGATTATGGTATCATGAAAAAAGTTATTTTTTTTTTCATGTATAATCCTATACCGCAATTAAAACTTAGACTACAAAGATACCCAAGAACTTTGAGTATATTTTGATATCATATTAATAAAGTCTATCATTTATCTTAAAATCAGTCATTAAGAAAAAGTACACTTCCATATGTAATAATTCCAGATTAAAATATTCACAAAATTTTCACTATAGTCTATTTAAAAATTTTCTGTTGAAATCTTTTTTTCATACATAGAAAAAAAAAAACATAAATTTGAAATTGCCGTATGATGATAAACAGAAGAGAGTTGTTGTTTCTGGCGAACAAAGGAAGAACTGCTGTTATCTTTAGAACAAAATGGTCTCGGTGCAAGAGCAACCGCGGCCATTCCCTCCTTCTAATTTCCATAGTCGTCTTCTTCTTCTTCCTCTCCATTTGTTGATGTGTAATCAAGTCACCAATCATGTTGCCATATTGAGCCCTGTAATTAGGCTCATTGATTGTATTTGTTGTGTATATTTTGTTTTTCCCAACATAAATTAGGTCTACAGCCTATGGACTTTTACCAAAGCTGCGCTGACAACCTCAGGGAGATTAATAAACATGGTCTCGACTATTTCGATGAGAAAAGGTATGATAAGCTGTATTAACTTGTGGATTCTTTCAAAGCAGCGAGAGATGATAGAACTGAATTCTTGGCTTGTCAAAGTCTACAGCAAATATAAAGACCTGCATTCTCTCTTCTTATCCATGTGTTATCATCTTTAACATGTCCCATTACTCAAGTATAGGAAAACACATCTTATAATAAATGAAAAATAAGGCAAGAAGGGTTTTTGAAAGTGTGCTCTCTATTGCTTTGAGTGAATTACGTGATAAGTTACAAGAAACCTACTACCCTATTTATAGATATTATCAAGAATGATTTAGAACCTCAGTTGATTCTTTAACGATAATGACAATGCTACACCACACTTAAAACCTAGTCTAGAAAATACCCAAGAGATCTTATTAGAATATCATCTTAAAAAGGTTTATTTTATCTTTTTAAAATCAGTGATTAAGAGACAATAAACTTCCATATGTAGTAATATAAAGATTTTAGAATAAGATATCTACATCATTTCCACCGTCGTCCATTACAAAAAGAATGTCTGTAAGATGGACAATTAAAGATAGTTGTTGATGCTGGCTAATAATGGAGGATGGGGTGTAATCTAGAAGTCAACAGTCACGGCGCGTCAACCGGAGTAAGGAGTTGCCTTGTTCGTTGCCCGCTTAGAATGATCGAGCTACTAACAGTGGATTTGGCCCAACCTCCATGATTACTCCTTAACTTTTCGCGACTCAAGGCCACCCATTATAAAACGAGGGACGAAGACATTGGCGTTCAACAGTCACTTCGATTTTGTTGAAAAAATGGCCATCAAACTTGGTGTTTCTCTCTATTTCCTTCTGATCACCATTGTCATCTTCCCCCTGCTCTCCACCCAATGTAAAGCGGATGCCGCCGGAGGAGGCGGTTCCCTGGTAGAAACAACCTGCGGAAAGACGCAGTTTCCCCCTATATGCACCAAAACTTTGGAGTCAGACCCTCGTAGTTCCACAGCAGATCTCACCAGCCTTTCCAGGATCGCCTTGGAGCTGGCTACAACACAAGTCAATGCAACTGCGGCATTGGCCCACGACCTTATTAATAACGCGAGCGACTACCAGTCATGGGGGTTGCGTGTAGCTTGCTTCGACGACTACAACTCGAGTTCCCATCAACTTACGGACTCAGCTCTCCCATCTTTTGATAAGAAAATGTACCAGAGTTCATCCCAAGCAGTGGATCTGGCTTCGCAGTCGATACAGCATTGCAATAATCAAGGCATAGCACAGTTAGCAGCAGGCACATCTCTGTGGCAGCTTTTAACTGATGTAAAGACTATTATTCTAGGCCTCTAATTACTTGCACCCTTCAAGTAAATGGATGGTCTTGCAATCATATAAGTACAATAAATGTGAAAAGCGTTTATGGAATTACTTATCTAATGTAATTTGTTAAGGCAATAGCTTTCCTCATTTTATCCATTATTGTTGGCCTCGTACTTGTAAAGCACCTAAAGAGCTATGTTATTAAACATTTTGAGCATGATTCAAAGGCATTATCTCAATTAGTGGAGGTGTATTTTTCTATACTATGCAAAGAATTTGCACATTTCCTTCAACATATTAGAGATGAGTAAACTAAGTTCCTTGTTTGTCAAAGTCTATAACAGATGTAAAAACAATTTTGCATCTCTTGTTTTGATCACTGTGTTATTTTTTAATGGACAGAGATTTGTAAAAGAGTAGAGTTAATGTAAACAATGTAATATATTAATAACATAAATTTGTTAATCTTCTTTTGCCTGAGAGTTATTCTATTTCTTTTAACTAATACATAAAAGTTTTATATTATCTAAATCTTATTTAAAAATTTATTTTTAGGGAGAAAATAACTTTACATTCTTAATTTAACTTTTAAGTAAGATTACATGTTCCAATATGGTATTCAAATTCAAGCTTAATTGAATAAAAGATCTTTTACTTATGGATATAATATTCTTGTAAGAAGTATTTTTTTTCTTATATTGAGGATGAAGGGGTGCATTGAAAACAATGTGACAAATGTCTAACATTATTTAAATCTTAGTTATAAATTCTTTTTTGAAGGAGAAAAAATCATTCTCTTATTTATAAAACACTATTCTTTTATAAAAAATAAATAACTAAAAAAAAAGTAGCAAGGTAATTGCATTAAAATTACTATAATATGCGACATTGTGAACAACGTTTACCATTCATTTTTATCTAATCAATTGCTTATACCTAACTAATAAGATATCTAGGTGCTCTTATAATTAAACATGTTTTGCTCTATTTTGTGTTAGCAGAAGAGCCTCATGGACATCATTAAAGACCAACTCAGCTCCTGTGCCATGCCGGCCCTAGGAGTCTTATACCTGCCAACGCCGTACATAACAGGTTCATCGCACCAGGGCATCCACCAGCCACCAACCTCCAACCTCCATACAACGGCAGATCTAGAAACACCAAAAAGCTGAGGTATAGTAATATAAAATACATATTTGCACTGTTTTAACATGTCTCATTACCCAAAGTATAGAAAAAACAAATCTTATAATGAATGAAATAGGGTAAGAAGGATTTCTAAAAGTGTGCTATGTATTGTACTGAGTAAATTACGTCATAAGCTACAAGAAACCGACTACCCTATTTGTAGATACTACAAAGAATCTAGAACCTTAGTTGATTCTTTAAAGAAAATGACAATGCTACGCCACACTTAAAACCTGATCTATAAAAACACCCAAGAGCTCTTATTGGAATATCATCTTAAAAAGGTTTATTATTTTTTTTAAAAGCAGTCATTAAGAGACAGTACACTTCCATAGATAATGATATAATGATTCTAGATTAAGACTACATCATTCCCAACATCTTTTATCTCAAAAAAAAAAAATATATATATATATATATATAGATGAAAAAAGCTTAAATTTGCAATGGCTGTAAAATGAACAGCTAAAGATAGTCATTGATGGTGGCTAATAATGGAGGAGGGGCGTACCCTAGAAGTCAACAGTCACGGCGCATAAACCGGAGTAAGGAGCCGCCTTGTTCGTTGCCCGTTTGAACGATCGAGCAACAGGCAGTGAATTTAGTTCAACCTCCATGATTACTCCTAACCTTTCGCGACTCGAGGCCACCCATTACAAACGAGAGACGAAGACATTGGCTTTCAAAAACCTCTTCAGTTTTGTGGAAAAAATGGCCGTCAAACTTGGTGTTTCTCTCTATTTCCTTCTGATCTCCATTGTTGTCTCCCTGCTGCTTTCCACCCAATGTGAAGCGGCTGCCGCCGGAGGAGGCAAGTCCTTGATAGAAACAACCTGCGGAAAGACGCAGTTTCCCCCTATCTGCGAAAGAACTTTGGAGTCAGACCCTCGCAGTTTCGAAGCAAATCTCACCGGCCTTTCCAGGATCGCCTTGGAGATAGCTACAACACAAGTCAATGCAACTACGACAGTGGCCTTCAAGCTTGTGACAAACGCGACCGAGTACTCGTCATGGGCGGCGCGTGAAGCTTGCTTCGACTACTACAACACCAGTTCCCATCAACTTATGGACACAGCTCTGCCGTCTTTTGATCAGAGAATGTATAAGACAACATCCCAAGCAGTGGATCTGGCTTCGCAGTCAATACTTCATTGCAACAATCTACGCGTAGAAGAGTTGACAGCAACGAGCACATGGCTATTGCAGTTTACAGCTGATATAAAGACTATTCTAGGCCTCCTCTAACTTGTTGCACCCTTCAAGTAAATGGGTAGTCTTGCAATCATATAAGTACCATAAATGAGAAAAGCGTTTGTGGAATTACTTATCTAATGTAATTTTCTTGGTAAAATATGTTGTTATTCTAGATAAATTATATCTTTTCTAAGATGGACAGTAAAGTTGTCTAGGCATCATCCATTATTGTTGGCCTTGTACTCGTAGATCACTAAAAGAGCTATGTTATTAATAATTTTGACAATGATTCCAAGGCATCATCTCAATTAGTAGAGGTGTATTATTCTATATTATGTAAAGAATTTTTATGTGCAATCCTATGATAGTTTTTAATTTATTCATCATGCCTATATGGTTTTCTTCCTTATAATAAATGAACTATCAGTATTAACTATTAAAATTGAAAGACCTACATTTCCTTCAACATACTGGAGATGACTAAACTGAATACTTAGCTTGTCAAACTCTATGGCATATGTGAAGACAATTTTGTATCATCTCTTCTAATCAATGGGTTATCTTCTTTAATGGATAAAGATTTGTAAAAGAACAAAGTTAATGTAAACTACATAGTATATTAATATCATAGATTTGTTAATTTTCTTTTGCCTTGAGTTATTCTATTTCATTTAACCAATACACAAAAGTTTTATATTATCTAAATCTTATTTAATTTTTTTTAAAGAGAAAACGTCCTTTTCATTCTTTCAAATATGGCATTTGAATTCAAGTTTAATTGAACAAAAGATCATTTACTTGTGGATATAAGATTTATGTCAAAAGTATTTTTTTATACTTATGAAGGGGTGCATTGAAAACAAAGTGACAAACTTTTCACATTATCTAGAATATTGGTTATAAATTCTTTTTATAAGAAGAAAAAAAATCATTCTATTGTTTATAAGAAGCCATTCTTTATATATATATATATTTATATAAGCTAAACAAAAAGCTGCAAGATAATTGCATTAAAGTTACTATAATGTGCAACATTGTGAACAGGATTTACCATTTATTTTTGTCTAATCAACTGCTTATGCCTAAAGAATAAGACATCTAGGTGCCCTTGTTAAGTACTGTTAGTTGAGAATAAGAAGTCTTCTAAGGGTTAAAGCCATTGTATTAAATTTTTGTTCCTTTTTCCAACTTTTGTAGACCGAAGGACGTCAATATAACACTGGTTTCCAACCAAGCTGTTGAAGGACTTCCGTCGGGAGTTTATGGCATTGTGGGTCGACCAGAAGCACGAGTGGTTCAGTATACGGACTTTGTGTGTATAGATTAACGTTGAATTCTGGTCCAAACGATAGCGAGTGGGTTAAGCGCCAATACCCACCAACTTATCGGTGAGTCAAGGATGGAAAGTCTGTCAACAATGTACTTTTGTGTAGAATTCTAAAGATGGTTTGATTTTCGTTAATGGTAGCTACATTAGGAAGTTGTTTTAAGAAAAGCATTTGCTAAATGTGAAAATAGTTTGCTTGCTAAAACATGTTGACATTCCAGATAAATTATAAGCCTTCTAAGACGGATAGAAAAGTTTTAAATGCAAATACTAGAAATAGCTTCGCTCACCTCAACCATTTTGTTAGGACTCATAATCCTTTAATGAAACGTTATTAAGAGAGAGACATTTAACGCATAAGGACAACTCTAAATGAAGATATCAATAATGTCAAATATATATTTACATTGATTTTAACATGTCTCATCACTCAAAAAATAGGAAAACACATCTTATAATAAATGAAAAATAAGGCAAGAAAGATTTTTGAAAGTGTGCTCCACATTGCATTGAGTGAATAAAACAATAAGTTACAATAGATCGACTTTCCTATTAATAGACTCTCCAGCAATTTATCTATTTACCCGATTCTTTAACAATAATGACCTAGTTTGTGAATAATTCTATACCATAGTTAAAACTTGGTCTAAAAAGAATTCAAGAGCTCTTATTCTAATATCATCTTGAAAATGTCTTTTTTTAAATTAAAAAACTAGTCATTAAGAGATGGTACACTTCAATATGTAATGAGATAATGATTCTAGATTAAGATATCTACGTCATTTCCGCCGTAATTTATCTCCAAAAAAAAAAACAAATTATGTATATGGAAAATAGTTTAAATTTGGAATGTTCGTGATATGGACAACTAAAGATAGTCGTTGATGCTGAACCGGAGCATTAAATGTTCTAGGAGTCAACGTTCACGGTGCGTGAACCGAAGCAAGGAGCCGGCTTGATTGCCCGCTTTGCATGATCCAGCAACTGACGACGAATCTAGTCCAACCTCTGTGATTACTCCTTACCTTTCGCTTCTCAAATCGGCCAATTATAAAACGAGGGACAAAGACATTGGTGTTCAACAACCTCTTCTATTTTGCAGCAAAAATGGCCATCAAACTTGGTGTTTCTCTCTTTCTGGTTTTCTTGGCCGTCTCCTTCTTCCTCCCCACCGGAAGCGCAGCAGCCGGCATGGATAACGGCACGTCCCTGGTAACGAAAACATGCAGCGGCACGGAGTTTCCCGACGTTTGCATCTCCGCTCTGGAGTCCGATCCTCGCAGTGCGACTGCAGATCTCGTCGGCCTTTCGAGGATTAGCTTGGAGCAGACGGTAAAAATCGCCAGCGAGGCTGTGCAACTGGCCTTAATCTTGACAGACAATGCGACGGATGAAGAATCATGGCAGTTCCGTTCAACTTGTTATCATGGCTACGACGACAGCGTCAAGGACATTATGAAGAATGCTTTCCGGTATTTCGAGCAGAGGATTTATGATAAGACGTATCAGCTCGTGGAGGCTCTCAAAGGGTCAGTCGATTATTGCACGACCTTCAACATACCGCAGCTGACTGAAAAGAATACTGTGCTAGGTAGGTTTACTGCAGATGTAAAGACGATTCTGCATCTCCTCTTCTGATCGATTTGTAATCTGCTTTACGAATAAAGATTTGTATGAATAAAAGAGATTTGCTACTTTTCTTTGGTCTCGAGGTTATTCTATTTCTTCTAGCTAGTCTTAAAATGTTTATATTTTCTAAATCTTTTTTGAAAATCTGCTTTTAAAGAGAATATGACATTTCATTTCTTTTCTTTTTTATTCACTCAACAACATTTAATGAAAATGATTTTTCATTCTTAGATTGACTTTCAAATAAGATTGTGCACTCTAATATAATATTAAAATTTAAGTTCGATTAAACAAAAGATCATTTCCTTACTAATAAAAGATTGTGCAAGAAGTATTTTCTTATACTCATGATATAGGGTTGTATTGAAATCAATGTGACAATTGGTTCACATCATTCAAATTTTGTTTAAGAATTCCTTTTATAAGGAAGAAAAATCTTTTTATTATTGAATCAAATTTTAAATAAAATTGAACTTTCTAGACATCTTCATTAACAGACATTTAACATTTCTTTGTTATTTGAGAATGAAATTTACTTGAATTTCATCCTCTTTTCTCAATTTCTTCAAGCTACTGATCGTGTATCGTGGGTCAAACTGCATATAACAAGTCTTCATTTCTAATTCTTATGACTCCTAGAATAGATAGTTGAATCAATAAATAGTTCAATAAAGAGTTACGACACCTGACCCATAAAAGTTTATGGAAACTGTGGGGTCCTATCTCCCAGTTGCTTCTCAAGTCATGCTTACAACACTTTCTGGGTCGTCTTCATATTACGTTTTCAACTTTATTGAAACTTTAACACCGATCTTTAATGTTAATGGGAGAGCCTATGTTTTGTGGTCACCTCAATCATGGAGGCTGCATCTATGTCAAGGTGAGATTAGGCAATACGTAACTCCAATTTGAAAATCCTTTTGTAAGGTGACCCTTTGTCCTCATTTCACAGATCCGATGATCATGATTGTAGTTGATGATGTGTTTTCTTGGCTTAAGCTACTCAATTACATCCACGACTATGGCTGGATGATTCCATTAACCCCAAAGTCAAGATTCATGAAATCCCAAAGCCTAGGTTTTATTATCATCAAATTGGAGATTTGCATTAAATGTATTTTTGTATTAGAAAGCCCAAAGTCCAACCAAAAGCAAATTCATTATTGAGTTAGAAAAAACTCACTTCATTTAAACTTAATTATAAGCTTTCTCTTTTGTGTCTAGAACTATCTCAAAGCTAGTTCAAGGGTTGGAGGAAATTTCCTTCATTGAAACTTAACCACTGGATTTTTTTTCTTTAGTGTGGACTCATAACCTCCAACATTTTGCAATATGAGTGTAGAAATTATGAATATTAGGTTTTTAATCTTGATGTAGATAATTTTGATTTCTCAGATATTCATTGAAAGAGTTAAAAAGAGGATTTAGAGGTTATAAGATGAAAGGTTTTGTCTTTTTTCCTATTTTGCATTTTTTTTAGTTAAATACATGAGGACGCAATAACATAATTTTTCCATCAATTATAATTTAACCCTTTTAATATTCTCTCTACCTATTCTTTTTTTTTTTTTTTTACCATTTGGCTAGGACATGAAATACAGGTGATTATTGACCACAACTTTTGCTTCTTGTTCCTAAAATCAACTAGCTCCACTTCTACATCAACATCAGTATAATTGTAATTAAAAATCTCTCTCCTTAGAGATGACTTAATTAAATAAATACGCACCCATTTACAAGATGTGAAGAACTAAGCTCTGAGCTGGATTGGTAGAAACCATCAATTCCATTGATAAGTAGCTTCTTCCCCACAAGAAGCATGCTCCACAAGGCTTTAAGAACATGTTCAACACGTTCATCGTCGTCTCTAACTCACCACATCCATGACCCAAATGAACAGAAGGAATGTGGTGGAGGAAACATGCAGCAGTTTATCATGGCACATCAAAGTATAAACTATGCTCAGAGAAATAGAACAAGAAAAAACGTTAAAAAAGAACACTCGATACGGCAAAATCAGAAGTGGGACTACTATTTTCTTAATGAAATCATGAATCTCTGCCCAATTCTATAAGATTTGGAATATCGAAAAGAGCTAAACCCCATTTTCCTCTTTCCTTTTAGTAATTAATTTCTGGATAAAGAGTCTCACTAGGCACTCATTCAAGAATACTATATTGTTTTTGAGCTAAACACCAAAACGTCAACAACATTATGTCCACGTGAAAATCTCACATATTATACCATAGTTTTCAAGACTCATGTAGGAAGCATTTTTTATTATACTTAGGATGAAGGGATGCATTGAAAACAATTGAAAATTATTTTACATTATCTAAATCTTGGTTATAAATTTTTTAATAAGGAGAAAAAACCATTCAACTATCTATAAAAAGCCATTCTTTTTATAAAAAAAGATAACTAAATAAAAAGCTATAAGATAATTATCTAAATCTTGGTTATAAATTTTTTAATAAGGAGAAAAAACCATTCAACTATCTATAAAAAGCCATTCTTTTTATAAAAAAAGATAACTAAATAAAAAGCTATAAGATAATTGCATTAAATTTACTATAATGTGCAACATTGTGAAGAAGGTTCAACATTTATTTTTATCTAATCAGTTGCTTTACCTAAATAATAAGACAACCAGGTGCCCTTGCAATTTAACATGTTTTGCCCTATTTTGGTTAACTCAAGAGTCACAAGTTAGTAACATAATACAATAAAAGTACTGAGAATAAGAAGTCTTCTAAAGATTAAAGTCATTGTATTCAATTTTTGTTCTTTTTTTTTTTTCAACTTTTGTAGATCAATAGACATGAATATAACACTATTTTCCCTTGTCGACCAAGATGTTGAAAGAGTTCCATTCAGAGTTTTATGTTAGCCTAATTTTGATAAGCTCACTAATGTGGGCTTATGTCAATGGGTATTTTATAATTCATTTATTGAGTTTATATCAATGAACTCTAAGTTAGTCTAATTAAGTGTGACATAAGGTTCTTATTTGTTAAATATGGATTGACAAATGTGGACTATCACTTAATAGAATTGTAATGAGTTAGGCTCATTTGAGTAGCACATAAAATAAGGGTTAGGTCCCTCTAGTTCTTATAAATGCACATAAGTATTACATACACAAAAGGAGTCCATAGAGATTTTATGGGCTAATAATGGCTTTGAGAAGTTAGGCTATTAATTATAAGGTTGAAGCCCATTAAGGGAAAAATCATCATTTTGCATATAATATGTACCTTTTTGTGAAAGGGTATGGTAACCAATTGGTGCATTTTCGTGAAAGAGTATGATAACAATTGGTGTCTTTTCGTGAAAGGGTGTGTTAATCGACTAGTACATTTTTATGAAAGCGCATGTTGCTCTATGAATAGAACTCACATGCGAGTTTTTGGTGATGAAAATTGAGATCCTTTCATTTTTTACAGTCATAAGTTAAACCTCATCAAGTTATTCTTTTCAAAACCTAAATCGGATATCTCATCAAGCCAATGTTTAAGAATAGAATAAATGGGAAGATCAAGTCTACTATCACTAAATATGGATCCAAATTTAGGTATGAATCTTGTCTATTTGGTTTATGTAAAACTGATTTGGTTGTTCTTGATTTGGCTATATGATTTCAGGCCTTTTGGATTCATTGAAGCCTAATTTTTCTAACATTTTAGGTCGTTGTGAGTTGACTAGAAGCACAAGTGGTTTCATTGGACATAATTTGTGCTCACTGATAAAGGTTGAATTTTGGTCTAAAAGATAGTGAGGAGGTTAAGCTTCCAATACCCACCAAACCATTAAGGAAGTCAAGGATGGAAAGTCTCTATCAACAATGTGCTTTTGTATAGAATTTTAAAGATGGCTGACTTTTGTTAATGAAAGCGACATTAAGAAATTGTTTCAAGAAAAGCATATGCTAAATGTGAAAATAGTTTCCTTGCTAAAACATGTTTACATTCTAGATAGATTATAGGTTTTCTAAGATGGAAAAAAAATTGCAAATGCAATTACTAGAAATAGCTTTGCTCACCTCATCCATTTTGCTAGGACTCATGATCTTTTAGTTAGAATTGTTATTAAGAGAGTGAGACATTTCTTGTTGTGGTGGTGTCCTATAATAAATGAAAAATAGGGCAAGAAGGGTTTTTGGAAGTTTTCTCTATATTGTATTGAGTGAAAAACATAAAAGTTACAAAGGACCGGCTAATTCTTTAACAATGATGACCTAATTTATGAATAATTCTATGCCACACTTGAAGCCTAGCCTACAAAGACATCCAAAAGCTCTTATTCTAATATCATCTTGGAAATGTCTATTATCTTTTTCTTTTTTTAAAAAATAGTCGTTAAGAGATAGTGCACTTCAATATGTAATGATATAGTGATTCTAGATTAAGATATCTACATCATTTCCACCGTAGTCTACCTCCAAAAAAAAAAAAAAAATCTGTTATAAGATAATTTGGAATGACTGTAAAATGGACAACTAAAGATAGTCGTTTATGCTGGCCAATAATGGAGAATGGGCTGTAATCTGAGTCAACAGCCACGGTGCATAAACTTGAGTAAGGAGCCGCCCTAACTGTTGCCCGCTTTGAATGATGGAGCAACTGACAATGAATTTAGGCCAACTTCCACGATTACTTTTTCGCGCCTCAAGCCCACCCATTATAAAACGAGAGAAGGAGACATTGGCGTTCAACAACCTCTTCCATTTTGCATTAAAAATGGCCATCAAACTTGGTGTTTCTCTCCTTCTGGTTTCCCTCGCCGCCTCCTTCTTCCTCCCCACCGGAAGCGCAGCAGCGGCCCAGTACAAAGGCAAATCCCTGGTAAGGAAAACATGCGGGCGCACGGAGTTTCCCGACGTTTGCATCTCCACTCTGGAGTCCGATCCTCGCAGTTCCACTGCAGATCTCGTCGGCCTTTCGAGGATTAGCTTGGAGCAGACGGTAAAACTTGCCGGCAACGCTGAGCAACTGGCCTTAAACTTGACAAACAACGCAACGGACTATGCAACATGGGCGGAGCGCTCGACTTGTTACCATGGCTTCGACGACAGCATCAAGGAAATTAAGAACAATGGTTTCCAGTATTTCGATCAGAGGAAGTATAATAAAACCTATCAGCTCGTGGATACTCTCAAAGGCTCGGTCGATTATTGCATGACCTTCGACATACCGCAGCTGACTGGAAAGAATACTGTGCTAGCCAGGTTTACAGCAGATGTAAAGACGATTCTGCATCTCCTCTTCTGATGGATATGTTATCTGCTTTAATGAATAAAGATTTGTATGAATAACAGAGTTTGCTACTTTTCTTTGATGTTTGAGAATGAGACTTACTAGAATTTCATCCTTCTTTCTCAATTTCTTCAAGCTGCTGATAGTGTATCGTGGGTCAAATTTCGTATAACAAGTTTTCATTTATAATTGTCACGATTCCTAGAACAGGTAGTTGAATCTATAAATTGTACAATAAAGCCTTTCCCCCACCTTACCCATAAAAATTAATGGAAACTATGAGATCCTGTCTCCCAGTTGCTTATCACACTTTCTGGGTCGGTCTTCACATGACCTTTGAACTTTACCCTTCTTCAATGTAAAATGGAAGAACTTTTGTTTTCCAGACACCTCAGTCATGGCGGCTGCGTGTCAATGTATGATTCGGCAATACCTAACTCCAGTTTGAAAATCCTCCTGCAAAGCGACACTTTGTCGTCATTTCACACATCCTATAATCATTATTGTAGTTGACGATGGTTTTTTGTTTTTTGTTTTGGCTTAAGCCATTCACTACCATCCACGAGTCAATTAACCCCAAAGGCAAAGATACATGAAATCCCAAAATCAAGGTTTTGTTATTATCAAATCAAAAATAGAGATTTGCATATGTATATAAAGAGTATGTATTTTTGCAATATAAGTGTAGGAATTATAGAAATTAGTTTTTTTATCTTGCTGTAGATAATTTTAATTTCTTTTAATTTCTCAAATGTTCATTGAAAGAGTTAAAAAGAGAGACTTCTTTCTTCCTTTTTTTTTTTCTGGAAAAACGGGGTAGGGCCCATGCAATTTATTGCAGACTAAACCAAAGTACAAGGCATAAGCTTAACTTGTACGTGTCCCTAGCAAAGTGATCAAACAAAGAGCATGGGTAGGACAACACCCTAACCCACACAAACAACACCACACGTCCCCATGGGGTCCGACTACATACAAATCCACAATTAGGTTTACATCCCACGTAGTCCTTGGGGAATAATCCGAACAGGAAGAAAGAGGAGTAGGATTGTCGCTAGAGGTACTAGGGCAGATATACAAGTAAAGCGACATGTCCTGAGATTCAGCTACCGTTTGTCTAGCAGGCATAGTGAGGTTTACCATCACTTTATGTCTAATAATCGAATTCTCTTCTTCACTCTTATATTCACGGGCAGGTGCGGCATAAATCTCTTCTTGGCCACTCTTTTAGTACCGATCTATGGGCAATGCAATTTTGACCTTATCTGTCCTTTGTCTGTCCATCCTTCCCTGTTGTCTTGTGTATGCCCTTAGAAGCCTTATACAAGCAATGAACTTCCCCTTAGGCTTTAACTCTTTGTCCTTTTGCGTTCTTAACTTTACCTGCTGCCTTGTGAAGATTCTTGGCGTGACAAATGTATTATTTTTTTAGGAAGAAAAAACCTAGTCATTAAGAGATAGTAAAATTCAACATATAATGAGATAATGATTCTAGATTAAGATATCTACGTCATATCTACTGAAGTCTACCTTAAAAATAAAAAAATCTTTTTATATACAAGGAGAAAAGCTAAAATTTGGAAAACTAAAGATAGTTGTTTATTCAGGCCAATAATGGAGGATAGGCTGTAATCTACAAGTAAGAAGCCGCCCTGATCGTTGCCCACTTTGAATGATCGAGTGACTGTCATTGAATTTAGTCCAACCGCCATGATTATTCCTTAACCTTCGCCATCCATTATAAAACGTGAGAGGGAGACATTGGCGTTCAACAACCGCTTCGATTTTGCAGCAAAAATGGCAATCAAACCTGATGTTTCTCTCCTCCTGGTTTCCCTCGCCGTCTCCTTCTTCCTCCCCACAGGGAACGGCGCGTCCCTGGTAACGTCAACATGCAGCGGCACGGCGTTTCCCGACGTTTGCACCTCCACTCTGCAGTCGGATCCTCGCAGTGCAACTGCAGATCAAGTCGGCCTTGCAAGGATTAGCTTGGAGCTGACGGTAAAAGTCGCCAGCGACGCTAGGAAACAGGCCAACGACTTAGCAACCAATACAAAGGACTACGGACAATGGTCGCTGCTTTCGAATTGTTTCAATGACTACGACGCCGGCATCACCGACATCCAGAAAAATGGTTTCCGTCTTTTCGATCAGAAGAACTATAATCAGGTGTTTGGGAAAGTGGATGCTCTCAAATCGTACGGCGACCATTGCGAATCCTTGAAGATCCCGCAGTTGACTGAAAAGAATACTGCCTTAATCAATTTTGCAACAGATGTAAAGACGATTCTGCAACTCCTCCACTGATCGATATGTTATCTACTTTAACGAATAAAGATTTGTACAAATAACGGGGTGTTGCTACGTTTCTTCGGCCTCGATGTTATTCCATTTCTTCTAATTAGTATTAAATTGTTTATATTTTCTAAATCTTTGTTGAAATCTGCTTTTAAAGAGAATATGGCATTTCATTTCTTTCTTTCTTTTTTCTATTGCTGAGTATGTAAATTTATTAATAAAAAAAACAAAGGGACTTTTGTGACGTTACAAGATCCATTTATGCATGTGAGAAGATCAAGGCCGAAGGTCTCCAGCCTTCGCTTAACAAATTTGATGAAAGTGACTTTTCATTTTTAGATTGACTTTCAAAGTTTAAGTTAAATTAAACAAAAAATCATTTGTTTATGAATGAAAGATTTTGTAAGAAGTAGTCTCTTATACTCATGGTAAAAGTTTGAAAACAGTGTGACAATTGACTCACATTGTTTAAATTTTGTTTAAGAATTCATTTCATGAGGAAGAAAAATCTTTCTCTTATTGAATCAATTTTTTTTTAAAAAAAATTGAACTTTCTAGACATCTTCGTTAATGAATATTTAACGTTTCTTTGTTATTTGAGAATGAGATTTACTCGAATTTCATTCCCCCATTCTCAATTTCTTCAAGCTACTGATTGTGTGTCTTGGGTCAATTTGAATATAACGGCTCTTCATTTATAATTCTCACGACTTCTAGAACAGGTAGTTGAATCAATAAATAGTACAATAAATCGTTCCCCCCACCTTATCCATAACTATGGAAACTATGAGATATTGTCCGCCAGTTGCTTCTCAAACCATCGGTTATCACACTTTCTGGGTCGAGGTCATATAACTTTTTGAACTTTATTGAAACTTTAACACCCATCATAAATGTGTAATAGAGGAACATTTGTTTTCTAGTCACCTCAGTCATGGCGGCTGCATGTGTTAAGGTGAGATCAGGCAATACCTAACTCCAGTTTCAAAATCCTTCTGCAAGTTGACGCTTTCTTCTCATTTCATACATCCTATGATCATGATGGTAGCTGATGATAGGTTTTTTTCACTTAAGCCACTCAATACCATCCACGACTAATGGGTGGATGACTCCATTCACCACAAAGACAAGATTCATGAAATCCCAATGCCTAGGTTTTATTATCATCAAATTAAAAATAGAGATTTGCATATATATATATATATATATATATATATATATATATAGAGAGAGAGAGAGAGAGAGAGAGAGAGAGAGAGAGAGAGAGGGCACATACTTGCAATATAAGTATAGGAATTATAGAAATTAGGTTTTTTTTTTTTATCTTGATTAGATAAAAAAAAAAACTATGATCATGATGGTAGCTGATGATAGGTTTTTTTTCACTTAAGCCACTCAATACCATCCACGACTAATGGGTGGATGACTCCATTAACCACAAAGACAAGATTCATGAAATCCCAAAGCCTAGGTTTTATTATCATCAAATTAAAAATAGAGATTTGCATATATATATAGAGAGAGAGAGAGAGAGAGAGACAGAGACAGAGACAGAGAAAGAGAGGGCACATTTTTGCAATATAAGTATAGGAATTATAGAAATTAGGTTTTTTTAAATCTTGATTAGATAAAAAAAAAATTAATTTCTTGAAAGAGTTAAAAAGAGAGGTTTCTGTTTTTCTTTCTTCTTCTTCTTTTTTCTTTTAAAGGGGAGAACGGGATAGGGGCCATGCAATTTATTGCAGACAAAACAAAAGTGCAAGGCATAAACTTAACTTGTACATGTCCCTAGCAAAGTGATCAAACAAAAGGCATGGGTAGGACAACACCCTAACCCACACAAACAACACCACACGTGTCCCCATAGGGTCCGACTACATACACATACACAATTAGGTTTTACATCCTAAGTAGTCTTTGGGGAATAATTCGAACAGGAAGAAAGACTTGGAGTAGGATTGTCGCTAGAGGTACTAGGGCAGATATACAAGTAAGCGAAATGTCCTGACATTCAGCTACCGTTTGTCTATCAGGAAAAGTGAAGTTCACCATCACTTTATGTCTAATAATCGGATTCTCTTTGTCACTCTTATATTCACGAGTAGGTGCGGCATAAATCTCTTCTCGGCCATTCTTTTTGTCCCGATCCATGGGCAAAGCAATTTTGAACTTAGCTGTCCTTTGTCTGTTCATCCTTCCTTGTTATCTTGTGCATGCCCTTGGAGCCCTCATACATGCAATGAGCTTCCCCTCCCATCCTGAACATCAATCCTATTAGGCTTTAACTCTGTCCTTTTGCGTTCTTAACTTTACCTGCTACCTTGTGAGGATTCTTGGCGTGACAAATGAAAATTCAAATGTTGAATCCACCTCTTGTTCCGTATTGATAGGATAATTGTTACAGCTATTTATTGAACTATTTCTATTGCCTTTGATTCTAGAATGGTTAAGAGCACAAACATCAAAATCAGTGGCAAATTGGTTTTTCATTAACAGAGTTTCTGAGTCCTTCATTACTTCATCATTCCATAGGCAACCTGTAACAAGTGTTTCATCCTGCTGAAAGTTCTTCTCCCCTACTACCTCAACCTCCTCAACACTCTATTGGGCTTGTCCTTGGTGTTCCTGTTCTTTCTACATTAAGATTACAATTGATTTCCAAGCCACAAGAGCTACACTAGAACGGTTATTTAATCTGATCAAGAATGGCAAATGAGGGTATATTTATCTTAAAAAGAGGTTTGACAAGTCATAAGGCTAAAGGTTTTGTATTTTCCCCTTATTTTGCTTTAATTTAAGTACATGAGGATGTAATAACGTAATTTTTCCATCAATTATTATTTAATCCTTTTAATATTCTCTCTTTGTTTTCCTTTTCTTACCATTACGTTAGGCCATGAAATTCAGATGATCATCAACCACAACTTTTGCTTGTTCCTAAAATCAACTAGCTTCACTTCTACATCAACATCAATTTAGTAGTAATTAAAAATCTATGTTGTTAGAGGTGACTTAGTAAAATAAATATACACCCATTTACAAAATGTGAAGAACTGAATTTTGAGCTGGATTGGTAGAATGCGCCAAAATCCATTGGTAAGTAGCTTCTTCCTCACAAGAAGCATTCTCCACAAGCCTTTAAGAACATCATGTTCAACATGTTTATCATCTAAAAAGCAACAAGATAATGGCATTAAAGTTACTACAATGTACAACACTAAAATAAGGTTTACCATTTACTTTTATCTAATCATTGCTCATACCTAAAGAATAAAACATCTAATTGCACTTGTAATTTAACATGTTTTGCTCTATTTTAGTTAACTCGAGAGTCACAAGTTAGTCAACATAATACAATAAAGTACTCTTAGTTGAGAATAAGAATCTTCTAAGGGTTAAAGCCATTGTATTAAAATTTTGCTCCTTTTTTTCGACTTTTGTAGACTAACGGACATGAATATAACACTATTTTCCCCTACTGACCAAGCCGTTGAAAGACTCCGTCGGGAGTTTTATGTCATCACAGATCGACCAGAAGTACAGACTTTGTACATAATGATGAAGATTGAATTCGGATCCAGAATATAGCGAGGGGGTTAAGCTTCCAATACCCACCAGCCCATTAAGGACGTCAAGGATGGAAAGTCTCTATCAACAATTTGCTTTTGTATAGAATTATAAAGATGGCTTGATTTTCGTTAATGGAATCTGCATTAAGAAGTCATTTCAAGAAAGCATTTGCTAAATGTAAAAAAGTTTGCTTGCTAAAACATGTTTATATTCTAGATAAATTATATGTTTTCTAAGATGGAGAAAAAAGTTGCCAATGCAATTACTAGCAATAGCTTTGCCCACCTCATCCATTTTGCTAGGACTCATAATCTTTTATTTAAAGTGGTTATTAAGAGAGGGAGATTTCATGTGCAAGGGCTACTCTAAATGAAAATATCAATAACATAAAATATATATTTACACTATTTTTAACATGTCTCAGTATTCAAAGTATAGGAAAACACATCCTACAATAAATGAAAAACAGGGCAAGAAGGATTTTTTGAAGTTTGCTCTATATGGTATTGAGTACATAATATAATAAATTATAAAAGACATGTTACCTTATCTATAGATTCTACAAAGAATGTTCTCTAACTTTAGCTAATTCTTTAACAATGGTAACCTAATTCGTGAATAATTCTATACCACGATTAAAACTTACTCTATAAAGACATCAAAGAGTTTTTATTCTAATATCATCTTGAAAATGTATTATTTTTTCTTTTTTTTTTAAAAAAGACTAGTCATTAAGGGATAGTACACTTCAACATATAATGAGATAATGATTCTAGATTAAGATATCCACGTCATATCTACTGTAGTCTATCTTAAAATTAAAAATAAATAAATAAATAAAAATAAAAATAAAAATAAAAACTTTTTATATACAAGGTAAAAAGCTTAAATTTGGAACGGCCGTAAAATGGACAACTAAAGATAGTTGTTTATTCAGGCCAATAATGGAGGATAGGCTGCAATCTACAAGTAAGGAGCCGCTTTGCTCGTTGCCCGCTTTGAATGATCGAGTGACTACCACTGAATTTAGTCCAACCGCCATGATTTGTCCTTACCCTTCGCCATCCATCATAAAATGAGAGACGAAACCCAATACAATAAGGGAAGGGAGACATCGGCGTTCAACAACCGTTTCGACTTTGCAGCAAAAATGGCCATCAAACTTGGTGTTTCTCTGCTCCTGGTTTCCCTCGCCATCTCCTTCTTCCTCCCCACCGGAAGCGCAACAGCCGCCGCGGGGAGCGCGCCCCTGATAACGAAAACATGCAGCGGCACGGCGTTTCCCGACGTTTGCACCTCCATTCTGCAGTCGGACCCTCGCAGTGCGACTGCAGATCTCGTCGGCCTTGCGAGGATTAGCTTAGAGCAGACGCTAAAAGTCGCCACCGACGCTAGCAAACTGGCCTACGACTTGTTGCTGAATTCATCGGGCTACGAACAATGGTCGTTGCGTTCGACTTGTTACCATGGCTACGACGACAGCATCAAGGACATCAAGAGTAATGGTTTCCGTAATTTCGATCTGAAGAAGTATAATCAGGTGTTTGGGCAAGTAGATACTCTCAAATCGTCCGGCGATTATTGCGCATCCTTCAGAATACCAGAGATGACTGAAAAGAATACTGCGGTAATCAATTTCACAACAGATGTAAAGACGATTCTGCATCTCCTCTTCTGATCGATAAATTATCTGCTTTAATGAATAAAGATTTGTACGAGGAACGGGGGCGTCGAGGTTATTCCATTTCTTCTAATTAGTATTAAATTGTTTATATTTGTAAATCTTTGTTGAAAATATGCTTTTAAAGAGAGTATTACGTTTCAGTTCTTTCTTTCTTTTTTCTTTTGCTGAATATGTAAATTTATTTATAAAAAAAAAAAAAACAAAGGGACATTTGTAACGTTACAAGACCCACTTATGCATGTCAATAAATATTACAATAAAGTGTTCCCCCACCTTATCCATAAAATTTCAAAGTTAATGCCCACACATATTTGGGGTGAGTGTATTCACACACATTATCAATCGCATTCCTTTCTCAGTTTTATATGAGAAATCTCCTTGAAGTGATTCATGAAAAGATTTTAACCTCTCTAAACTTCGAGTTTTTGGTTATCTTTGCTATGCTTCAGTGGTAGGGATAAAGACAAATTTGCCTTTTAAGCTATTCCTAGTATTTTATGGAATATCCTTTTAGGCAAAAAAAGGTATAAATTTTATAACAATGAAAGAAATAAATTTTTTATGAGTGATGGTATTCACTTTTATGAAAATGTTTTTCCTTTTGCAAACATAGAGACTGAGTTACATTCTTCAGAATTCCTTATGATGTTATCTTAGGATGAAAGGCCTCCACAACAAGTTATCAAAGTTCACCCTAACTCAGATGCTTAGGTAATTCTTCCTACATAATCATATATCTTTCCTAATACTACTACTTATACTATATAAGATATTACCACTTTCAGTACATCATATAACAAACCCAATGATCCTACTTTGGAAATTCTAGCTCCTACATTGTCTCTTATTTTTACTTATGATGAGACAAAGGATGATCCTTCCTTACCAATCCTTCCATCATCACTTCCCATACGAATTTTCAGAATATCCAAATCACCCATATAGACACAAGATTATATTTGCAATAATGTTGCTAGTTCATCCATACAATACCTTATTTTTTACTATATATCTTATATACATCTACCCATTCTACATTAGTATTTCAAAGCAGTCATCTTATCCAAGACAAAACTCTTATACTATCATAAGGTAATTAAGGATTCTAAATGGTGAGATGTCATGGATCAAGAAATGAAAGCATTATAATTGAATGGAACATAGGAATTGGTAAACCTATTACCATGGAGAAAACTTGTATGATGTAAATGTGCGTACAAGATTAAATGTCATATTGATAGGAGTATTGAGCGCTTTAAGGCTCGTCTCATAACTAAAGATTATAGTTAAACATGAGAGATAAATTATCATGAAACAATCTCTTCTACAGTAAAATCTATGATAGTTAGAAGTGTTTTATCTATTGCTTCACAACATAGATGGACTATTTAACAAATGGATATCTATAATGTGTTTCTACAGGAAGACTTAGATGAGAAAGTATATATAACACTACCACTTGGGAGTCTTTTTGAAAGGGGTTCCAAAGTATGTCGGTTGAGGAAATCTTTGTATATATTAAAGCAAGCCTCACAACATTATAATTAAAAGCTTATAGAAGCTTTAGTGTCTACCGGTTATCGATAGTCACTATATGACTATTCATTTTTCACTAAAAGAGACATTAGTAATATTGTTTTAGTGCTCATATATGTAGACGACATTTTAATCATTAGCAATGACACACAAGAAATTGAGGTTTTGCAAACTTATCTTTATTTTACATTTCAAATCAAGGATTTGAGAAAACTCAAGTATTTTCTTGGGATTGAGATCCTTCGAGATTCAAATAGCATGCATCTCAATCAATATAAGTATATCTTAGAATTGATTTATGAATTGAAACTATCAACCATAAAGCCTATTGGGAATCTCATGGAGACAAATGTCTTATTCACTAGCTTGAAATATAACAAGTGAGTTCATCCATAAATAGATAATCCACCATTTTAAGATTTTGAGTTATCAGCAGTTGATTGGTAAGCCGAATTATCTTTAACATGACACGCCCTAACATAGCTTTTTCAATACACCTTTTGAGTCAGTTCATGCATGCTCCAAAGTGATTACACTAGGAGGCCGCTCTTAACATTGTTAAGTATATCAAAGGAACAACAAGGCTTGGTTTCTCTTTCCTTTGAATGATGATTTTCTCTTGCAAACTCTCTTGATGCCAACTATGTAAAATGCCCTATGACCCACCGATCCACCACTGGTTTCTATCTTACACTTGGATGTTCAATAATTTCTTAAAAAAGTAACAAATAATCAGTTGTGACTCTTTCTTCAATAGAGGTTGAATATAGGGCTATAGTGACCACTACTTGTGAGATCGTTTAGGTAATTGGTCTATTAAAGGATATGAAAATTAATGTTTCACATCCATTTTTGTTATATTGTGATAATGAGGCAATCTAGAAATTGGTAGAGAACTTAATCTTTCATCAGAAAACCAAGCAAATAAATGTTTCTTGTCACTTTATTTGAGAAAAAATATGTCATGGTTTAATTAGCACAACACATGGTAGGAGTAGTGACTAACCTACAAATATTCTGACCAAGGCTTTAGAGATAAATTAACATTATTATCTCCTTAGCAAGCTTAGGGTTTTTGACTTTTTTTAACCCTCAGCTTGAAGGGAGGTGTTTTTTTTTTTGTTTTTTTCTTTTTAATATTACAACACACGCACCCAACTTATGCACATGAGATGTCGAACTTCAGACCTCAGGATTAGAGTTTTTGTTAACTCACTGTTAAGCTAGTTGGATAGGCGACTTAAAGGAGGATGTCGAAGATTAAAAATGTGTTAATCACACTTACCATGTTACCATATTGGGTGACCTATCATCTTACTATGTTGGGTCCTAGAACAAGGCTAAATATATTGTAGTTATTGTATGTGTTATTTTCCTTAAATAAAGTAGGTCTTACGTTATATAAGTATATGGTTTTAATCCTTGTAACTAAGTAAGCCTTCTTTGTCTTTGTATAGGTTCTGTTCAAGCTTTTATCCCATTAATGAAAATTGTAGAATGTTTTCATAGTTTCTTCAGCTTCCAATACCCACCAACTCATTAGGGATGTCAAGGATGGAAAGTCTCTATCAACAATTTGCTTTTGTATAAAATTCTAAAGATGGCTTGATTTTCATTAATGGAATCAGCATTAAGAAGTCATTTCAAGAAAGCATTTGCGAAATGTAAAAAGTTTGCTTGCTAAAACATGTTTACATTCTAAATAAATTATGGGTTTTCTAAGATGGAGAAAAAAGTTTCCAATGCATTTTCTAGCAATAGCTTTGCTCACCTCATCCATTTTGCTAGGACTTATAATCTGTTATTTAAAGTGTTTATTTAAAATATTTACACTATTTTTAACATGTCTCAGTATTCAAAATATAGCAAAACACATCCTACAATAAATGAAAAACAGGGCTATCTATATTTAGAAGTTTGCACTATATTGTATTGAGTAAATAATATAATAAATTATAAAAGACATGTTACCCTATCTATAGATTCTACAAAGAATGTTCTCTAACTTTAGCTAATTCTTTAACAATGGTAACCTAATTTGTGAATAATTCTATACCACAATTAAAACTTACTCAATAAAGACATCCAAGAGTTTTTATTCTAATATCATCTTGAAAATGTATTATTTTTTCTTTTAAAAAAAACTAGTCATTAAGAAATAGTATACTTCAACATATAATGAGATAATGATTCTAGAATAAGATATCTACGTCATATCTACTGTAGTCTATCTTTGAAAAAAAAAAAAAAAAACTTTTTATATACAAGGTAAAAAGCTTAAATTAGGAACGGCCGTAAAATGGACAACTAAAGATAGTTGTTTATTCAGGCCAATAATGGACGATAGGCTGCAATCTACAAGTAAGGAGCCGCCTTGCTCGTTGCCCGCTTTGAATGATCGAGTGACTGCCAATGAATTTAGTCCAACCGCCATGATTAGGCCTTACCCTTCGCCATCCATCATAAAACGAGAGACGAAACCCAATATAAAAAGGGAGAGGGAGACATTAGCGTTCAACAACCGCTTCGACTTTGCAGCAAAAATGGCCATCAAACTTGGTGTTTCTCTGCTCCTGGTTTCCCTCGCCGTCTCCTTCTTCCTCCCCACAGGGAACGGCGCGTCCCTGGTACCGAAAACATGCAGCGGCACGGCGTTTCCCGACGTTTGCACCTCCATTCTGCAGTCGGACCCTCGTAGTGCGACTGCAGATCTCGTCGGCCTTGCGAGGATTAGCGTAGAACAGACGCTAAAAGTCGCCACCGACGCTACCAAAGTGTCCTACGACGTGTTGCAGAAGTCATCGGGCTACGAACAATGGTCGGTGCGTTCGACTTGTTACAATGGTTACAACGACAGCGTCACGGACATCAAGAGTAATGGTCTCCGTAATTTCGATCTGAAGGATTATAATAAGGTGTTTGGGCAAGTGGATACTCTCAAATCGTCCGGCGATTATTGCGCATCCTTCAATATACCGGAGTTGACTCAAACGAATACTAAGGTAATCAATTTCGCGACAGATGTAAAGACGATTCTGCATCTCCTCTTCTGATCGATATGTTATCTGCTTTAATGAATAAAGATTTGTACGAGTAACCGGGGGCGTCGAGGTTATTCCATCTCTTCTAATTGTATTAAGTTGTTTATATTTGTAAATCTTTGTTGAAAATCTACTTTTATAGAGAATATGACAATTCATTTCATTTCTTTCTTTCTTTTTCCTTTGCTGGATATGTAAATTTGTAACGTTATAAGACCCACTTATGCATGTCAATAAATATTACAATAAAGCGTTCCCCCCACCTCATCCATAAAAATTTATGGAAACTATGAGACACTGTCCCCTAGTTGCTTCTCAAACCACGCTTATCACACTTTCTGGGTCGTCTTCATATAACTTTTTGAACTTTATTGAAACTTTAACACCCATCTTAAATGTGTAATGGAGGGAAATTTGTTTTCTAGTTACCTCAGTCACGGCGGCTGCGTGTGTCAAGGTGAGATTAGGCTACCTAACTCCACTTTGTAAATCCTTCTGCAAGTTGACGCTTTGTTCTCATTTCACAATCTTATGAGCATGACGGTAGTTGATGATGGTTTTTTTTTTCACTTAAGCAATACCATCCACGACTATGGCTACGAGAGGGAGGGAGCATGCATTTTGCAATATAAATGTGGCCATTATAGAAATTAGGATTTTCATCTTGATGTAATTTTGATTTCCCAAGTATTCGTTGAAAGAGTTTAAAAGAGAGTTTAGACGTCATAAGCTGAATTTTTTTTATTTTCTTTTTCCTGTTTTGCTTTAACTTAAAGACATGAGGATGCAATAATATAATTTCCCATAAATTATAGTTTAATGCTTTTAATATTCTCTCTATTTACTCTTTGTTTTACCATTTAGTTAGGACATGAAATTCAATGATTATTGGATACAACTTTTGCTTTTTGCTCCTAAATCAACTAGCTTCACTTTCACATCAACATTAATACAATACTAACTAAAAATCTCTCTCCTTAGAGATGACTTAATTAAATAAAAATGCACCATTTACAAGATTTGAAGAACTAAACTTTGAGCATTAACTTAGACTGATGGTATTAGTAAATACAATTAAATTGAATAACTTTTTTGTAGATATAAACTTTCTACAATAATTAAAAATTATTTGATGTCTTCTTTCAATCAACATATAAAATGATTTTTGTCAACCTCACATAAAAGATAAGAGAATTTGACTACTAAACTTATTAAGATATCCTTTTTACCTTACATTTATTATATGTGAGCAAAATGTAACAGAAAAGACTTTCAAGCAAAAACAATTAATATTTCAATTTTGTTAGCAAAAGTAAGAGAAGTTGTATGAGAGAACTTTAATGTTTAGAAGTATAATATTTTTTAAATAAATATCTTTTTGTGTAAAATTTGGAGACTTCCAACGTAAATCTTTTCATGGCTAAAATAACTTCTATAATCCTGAAATATACTCCTTTTTTTCGTATTCTAATTTTTATTAGTATAATTTACCATCCATTAAAACAAAATAGCAATCACAAATCTACCTCCTTAGAGATGACTCAGTAAAATAAATATACACCCATTTACAAGATGCGAAGAATTGAATTCTGAGCAGAATTGGTAGAATGCGCCAAAATCCATTAAGTAGCTTCTTCCCCACGAGAAGCATGCTTCACAAGGCTTTAAGAACATCATGTTCAACATGTTCATCATCGTCGCACCACTTCCCTGATCCAAATGAACAGAAGGAATGTGGTGGAGGAAACATGCTGCAGTTTATCATGGCACATAGAAATATAAACTATGCCAAGAGAAATAGAACAAGAAAAAAAGTTAAAGAAGAAACTTAATACGGCAAAATCAGAAGTAATAAGAAGTGGGACTACTATTTTCTTAATGAAGTCATGAAATTCTATAAGATTTGGAATATCAAAAAAGAGGTAAATCCCATTTTCTTCTTTCCTTATAGTTATTAATTTCTGCATAAAGAATCTCACTAGACCCTCATTGGAGAGTACTATATTGTTTTTAAGCTAAACACCAAAATGTCAACAACATTATGTCTATGTGAAAATCTCACGTATTAGGCCATAGTTTTCAAGATTCATGCAGGTTTTTTTTTTTTTTTAATAGCCAAGATCAAGATGAAAGGGTGCACTAAAAACAATGCTTTGGTTTTTTCTTGTCTAAATAAATGATAAGAATAAATGTTTCGTGTTATCTAAATCTTGGTTATAAATTATTTTTATCTTATAAGGCGTCTTCTAAGGGCTAAAGTCATTGTATTAAATTTTTGTTCTTTTTTCCAACTTTTGTTGCTCAACGTGTATATAACACAAGTTTCCCCCACTGACCAAGTCGTTGAGAGACTTCCATCGGGAGTTTTACGCCATTACGGGTAAACGAAAAGCACAGACTTTGTGCGTACTGATGAAGGTTGAATTTTGGTCCAAAAGATAGCAAGGGGGTTAAGCTTCCAATACCCACCAACCCATCAGCGAAGTCAAGGATGGAAAGTCTTTGTCAACATTGTGCTTTTGTATAGAATTCTTAAGATGGCTCGATTTTCATACTGAAATCGGCCTTCAGAAGTTGGTTCAAGAAAAGCATATGCTGAATGTGAAAATAGTTTCCTTGCTAAAACATGTTGACATTCTAGATAAATTATAGGTTTTCTAAGATGGATAGAAAAGTTTCCAATGCAATTACTAGCAATAGCTTTGATCATCTCATCCATTTTGCCAGGACTAATCTTTTATTTAGAATGGTCATTGAGAGAGGGAGACATTTCAAGTGCAATGACTAATCTAAATGAAGATATCAATAATATAAAATACATATTTACAATTTTTTGAACATGTCTCACTACTCAAAGTATAGGAAAATACATCCTATAAGAAATGAAAAATAGGCAAGGAGGACTTTTGAAAGTGTGCTCTGCATTGAGTGAATAATGCAATAAATTACAAGAGATGAGTTGCCCTATTTATAAAATTTACAAAAAATGATGTAGAACCTTGTCTGATTCTAACCTAATCCGTGAATAATCCTATACCACGCTTAAAACCTTGCCTATAAATACACGAAGAGTCCTTATTCTAATATCATTATATTTCTTAAAATCAGTCGATAAGAGACAGTGCACTTCTATATATAATTAGATTAAGATATCTACATCATTTTCGCCTTAATCTATCTCCAAAAGAAATCTTTTCATATATAGATGGAAAAAAGCTTAAATTTGGATTGGCTGTAAAATGGACAACCAAAAATAGTAATTGGTGCTGGCGAATAATGGAAGATGGGCTGAAATCTAGTAGTCCACAGTCACGGCGCCGAGTAAGGAGCCATCTTGATCGTTGCCTGCTTTGAAGATCGAGCATCTGAAGACGGATTTAGTCCAACCTCCATGATTTACTCCTTGCCATTATAAAAGGAGAGATCAAGACATTGACGTTCAACATCCTCTTCCATTGTGCAGAAAAAATGGCCACCAAACTTGGTGTTTCTCTCATTCTGGTTTCCGTCGCCGTCTCCTTCTTCCTCCCCACCGGAAGCGCAGCAGCCGCCACGGGTAACGGCACGTCCCCGGTAACGGAAATATGCAAAGGCACGGAGTTTCCCGACGTTTGCACCTCCATTTTGTCGTCCGATTCTCGCAGTGCGACTGCAGATCACGTCGGCCTTTCGAGGATTAGCTTGGAGCAGACGGCAAAAGTCGGCGACGACGCTGCGCAACTGGCCTTAAATTTGACAAACAGTGCATCAGGCTACGCAGCATGGTCGGACCGTTCCGCTTGTTACCATAGCTACAACGACAGCGTCGCGGACATTAACCAGAAGGGTTTACTGTATTTCGATCAGAAGAGGTATAATCAAACGTATCAACTCGTGGATACTTTCAAAGCGTCGGTCGATCGATGCATAACCTTCGGCATACCGGAGTTGACTCAAAAGAATACTGTGCTAGACAGGTTTTTAACAGATGTAAAGACGATTCTGCATCGCCTGTTCTGATTGATATGCTGTCTGCTTTATGAATAAGGATTTGTACAACGGCGATGTTGATGTAAACTACTTTGTATGAATAACAGAGATATAAAAATGTTTATATTTTCTATTTTTTTTTTGAAAATTCACTTCTAAAGAGAGAATGATTTTCTGTTTCCTATTTTTTTAATTAAATATATAAGTTTATTCATAACAAAAACAAATACAAAATCCATTTGCGCATGTGAGAAATCCAGGGCTGAAAGTCTCTAGCTTTGGCCCAAGAAAATTTGATGAAGATGACCTTTGCTTTTTAGATTGACTTTCTAGTAAAGTTGAACAATCTAATATTATATCAAAATTTAAGTTCAAATAAACAAAAGATCATTTGCTTATGAATAAGAGATAGTGTAAAAACATTTTTTTTTTTCATTTATAAGCAAATGATCTTACATTCTTAAATGGCAAACATCTTACATTATTCAAGTTTTGTTTAGAATGCCTTTTAGAAGGAAGAAAAATCTTTTTGTTGAAAAACATAATTACATTCTTGTTAGTGAATATAAGAATTTTGGCATAAACAAAGTAGCAACAACAAAAGAGAAAATATAGAAATAAAAGAAAAGCAAAAAGAGAAAAGAAAATGAAGATAAATTGTCATTATCATAGGGCTAACTAGCCTACTAAAATATCACATGAGAGCAAAACATATTCTTCAATTAACAACTATACCCTCTTTTTATACACAATTTCATATAAATGACAATAAATGTGGCGGTAGTAGAAAATCTTCAAATTATTAATATATAGATCTGGTCATAGGTAGAAAATCTTGGATAGTAATCTATTCTCTTCCATATGCATGTAGTTTTCTTATTTCTTCAACTCTAATACTTTATATTATAGAACGTTTCTTTGTTATTTGAGAATGAGATTTACTCGAAGGTCATCCTCCTTTCTCAATTTCTTCAAACTGCATATAGCAGGTCTTCATTTATAATTATCATGAGAATAGGTAGTTGAATCAATAAATTCTGCAATAAAGCGTTCCCCAACCACACCCACAAAAAATTATGGAGACTATGAGATCTCCTCTCCCAGTTGCTTCTCAAACCATGCTTATCACACTTTCTGGGTCGTCTTCTTATAACCTGTTGCACTTTGCTGAAACTTTAACGCTCATCTTCAATGTGTAACGGGAGAACCTTTGTTTTGTAGTCAAATCAGTCATGGCGGCTGCGTTTGTCAAGGTGAGATTAGGCAATACCCAACTCCAGTTTGAAAATCCTCCTGCAAGGTGACACTTTGTCCTCATTTCACACATCCTATGATCATGATTGAAGTTGATGATGGGTTTTTTTCGCTTAAGCCACTCAATACCATCAACGACTATGGCTAGGTGACTCCATTAACCCCAAAGGCAAGATTCATGAAATCCCAAAGCCTAGGTTCTATTATCATCAAATTAAAAATAGAAATTTTTGCATCATTTATTATTGCAATATAAGTGTAGGAAGTATAGAAAGTAAGTTTTTCATCTTGATGTAGATGATTTTAATTTCTCAGATATTCATTCAAAGAGTTAAAAAGAGGGTTTAGACGTCATAAGACGAAAGGTTTTTTTTTCTTTGCTATTTTGCATTTTTTTAAAATTTAAATTCATGAGGACGCAATAACATAATTTTCCCATCAATTATAATTTAATCCTTTTAATATTCTCTCTATGTATTCCTTGTTTAACCATTTAGTTAGGACATAAAATTCAGATGATTATCGACCACAACTTTTGCTTCTTGTTCCTAAAATCAACTAGCTTCGCTTCTACGTCAACATCAACATTAATACAATAGTAATTAAAAATCTCTCTCCTCAGAGATGACTAAATTAAATAAATATGCACCCATTTACGAGAGGTGAAGAACTAAATTCTGAGCTGGATTGGTAGAAAGCGCCAAACTCCATTGATAAGTAGCTTCTTCCCCACAAGAAGCATGCTCCACAAGCTTTAAGAACATCATGTTCAACACGTTCATTATCTTCTCTAACTCAACACATCCATGACCCAAATGAACAGAATGAATGCCAGATTTTAGAGGATACATGTGGTGGAGGAAACGTGTAGCAAAAAGTTTTTATTATGGCAGGTCAAAGGATAAACTACGCTCACAGAAATAGAAGAAGAGAAAACGTCAAAGAGCAACACTTGACACGACAAATCAGAATGATAAGAAGTAGGACTACCATCTCTGTCCAATTCTATAAGATTTGGAATGTCGAACAGAGGTAAACCCTATTTTCTTCCTTCTTTTAAGTTATTAATTTCTGGATAAAGAATCTTAGTAGACCCTCACTCAAGAATACTATATTGTTGTTGAGCTAAACACCAAAACGTCAACAACATTATGTCCATGTGAAAATCTCACATATTAGACCATAGTTTTCAAGAAAATGACCAATTTTGAGAAAGTAGACCAAGTCATATCATCTTCCTCGTATCCTGTTGATATTTTGGCGAAGGAAAAGGAAAATATCCCAGTTTTTGCAGATATTTTTGTCAAGGAAACAAGAAGATTCCATGTAAGGGCTTTGTTCTTGTGGAGTAGAGTTGGGGTAGGAAGAACCAAAGAAACCAAACCGAAAAACCGAGTTGATTTAGGATCAAAAATAGAATTGACCACAAAAACAATCTAGTTTTGTATGTGGGTTCTTAAAATAACAGAGAAAATCAATCTTAAGAGCCGTGGTTAGTTTGCTGAAACCCGAACCATCCATTAATATTCTAATTCAGCAACTCCCAACGAGGCTTAGGCGTTATCTTTAGCCTCGGCTCCATCGCTGTCCTCGTGACTATGACATAAGAAAGAGGGAGAGACGTCAGAGTCAGTATATTTTTTTCTCTGCAGCATCGTAATCCGAAAAGAATAGCTGTAGAAAAGGGGACAAAAGAGTTGGACTACGTGCCCGCTTGAAATTGCGCTCCAATAAATCTATTGCACTTTTGGAAGGCCGAGAGGGTCCTGGTTTGTCCTTTTAAAGGCTTCGTTTATCTTATATAGTAGCTTCTACACTGCAGAAGCATTATATTGAGAGAATCTTTGTGGGATTCGAAGATAAGAGATAGTAGTGCCCATCCCGAGTGGATCTTGAGAGAAAACGAGAGGATGTTGGAAGGAAAAGCTATGGTAGAAGACACAGACATGCCTGAGAAGATGCAGGTCCGTGCTATGGCTTCTGCTTCTCAAGCCCTGGATATCTATGATGTTGTCGACTGCAGATCCATTGCTGCCCACATCAAAAAGGTTCTCTTTTTCCCTCCCTCTCATTCAATATTCTGTTCTTTTCTTCTTCCATTTTCTTCCGGTGATATATGTGGTTTTACAATTCGCAGGATTTTGACAAGGCATATGGGAGCGGATGGCAGTGCGTGGTGGGGTCAAGTTTTGGGTGTTTCTTCACTCATTCTAAGGGAACTTTCATCTACTTTAAACTGGAGACTCTCAATTTTCTCATCTTCAAAGGGGCTGTTTCCTCTCCCTGATGCCAAGACAGTGTTTGATTGTTAAGAAAGTTCGACAGAAGATGGAAGATGACGAAAAAGTAACCACATTTCCCGTCTCCATTTTCTAAAAGGTGTTACTGTTTGAAAAGAAGATAGAAGGAGAAGAATAATGTAAACAATAGAGATAACAATTAGTGTAGTATGGAACATGATCTCACACGGGAACTTCGGATTTGCCGGTTCTTGAGTGCTTGTGATGCTCGTTGGGGCATTTAGCAATGTACCATTTCTGTACATATCTTTGTTCTCATGATGTTTATCCTGATCGAACTATTCCTTCCCTTATCTTGAATGTTTTTGTTTGGTTGCTGACGAGGACTTATGCTATGTCGGTATATTTAAGATTCAAAAATCATGGTTGGTCTTGCTTCTCATGATGTTTATCCTCATCAAACTATTCCTTCTTTTCTTTTGATAAGGCCTCTTGATGGCCCAATTCTAACATCCATTAATATCAAAGAAGAATGTTTATCTTTTTTGTGAAATTTCTGAACCTGCTAATGATTTTAGTTTTGTTTATATCCGGAAAAGATCAGACCAAAGAATTGGAACAAAAAGAAAAAAGCAGGGGTTTTACGTTCAGCAGAAGGGATAAGTACTAGCCGATGTATGCAGTCAATGGCTGTCCATATAAAACAGGCAACGATCAACTCCATTGCAAGGACAGATCACAAAGAAATGGTCAATAAATTACTGCAGGCCAAGCTGTCGACTATGTGGCATCCTTACTCTTCAGGCCCTGTTTAGTACTAATCAATTCACGCCTCCTGTCAAAAGGGCAAAAAGTGGTAGCTGCCATTTTTGACCGGAGAAATCTCTTTCATTGCAGCAAGGCAGATGCAAAATCAGTAAATGATAGCAGACAAGACAAGTCCCAATAGAGAATGCCTATTTTCATTCCCAAAACTTCACGAGACTCAGAAGGCGCCTGCTTTGAAATTGTGATTCCAAGTTCTTACCATATGTTCTGCCGTGGTCTTCAAGCTTTGCCAGTCTCACTTCCCACATGAGGCAGTGCATCAATGATGGGAATTTGACAATGTAAAAGAATGTAACATGATACTTCTCTTTTTCTTCTTAAGATTATTACAACTTTTGTAGTTCTTAACATACAATACTACTTGTACAATTATTGCATAGTACACAAGTTCTTGTAGACTAAAAAAAGGATGGTGAGGAAAGGAATTAAGATCACAGTTTTTCATCTAAAATTAGAGGTCACTTTAGGAGTAAACCTAAGGTGTCAAATAAAATGTCGATTTCATTCCAAGAAAACCTTTTTTTCATTAACAAGATCTTTTTGGGTTAGGGCCAGAGTTGAAAAGAAAAGAAATATGTTCCAGCCATACCAATATTTTCCAGTGAAGTTCAAATAAATTGGACAAAGACTCACTAAAAGAGAAGGAAAAACTGAAGAAACTATAGTGCCTATTGCAGTTGTTCAAAAAAGAAGAAAAGAAATTGTTTAGTAATATCCAACTTTCAGTCATTCAAAATGTCAATTGGAAGTTGAATTTACTTTCTTCTTCCAAGAGAAGTGCTCATCAAAGGTCCAAAACTCTGATTAAAAGACTTCTAAATCTAAATGGGTGAATGCTGGCACCAAGCAAAAAGCTACAAACAAATCATACCATACATCTTCTCATAAAATCAAATCACCGGAGTTAACAGGGGCTTCTTTAGAAAATGTGCCTCCAAGTTTTTGACCACAAGGTCTGCCATTGCCTCACTTGTTTCATGAGTGTCACTTCCAACATGAGGTAAGAGAACAACATTTTCAAGTCCTAGAAGTTGTTCAGGAACCTCCGGCTCATTTTCAAACACATCAAGGCCAGCCCCACCCAACCGGCCTTCTACAAGTGCAGATACAAGCTCGGGTTCATCAACATGTGGACCTCGTCCAATGTTGATGAGAATGCCCTTTGGACCTAATGCATCAATAACATCACGGTTGACAATGTGGTGGGTATCTTCTGTCAAAGCACATGCCACAACAAGAATTTGACAATTGGCCGCCAAGTCAGTGATGTTGGAGTAGTACTTGTAATTTGTTTCAGGTTTCACAGACCTTGAGCAATAACTGATGGGGCACCCAAATGCTTCAGCTATCTTTGCAATTGCTGAACCAATCCTGCCCAACCCAACAATTCCAACTGGTTTACCACTGAACTGAAAGATAAAACAAAATCAATGCGTATATAAATAAGTAGATATAGGAAGGACATGAGGAATGAAAAAGGATCAAATTCAAGTCCCCATTCAGGTGAGAAACACATACTAGTATTCGACTACAGAGAACACGCCATCTTTCTGCACATCTTTTTGTTTTTTCTTTCAATAACCTGTCTGTTGATTCATCTCTTCACTTGCTCTTTTTATATTCCTTATTGATTGAAATGCCAATCATGTAATATCATACAGACCAAGTGAGAATGTCCAAGTTTGAAACTTTACACTGGCAAAAGCAGTATATATAGCTGACGAACATTTCCCAACTCTGGCAACTGAAATGGCAAAAGCAAATCATGGAGACCAAATTCCACACTGTTGGACAGTCTCAGTTGTTACTAAACTCTTAATGAGAGGCAAATTGATTTTGGAGACAAACACACAATCTAAAACTCCAACATGATTGAGATTAAAAGACAATGTCAGGATAATAAAATTTATGATATTCAAATTCAGTCCCATGCCTGGAATCAATGGGTCCAAAAACTATCCAATGCCAATACTTCATTAGAACTAAAACTTGAAGCAGCACAACAAAAAGCTTCGAGAATCACCAGGCAAAGAACAAGAACTAACCTTGGTAGCCAACTCGAAATCGGCTTTCTTCCACGACCCACTCTTCACAAACCGGTCACACTCACAAACCCTCCTCGTGACCGCCAAGGCCAATCCGATCGCCACGTCGGCTACATCGTCGGTCAAAACGTCGGGCGTGTTAGTAACCCTAATGCCCTTCTCCTCACATTTCTTTAGATCAATCTTATCCAACCCCACACTGTAACTCGAAACGATCTCCAACTTAGGCAGCGACTCGATAAGCTCCGCGTCGGCACCGATTTTGGTGTTTCCCACCAATGCCCGGATGGAATTGGAGTGTTTCTTCCAGAAATCAGAATCAGAGGAATCGGCCCAGAGTTTGTAGAGGTTGAAGCGCTCCTGCAGCTGCTGTTCGAGGTAATCGAACATTGGGCAGGTCATTAGGACACCGATGGAATCCATTGGAAGGCTAGGGTTTTTACGAGGAACTTGATTTTCAGTTAATATGGTTGGTGGTTTTGGGGGAAACAGATTTTTGAAACGCCGTTTTGGAATTTATGGTAGTTAAAAATTGTGGATTTGTATATGTGGAAATTTCCCCTTTCTTTTTTTCATTTTTTTAAGAAGTCGGTTTTAAATAAAAAATATGCTCCCTAAAATACGATTAGAGTATAAGAGAATAATATTATAAGGAGATTTATCATATATACTAAGAAAATTTTAACCTAATGGTCAATGACCCTTTCTAGTTCATCAATAAACCAACAAGCATTATGACTTCTTAAATGTGAAACTCATTATTCACATCATAAAAAATACAGCCCATGAATCAAATATAAGATTTATCATGTAATGTCATTCACACAACCCCACAACTTAAAGACCATATTAGAATATGTTTTGTGTTTTCTCATAATATGCTATAAACCGAGTTGAAGTAAGGAAATGAAGTGGAAAAAATGGAAAGAGTACAGAAAGTCAAGTTTGCAAATCAGAATGCCACGAACTGCGTTTGAAGATAGAATCTCCATTTGTTATTAACAAGGTTTTCCATTCCATGCAGATGCATGTGATAAGGTCTACAAACAATGAAATCCGCAGTAGGCGAGATTCAGCTTTCAAACAATCTAAAAACATCTGGACCCTTCAGTGGCACTAAACCAACGGGGTTAGCAGTGGTTTGTTCAGAAAGTGAGCCTCCAGGTTTCCAAGCACAAGGTCAGCCATGGCCGTTCGGGTTTCAACCGTGGCACTCCCTACATGAGGCAAGAGGACTACATTTTCAAGCCCGAACAGTTCCTCAGGTACTTCAGGCTCATTTTCATACACATCCAGGCCAGCACCACCCAACCGGCCTTCAACCAGTGCAGATACCAGCTCTGGTTCGTCTACGTGAGGACCCCTTCCAATGTTGATGAGAACGCCCTTTGGACCCAGTGCATCAAGGACTTCCCGGTTGACGATGTGGCGCGTTTCTTCATTCAGCGGGCATGCAACAACCAGAATTTGGCAGTTGGCGGCTAACTCAACAACGCTTGGATAGTATGTGTATTTTGTTTCAGGCTTTTCTGATCTAGAGTAGTAACAGATGGGACAGCTAAATGCTTCAGCTCTCTTCGCAATAGCCATTCCAATCCTTCCCAAACCAATAATACCAATTGTTTTTCCAGTGAACTAAAAGAAAGAAAGAATGGATATTAGAGAAAGGAGATAGAGAAGAAATGCATGTGAAGAAACAACTAAACAAAATAAGAGAAATAAAATGCACGTCTCTTGAGGGATTTTCTCATATAAACCATAAGAGATTAATAGAATCAAGCTCAGCATCCCAACTATCAAAGTATATTTTTGCCGTCAGGGAGAACGTCCTTATGATGTGAATGTCTTACGCAGACTAGCGTTCATGTATGATACTGATATCTAACTTCTCTAAATATAATCAGGGGTAAGGCTTTACATTATCAGAAGCTATTACCCCTTTTGGTGTGTTCCCTAATTTCACTGTATCACATCGTGCTACAAGGGATAAACCTAGATACTGGATTTCATTGTCATATCATATATGAAGGAGCACAAACTACTTTCACCTATAGGTTACTTGCAAAAATAAGAAATTGCATCAAAAATCTTGTCAAGCTGAGGGATGGATTAGTATTTCTAAAGAGAAGAAGAAAAAAAACCTCCACAAATTTCATTGCCACTCAAGCTTTGGTCATTTGGTTCATATAAGCCAACCTAGTCACAAGCTTTTATTCTTTAAACAGTCTGAGCTTCAACAACACCATGTCCACTCAATAAGCCTCCCCAACAGGCAACAAGCTGGTTAGCTAGAAGGAAGCTAGTGAATGCTCCAAGTATGTTGTATTAGCTATTCTGCAGAGCCTATGAGCAGCTGGATTAGATTCTAAGATGGATGAAAGAAGCTTGACGAGGCTAACTCCCAAGCGCATAAAAGCTCATAAGAGAAGCTCAAGCTGAGCCAAACATCTAAAGAGCAAATCTTGCGTAATTCAGCCAAGGTGAGATAGAATATGTTGCAGTTCTCAACATACACTGACACATAGGTATCCAAGATAGGTGCTTTACTAACGGTATGAATAACACCTACATTGAATGCAGTTGTCAACATACACCGACACATAGGTATCCAAGATAGGTGCTTTACTAACGGTATGAATAACACCTACATTGAACACTGACTTGCATGGCTTTTGTAGATGGTTTATAGTCATAAAACTTCCTGTACTATGCTTTTCATTATATTATTTGGTGAGCCAGCTATTCCACGCTAACACTACATGCATCTCCAAATATTTGCAGCTGCTGTACAACGTAAAATGCAAGGAACAATGGCAGCAAGGAAATAAGCTAGTCACTAATTTTAAACTCAAAACCGCCCTAATGAAGCATCTTCAGCATTACGCATGCTTCAGTATAAAATCTTCCCACCTTGTCTGTTATTTGGCTTCAAAAATGTTGTTCACCTTTTAGCAGTGAAATTAATATCATATATACCCAATTGAACACTTTACGGCATTTATACAAGTTACAAGAAAATGAAAGCAAAAATATCACAAGAACATAAGCAGACATAGAAATTGCATCATACCATCCAGCCACAAGAAGAACACAAGGAAAAGCACAAAATCTGCAGACCTACATACTAATGCAACACTTATACACATATTATTCCTTGTTCCTTGTTTACAAAAGCAATAATCAAAAGATGAAAAACAGAACACAAATAAATATGTTCCTTGGTCATAGTCCAAGACGATGGTGAAAGTATTATTGTCACAGATTCAATAACATGCAATACACAGAGTACCTAATGCCGAATGACCAATAAACTGTTTATTTTTCTACGCTAGATTTCTAAACCTACAGATTCTTCTATTGACTTACATGAGCACGAGCTCCAATTGGCTCCAGACTCATCCTTGTCTCTCATACGAAACAAAAATAGAAGCAACTTATGAACTAAAGACATACAATTTCAATCTTTCTCAGTCATCATCCCCAGTTCAATCCCCCACCTCCAGATCACATCTCTGGCATAATTAACCAGAACACAGGTACTACCCATTACCATATGTTTGTGCCATCTATAAGACAATAGCCAGAACAAGACAAAATCGTGAATTAACCATCCCAACCATTTCAAAGAGTATTCTAAACCATCAAACTAACAATCGCCCAAATATGGTAAGCGCTCTCGTTTCAATCGCATTAAAAACCAATTAAGCAGTAAAAGGAAAGCGAGTAACCTTAGTAGTCAACTTAAAGTCCCCCTTCTTCCATTGCCCACTCCTCACATACCGATCGCTCGCACACAGCCTCCTCAGCACCGCCAGCATGAGCCCGATTGCAAGATCCGCCACGTCGTCCGTCAGCACGTCGGGCGTATTCGTGACCCTAATCCCCTTCTCCTTGCACTTCTTCAAGTCGATCTTATCCACCCCGACGCTAAAGCTCGAGACGATCTCGAGCTTCGGCAGCGCATCGATGAGCTCAGCGTCGGCACCGGCTGACGAGTTGCCGACGACAGCGCGTATGGAAGCGGCGTGATCCTTGAGGAACTGCGACTTCTGCGGAACGGTCCAGAGGCGGAAGAGATTGAAGCGCTTCTGAAGCTCTTGCTCGAGGTAGGAGTTCGCTGGGCACAGCATGAGTACGCCAATGGATTCCATTAGGGCCAGGGATAAGGTTTTCGGGGTTTAACCGAAGGTGGAAGGAAAACCTCTCGATGAGAAAATTTGGAGCAGGTGTGTCCGCTACTGCGTTGTGAGCCGGACTCGAGGAACTGACAAAAAAAAGGCGATGGATTCTTAAACTCCCGGGAAGTCGTTGAACGAACAGTTTATGGCCAGGATTTTGGGAGGCCGAGTTCACAAAAATCTTATTCTATCTTATAAGCTCATTGGCCTTAATGTCATATACTATACCCCAACTCAAATAAAAAAAAATTAAAAAAAATTAACTTTTGTGACTAAATATTACTTAACTAGTTAGCTCAATGGTGAATTAATAAAGACTTTAACCATGAGGTCTGAAGTTTAATACTCTCGCTAAATTATAACGTAACCGAATAATATTACATAGCATAATTATTATTCTTTATTGAGAAATAGATATTATATTAAAAAAAAGAATAATTTGAGACCCAAATGCCTAAAGTCTCTTATAATACATATAATAAAAATATTTCTTTTTGGGAAGTTAGTTCTAAATGGAAAAAATTAACATTTTTATACAAATAAGTATATGATCTGTTTTGGTATCATTTAATTATAATATATATATAAATACTTTTTTTATGTTATTAAAAGGATATAATTTTCTAGAATCGATCATTAAATGATTATCTAAAATTTAAGTAATGTTTGACATACAATTTTTAAATATGTATATAAAAACAATTCACAAAATTTATTCTGTTGGAAAATCGTTATTTATATTCTAGCCAAACAATAAATATGATTATCATTTATTTTTCAATAAAAAATGATTATCATTTCTTTTAAATAACATTGCATATCAAGGGTCCGCATCAAAATGAATAAAAAATAAATGCATCAAATTAAATACCTTTTAACTAAAAAAAAATTAAAAGTTTGAAGGAGTGACTAACCACTCTCTTACATATCAGGATCTGAATCCACAACTAAGCTTTTGAAATCCTTGGTGACTTATTTACAAGATCTTTATATCATAATCAATTAGAATTTATTTGTTTCAAGTTGACCTGTGTTGTATATGTTCCTCTTTGAGCGGCAACATTAGAAAACTAAGAATTTTTTTTTTTTTTTTTATAATAAAAGAACCTAAAAGAACCAACGTACCATGTTGTGTCTAGTTTAAGAACATAAGAACATTAATATTCTTCTGGTAATATTTTCTCAAGCTAAGACCGTCTAAATTACTACAAAAATCTCATTAGAAAGTTCATATTTTATTTAAAAATTTACTTGAAAGTAAGAATTGTTTTATATCAAGAATTTCTATACAAATTCAAGCAATACAAAACTTTTATCACATGATTATTAACAAATTTTCTTGTCATTGAGGACATATATTTTACATAAAAAGGATATAATATTTAAATAATATTTAAATATACAAATATCTCATTAGTTCAGGCGTTAATATTTGTATTAGATTATAAACCTTCCCATATAATATCAAAACTAATTAATTCACTCTAACTCTATTCAACTCAAAACTCTTTTAAGTATATATGGTTTAGATGATAGTATTGAAGATAAAAACTTTGCATAAAAAAATACAATCTTTAATTCATAAGTTTTTCTGAGTGTGTGTATAAATTGGAGAAAGGTATTTTATCTCTACTTAAAAGTCGGCTTGACCCTCTTGGGAAGGGAGAGAGAGAGTTGTGCTGAAGAAGAAACAGGACAAGAAGATGGAACAGAAGCGAAAAACCAGAGTAAAAGGTTGTTGAAAGAGGGACGAATTTAAGGAGTCTGTTATGTTTGTCAGAATGAATTCGTTGAGTTTCCTGCTGTCCCGTGGTCGCCGGCCATTTCAGAGGGACAGAGAGATGAAGATGTGGTTGGCATGCTTGTCTGTCTTCCCCTGGATTCTAGCTTCCTTTGACCCCCTGGCTGAAGCCTCAGCCATCCATTTCATGAACTGAGAGAAGAACACGAAACGAATCCCGGAGCCCCAAATCAATCCGCTTTCCCGAAACATGCACCCCACGATCTAGCAACCTAAACTCAGAAAAGCAAAGACTAAGGCAAACCCCATAAAAACAATTACCTTAAACTTTCTTGTCAAAGGCTCAAATCGTTTAAAAAATTAACGTCTTTCCAGAATCTTTGGGAGTTCGGTCTCCTCCCTTTTCTTCTCCTTCTCTCTCGTGTCAAAGATAATAGGCAAAATTGCTTCCTCTCCTTCTCCTTCTCGGGGGTTGAACAAATCCAATGTGTTCTGCCTAGTCCATTCTGTGAAAGTTTTCCTTAGAAAGTTGAAGATGGTTCGGGCGCTTGAAGACGAGCAGGAGAATTACAAGTCTAGATTGTTTCATTTCAGAGGGATGAATGACAAATCTGGGCGACATGCAAAGAGCATGAGCGTTGATGGTGGCAGCTCGTTCGAGCCTGACGAAGAAGAAATGCCTATGATGATGAGAAGTCAAGGAGCCAGGCCTCTGAATGATGAACCGATAGAGAGACTGCAGATTGGTGCTACGTTGAAGAAAAGTGATCATGTTCCCGTATCTCGGTTGAGCAAGAACGAAGCCAAAGAAAAGCAGCCCTCAGGCAAGTCGACCTTTATTGTTGAAATTACATGCTGTAGAGTTTCTGTTCTGCATTAAGACAAGAAAAAGCAATGGGTGAATTCAATCATTCCTGGTATGAATTTGTGGTTGTTTATAATGAACCGATCAGAAGGAGATTGTTATCTCGATTGTTCCAAACATATAGCTTGACTTCCAATCTAAAAAGAAACCTTCTGTCTTTTTCTGGGTTTGATTCAGATATGGAACAGATGAAAGAAAGGTTTGCGAAGTTGCTCTTGGGTGAGGATATGTCCGGCGGAGGAAAAGGTGTTTCTTCAGCCTTGGCATTGTCAAACGCCATTACCAACCTTGCTGGTATGTTTAGATCCATTCCATCTTGCAAAAGAAACAGAAAATATCTTATTTTGCTCAAGGAAAAGAAGGCACCATTTGATGAACAACGCAAATGCAGCTTCTGTGTTTGGAGAACAATGGCGTCTAGAGCCCATGTCGGCCGAAAGAAAAGCAAGGTGGAGAAAAGAAATCGATTGGCTTCTCTGCGTCACTGATTACGTTGTTGAGTTTGTTCCTTCGCAGCAGAAATCCAAGGATGGGGTTGACATGGAGGTAACTCTCACCCTCTGATTCATTCCACAACTTGATGAGTGACTTACGTTTTCTGGTTTCGCAGATAATGGTGACCCGGCAACGAACTGATCTGCACATGAACATCCCCGCCTTGCGCAAGCTTGATGCAATGCTGATTGTAAGAACGTAAACCTTTCATGCTTCACTCTTCAGGATCTACACAAAGATGGTTTTGTCTAACAGTGTAGGACGATCTGCAGGATTGTTTAGATAACTTCAAAGACCAGAACGAGTTTATTTATGTCTCTAAAGATGCTGATGAAACACGTAAAGGGAAAGGGAAGAGAAAAGATGACAAATGGTGGCTACCTACTCCAAAAGTTCCTACCGGGGGTCTATCTGAAATGTCAAGAAAGTTTCTGCAGTATCAAAAGGATTGTGTCAACCAAGTGCTGAAAGCAGCGATGGCCATAAATGCTCAGGTTCTGTCAGAAATGGAGATCCCCGAGAACTATATTGAATCTCTTCCAAAGGTAAGGAAAGAAACGAACGAGCCTGAGTCTGCTGATAGAAATGTTTTGTCATGAACTTTTAACTCTTTGCTTGGAGCTATGGCAGAACGGGAGGGCGAGCCTTGGGGACTCGATCTACAGGAGCATTACAGTAGAGTTCTTTGATCCTGACCAGTTTCTCTCCACCATGGACTTGTCATCGGAGCACAAAATCCTGGACCTGAAGAACAGAATCGAGGCTTCCATTGTGATATGGAAGAGGAAGATGAACCAAAAAGATGGAAAACCTGCTTGGGGTTCGGCTGTGAGCTTGGAGAAGAGAGAACTCTTTGAGGAGAGAGCTGAGACCATTTTACTCATCCTCAAGCAGCGGTTTCCCGGCATTCCTCAATCTTCACTAGACATCAGCAAAATCCAATACAACCGGGTATGGTCAATTTTCACCTTTCTCTCTGTATTTCCATGGCCTGCTCTTGAGTCTTACATCCAGAGTACTTTATTTTTCTGCCTCTTACGGCACTGGATTCTGTGTTAAGAAACTTACAAACACTCAACTGCATGTCTTGACTATGTGGGACAATTCATACCATTAACAGTCTACAAACAGTAATCTTTGTGTAAATAGTTTTCTTTTATATGAACAATCTCACGCTTTTGAATCAATTTCTAAATAGAAGCAAGGCTTCAAATACATAACAAATTGTGTTACAGATTTCCTGTCTACAATGTTTTTGCCGTGGCAGCTCAATTGTGACACGAAGAAACACATGACCTGTAGTGCTTTTTTTTTTTTTAATGGTCAAATGCTTCTAAGAAAACAGGATTATACCCGATACACATTTGCACTACTTTTTTCACCTTCTTTAAGGGACTTTTCTTGGCTGCGCAGGATGTTGGGCAGGCTGTTTTGGAGAGTTACTCGAGAATACTTGAAAGCTTGGCCTTCACCGTTCTGTCCCGCATCGAGGATGTACTGTATGCTGATTATGTGACTCAAAATCCCTCACTTTTGGTGCCTGAAAGGACCCTTTTAAGAGGACCCTCAGATATTTCATCAGCTTCGGACATATTTCCGGATCCTAGAGAAGAGAACATTGCTGAGCCGATGGGTTCAATGACATTGTCAGATTTCATGGGTTGGGGTCTGGATCAAGGCAGTACCGACTCAAAGACTGACTTACTAGGAGACTACGATGAAGCATCCAAAGATGGCGAGGGGAGTCCTAGTCCTATTCAGAAACTTGCCCACATAGTGACCAGCAAGAAGATTTCATATCTTGACAACTTGGGCGCTTTGAGAAGCCCAACAGCCCGCCATTGACAACAATTTGGAGAAGTTAAAAGAGTGACAGAGATAGAGAGGGAGGGAGAAGATAACAGGAAAAGGAATACATTGAATCAGAAAGTGTGGCCTCCAATTGTAGATTCTCAGACCCAGATGGTGCAATCTCTGATTTGTGATTCCTTACTCTGTAAATAGGAAGAATGAATAGAACTAATCGGGCTCCAAGCATTTTTTCAATCGATGTTTTCTTTTTAACCTTTCTTATGACTTGAATGTGGTTTTTGTTACAAACTCGGCAGGAGTGCACGCTTTCCAGGGTCTTTTTCAATGTAATAGCTGATCTTAGAGCATTTACAATGTGCTATTGTTGTCTTTAGAACTAGCACCGGATCACCAGGGCAGCCATTGTCCTGATCATGACTCAGTTCCTAATTATGTTTGGACTTCCTAAAAAGCAGAACTTTTTGCATGTATAGTCGTTTTAAGCAGTACAGCACTCCAGAAACTTGGCTGATTGGCCTCTAACATATAGTAATATTGTTGGTTGATTAATATGACTGTGTAGCAAACATATACATGAACAACTATAAAGAATATCTAGGATTTTAAAGTAATTTATTCTTTATTTTAGGCTTTCATACACTGAGGAGCCATTGGAGAATTTTTTCTCCCTATGGCTCTCCCTTTATTTTGCTATGATTATGAAAGCAAATTAGATGACAAAAGCATCAAAATCAAGAAATCATGAATCTAGAGATAACATATAGTAATATGTTGGATGATTAATATGATTGTGTAGTAAACATATACATAAACGACTATAAAGAGCATCAAGAATTTTGTTTGATTCAAACAAAGTAATTTATTCTTTATTTTGGACTTTCATACACTTAGGAGCCATCAAAGAATTTTTCCTCCTAATGGCTCTCCCTTTATTTTGCTATGATTATGAAAGCAAATCAGATGATAAAAGCATCAAAATCAGGAAATCATAAATCTAAAGATAACATATAGTAATATGGATGATTAATATGATTGTGTAGCAAACATATACATAAACGACTATAAAGAGTATCAAGGATTTTGTCTAATTCAAACAAAGTAATTTATTCTTTATTTTGGACTTTCATACACTTAGGAGACATCAAAGAATTTTTCCTCCCTAATGGCTCTCCCTTTATTTTGCTATGATTATGAAAGCAAATTAGATGACAAGCATCAAAATCAAGAAATCATAAATCTAGAGATAACATATAGTAATATTGTTGGGTGATTACTATGATTGTGTAGCAAACCTACATATTGACAATTATAAAGAACATTGAGGATTTTGTCTAATTCAAACAAAAATTTAGTCTTTATTTTGGGCTTTCATACACTTAGGAGCTATCGGAGAATTTTTCCTCCTCCATGGCCCTCCCTTCATTTTGCTATGATTATGAGAGCAAATTAGATGACAAAAGCATCAAAATCAAGAAATCATAATTCTAGAGATAAGAGCTATGCAACCAATCGCACCCAAAATAAATATCATTTGAATAGTTGGTCAAGGATCTTAAGTAGGCTTTAGACATACTTACAAGATCAAAGATCAAAACGAGTTACATAAAATGAAAAACTTGACAGAGAATGATCTGAAAGAAAATTAGAGCTTGCCACGGGGCCCAGGCTTTGGTGGTAGTTGAGGGCCCTTAACAATTGGTAAGACGTCACCATCGGCAGTGGCACTGAGGTAAACAAGGGTGGAACCACCTCCCAATATCAAGAACTTGAGCAACAATCCCCTCTTGGTGAATGGTGCTGCAAATGTCTCAAAGAACTTGCTCTGCCATTCCATACACAAGAATAAGCTATTTCACTCACCCACCATGGGATCAAGGTTAAGGCATATAACAAGTTAACTCAGATGCCTCAAAACAATGGCCTAACTAGCAGACCCAGCTGCATCCAGCATAAGCATTGGAGCAGTCCGGTTTTATGGAGTTTTAACGCTCATCAGCAACAAACAATCTCCATCTCAGGTCCGGGCTTGGCTCCAGATTCTATACCAGGAGCAATTCTAGAGATGATCCAAATCAACATCTCATCCACACTGTTCCTCTATACATATACCTAATATTTATATATATATATATATATATATATATATTTTTTTTCACTTTATACCTCTCAATCCCCATTAACAATTTTGGTCATCTCATGTGCATATCATAGCATCACCACCAAATATTTTAAACAAGAAAAAACCAGTACTTGTTTTATATTGCCTTTGCAGCTGATCCAAACAAGCATAAACATATGCTAAAAGTATCTCTCCATTTCAAGACTCCTATAAGTCAGATATTGTATTATTAGAAGCCATGTCATATTTCTGCTTCCAACCAAAGCTTTCATAGCTCAGTTGGTTAGAGCACCCGTTTAGTAAGCGGGAGGTCTTGAGTTCGACTCTCAATGAAAGCACATCAAGCTTAGCCTTACTATCAATTTTTTTTTTTGCATATCTTGGTTTATTACAGTGAAAAGGAGTAGCAAACCTGAAGAGGGTTGTAGGGGGAAGGAGCATCTGACCCATACAAATCCCACTGTCCGGTGGTGTTCCCCAAGTCCTCCAAATCAAAGTACACACTCTTGTCGCCATACTTGGCCACCACCGCACCGGTCCTGGCCAACACCAACAATAAGTTAAAACCTCAACCACTGAAAATGGCAGCTCCGGCAGCTGCATACATTACCTGAAGCTTTTGGGTCTCAGGCTCTGGCGAGTGGGCTTCAAATGGAGCTTTGTTCCGGCGATGGAGCTTCCACCAAGACCCTTGACGGTGACTGGTTGCACAGCAGCTAAGGTTGCCAGAGAAGCCATGGCCTTGGTTGCACACAACTTTTTTCCGTTCTGGTTGAGGAGGGGGAAGGGATGTTCGAGCTTTTGATCTTTTGCATGGATCTTGGCTTGCCGCGTGGCGAACTGGGTTTTCTTGAGAGGATATGGATCTTCATTTAGGTGGTGCCACATGGACGAGTGATGGATAAGCTTATCCATTTATGATCTATGCGAATTGTAGGCCATAATTTGCCAAAAATAACCGAAATGAAGAAAAGTAAATTATATATACATGGATTATATTTTTCCTAAGCCAGATATATCTATGCATATTTATAAATAATTTAAAATAATTTAAATTTGATCATCAATAAAAATATAATTAAAGGATATACATAGATCAATTATCATTTTTAATATACTTTCTTATCTCAAATATGAAAAATGTCTCAACAATTCAGTTTAAGTAAAGAAATAAATGGAATTTATTCTATGATGACATATTTTGTTTTAATTTTAATATCATGTTAAGAAATATTTAACTTTTCTTTCTTAACACAAATCCTTATATTACAAAGTCAAATCTTTTTACAAATTTTTTTCAAAAGAATGTAAAGACTTATTACATATGAACTACTCTATAAGTTTTATCTTAATAATGTAGGGTTTTAACACATCTTATCACCATAATGATTCAACACTTATCATACTACAATCTTACTTTATTATAGATTTTAACTAATATCTATAAGAGTATTACCAAGTTCTAACACCAAGTTATAAAGTCCAACCTTTCCCATAAGCTAAGAGGATATTCGTTTATGGGCTATCCTACATATATTTTATATCTTATTATTACATGATGGTTGGGCGGTGGATATAAGATCAAAGGAATCCACCGCCCAACCTACACAGGCAGGCTTCTGCATGGCTTGAACGTTGGACGGTCCTTCATCCCTACTGTGTGCAGAAAACATAACTACGCCGAGGAGGAGCCTACTCTTTTGCTGCAATATCTCTGCAAACTAATGTGTTTAATTTTGTTCACTTTTAACAAAAACGACTCCACAGCAGTTTTAACAATAAACATATAAAAAAATATTTACAGTTAAGAATAGAGGTCGAAGGTGAAGGAAGGAAGGAAGGAAGGTTCCATTTCTTGTCAAAGGAGAACTTCTAATGGTGCTTCACGTGGCCTCCAGCGGAGGGTCTTGGTGGCATGGGAGTGGTCCCGCCGGGAACCGAGAGGACGCTGTGGCTTTTACGGACCGGGGCTACCGCAGGAAACAGCCACAGGTACTGGACCAATTATGATGGGTGATTTTGGGCGCCGACAGCTCTGGAAACGAGCGGCAGGTCGCATTGATTCTCTTCAGCCAAACGAAGAGGTCGGTAGAGCTTTGATTCTGGTCGGTAAGGCCGGACGCACAATGGGTTAGGTGGAGAAGAGGAAGCTGAGCCAACCACCAAAGCTAGAGTTAGCGATACAACCCACCAAACCAGAGAAAGCCATGTCGTCAAACCGAGGTTCCTTTACTGTTCATGTTTCAAACTTCAACGTATTACGTTAGAACGCACTCTGTGATGCTTGCAATCAACTCAATACGACATAATAAATGTGAAGTTCAGAGATTTGTTTACCCACATGAACAAAAAGAACCCAATAAAACTAAGCTAAAGATCTTTACCAAATTCTAGCCCTTTCTCTGAGAGATCCAAAGTAGTGATATTTACAACGTTTTTCTGGATGGTATTGTGGATCAAAGAGAATTTGCATTAAAGTTAAAATACAAGGGGAAGTCAGGAAAGTACAAGGAAAAACCAAACCAAGAAGATTGGAGGCCCCTACAATCACCTTGGGTAATCATTGCCATATGTGACCACACAGAAAAAAATCACGAAAAATGAGATGAAGTTGTGTTTAAAAAGGTTCCCCAAGAGTATGTGGTTTAGTAGCAATCGGGTAGTGAGATCTTTGTTGCAAAGCAAGATGTCACATTTTATAATAAAACACTCTAAGAAACAACTTTGTTTCTAGATTGAAAGATAAGTAAGTGACTTTAAGCATATAAGAAACTTAATAACTCCACTTAATAAGCTAGTCTTTTAAGTTGAAACTCAAGCACAAGACATTGGGGTTGAGGTTAGGAAAGAAGAAGGAAAGAAAAAGGAGGGAAGGAGATTAAATCAAAACAAGCTTATTTTCACAAAGAAACAACACTTTGAAACAAGTCATGCTTGTGGTTAGTTTGCCATGAGCTATCCCAATTGGATATTTTCAAGTGATAGTGTCAATCAATTTGTTTCAAGTTATATTGTTAGTAAACTTGTTTCTTTGAAAGAAAAGAATAATCTATTTATATCTAAAGAATTTCAAGATAAATTATAAGTATCATAAAAATATTTCACCATTTTATCTTACTATCACCCTAAAGTGAAATTATATATTTCATAAGTAATATTCTTAGCAAGCCTTACATTTAAAATAGTGGGTAACAACAAAATCTAAAAAACCAGATAATAATTCATTCATTTTTAAAAGATTCAAATCATGTAAGACAATTTTAATAAAAAATAATATTTGAATCACTTTTTAAATTCACTGAAAATTCCACTTAGATCACTTATGATACAAAACAAGTCATAGATAAGAAGGATATAAAATGGGAAGTTCGCGTCTTAAGCACCTTATCCACTCGCGCAAACAGGAAACCGATCCGATGCCTCTAGCGCATTCTCTCTTCCAATCCCCTCCATTACAGTCCCTCAAGCTCTCAACTCCGTTCCTCCATGGCTCCGCTCCTCTCTCCCTCCTCTCAAAACCCAGTTCCTCTGTCACCCCACCAACCGCACAATCCCTAACCTTCCTTCCTCCCATCAGAGCCATGAAATCGTTGCAGGGGAGAGTCGTCTGTGCCACCAACGACAAGACCGTGAATGTGGAAGTGGTGCGTTTGGCGCCTCACCCGAAGTACAAGAGGCGGATCAGGAAGAAGAAGAAGTACCAGGCGCACGACCCAAATAACCAGTTCAAGGTAGGGGATATTGTGCAGTTGGAGAAAAGCAGACCCATCAGCAAGACCAAGACTTTCATAGCTGTGCCCGCAGAGGGTGTGAACTTGAGGAAGAAGAAGCCCGAAGAAGAATTGGCAGAGGGGCTTGAGATTCCGTTGGAAGCCACAGCAGAAACGGCAGGTGTAGAGTGAGGTCTCTAGTGTTCGTTCCGTGATTCTGCAACGCGTTTGTGCTTTACCTTTTGTGGTACTGTATGCAATTGTTGTAGTACCTGTTAAATTGATGTTTTTACTTCAAATCTATGTAATTTCTTCTTGTTCGGTAATAGCTTCGACATATATCTGCCTGCCTCTGATTGAATTCTTGTGTTCATTTGGTGGGTCTGTTAATGATGGGTATCAAATAAGTTATTCAAATTTATGTTTTTTTGTTCAGCTGGTTTGAGGACTTGAGTGAGTATGGAAACCAATTCTGAATTGACGGAAGAGTAAAATCGTGATTAAATATGAACAACTAGTTATATGTGAGAACGATGGAAGTATTCTGGAATATGGGGATATCAGGCAAGTATGTTCCTTTGGCCGCGATTAAATGAATTGTCCAGGCTGCAAAACAGATGTTTGATAATATGTCACTTAGAGGTTCTTCATAGCAAAAGTGCGTCCTTCGTTTTGGTTAAGTGACGTATTTCTCAATGTATACTTGAAGTAACTGTCAATCATAACTGCAAATAAAAGTTTTCCGAGATAATGCTTTTTATGTCTCAACACCCATGACACTCGTGCTTGCATTGGAAAAAATGGATGTTTGGAACTTTAAACATTTTATCAGGGTGTTTATTTGGAGCTAGTCAGGTAGATCAAGTGTTATTCTAGGTTTCTGTACCCAAGTTGTTCACAAATTTAGCATTTCAGTTATTTCTCAAGGCTAAGTGCATCTGCCAACTAGTAGAATAGGCAGAACAAGAACTTGCTTGTGATCAAACTGGGAATCTATGATTTTTTGGGAGTGGAACTGTAACCAAGGATAAACTTCGTCATCAATACAGCGAAGAACAATGGGATTTTGAGTTATTGTATTTAGAAGGAGTTGTGGAGAGTATGCATGGTTCTGATATTCTCAAAATCAAAAGATGATGTTGACGGGCATCAATTGTTTGAAAGATTTGCTTGTTGATGGCTCAGGGCCATCTAGTGCATCATGAGATACACAAGCATGCAAACCAGGAAGGATTGGAAGCAATCGAAATACTAATTTGTTGATGAGTTGGACCTGCTTTTGAATATGAATGCATGCTCCATTGTATAGTAATCTAAAAATAAGGTTTAGTCTAGAGCTGCTTGTGATTAATAGAAATAAATCCCCATTGTTGCATTTTTATAATATTTCTAAAGGAACAATCTCTGTAACTTGAACCATTTTGGTCAGCAGTTTAATATAGCAATCATCATATGGCATTGATAAATAAGAATTCTATACATAAGAAATTTTCAGTGTCTTGGACTAGGAAAGATTCTAAATTACCTCTTTCCACACTCTCTTTCTACCTTAAGAAAGGCAAAATGCAGCTGTGCCTTTACTCAGGACCTTTACTCAGTACCCTCCACTCTAACCAAAGAAAAAATGAAAACCAAAGAAGAAATGAAAACAAGCTCACATCTTAAGCTATTTTCTAAACTAAATATTGAGAAAATGAAGAAACAAGAAGAAAAAACCTATGACTTTTACAATTAATTGATGTCTATCTAATTGATATAGAGTTATGTCATCAAGCATCCTCACACTGCAAGCTTGTCTTAATGTTTCTTAGAGTACAAGATATTAGGGTGTTGACAGAATCTACAGACTCTATGGTAAGCTTAGCAGAGGGGGAGGAGTTAGTCAGGATCTGGAATGCTATTGTAAGCAGAGATCCGCCTTCTGTGCTCTTCTCCTCCTGCCTGGAAGTAATCACCATTGGCCTTGACTCCACCCCATCTGGAAGAATCGAAAACCCGGAAGGCAGTATCGCGACGTTGCTGGAGTCGCATCCCGTCATCACTGATTGCATGCCGGTGATGTCCACCGGAGCATAGACCACCATGGATTCGTATGGATTAGTGCAGGTATCTTGAAGGATCCACATACTGTTCTCCTTGGATTTCATTGCCTGAAGATGTTAGCAAGAACAGGGTTACAACAAGTTTAGGCTTGGTTGGATTGTTGTGAAACATGGGTTGAAGTGAAGTTGGTAGGTTTTGACTTAGAGAACTCACTTGGATGGTTACTGCATTGCCACGATCTTGCCCTTTGGCTAAGTTTGCAACGGAATGTGCAGGGCCTCCATTTGACATTATATCCCACTGGATTTACCAAAAGGAAAAGAATAAGATACACATCACAATCAAATTTACCATTGCATATGTGTAAGATTATGCAAGATTATGCATAGCAGCCAACCTCGTTCCTCTGAGCTTCATCTCTTAAAAAATCGAATAGGATATGAGGAGAGACGGGCAACCATACAGAAGAAACTGCACACAAGATCACCCCAAGAGGTTCCGCAGGGTCGTTCAAGTTCTTCCTAGAAGCCACCCTTATGTCTTCCCCTGTCTTACTTGTGACCTTGGTCCATTGATGGAAGCTCGATGCTCCAATGGCATGGCAGAAACTCTGTGTCATCCTTTGTGCTAACTTCAAAATACTTTTCCTACCAGCCAGTGTGGCAACGCCTGTGTTCCATAACAAGTATAAGCTTCCAAATCCACTAGTGAAATCGGGAACAGTATCAAAACCTTAGGTTGCTTAGGCTTACCAGTTGAATCCTTCATTGGAACATTGGTTGCCATGCAGAAAACAAGCCGCTCACATTGAAGTTGCAGAGTTGCCACCCAATGCCTTGCACCGAAGGCTAGACCGCTGTTTACAATGGTGCGGTACATGGTATGCACAGTACTCTTCTGGCATTCCAAGTGTTCTACCCATACCACCTGACAGAAATGGACCATTAGAAATTTCCTTTTGTTTGCATCAACTTAAAGGTGTTCAATTCTATCACCTGACAACCATTTTTGATCGTTATAGAACTTTTTTGCTTGCATCACATCAGGTTTATGCTTTACTTGATTGGTTTTTCCTCAGAATTTTCTTTTAATTTTTGAGTTGTTTCCATCCAGTATCCAAACAAGTATCTGAGTGTGAAAACATGGACATCAATAAATCATTTTCGAAAATTCAGAGACTTTCAATGGTTTCATCTTGGGACTCACAGCCAATGCCAAATGCCTTGTGAATCAAGGAATGAACTGTGAACGTTGTATACCTTGCAATGGCCGTTTGACTTGTCCTCAATGATGCAACCGGAAGGGCGTTTTCTGCACTTCACGAGGGAAGCATCGATGCTATCCTCCACTTTGTCGATGGAAACATCAACAACTGCCCATTTTTCAGCACTCAATTGCTTGCAGTACCTGACGAAATACACTTCTCTAGTGGGCACCAATGGTGTCAGCATCTGCAGTTCTGCAAACATCTGAAGTTGAACAAGTATCGTCTGTTAGATTATGGAAGATGAAAGAACCCAAACAAAATCCAAATCTGGGATAAAGGGAAAGGTTTAATAGGCAACTCACAAGTTGTACAGCACCGTCTTTGTTGGGACCTTCACCATCGGAGATGACATCAACGGTGGCTGCCTTCGAGATCAAGCATGGAAACATTTCCTTCCATTGGTTCTGCCGGAAAACGCATCAAAATATGAATATCCCTTCGTGTCTTACAAAAGAAGATAGAAAACGATTTTGCGTGGATTTGCAGTAAAGGGTCTTATCTTCTTACCACATCCATGAAACTTTGAACTAGACGTGGGAGATCCACGAAAACGACTCCAGTCTCTCTAGAGGCCTCGATAGATCTCTTTGGCCGGACATCGTTGCTTGAACTTTTGACAGAAAACTCTTTCATGTACTCGTCATAATTAAGTATTTCGCGACCAGTCTCAACGCTACGAATCCACAGCGGATCTCCGGCAGTAGCCATCTTTGTGAGCTCCTCCATTGCTTGAGTTACTATCTCCATTATCCTCGTCTTCTCCAGCCCGAAAATTCCAGTGAAAAAATCTAAGGAGCTTCTGGAATCTTGGTCTTTCCCAGTTGGACATGACGGCGACGATGTCCCCGGCGGGTTTTTTCCTAAAGCTGATCGGAGTTTTTCTACCTGCCATTCGTAATGAAATTCTTCTGAATATGTAAAATATTACCTCAACAGAAACCGAAATGAAACTGAGTTCGCTGCTTTCATACCTCCGCCTTGAGTCTGGCGTTTTCGATTCTGAGTTGTTGTTCCTCTGTAGTCACGGCGGCGTCCCGGCTAGTCGTGGCCGTACCGCAGTTGGGGCAACAAGCCTTGTTTATCTGCTCCCTCATGGCTTTATTTTCATCTCGAAGTTTCTCCATTTCCGTCTTCAGTAAAGAATTTTCATGGCGCTCTTGTATAGCCTGCAGGATTCATCAATCTCCTCGTAAATTGACCTTTAACAAACGAAGAGGGGGAAAGAAAAGACCCAGCAACAGGAAGGAAAAACAAAGGTAGAAAATGACAACTCCCCACCAAATTCTATCATTAACAGAAAAATTTCTCAGACTTGACATGAACCATGACTGAAGAAGGAGCAACAGCTAGGATACCTTGATTTGGGTTCTACGATTTTGAAACCAGAACTTGACTTGCCTTGGAGCAAGGCCTAGTTGTTTGCTTAGCTGTTGCCTCTGCTTCTCATCTGGGTGGGGCGACTCTTTGAATAGCCTGAAATTAAGTTCATGCAAGCATCATATTAATTGTATGGTATTGAAGGCCAAACATCAAAGCAGGCTCGAAATCATGTGAAAGGGTTAAACAAAAACGAAAGCTAGATGACTATTGTTCATCTCAGGGGGAAGAAAATATGGTTTCCTAATTCATATTCTGTCTATACCCATCAACCCATGTCATACTAAGAAAAGAAAAGAAAAAAATAGAGGAAAATGGAGGTAGCTTTTGCTTTAGAATCTTCTTTCTTTCGTAAGCTTGCCATTAACTTTGTTAAATCTTGGTGAGTAGCTGTTCATCCTACAGCATAAAGCAGGCATTAAGAGACATGATTAACATGCAAATTAATCAACTTCCAACCGTCCTTTTCTTAATAAGACACCGATTAATGAACAAAAACCCCACTTTCCATCCAGAACTGGCTTTTTCTGCAGCTCAAATTGAGTAGCTCAGGGAAAATTCATGGCTGAACCCATTCAGCCACCTTAAGTTTTAAGCAATGGTAGGGAGAAAGAGAGAAAAACATACGCCTCCATTTCTCTGATTTGCTCAGCTGTGTGCCTGTGATACTTCTTCCTCTTCTTCTTCTTGTTCTTATCCCCATCACCTTCATCATCTTGCTCTCCTTCGCCGTCAAAATCATCGTCGGATCTTGATCTGAGGGGCCCGGAGTTCTCACTGCTAATATCCGCCGCGTCTTCCCTATGCCCACACCCTCCGCTTCCCTCATCACCCTCCTCCACCTCCATGCTCGCAGCTTCTTTTGCCTCGGCATCGCGGAAAATCCCAGCCTTTACAGCAACAGCAAAACAAACACAGAACAAAGTCAGTACAACCAAAACACAAGCTCTTAACGGCCAAGCAACAATGAAACAGAAGTAAGACACTTTGCTAAAGAATGTAAACATTACAAGACTCAGAGAAAGCGCTGGAGCGACAAAGAAGTCTTTGGTCCGAGAAGTGGGTGGATTGTTCGACATGTCCACGCCCATGACAAGGCTGGAGTTCTTGGGAAGGGGTAGGAAATGGGCTGCTTTAAAAGGACCAAAGATGGTGGTGAATGTGCGATAGAGAGAGAACGAGAGAGAGAGAGAGAGAGAGGTGGGGACTGCTTGATTTAAGGATATAAAACAAAACGAGGGAACTGAGAGAGTCTTCTGCTTCATGAATGGTTTCTGGGTGCGCGCGAGAAAGAGAGAAAGAGAGAAAGAGAGAGAGAGAGAACAGGAGTGAGAAAGGGCTGGTAGGGGTTGACTGTTAGTTATTCTAGGTGGACTAAGAAAGTCTCAACTAACTTTAAGCGGTTGAATCTATTTTTCAACGGAATCTTCAGTGTCTTAAACAGACCGACTTGGCTTGGCTCGAGCTAGCACACCGGAGAATTTAATGATGTTCGAGCTTTTTAGATAATGTTTGGCAAGCAGGCTTTTAATGCATTTTAATTGCCATGCTCAGACTTTATTGCTCTTATGCCAATAAAACACTTCAAATTTATGTTTTTATATTGACAAAATGGCATAAACGAGAGAAAGAGAAGGAAAAGTATAGATTTTTTTTTTTTTTAGTCTTCATGTATTTTGTTTGTAGTATTAAATAGTTCAATCTATTGTTTACTACTTAAGGTAAAAAAGTAGAATTAGAAATTTCAACAAATACTTATTACAATTTATAAATTTTATGCAATTTACTAACTATTTTTTTCCCATCACTTTCTTTTTTATATTAATAATAATAGTTGTGTATATAATATGAAAGTTTCACGTTAAGTATACGATTTTTTGTGATAAAGTTTAAATAAAGAAAATATCATTTCAACTTTTAAATTAATTTTTAGATTACATTTTAGGGCTTTTAATATGGTTTCAAATAACTAGTTGAATTTGTTTTATCTCATACAATTTTGAGCCTAATATTATATGGTGTATAAAAGCGTATGTTTAATATGAAAGTTTTATATTGAATAATCAATTTTTTATAATAAAGCTTAAATAATAAAAAAATATCTTTCTTAAACTAACTTTTGGATTAGGCTTTGGACTTCTAATAAGTTGTACTCTTTAGATTTTGATTATTGAATTTTCTTTTATTTCTTTCATTTTAAATGTAATAAAGTATAAAAAAATTCTTCATTTATTAGATATATTTTAAGCATGCGTGTAACATGCATATATAACATTTGATAATCTTTATTTTCTAAAAGACAATTAACAATAATTTCATTTTGTCCTTGTCCTCTATCAACGCTAATAGGAAATAGTCAAAATAATTGAAAAAGACATAAATTATCGTGATTTTTGGATTAAATCATCAGTTAACTAAGCTTCTTCCTAATGTTGCTTAAAAGATATACCTTTTCCTTACTTTTGGTTCTCGTGGAATCAGCAGATTTCTGTGAATCCCTCCCAAGATGGCCATTTTATTTGACTTCCTTCCTGTTCTTAACTCGTTGTTAGTGGAACTCAGCGGAAAGCAAGCAGAGATTAATCAATCTGCTTGCGTGAATCAACATCCCAAGTAGCATAAACAACAAAGACCCACTGATTGAACCTACAGCAATCAGCACCTAATGGTCCTCAAGTTGCGTAGAGGATGATCAACATACTTTTTCTTTCTCTGAAAAGAGAAAATTCTCCTCCTATTCTTGTTTTTTTTTTATTTATTTTATAGAACCCAGATATTGAAGATGCGTGTCAATCTTCTCCAAGAACAAATGTTGTTGGCATTCTTGTAGAATAATAAAAGAACTGAAGATTTCATCTTGGATTAACTGGATCTTCTTTGTCACCAACCTTGTCTCTCAAGTTATCCAAAATCTTGCATGGCGGTACTCTTGATTTTCTCTGCAACCCAGAGCCGGGTCTCATGAGCCAAGCCATGCGAGGACATGCAGCAGCCCACCAAGTGTCGAGGTCAAACCAGCAGCCATGGAGGAAGCACGGTAATTTGTAAATGTGGCTAGGGCTTTGTGACCTGCAGCTGTTTGTTATTATGCTTATTATATTCCTACGTGTCTTTATATCATTTAAAGAGTTGAAAGAAGTGAATGCAATTAATGAATACCCTCCAAGCTTTTTAGGTTTTTAAAGAATTCAACCCAACATGGATAAGTCAAGATATTATATTCTACAGTATCAGCATCACAAGCTGCTTTATCCTTCAAAAATAGGTAATATTATTAAATAATGCAAGGCTTATTCACCTTATCCCCAAGGAGGGAACTGAATTGAACTTAACTGACCTTCCCTGTGAGTTGGAGGGCATCATCTGGGTTGGTAGCTACCAAAGGGTACCAGTTAGAAACACTGCATTGTTGTACCTAAATCAGTTGGTGGGTTTAAACTGGGGTATCGCCTTACTATGAATGTTCTTCCAAACTTCCCTCCCTTTCTTTACGGTAATGAAAACCCAGAAAAATTGGCATTAATAATTCAAGGATGGATCTGGAAAAGGGTAGGGTTTCTTAACTCAATCGTAGAGAGGGGTTTGAGATATCTTCAAGAACTGGGTGGCAACCATGTTGAGATGTGGCCACTCCTTCCAACAAGAATAATCTTGGATGCTTAAAATGTCAATTTCTCAATCAACTATCCGTTTTGACTTGGTTTTAAATGTGTGGAACAGAACCCTGATTGCAATTGTGTTCCAAAAAGAATTTAGAGAAAAAATCAGTGTCACTATTAATGAGCTATCACCCTTCATAATTAAAGTTTTGGTGCCATATGGGTTATGATTGCGGGTTATCTACAATTCAAATCAACCAAAAATGGTATTTTAGTTTTTCTGTTCTGTTCAATTCACATTGGCATTGGTAGTTAGGAATGGTAGATAATATGAAGCCATCACATGATTCGACAGACCTAATACAGAACAGCATTAATTAATGGAGGCTCCTTTTGCATCTCTCTCTTCACATAGGCTTCCCTATGGACCAGTAAGAGAGCAAAAAGAGCAAAAATTAAATCCACAAGAAAGGGCAACCTTGATTCCAGTGCTCTTAATCTTTTAGGGTTTCTTCTGCAACAAGTTTTGAGTTGATAAAACATGGAACAAACAGTCTCGAATGAAAAAAAGGAATAACTTGCGGATGAACTACAGAAAAGCTGGGCAAGATGTGGAAAACTTCGATAAATTTGAGGTTGTAAGGAGAAAATGTAGAATGGTGAAGTGATGAGAATGACTCCACAAGAAAGAAAAAGGTTTACAGACAAGACACGGAAAAAGAGATTGGTAATAAAGAACATTAAACTACCAGCTTATTTCACAGATATGTTGCTCATAGAAACTTAAAAAGGCGAAAAGAAGATTCGAATCTCCCCCCTCTTGAGACCAAACTCGGTCATCCAAACAAAAGCTTGAAAAGGGTTAGGTGAGCTTATCCGGAGTAGATGACCATGAAATCCACCTCTGCAGAAAACACCTAAAACATTAGATTAGAGAAACATATAAAATAAAAACACTTCAGAGTACAATGCAATACATGACGCCCATTATATTCTTTTATCCTGATTACATTCAGCCAAACACAAATCACATTACATTCTAGTCCTTTTTTCTTGGACAGCTCACTTCATTAACGGGAAAGGTTGGAACACTAACCCTCACCATTTAATCAAGTTCAGAGTTCAAGGACATCAGTTATTAGTTCATATCTCTTAGACATTTGACATGGGAGAGATGGACATAATGCTTTATTGCCATTTTCAATGGCTTATCATTCATTATACAGTTTACACCGAGATTCAAGTTGATAATAGAATCCCAATCACTAATTTAAAACGTGAAACAAGCCACTGAAATGTTCAAGACAAAACCAGTAAACATTTAATACTATCCTCCTCACAAATATCTGTCCCTTCTCCGGCAGTAATCACTTTTTAGTTATGTAAGTATCATACCAGAAAGTATGAGATGTACTTAAACACAGCATGAACAAACATTATCCAATATAACAAGTCGCATCTGCTAAGCCTAGCATTTTGATATTACTCAGAAACTTCTAACTCAAGAAGTTAACCTATAAATTCTAGCACGACACGCAATCCACAAGAAGCTGCCATGCTGGAGAGCCATCCAGCCCATGACATGTCAAAAAGACATCAAACCGTGGATGCTTTCATCTTGAGAATTCGCGTCAAATAAGGATGCCATGACAGCTGTTTTGGCACAATTAACATGAAGCTTGTATACTCTTTATTTATCGAAAGCTGCAACTTGCTATATCTCAGGGTAAGACAGTTAGCTGTTGAAGAGTAGATGGGAAGGTTGTTTTGGAAGTCAGGTGAAAAGCTACTACAGAAAAGTGACAGGCAATATTGAATATGGTTATCATGAAATGGAAAGAATTGTGTGGCGTGGATTTCCTAAAAAAATTGATGTTCCTCTACACTTTTGCGTCAGTCATTTATGAATACCCATTGCTTACATTTGAGTTCATCCAAAATTCCTAGAGAGGATAGATTCCATCCTCCATTTGTCCGTTCTTAGTAATTAAACTAATTAATGATTTTAGATTTTAGTCTCTTTCTCACTAGTCTGCTGAGTGCATATGCAGCAGGTTAGCTGGCATAGAATATCTTGAGAAGACAAAAGAGATAAAAGAAATATTAAGCATAAGGTTCTCATAGGAATAATCTTAAACAAATTGAAGTTAGTTAAATAACCTATACTGAATCATAGCCAATTGTTTACTTGCTGTGATGCCTGACATCAACCAAACTTAATGATCATATCATGCAGAGAGCAATCGATTAAAGTTTCATCTTAGATCAGATCTCCAGAAATTTCAGTAAATCCTACACAGGGTAAATTCAGGATCTTTGTTCAATTCATCCATGAAAAGTCATTTGAAGCTTTGAACACGTTAAGATTTCAATTTTAGAGTTAAGACACTATGACAGTCAAAAAGAAGAAACTAATAATGGAAATTTCCAATTCAAAATCAAGCGCAGACAGAATTGATCATTTGGTCGTGCCGCCAGATGTTAGGCCAGAACCCAAAACCTCACATTGCTTGAACAACATAATAATTCTCGTCGAAGGATATTTTAAACAAATCTCAATCATCTTTATCGGTGGTTGGAATTTGGTTTGAATATTGGCCATACCCTAACATTTTGACAGTTCAAATTAGTGACACAAAAGGGTAAAAACTACCATTCCACAACTAACTCAGGTTCCTATGTCCCACTATCCATTTCATGTCACGCTAATACCAATCCCCAAAGTGGTAGTAGTAATGCCAATGGGACACTCACAAGCAGGCAGTCTTTATTTAACGATGGCAAGCACATGTCCAAACATACATTGGAAAAACCAGTGGCCCTACAATTCTTTTAGAGAAACGTGCTTGCCCCACAGGAATATCATTTAAGGGGACAAAACAGAAAAAGAAACAAAAAAGAAAGAGAAAGTGTATGCAGAAACAGAAATCAAATTGGAAATTGATGTACGAATCATATAACCAAAGGGAGCTCCTGATGCAACTCAGGAAACTTTTTCTGATTTTTCATGCGTTGAAGGTAGCTTTTGAGTAATCAAAATGCTCCAGTGACATAAGATATTTTGTGTGAACGCAACAAGAAAAAGCAGCATCAAACTTGAACCTCACTATCTTACACTCAAGATTGAACTTACTAGGATTATGCCGCGCCAAATTGGAAGAAGCACCTCCAGTCCATTATATGGACTTCCAGAACTTTATGCTTTCCGTGTCACATTCCTACATGCTAAAAATAGAGGATTGTGGAAGTAGAAGATAAGCCTCAAGATGTAGAAAAAGACAAGACAGAACAATAAAGCTATCAGCAAGAATTCGTCAAACAAGCTCAGAACATCCTGACCTTGTATTGCACATGAGCTCCTAGCCAAAGTAATTATGAATCTTACATAGGCCACCTTATTGGCCAGTGCAATACATAGATAAGCACGAACCATAAGTATAAATTAGCACTACTAAAATACCAAAATGAGCAAAATGTTCACCAGGTCACAGCATTAATCTTGGTAGTTACGCATTGTCAAACCAGTTAAACTGGAGGTCAACAAATTCAGAGTTATAAAAAGTGCCACTTGCTGTGCCAGTGGGCTTTGTGCCTCATCACAACCATGAGATCCCTGTAACATCCTTAGAGCTTTCACCATGTCAGCAGTCAACTTAGAATGGAATTATTACAAGGGCAGTAGAGGAACAAAATTACTGGAAGTAAACTGTTTTTAGAGTTTACTGAACCAAAAGAGGAGTAGAAAAGGATTGTAAGAATAACAAAAGGAAAGGACTGGGGCCAAAAGAAATGTAAACTTAGTCATAGATCCTGAAAATTAACAACTCCTGTCCCACCTGCAACACAAAAGGTCCAATATTTAGTCAATTTACAGTTTCTTATGCAGATAAATATACAAGTTGATATTCATGTATTATCTCAGAAGACTACTTTGTTGAAAAGAATGGAGAATACAATTTTCTTCTGAAGAACTCATCTAACATTGCAAGTGTGGCCCATCTCCCAGAATGACAATGTATTGTTTTCTTTTCAAGATTTCTGAAGAGAGAGGGGAGAAAAAAAAAATATTTGGCATGTGCTCACGTTCTTGATCTGATCACATGGTCAAAAATCGATTTGTGGGCTGCCAAGTTTCCAGTTCAGATGCTCGAAATGGGCTTTTACCATATCATTCAACAACGGTTTCTTCTCTACTTCCCATGGTGCTAAGAAACTGTCAAGTCTACAGTGTGAAGCCACACAGTAGAGAGGGCTACTAGCCAATTGGAAAGATTCCTTCAATAAACTCGGCACTTCAGCCACAAAATGTGCAACAAGGAGAGGGATCAATTCAACCTCAATACCACATCTACCCTCTTCTGATTGCTAAGGACAGATTCACTGGAAATATATATGATCCACAACCAGCCGGACGCTCATATCAGACAATTTCAACGTTTTTAGTTTTGCATACTTAGATTATCGAACTCCTTATGATTTCAAGACATGCCATAGTGATCCTTTATTCCCTTTGAACTCCTTACTTTGAGTTCAACAGATAGTGGTCCTAAGTGTCTTCTATACTTTTGAGGTGCATCATCAAGAGGATTACCAATCTATTTTCAATTTCAAAAGGATAAAATGTCATTTGTAGACTAAAACTGCATAGTGAGTGAAACTTTGATTGATGATGTCCTTGTTTCTTACAAGAGATCTTGACCTTCCATTTGAATACACTGTTGATCTATGGGGCAGTTCACAAGCAGTTAGGGAATTGACTATTCTCTAAATAAATAACAAGTGCGATTTTGAATAAGAGAGGTCCCTCTTTCAGAAATTAATTTTCCCCCTTTAACTGAAAATGTAAGGTCATTTTCAACCATCACAATTGTTGATGTCGAGTGCTTGACTTCTCAAAAGACACGTTATCTACTGAGGTATGCTTGCCTAAGCCTAGAGCACAATATGTTGAAAAAGAGAACTGAGACATGAAAATTTTCAAATCCCATTTTGAAGAACTACAAAAATTTTATGTGGAAATTACCATTTTCTGCAGCACATAACAAAATCCGATAACAAAATCAGATCAATGAGACACTAAATCAAATGCCTCATATCAGAAGCAATACAACATTCATCTACCAGTAGCAAAACACCAAACCCTAATGGTAAATTGCAGATTTTAGCTAAGCATCTGTCCTAGGGCTCTACAAACTAGAGACCTTATCTACAAAGCAATTTCATAGGAACTTTGAAGCACTGAAGACAAAAACATTGATAAACTGAAGAAGTGGTGGCAGCACCAAGGAAGCAAAGCACTTTCATAGGCTGACTGCCCTCAAACCAGAAACAAGATGAACAGCATTGTGAACTAATAGTAAGTAAAGATATAAAAGCAAGAGAACTCCCAATGCTCCATGTCGAACAGAAATCTTCAAATCCAACAGGGAAAGTCAATACTGTGGCACAGTAAGCTAGAAAAGCTAGAAACACCATATGACACTAGAACTGAATAAGTGGTCAAGATGATCAACACACACAGAATGTTGCAATGCAACCCTAGTAACCAAAAAAGAAAAGAAAATGATGAAGAAAAATAGTGTTTAAAATTTGCTGCAGATCTCAACGAAACATTGCTCATCTCCCTAAGCCAAATAATTTTAACCCAGCAAAACCCTTTACCTAGAAAGACCCAATATCTTATACCACGCATAGAACAAGTGTCAAAATACAGTAAAAGTTAAAGTTGAAAGGTAAACATCAGAAGATGAAGACAAACAAAATTTAAATACATTACGAAAAATAAGAGAAATGCTTTAGTTGGTCAGGGTGGCTAATTCGTTCACCACATCCAATAATGTTTTTCATACTCTATTCTCGCATTCCCTAATCCCCAACATTTGAGCAGAGGCAAAATACCAGGACCTGCCAGAACGTGAAAAGTTTAGTGAAGAGTTAGGCGAAAGAAAGCTCATTAACGACATGCGAAGTGAAAGGTCAGGGGCTTTGACAGCTAATCTTGACCATAAGCAGATTCCACTGTTCGTGAGTGACAATTACTACCAACTTAATTAAGCTTATCCAAACTCCTACTCCTCTATTTCTTTTCTCGCGAGCCAAACAGTGCGACCAGGTGTCCTTTCAGACAACCGTTACTGGAGGAGGTAATTAGAACGCCGTCGTTTTATATTAATATTGAGAAATTGTCGTTAATTTTAATTGGGCCAAACTCGGACTGGGCTGACCAATCTAAACCCGTCGCAGTGGACCCGAGCTGAAGTGGATCAAGTTGGTTTAGGTCCATTTGTAGATCCCTTACTACCTCGTTAAGGAAACTCCTTTGTCCTTAATTATGAATTTATCATCTCAACTAAATTTATAAGTCTCGTCAATTTTGAGGAGAAGTTCTGAAATCTTACAATGTAAAAACAGTAATTTACATTTTCTTGAATAGAACTTAAAAAATTTCTAAACAAAAAAAGTGAATGAATGTAATATGTGATCAAAGTTAATAAATGTAATGTGGTATTGTCAGGAACCACGAAGTTTCGAGTTTGAGCCTTGTCCCTCTTAGGATTCCACCACCAGTGACACAAGGTGGAGGATGATAAAAGGAGCCTTGTCCCTTTTGGGCAACACCACTAAAGCATAGTTTAGCGTTATTGTCTTCTCCTACAAGGCCTCTCGGATGGAGTCTCTAGCCGGAATATATGTTTTCCGCTGTATTTTGCTTTGGTATGAAAACGGTGAAGAGACACCCGTGGGATTGAGGTATTGGCCCAGCTAAAAGAAGCAGGACGGGGAAAGGAAAGAGTTTGAACTGTCATATGATAAACTGATTAATGATGTTATGTAAAGTCTATGATTTTATGCCAAATAATTTTTGGTTATTAGTTGTGATCGTGATATTTAACACATTGCAAAGATTATAAAAAGAAACAGATATTTTCATTAATATGTATTGGGGAAACTAATAGATAGGATGGCACGATTTCCAACCATATGCAATGAGTATCTCATCACTATGGTATAATTATTTCTTTCACACGACCAACATCAAGATTATAGAACCACGTCAAATAATAACTTACATTAATAGAAGTTGACAAATATTACAATAACATGCCAAAAAACAAAAAAGCAAAAAGATTTGAGTTACATAAGACCTCCATGAACAAGATTCATTTAGTGTTCATAAATTTCAATTAAGTTCATTCTTTTTTTTCAAAAGAAAAAGGAAACGACAAATGAACAACCATTTTATTACCTTAATCTACTTACTGCATTTTTCAATCAAACAAGGTTCTTAGAAATCATGATTTAAGAAGCCAATTCAAGCTGACATCTTTTGTAGCCACCTTTACTTGTAGATTGCATAGGACATCCTTGATAGGCTCCCAAGACTTGGCCCTTGTCTCATCACAAGTCACAAGCTTCAATTGCTTAAGATGCGAAGTCGATGGTGGCGATCCATTGCGTAATCTTAAGCATCCATCTATGTGAAGCTTTTCCAAATTATGCAAATCACCAATATGTTCTGGCAACTTGGTAATATATAGATAGTCAGATATGTCAATAATGCTTAACTTCTGAAGGCTTCTAATTGATTCTGGCAAACCTAACAAATTAGTACATGACCTAAGCCTTAACACTTCCAAGTTCGTCAACTCTCCAAGCTTCAAGGACAATTTAGACAACTTATGACAATTGGTGATGCTGAGTTTCTTGAGGCAATTAACCTTACATAACTTATTAGGAAATTCCTCCAAATCATTGCAATAATCAATATTTATCTCCATCAGTTTTCACAATGCATATGAAATCTTCATAGTACAATCCTCAAATGCTTGTCCAATATTACACATGTAGAAAGATATCTTCTCCAAACTCATCCATAAGACATTGCAAAGGGAAGGAATTGAGATCTTCTCCAATCTAATTCTCCTTAGATTAGTTGCACTAAGTTGTCGAAAATTACTTAACTCCGCAAAAGAGAAACCATAATTTGTGATAATCAGTGCTTGTAGGTTCTCCATCTTTGTTACAAAATGGGGTAATGTGTAATTCTGATTTTGAAAATTTAGAACTAGGACCTTAACCATTGACGGTTCAATGTTGCACTAACTTGAAGAGAACTTTTCATCTGCAAAAAATATCGATAAAATCTCATTGGTTACCAAATACTACTTTATAGGTCACAACTCATGTGAGGATATGTGTGGGGGTGCTTGAGAATGAGGAAGAGGAACCCACCAGTTGTGATAGACATGAGTTGCGCATTGATAGGTTGCGGCTTCTTTTCTGACCACCACTTTGGAAGACCATTGCCACTTATGTCCAGAATTAGTCTCTTTCGTTCTCCTATTGGCCCCTTGTTACTTTCACGGATAGCTAGATCTCTGAGAAGATCATGTTGAAAGACAAAGTCTTCATTGTAGTAGTTACCAACATCACTCACATCTTTCCTGGTAAATGAGCAAACAGTTACATGCTTTGACAACATCTAAATTGTTCAGTCTTCACATAGGAAATATAAATTCGATGAACAAGCATCCAAATGAGGATAATATAGGTAAAAGAAATCACCATATGAATAAGTGTTCAAGCTAATTAAACTTAGATCTATCACAGAAGTTAAATACAAAATAAGGATCGTAGTAAAAGTCCTCGATAGTTCTTGCTAGAATAAGTCTCAGTCTTTCTAGTTCTTTCGAGTAATCAGCTTTTCACATGAAAATCCATAGGCAAGTATGAAAAATAGGATTCTGTCAATAAACGGGTCCAGAAAGCTATAAACTAATGTCACCTCAACCTTTAATTCCTCAAGCTATAAGTCAAAAGAGTACTTTTGGTCTCTGCACAGCGGTCACAGCATATGACAAGTAGCAACTAGTATTGAAAGCATGAAGAGAGTGGCCTGAAAGAGAACTAAATGATACAAATGAAGTGCTAGCATACCTCATGAGGATAAGATTAGCCAGATGCTGGCGATTGATTTTATGGAGGTTTACAATGGCCTTAAATCCATCTTCATCTAGTTTGTGTGATTCTGCCCACATATCAATGAGTGCGGCAACAGGAATCCTATGGTCTTCGGGAAACAAGCCTAGGTCTAGGAAACACTCCTTAGTGATACCATCCAAGAAATCAAGGCTCCTTTGGAGACAATTAAGCAGCTTAGTGTGAGAATCAAGAATAGAATGATCATCCTCTGCCAAAATGTGCCACGCCTCTAAAAGTTCGCCGGAGAGTGATCCTCCAATCACTTCAAGGGCTATAGGATAGCCCCCACAGACCTTCAGTATCTGCAACGTAGGCCATTTAAATGAAATCAGATACCATTTGGAGGTTGTAGGGTTAATATTGGCAACGATTCTAATTAGTTAAATCATATTAGTAGTTAGCCAATATGAGAACATAGTCTCAATGTCTTCTGCTTTATTCACTGATGTGTTTAGGAGGAAATATTGTGTAAGGAACAAAGCAAGCAAGCATAAAGTGCATGCACAAGTGTGCAAACATAAATTTGGCAAGTGGCTGTAAATTATGTACTTATTCAAACACAAGAATCGTCATTTTATACTTTTCACTCGCTAGGCTTTACGAAAAAGGAATATTAGAGATATTATTAAATATATTCCAAACATGGATGTAACATTGCCTGCCAAAGTACCTTTTTCATCTCTTCATTTGGAACAGAGCTTTCCTCTTTAAGCCCCGATGAGTGACACAAAATTTGCTTTGCAAACATATCATCCAATGGTCGTAACTCATATGTAAATCTGTCTTGTTTGAAGCCATGTCTTGAAGTCACCAGAATCTGATACTCCGGAATATCAAACTCAAGCTGCTTGAAAAGGGATTCTGACCAAACATCATCCAAGACCAACAATTTAGGACCTTTAATGTCTTCAAGTAATCTCCCCAACATGCCAATTGCTTCTTCATCACTTTCAAACTCGGGCACCCGAACATCCTTATGTTCAAATAGTTTATCCACAATGACCTTCAGGCTTGGAGTTTTTGAGACACAGATGAAGAAGATATTCTCCCCATACTTGTCTATTCAAATAAAATTTAGTTATAAAGCTGCCACTGAAACACACTTCATGTCTGATAACATTTCTACATGCACATATATGAAGGCCAAACCAGAAGAAAGTAAATCCCAAATTTTGAAACAACGCCATCAATTCTTTCTTTTGCTATTCTTCTATTGCAACAACTTCAATGTACCCTACGTTTTAAAAGCACTAAAATGACTCCAACAAATAAAAACATTGGACCACAATTAGCGTTGGCCGACCAATGTACCAATCCCTTCATTTTAGTTCAGGTCAAAAGGACAACGTTTGTAAGTGATTTGCTTTTATCAACGGCTTACATTTTGCTCTTTAAAAGGGCCCATTTACTTTTAATATTTCATAAAGGACTTGGCTATTGGCAAGTAAAATTATGTCTAAAAAAAGAAAAAGAATGAGCTATGAAACACAACTACCTCTAATTTCCTTATCCTGACAAAGCTTTTTCACCAGTGTGGTCTTCCCGCATCCTGGAGGAGCAGTTAAGAGAAGCGTCGACACTTTCTCATTCAGCAGCTGCCTCTTCAACTCCACCGTGTGCACATCCAACCCTACAGTAAATTTAGGGGGTGGAGGAACCGCGCAAGAAAGATTTCCATTCCTCTCGCCCCAATTTCGATAGATATTCTTCATGACGATCCCTTTCTCCATTTCAATCCTCGTTTGAAAAGTTGGATAAAAAAATCAATGGACTTCTGAAAGCGCTCTTCGAACTCGGAGAGTTCGCCCCCGTGTATGGCTCTCTGGGGATTCCACTTTCTGATTTCCAAGCACTTCCCAACGAGCTCCTTGCCCTTCTTCGTTAGCTCGATGAAGTCCTTTGTAGCATCTTCTTCGAGACCCAGTACTTCGTTTAAGTCTTTAATCTGTTCAACCCATTCATTCAAAGTATCTAGTTTGGATTGCAGGCTTTCGAGCTTGGGTTCGAAAGTAAGTGCATTGTTAACCGCTTTCTTTACTACTTCAATCAACTCTTTTGATGCCGATCCAAATAAAGCTGACAGACCAGCTTCTTCAGCTAATGTTCCCGCCATTACTGTGCGGTGTGTAGCAGCAAATATTATCAGTGATCTTAAATCTTCTCACTGATGAGGTGTGTAGTAGCAAATATAAGCAAAATCAATCAGAGACAGCAGGGAAAGAAGAATGGAAGCATAAGGAATATATGCATCTTCGTGAAAAGCTAAAGCAATCGATTCATACCTTGCTCTGCAATTGAACCTGTATGTTAATGTCCTGAACCTCGAAGTTCATATTTGATCCTAACAAAAGTGGAGAATCAGAGGGAAACAAAAACTCTTGTATCCACTGTACATATAATCTAAGAAAACAAGGACACAATCTAGTTACGTATGTCAAAAATGTGAGCCAACTTATACTTAAGATCTTGCATCTTTTCACTCTTTATGTGCCGATAAGGAAGTGTAGCAGGAAATGTAAGCAAAGTCAATCAGAGACAGCAGGAGAAGAAGAAACGGAAGAAAAAAAAAAAAGAATATATGCGTCTTCGTAAAAGGCTAAAGCAACTGATCATACCTGTCTCTACAATTGAGAATGTATGTTTGAGCCTCTTCCCTCTTAAGATTCCACTAGCAGTGATTTTAGGTGGGGGATGATATATTGCTTGTTGACTGACCTCAAGCCTCGTCCCCCTTAGGATTCGTCTTGTTGTAAAGCAACGTGATACCGGGGGAAGAATTAATAATATTCTTTGTTGACTGACTCATCTCAAAAAAATCTAAAGTTGCCCGACTGACGAAGCAAAAGACTTCGAGAGCGTATGATTTGGTTTTCAGAAAGTTCTGCAAACACTATTCGGGATTTGGAAGTAAATCAATTTTCCATTTTACACGGATTTTGTGGTGGAATGCATAAATGTGCTAAATTTTCATTGCATTTCCTCGGTTCCTTAATTTGTTAGAAGTGTCGAACTTTGCAGCTCCTGCTTTCGATTCCACACTCTAAACAACAACCGCCATGTTTGTCCTCTCGTTGTCCTCGGTGATTTGATTAGTTGCTCCAAATTTTTACAACTTTGGTGTCAGTCTGAGTGAAGCTCAGGGCTTTTGTTTTGCAGAAATTTTGTTATAAACGAAAGACAATCTCGGTTCTACTCTTTTTTTTTCTTCATACAAACACAAACTAAATGAAAATAATATTTATAGTAGACAAAGAAAATAAGCAAACCGAGAGAAATATCAAAAGAAAGAAAACAGAGCGGGAACAAAAAGAAAGAAGATGAAGCAAGAATTGGTGTTGCACAAGAACACTCGAAATAGTTTTTGCTTGCTTATAGAAAACATCTTACACGGCCTTTATATAGGCAACCATCGTGACAAAGCAACAAAATACAACTTGCATGCCACTTGCATGCTACTTGCATGAAGGGATGTTAAACAAACTTGTCAAGTTCTCATCATTACATAGATCAGGTCTGCAAGCATTAAAGACATCATATAAGGCATAGAGAAGACAGTATGCGGGTCCCCCATAATTTCTCCAAGTCTCCAACCGCATGCGTCGAACCCACGGACTCCACTTCGGATAGCTCTTCCCCGTAAACCCTTAAAGCAGCAAGTGGGTCTTCTGCACCGAGATCTTCAACAACGGTGCATGTTCTTACGTGATTTCCACAGTCCTGTAAGAGACGGAAATCTTCCATATTATCCAGCATACTGGTATGATAATCGACTAGGGGTCTATTCAAAACTTCATCATAAGTCCCTACGTTGAGGTTCCCATTATCTTCCATGTTTAGCCATTGAAGTGCTACAACATCTTCATAATTAAACCCGTTGAGAAGACTATCATTATCATTTCCAAGAGAATAGCCAACCAAGTTTACGTTAGGATCCGTCTCTAGAGGCAGCATGGGTGAGAGAGGTTCTTGCTTAATCATCAGTGACTCAGGTAAAGGTGGCAGCAGGTCTCGGCATATGTTCGAACCCAAGCCATTTGAATCCAAATTATTCTCTCTGATGGGAAGGTTCTCCTAGCTCAAAAGTAGGTGGTATGCCCGAACTTATTAACTGACGTGTAGGCTTAACTGCTTCAAGAGTTCCACCACATAGTTCATTTTGTCCAGCATAGTCGGTCTGAACATTATATTGAGACGAGAGCATCAACGGCCCAGGTGCAGTTACGTTAAAAGGTGAACAAGACCATTGAAACGTGGCACCATAATCTTCTGGGGGAAGGTATCGAGGGGTAGTCTCTTCTGAGGAAGCTCCCTCACTAACTGATACACATAAACCGGAATCAACTTCTGACGAGCCAGCTACTCCAAAGGAGGATGAAGAAATATCTTCATAAATATTAATATTAATATTGTTAACACCCCCCCCCCCCCCCCCAAACTAGGCATGTAAAGGCCTAGTTTGTTTCGTTGAGCAGCAAAGTCCCAAGTAGGTAACGGTTTTGTGAACACATCTGCAAGCATTTCTGAAGAGGCAACATGAGAGGTGATTAAGGTCCCTTGGGCAACCTTTTCCCGTACAAAATGATAATCAATCTCCAGATGTTTTGAACGACTGTGAAATACCAGCTTAGTCGAGAGTTGTAATGCATGGAGATTATCACTATGCAAAATAGTAGGTGTAAAAATACCTACTCCAAGATGGCGCAAAAGATGCAGTATCCAGGTAATTTCAGCCGTACCAGTGGCTAGTGCTCGATATTCTACCTCAGTAACAGAACGTGATACTGTGGATTGCCTCTTTGCCATCCATGAGACTAGATTATTCCCAAGAAAAATACAGAATCTTGTTGTGGATCGTCGTGTCCCTGTACATCCTGCATAATTTGAATCTGTGTACCCAAAAAGGGTTGTGGGACCTCGACAATAAAATCGAAGGCCAAAATTAGTGGTTCCATGAAGATACCTGAGAACTCGCTTTAACCTATGAAAATCCAGTATTGTTGGTGATGCAATTTTTTGACACAATTTGTTTACAGCAAACTTAGATCGAGACGTGTAAGGGTCATGTACTGTAGTGCTCCAAGGATACTCCGGAACTGAGTTGGATAATCAAATAGCTTATCACCAAGTGGAACCTGAGTATGTTTAGCAACCATGGGGGTTGTTAAGCTCTTACAGTGAGACATATCCGCACGTTGTAGAATATCTACATCATACTTTTGTTGAGTTAGAACAAGCCCTTCAGAGTCATGTGACACTTGTACTCCAAGAAAAAAATGTAGAAGTCCGAGATCTTTTAATGGAAATTTTCCTCTAAGATAATCAATAAAGGCCTGCACAAGCTGATCAGAATTCCCGATAATAATTATATCATCCACATATATTAAAAGCCAAACTTGCATCCCTTCATTGTTATAGATGAAGAATGACGGATCAAATGGAGAACTGAGAAAACCAATATCTTGAAGAACAGTGGTAAGTTCATCAAACCAAGCTCGGGGTGCTTGCTTAAGACCATAAAGAGCACGCTCCAATTGACAGACATGATTGGGAAAATGAGGATCTTGAAACCCTGGAGGTTGTTCCATAAATACAGCCTTGGACAACTTTCCATGAAGAAAGGCATTATCTATATCGCATTGTTTGAGACACCACCCTAAGGAGCAAGCTAGTGCAAGAATAACCCTAATAGTGGTGGGACGAACAACAGGGCTAAAGGTTTCCTAAAAATCAATTCCAGGTTCCTGATGAAACCCTTTAGCGACTAACCGAGCCTTTAGTCGCTCAAGAGTCCCGTCTGATGCTACCTTGGGTTTGAACACCCACTTGCACCCAACTATATTCATGTTGGCTTGCCGAGGAACTAGGGCCCAAGTGGAGTTATTATGCAAAGCTATCATCTCAGCTTGCATGGCACTAAACCATCCAGGATGTTCCAAAGCTCGTCAAAGTGACGTTGGAACTTCTGGTACATTGAGAGAGGCTGTGAGAGCATACCTGGGATTCGGTTTCCGTATTCCATGTTGACTTCTTGTTGCCATGATATGCTTCCAAGATGAGGAGGTTGTGTGCTTAGTTAAAGTGTCTTGATCAGGATCTTTTAAACTGTTCTCTGATGGAAGAGAAGGAGAGTCCGAAGATGATATTATGGGCTAAGATGTTTCTCTTGCAGCTGATAAGGAAATTAATTCAGAGACTTCTCTTTCAGTAGCTTGGGATGAGTGATCACAGGTATTCACAGGTTTAGCAGGCAAGGTTAGAGTTTCGACGTCTACGGGTTCAACAAGCACGGTTATGGTTTCGGTTTCTTTAGATAGCTCAGTGGGAACTATCTTTCTGGATGCAATGCTAGAAGGCTGATTTATTGTACAGTATTCAGGTTTAGAGAGGGGAGATGCGGGTTCATGAGGTAGCAACTCAACTTCAGTTTCTTCAGGTGGTTTTATTGTCGCATTACTATCACATGCATGAGATAGAGGAGGCATGATGTCGTTGGTTGAAGGAGAAAAGTCTGAAGATGGTTCTAGCGGTGGGGCCATGACTTCCGGATTGGTGGTTAATTTAGTGGGTGATGCGTGAGGACATAAGGTGGCGGCTTCTTCATGTGTTTCGGCTGGATCATGAAGCACGTGTCCTCCATGGTTCAGAATGGGTCCCATACGTGTCCCATTTCTGTCCAAACTATTCTTGTGGCTGATAACGGATTGCACTTCCATCATTACGGGTGAGCTGGCTTTTGTGGCTTCTTTCTCTTTCTTCCTAGCTTCATCTTCCAAGGACCGTGGTCTATCATTATTTTTGAATGGAAACACATTCTCTTCGAAAATAACGTGTTTGGAGACAAAAATTTTGCCATTAGAAGGATCCAAACACCTGTAGCCTTTATGTTTAGAGCTGTAACCAAGAAAAACACGGGCAATGGATTCTGCTGACAATTTGTCAGTAAGAATTGCACGGAGACAAGGATAGCACTGGGTTCCAAAAACCCTTAAAGAATCATAATCAGGGGCTAGCTTGTATAGAGCTTCAAAAGGGGATTTGTTTCCCAATGTTCTTAACGGTAGCCTGTTAATAATATAAACAGCTGAAAGAAAGGCTTCTGTCCAATATTTTCGAGGCGTGTTGGCTTGTATCATCATTGAACGTCCCAGCTCTGCTATGTGTCTGTGTTTTCTTTCGGCGAGGCCATTTTGTTGTGTAGTGTAAGGACAAGAAAATTGATGTAAAATTCCTCTTTCCCGCAGAAATTTGTCTAGCTCAAGACTTGTATATTCACCGCCATTAACTGAGTGTAGTATTTTCACTTTCTTTTCAAACTACCGTTCAACCATTTCATTAAACTCCACAAAATTCTGAAAGAAATCAAATTTCTTTTTCATAGGATAAAGCCACGTAAGGCGAGTACATTCATCAATGAGAACTGCATAATACAGAAAGTTCTGGCAATAAGGAACTGATGCCGGACCCCACACATCACTGTGTATCTTTTCAAAAGGTACACTGCTTTTATTTTAGGATAATGAAAATGGTAAACGATGACTTTTGCTAATTAGACAAGTAGAGCATGTTTCAGGTAGATCACCTTTGACCTTTATTCGTCCTTTCATTTGTAAGGACTTTACAATCTGCATGTTTGTATGTCCCATATGATAATGCCACGTAGTTCCATATGCGGTCTGCTGGTATTGAGCAAAGAGAGCTAGTATCCCGTCGCCTGGTAGAACATACAATCCATCTCTTTTATATCCCTTGAGCAAGATTTCCTGTGTGCTCAGGTCCTTTACAGCAAAGGAATCTTTGTCAAATAATACTTCATAGGGATAATCATCAGTAAGTTTTGATATTGACAATAGATTCTGTTTTAACTGTGGAGCAACAAGGATTGATTTGAGTTGGATGGGTCCATTATTTAATTGGACTATTCCAATATGAGTAATTGGGAGTTTGTGTCCATTTCCAACAAGAATCTTATTTGATCATTTGTACAAGGCAGAATGGGAAAGTTTACCTGTTGTATCAACAATATGTGTTGATGTTCTAGAGTCAGCTACCCAATCATTTCCAGGCCTTTCATTTAATTGAAGAGTAGCAAGTGCTTTGGGAATATTGTTGGCCTGGAAGGCATGATCAAAGCGTCTCCAACATTCGAGGGCTGAATGCCCTCATTTTTCACAAATTTGGCAAGTTAAGTTGGTTCGGGCAGGAAAGGTTTCAGAATTACCTGTCCGATTTTTTGTCATTACCATCCCCTGAGCATTCGGTTGGGATGTTCTATTTGTTGCTGCTGGTCCAAAACCTCTTTCTTGAGAGGTGAATGGCTTACCTCTCCCTCTGGAAGGTCCTCTTCCTCCCCTTCCTCTGCCTCATTGTGCGAAGAAGGCAATGTTTTCATTAATGGCTAGACTGCTCGGCTTCCTGTAACAGCCAAGTCTAGCTTCATATGCTTGTAGTTGTGAGATTACCTCACTGAACTTGGGCACTGGTGGTCGAAACATTGCTGACTTGAAAGATTCATATTTCTCATCAAGTATTTCCAACAAAAGGAAAGTTTTTGCTGAGTCACTGAGCGGCTTTCCAATGGCACTGAGCTGATTCAAGATATTCTTAAATTCAGTAAGAAAGACGGACATAGTTTTACCTTCTTTTTGAAGATTACTGAGCTTGGTCAGTAACTCAAACTCCCTGGTTTCAGTTCTTTGGGAGAAATGATTATTAAGGGCATCCTATACTTGAGCTGTGGCTTCCAGCTCAAAGATATGTCCCATTGCTTCTTCAGACAACGTGCTGATGATCCATGATCTCACCAGAGCATTGCTTTGCTTCCAAGCTTCATAATCTGGATTGGTTTGGATTTTATCATCCTCACTAGCAACTGAGATGGCTGGGCACTCAATTTCTTCAGTTACAAACCTAGTAAGCCTCTGGGTTTGGAGTAGTGACTTCATTTTAAGTCATCCAAGATAGATAATTGCCTTCTGTCAATTTCATGGTAACAAAGTTACTGACATTGACATTGGTAGGAAACGGATAAGCAGTGTGTTGAGCCATGATAAGGAAAAAGAAGCAGTCCAGATGAACATGCTTTGATACCAAAATGAAAATAATATTTATAGTAGACAAAGAAAATAAGCAAACCGAGAGAAATATCAAGAGAAAGAAAATAGAGCGGGAACAGAAAGAAAGAAGACGAAGCAAGAATTGGTGTTGCACAAGAACACTCGAAATAGTTTTTGCTTGCTTATAGAAAACATCTTACACAACCTTTATATAGGCAACCATCATGACAAAGCAACAAAATACAACTTGCATGCCACTTGCATGCTACTTGCATGAAGGGACGTAAAACAAACTTGTCAAGTTCTCATCATTACATAGATAAGGTTTGCAAGCATTAAAGACGTCTGATAAGGCATAGAGAAGACAGTATGCGGGTCCCCCATTATTTCTCCAAGTCTCCAACCGCATACGTCGAACCCACGGACTCCACTTCGGATAGCTCTTCCCTGTAAACCCTTAAAGCAGCAAGTGGGTCTTCTGCATCGAGATCTTCAACAACGGTGCATGTTCCTGCGTGATTTCCACAGTCCTGTAAGAGACGGAAATCTTCCATATTGTCCAGCATACTAGCATGATAATCGGCTAGGGGTCTATTCAAAACTTCATCATAATTCCCTACGTTGAGGTTCCCATTAACTTCCATGTTTAGCCATTGAAGTGCTACAGCATCTCCATAATTAAACCCATTGAGAAGACTATCATTATCATTTCCAAGAGAATAGCCAACCAAGTTTACGTTAGGATCCGTCTCTAGAGGCAGCATGGGTGATATAGGTTCTTGCTTAATCATCAGTGACTCAGGTAAAGGTGGCAGTAGGTCTCGGCATGTGTTCGAACCCAAGCCATTCGAATCCAAATTATTTTCTCTTTGATGGGAAGGTTCTCCTAGCTCAAAAGTAGGTGGTATGCCCGAACCTATTAACTGACGTGTAGGCTCAACTGCTTCAAGAGTTCCACCACATAGTTCATTTTGTCCAGCATAGTCGGTCTGAACATTATATTGAGACAAGAGCATTAACGGCCCAGGTGCAGTTACGTCAAAAGGTGAACAAGACCATTGAAACGTGGCACTATAATCTTCTGGGGGAAGGTAGCGAGGGGTAGTCTCTTATGAGGAAGCTCCCTCACTAACTGATACACATAAACCGGAATCAACTTTTGACGAGCCAGCTACTCCAGAGGAGGATGAAGAAATATCTTCATAAATATTAATATTATTAATATTAATATTGTTAATAAAACTTAGCTGAAATATTGAAAATCCTTACTTTACCATGCCTATCACTCAAGGCAAAGCGATTCCTTTTCTCACTATTAGTTGAACCCCAGACATATTCTTCTTTGTTCCATCAATTAATATTATTCTTTGGTGCAGGTCACATCATTCTTTAATCTCGTTTGTGAGATTGATAAGAATAAATATTTTTATATATTTGTATAATTTCTCTGTGCATCAAACTACGGTGGTGGTTGGGCGGGGAAGGCCAATCATTGTAGCCCCGAGTCATGGGGTTGCTTCGCTTTGTAGGTCCATTGATGGAAAAGGGGAAGCTTCGGAATGGGTTCCCACGGCAATAATTTATCTTAACTTGCTTTGTCTAGATTGTCTATTCCTTACCTCGTCAGCCCGAGGGAAACTATCGAGCCTGAGACAAAACTATCGCCTTCAAACTTTTTTTTTTTCCTGAGCATGGTTGACATTGACTTGTCTACATGTGCAATGGGTATCTCATAACCATAATAGACAAAATGGCACAATTTCCCACCATATGCAATGAATATCTCATAATTATGGCATAATTATTTCTTTTACACAACTAACATCCAAGATTATATAACCACATTAGATAATGACTTACATCAATAGAAGTTGACAAATATTACAATAACATGCAGAAAAAATATATCTTAAGCTTCATAAAACCTAACTATAGTACCTATTACAAGTGTTCCTCCAAAAAACAAGATTCTACAATTGCTCACAAATTCAAATTTATTTCATTCTCTTTTTTCATAAGAAAATGAAAAAGAAAAAGAAAAACGAACAACAGTTGTATTTCCTTAATTCACTCACCACATTTTCCAAGCAAACATAGTCCTCATAAATCATGATTTAAGAAAGCCAATTCAAGTTAACATCTTTTGTAGGCACCTTTACATGTAGATTGCTCAAGGATTCTTTGATAGGCTCCCATGCCTTGGCCCTTGCTTCATCACAAGTCACAAGCTTCAAATGTTCAAGACCCAAAGTTGATAGTGGTAGTGCATTGCGCAACCTTAAGCACCTTTCCATGTGAAGCTTTTCCAAACTACACAACTCGCCAATGTGTTCTGGCAACTTGGTAATCTCTGAGCAGTTAGATATGTCAAGAATGCTTAAATTATGGAGCTTTCTGATTGATTCTGGCAATTCCAACAACATAGAACAAGATTTAAGCCTCAACATTTTCAAATTTGTTAACTCTCCAAGCTCCTCGGATAGTTTAGATAACTTATGACAATTAGTGATGCTGAGTTTCTTAAGGCAAGTAAGCTCACACAACCTATTAGGCAACTCTTCCAAATCATTACAATAATCAATGTTTATTTCCATTAGGTTTGGCAATGCATGTGAAATCTTGGTTGTATAGTCCCCAAAAGCCCATTTAATATTACACATAAACAAGGACATATTCTCCAAGCTCCTCAACTGTATTGGGGCATTGCAAATGGAAGAAATTGACACCTTCTCCAATATGATTTTCTTTAAACAAGATGCAAATTTAAGTAGTTGAAAGTTACTTAACTCTGCACAAGAAAAGCCATAATTTGTGACAATTAAAACCTTGAGCTTATGCATCTTTTTTACAAACTTTGGTAATGTGTAATTCTCTGCTTGAAAATTTAGAACTAGAACCTCTACATTGAATGGTTGGATATTGCACCAATTTGCTTGGAACTCTTCATCTGCAAAAATATTTGTATGAGTTTATAGGTCATAACTTGTGTAAAGATATGTATGAGAATGTTTCAGAGTGAAAAAGAAGAACCCACCGGTTGAAATAGAAAGGATGCATGCACTAATATGTTGTAACTTTTGTTTTGTCCAACATCCAATCTGCTTCTGTTTTATCCACCAATCAGGAAAATTGTTGCTAGATATATTTACAATCAATCTTTCCTTTTGTTTTATTAGCTTTTCTGCTTCTTCGCTACTTTGATTGATGGCTAGCTCTCTAAGAAGATTATGTTGTAAGACAAAGTCTTCACTATAATATTTACCAACATCTTTTCCAGCTTCCCTGGTCAATGAGAAAAAAGGTTACATGATTTGAAAAGATTCAAAATTCTTTCATCTTTAAAAAAGAAAATATGAATTCTACCGATCAGCATCCAAATGCGGATAACATAGGTAAATGAAATCAACATGTGAATGTGTTTAGGGTCACCAAACTTAGATCTACATGAAAATCTACATAAAAGTAAAGCTCATAGTAGAAACCCTCCTTTAATCCTAGCAAGTATAACTTTCCTCCTTTCTAATTCTTTTTTTATAATTGGCTTTCCATATGGAGATCCATAAGCTAGTATGAAAGGTAGTACTTTGTCACTCAAAGTTTGACATAACGTCACCAAAATAAGGAGCTCACCCTGCTGTAAGACGAACAATATTTTGGGTCTATGCACAACGACCTCAATATATTACAACTAGCAAGTAGCAATAAAAGGATGAAGAGAACAGCTTTCAAGAAAATTACATGATACAAGTAAAAAGCCAAAATACCTCATGAGCACAAGCCCAGCCATATTCCGGCGAGTTATTTGATGTAGTTTTGTAATGGCCTCCAATCCATCTGGATCTAGATTGTATAACTCGGCCCACATATCAATGAGGGCAGTTACAGGAATTCTTTGGCCTGCGGGAAACAAACCTAGGTCTAGAAAACACTCCCGGAGACCCACGACGTCACCCAAGTCAGAAAAGCTCCTCTTGAGACAATCAAGCACCGTCCTGCTGGGATCAATCGCAAAATCAACACTAGACCATCTGTTTACCCAACTCTGCCAGGCCTCTGGAGGCTGCCGATGAAGCGATCCTCCAATAACTTTGAGGGCCAGAGGGAAGCCCCCACAGACCTTCAGCATCTACAAAGCAAGCCAACCAAATAAAGTTAGTTGTTATTTGGCGGTCGCAGGGGTAACATTAGCCACAAATCGAGTAATAGAAACCACGTTTGTCGTTTGTCAATATGAAAACATGGTTTGAATGTCTTGTTTTTCCATATTCACTTATGTCTGGGGAGAAATAGTGTACAAGGAACAAAGCAAGCTAGCATAAATGCATCCATGAGTATGCAAAAATGAATTTAGAAGGTGGCCATAAATTACATACTTATTGAAGCAAGTATTGTCATAATGTATTTTTTATACATAGGGAGTCAAAGTACCTTTTCTATATCTTCTTCATCTGGAATTGAAGAGCTTCCTTCTTCCAGCCCTGCTGAGTAATGTAAAAGATTTTTCGCATCTTCATCATTTAATATTGATAAAGAATATTTTGCATATACATTTCCTTCAAATGTGGTTATTGAAGTCACCAGAACCTGGTAATCTAGGATGTCAAACACAAATTTCTTGAGAATGGATTCTGACCGGACATCATCCAGGATCAACAATATAGAACTTTTAATTTCTTCAAGTAGTATACGCAACCGATTAGCTGCATCATCATCATCTTGAAAGCTGGGTGCTTGACGACCCTTGTGATGAAATAGGTTCCGTACAATGTCCTTTACGTTGGGAGTTTTTGAGACTTGGACGAAGAAAATATTGTCCCCGTATGTGCCTATCCAAATATAATAGTTAAGAAAGCTATGCTGCAACCAAAAAGCACATTTCATGTCTAGTAACAAATACAACATAGTTAAGAATGCTGTGCTGCCACCAAAAGGCACATCATAATACTTCTATACAGGACAAATATGATAGTTGACCCATGAGAAATGAAAATTTTCCGAAACAATGCTATTAATTAAATAAATGTGAAAATGGTTTTTTCCTTTCGCTTGCTACTCTTCTATAGCAGCAACTCCAGTATACGCATCATTTCAAAAGAACTAAAACGAGTATACTAGATAAAAAAATTAAACCAAATTCTACCAATGTTTGACCTCATGACACAAGATCTTTTCAAATCATCTTTCAATAATTTGAACTCTTAGAGTGAATGCATCACCATTCACTTTAGTTCAGGTTAAAAAAAGAAAAAGCAAAAAGACAACATTCAAAAGTAATTTGCTTTTATCACTGTCCTCTTAAAAAGGTTCAATATAGTTCTAATTTTTCATAAAGCACTTGGCTATTGCCACGTAAAATTGTATATACCTTTAATTTTCTCATCCTGACAAAGCTTTTTCACCAGTGTGGTCTTTCCGCATCCTCCAGGAGCAGATAATATAAGCACCGACACCTTCTCATGGAGTAGCTGCCTCTTCAACTCCCTCACGGGTTCATCACACCCAACAATAAAGCTAGGGGGTTGAGGAACCGTGCAAGAGAGCCCAACATTCCTCACCTCATTTTGAGCGTCGCGGATATCATCCACGGCAACAGCAATCTTCCATAAAGCCGTTGCATTTAACGATGGAAGGAAAAAATCAATAAACTCCTGAAGGTCCGCTTCCAACTGAGAGAGTTTGCTCCAGTATATGTATATCTTGTAGAGGTTCCACTTACTGATTTCCAGGCACTTCCGAAGGAGCTCCTTGCGTTCATCATTTTGTTGGTTGAAGCTCCTTATTTCCTCTGCTTTCACATTCAATGTTTCGGTTGACTCGCTTATACGTTCAACCCCGCTAGTCAAAGTTTCTAGCTTTGTTTCGAGGCTTCTGAGAAGGGATTTGAACATACAAGCTCTCTGAACCACATCCTTAAGTAATGGATACAACTCTTTTAGTGCCGATCCAAATGGCTCTAAAACATCTGCCATTACGTTGTGTAGCCAACAAACACAAAAGTTCCAATATGGGGGAGAAGAAAAGAAATCCAAGATTTTGTGCGTAATATCCTCGGTAGCTAAGTAAACAACGACAACACTCGCCCAATCTATAGCAGCTGATGAGGCTGCCAAGCAAAAAAAGGAAACAAAAATAGAGAATCAAAAGGAAAGAGGAGCTCTTGCATGCATTATCTTTAGGATCTAGTAAAACGAGGACACACTCTAGTCAGGTATGCCAAAACGTAATGTAAGCCAACTTATACCTCATATCTTGCATTTTCTAATTGATAAGGAAGTAGAGCAGCCAATATAAACAACATCAATCAGAGATAGCAGGGAAAGAAGAATGGAAGAAAAAAGAAGCCATGCATCTTCGTGAAAAGCTGAAGCAATCGATTCGCACCTTACTCTGCAATTGAGCATGTATGTTAATGTCATGAACCTGGAAGTTCAAATTTGAGCCTAACAAAGGTAGAGAATCAGAGGAAAATAAAAGCTCTTTTATCCGGTATATTTAGAGTATAAGAAAATAAGAACACATTCTGATCACGTATGCCGAAAATATAAGACAGCTTCTAAATGAGACCTTGCATCTTCTTACTGTTTTTTTTGTGCCGGTGAGGAAGTGTGCAGCAAATATAGGCAAAATCAATTGAGACAGGAGGGAAAGAACAAACGGAAGATAACGAATGTATGCATCTTCGTCAAAAGCTGAAAAAGGATTCCACTAGCAGTGATATTAGTAGGGAAGGTTATGTATCTTTTGTTGACTGACTTCAAGTCTCGTCCTCTTTGGGGTTCATCTTGCTGTAAAGCAACGCGATATCGGGAAGAGGATTAATAATATTCTTTGTTGACTGACTTCATCTCAAAAGAATCTTAAGTTGCACAAGGTGCCTTTGGAATCTCCCATGAGGACTGACGAAGGGCCCGAAGCACCAAACGAGTTCGAGGGCATAGTGTTTAGTTCTTAGAAAGTTCCGCAAACACCATTCGGGATTTGAAAAAAAAAATGATTTCCCATTTTATACGGGTTTTGTGGCGGAATGCATCAAATGTTCCAGAGTTTTACAACGTTGGTGTCAGTCTGAGTGAAACTCCAGGTTGTTTGTTTTGGAGAAATTCCTATAAACGAAGAGAATCTAGGTTCTGCCCCCACCTTTTTTTTTCTTTTTTCTTTTTTTTTTCAATACAAACACAAACTTGGCTAAGATATTGAAAATCCTTACTTTGCCATCCCAATCACTCAAGGCAAAGCAATTCCTTTTCTCACTGCCAGTTGGTCCCCAGACAATTCCTCTTGTTGCATCAACTAATCTTATTCTTTAAACCAGTATGTAAGATTGATAAAAATAAATATTTTTATGTATTCCTATAATATCAGTGTGTATCAAACTATGGTGGTGGTTGGATGGGGAAGCCAATAATTGTAGCCCCAATTCATGCGGTTGCTTCGCTTCTAAGTCCATGAGGGAAACGAGGAAGCTTCAGGTTGGGTTCCCATGGCAACAACTTTATGCGCTTCATATTCTTCCTTATCTCAACTTTGCTTTGTCTATATTGTCTAACCCTTTTTTCCGTCAGCACGAGGGAAACTGTGAGGAAACTGTGGAGCCTGAGACAAAACAATCGCCTTCCACTTCTTTTTTTTTCTCAGCATGGTTGACGTTGACTTGTCTACATGTTCGATGACTCTCTTTTCTTGGGTACCAAGGAAATTCATTGGCTTCTTTGTTTCTTGGAGCCTGGGTTAGTTGGTGAAGCCTAGTCATGCCATCACTTAATGGACGGGCTGTCTTACGAGCAGCGTTGGAGCTGGTATTCTATATTTCTCGCTACATTTTGTTTGCTCTAACATGAGAAGGGTGAAGAAATACTCGTGGGATACAACTTCTTCTTCTTCTTGCAATTGCCATCACAAATGTGCTTATTTCCTCCGAAATACATAACAAATCAAATGTCATGGATTCTCAATTATATGCCATGAGTCTTCCATGACTATCACGTAATTATTATTTATTTACACATCCCACATTCACAAACTACTACATCAATTTGGAACCATGTTCATTTCTATGGCATAGGGCTAAACTTACTACCCATTTGGACTCTCGTTGTCTCTTAGGTAACATTAGCTCCATGTAAAGTTTCTCATGGAAATTCTCAAACAAACACAATCCTCAAAAATCATGTTTGTGCAGCCAATTCTGGTTGACATCTTTTGCAGCAACCTCTACCTTTAGATTGCCAAGGACCTCCTTGATAGGCTCCCTTGACTTGGACCTTGCCTTATCACATATCACAAGCTCCAATTGCTCAAGATTGAAGGTCCACGGAGGTAGTTGACTACACAATTTTAAGCACCCTTTCATGTAGATCTTTTTCAAATTATGCACTTTAACAACGTGTTTTGGCAATTTAGTAAGGCTTAGGTAGTATGATATGTCAAGAATGCTCAACTTATTAAGGCTTTTTTATTGATTTTGGAAATTCTCACAAATCAATACATGACCTAAACCTCAACACTTTCAAATTTGTCAAATTTCCAATCCCTTGTAGTATGACAATTGATAACACTGATTTTCTTAAGGAAGAAATTTTAACTAACCCATTAGGCAATTCCATCATATCATTGGAACAATTGTTGTTTTTCTCCATTAAACTTTGCAATGCGTTTGGAAGTTGGGTAGAACAATTCCTAAAAGCCTTATCAACGTTACATATAAAGAAGGATATCTTCTCCAAACTCTTTAACCATATTGGGGTATTGCAAAGGGAAGTGATAGACACCTCCAATCTAATTTTCTTTAGAAAGGATGCTAGCTCAAGTAGCTAAAAATTCCTTAATGTAACACGAAAAAGTAAGCCATAATTTGTAACAATCAAAACCTTTAACTTATGTGCCTTTGCTATAAACTTGGGTAATGTGTAATTCATTGCTGAGAATTTAGAACTAGAACCTTAACTTCAGATAATTGAATATTGCACCAAAGTCCTACTACAGTCGAAACTCAATGCGAACAAATGACCTTTTCCTTCGACCTTCAAGTGACTTCGACTCATATGTAATTTCCAAGAAGTTGTTTAGGTCCTTAGTCTAATTTTGAGCAATGCAATCTAGAGCCAACTTACCTTTTGTTATATATATGGGCTGTTGTGCTCTGTTTTTAGCAAGCAAGAAGTAGTACCAAGTAGTCTATTATCTTATCTCTCTAGCTACATCCGGTTATTAAATTTCTTCTTGTCAGACATCGTACGATTTCAAAGCATATTAGTTAGTTTGTAGTAGGTTCTGTAACAACATTTGGGATTTAGAAGTAAATCGATTCTCAATTTTGTTTCGATATTGCGTCCCTAAGATTCCAGTAAATAAGAGCAAAAACATTTCGAGACGTGAACAATCGATGAAGGGCAGCACACGTGGTAGCAAGCTGAATATTGAGACCGTAAAGGAAACATTGAATATGGGCAAAAGGGCGTACATATGAGTTGAGCTGTAAGTCGAACGTAAGAATGTTTCTAGCATGGTAAAGGACGATTTACAGGCTTCTTTTAATTCAACGTATGAATATTCTAGCCAATAATTGATTCATATCGTTCTCAAAGCAGTCCAACATCATTGGTCGGGCAACCCACACACGATAAAAAGCTAGTCCATTTTATGTTTATGTGGTGGAACCTTCTCCAGGGTGGTGTTTGCCATTTCCTTTGAGGGCTGCGAGGCTGTACATTCTATGGACTCTGTAGCGCCGTCCGTGCGTGAGTCTGCAACGGAACCTAGGCACGGAATATTTATGTTGAGGTTGGTCTAATTCGTTCGTGTACTTGTAGCTCTTCAAATATTAGTGTGGTTTAGCTATGCTTGTTCAATAAATAATTAGTGTTGCATTAATAGTTCTTGTATTGTGTGCATGGGTATGCAACTTGAACTGTGTACTGAATTCATGCCGAACTTAGTTTAATTTGTTTATCTACTAATGGCTCTTCAAAATATGGTGTTGTTTAGCTTATGTTTGCTAATTTGTTTTTCTACTTGTGGCTATTCAAAACATGGTGTTGTCTAGTTGATGTTTGTTTAATACATAGTTACTGCTCCATTGTAGTTCTTGCATTGTTGCTATTGTTTCTCTCAATTGAAATTGCTCTGCATTTCTCTATTTTTGCAGCAACTGCAGTCCAAACTGTAGCTGCTTCGTCTCTGTTTTGTTGCCGAACTGCAGTTATTTGATTCCGGTCTTGTTTGCCGTAATTGACCAAGAAAATACCCCCCCTTTCACTGCTTGCATTGTGAGGATTGATTTTAATAGAGATAAGAAAGAAAGAACTGACATATCATTTTAGCCTGCACACATTCTCTTTTTTATATTATTTAATCTTATTTTTATATCCTCTTTGAAATGAAAGGCATCTGACCTTCATACAAAGTTTTAAGAAAACATATTTTGTAATATAATATTTGAATTTCAATCTCAGTATTATATTTCTTGATTTGTAAATAAAAAGAATGAGAATCCATTGTCTCATTCTCTAGGAAAATGTATTCATTGATAAGGATTTGTCTCACATCATTTAGACACTATTATTGAACATCTTCTTTACAAGTTAATTTTAAGAAAAAATATAGTATCAAAGTTCATCATTCAAGTGAATATAATCATATTGTAGCACATGATTGTCTAAAATCTTTCTTATAATATCACTTATGAAACCCAAAATTTCATCTATGGTCATAATGGAGCACATTGAAATGTCTCAAATTGTTTATAACATGAACTTTCTTTATGTAAAAGAGAAGTATGTTTCCTTAAATGTAAGGTTTGAGGGTGAAATTAACTTTCTAACATTATATTAAAACTCATGTTCAAATTAATTTTTTTTTTCTCCTGATAAAAAAATTCTTGTGAAAAAAATACCTTTTTTTTTTTTATATTTGAGAAAGAGAATGTATTCAAAATGGTTTATATCTCTGCAAAAGAATATGTAGAGAATATCTTTGCATAAGATGAGGTCAATTACAAGTAAATTTAGTCCTATAAATGACCAACCAATTGATGTTTCTTAGAAAAGCGAGGTGTCTTACCTATAATTATGTTTTTCAAAGGAGGTGTCTTACCTATAGTTCTAGTTTTCAAAAGAGGTGTCTTACTTATAGTTTAATTTAATTTGCAAAACAAAACTCCAAGTTTTTCTAGAGCATTGGAAACTCAATTGAACACCCTTGGTATCTATGCTTGATTATATTTGGAAAATGTATAATTGATTTCTCAATTAACTTGTTAGCCATTTTGAACCACATCACACGTGGTGCAAGACAAACTAATTATTATGCAACTTAATACCACTTTTCTCATGTAGACACTATTAAATTTTTTTTTGAGATAATCTTTATAATCCACTAAAACAAAGAAATTTTTTATCAAGCTGTCAATGATATTGATACAGTTGATACGAAATTTAGTATGCATGGTAAACATACTCCATTGATTTGATAAAATGTTCATACAATTGAAAGTTAGTAGGTGATGTAATAGCATAATATAAAATAGATAAATGAAAGGACAATGAACATTGAGATAGTATAGTACTTTGGCATTGGACTTGAAGAAAGTTTTGTGGGAAAGTAGTTGTTTATTTAATTGGGTTTTCTAAAAGGAGTGACAAAAAACTCTTCTAGGGGATCATTGAGACAAGAATGAGGAATTTTGAGATTCAAAAACTGTAAAAGACCTTAGAAGGACAAAAAGGTCACATATACTCATGAAGTAAAATAAAATTGAAATTGGAATTGGGAAAGAGGGGCTTTTCTATTCCCACACTTTTTCCTTTTGGACAATAACACTAACGCCATGCTGCTTGGCATTGTTTAGCTTTTTTGTTGAGCCTCTCCGATGAAGCCTCTTGCCGAAATATAAGTTCTTCACTGTAACTTACTTTGGTATGAAAACGTGAATAGATACTACTAGGATTGATGTGTTTGCCCAACTAAGAGAAGCAAGAGGAAGGAAAAGGAAAGAGTTGGAGTCATATGATAAACTGATTAATGATATTATGCTTTTATGCATAAAAAGTTTTGGTTATTTATTGTGATCATGATCCTTAACACATTGCAAAAATTATAGAAGGGAACAAATATTTTTATTAATATGCACGGGAGAAAATAATATATAGAATGGCACGATTTCCTACCATATGCAATGAGTATCTCATAACTATGACATAATTATTTCTTTCACACTACCAAAATTCAAGATTATGGAACCACATTAAGTAACGACTTCCACATAAAGAAGTAAAGAAATGTTACAATATCATGCCAAAAAAAAAAAGATTTTAAGTTCAATAGGTGTTTCACAAATTCTAGTTAACTTCATTGTCTTTTTTTAGAAGAAAAAAAAAAACATATGGACAACAACTTTATTACCTTAATCTACTCACCACATTTTCCAAACAAGCATAGTTCTCCGAAATCGTGATTACGAAGCCAATTCAAGTTGACATCTCCTCTTGTAGCCACCTTTACTTGTAGATTGCTCAGAAACTCTCGGACATACTCCCATGTCTTGGCCCTAGCCTTATCACAAGTCACAAGCTTCAATCGCTCAAGATCCAAAGTGGATGGAGGTAGTTGACCACGCAATCTCATGCATCCTTCCATGTAGAGCTTTTCCAAGTTACATAATTCACCAATATGTTCTGGCAACTTGGTAATACTTAAACAATCAGATATGTCAAGCATTCTTAACTTCCAAAGCTTTGTGATTGAATTTGGCAAACCAAGCAAATCAGTACAGGACCTAAGCCTTAGCATTTCCAAATTTGTCAACTTTCCAAGCTCTTCGGAAAGTTTAAACAACTTATAACAATTGGTGATGCTAAGTTTATTGAGGCAATAAAGCTCACATAACCTATCAGGCAATTCTTTCAAATCATTGCAATAATCAATGTTTATCTCCATTAGCTTCGGCAATGCATCTGAAATCTTCATAGTATAATCCTCAAATGCTTGTCCAATATTACACATATAGAAGGATATCTTCTCCAAACTCATTAATGGGGCATTGCAAAGGGAAGGAATTGACACCTTCTCTAATCTGATTCTCCTTAGATTAATTGCAAGAGCAAGTTGCTGAAAATTACTTAACTCCGCAAAAGAGAAACCATAATTTGCAATAATCAAAGCCTTTAGGTTCTGCATCTTTATTACAAAATAAGGTAATGTGCAATTTTGTTTTTGGAAATTTAGAAGTAGCACCTCAACTTTGGCTGGTCCAATGTTGCACCAACTTGAAGGGAAGTTTTCATCTGCAAAAAATATCCATATGGTCTCGTAGGTTACCAAATGACTAGTTTATAAGTTAGAAATTGTGCAAGGATATGTGTGGGGCTGTTTGAGTGAGGAAGAGGAACCCACCAGTTGTGATAGACAAGAGTTGCGCATTGATATGTGTGGGGTTGATTGGAAGATCATTTTGACTTGTGTTCAAAATTAGTCTTTTTCGTTCCTCTATTAGCCCCTTGCTGCTTTCATCAATAGCTAGCTCTCTAAGAAGATCATGTTGTAAGACAAAGCCTTCATTATAGTATTTACCAACATCTATTCCACCTTCCCTGGTAAATGAACAAAAGGTTGTGTGCATTGAAGAGATTCAAATTCTTTAGTTTTCACAAAGAAATAATAAATTCTATGAATAGGCTTCCAAATGAGGATAACATAAGTAAATGAAATTAACATATGAATGTGTCTAGGATCATCAAGCTCATATCTATGTGACAAGCTACATAAAGGTAAAGACCGTAGTGGAAATCCTACATTAATTCTAGCAGGTATAACTTTTCTTCTTTCTAGAAATTGGCCTTCCATGTGAAAATCCATAGGCTAGAATGAAAAATAGTACTGTTCCAATCCACTGGTCAAGTAAGCTATGATATATTGGCAGAAAAATATAGAGCTTGCAAAGCTATAGGGCAATAATATTTTGGGTATATTACAACCATTGAAACCATGAAGAGCACACTCTTTGAGAAAATTACATGATGCAAGTAAAAAAGCTAGAATACCTCATGAGCACAAGACTAGCCAGATTCCGACTGGTGATTTCGCTTAGCTTTATAATGGCTTCCAAACCATCGGCATCTAGTTTGTACAATTCTGCCCACATATCAATGAGGGCAGTTACGGGGATTCTTTGGTGTTTGGGAAACAAACCTAGGTCCAGGAAACACTCCTTCACGACATCATCCAAGACATCAAGGCTCCTTTTGAGACAGTCAAGCACCCTTTTATAGGGACCAATAGTAGAATCACCCTTAGAACAACTCTCTACCCAACGCTGCAAGGCCTCCGGAGGCTGCCTAAGTGATCTTCCAATAACTTCAAGGGCTAGAGGGTAACCCCCACAATACTGCAGTATCTATAAACCAAGCCAACCAAATAAAGTTAGTTGTTTAGCGGTCATAGGGGTAGTATTGGCTTCAACTATAATGATCTAAACAACGTTTGTCTTCTTTTTCCTTGATTTACTTTAGTTTTGGGGATAAAAAGATGTATAAGAAATAAAACAAGCAAGTATAACTGCATGTGTAAGCGTGGAAACAACGAATTACGTAATTATGAAACAAGTATTTCCATCATAGTTTCTCAAAAAGTAAGATTGGAGATAATATTAATTGTATTCCAAACATATGTGTATCCTAGGCAGCTAAAGTACCTTCTTCATATGTTCCTTCCGAATTGGAGAACTTCCGTCTTTCCACTCTGCCGAGTCACGCAGAAGTGTCTCTGCATCTCCATCGTTTAATGGGGATAAGGGATACGTTTTAAATCTATTCCCTTCAATCACGTTTCTCGAAGTCACCAGAATCTGGCACTCTGGGACATCGAAATTAAACTTGTCGAGAAAGGATTCTTCACCGTGAAAGCTAGGCAATTCTGACCAAACATCGTCCAGGATCAACAGTATGGGACCTTTAATTTGTTGAAATAAAACACCTAGGTAGTTGACTGTCTCTTCTTCACCTTGAAATCTTGGCAAAGGATGACCCATATGACCAGATAGTCTACTTACAATGTCCTTAAGGATTGGAGTCTCTGAGACCCGGACGAAGAAAATATTCTCCCTGTATTTGCCTATACAAATACAATGTAGGTAAAAAAAGCTGTCACCAAGAAGCACATTTAATGTCTGATAACATTTCTACATGGAAGAGATATGATGGTTAAGCCATAAGAAAGTAAATCCCAGTCCCTATCCCATTGAAGAGTAAGAAATAAACGAATTCTGAAATAATGCCATCAATTAAATAAATGTGAAAACTGTTTTTTTCCCTTTCTTTTCTTTTGTTACTCTTCTATGTCAGCAACTCTAGTGTACTGGATGTTTCAAAGCACTAAAATCACTGCAGCAAACAAAAAGAAATGAACCAAAATTAGTGATGGCCTACACAAGATCTTCTATAACCACCTTTCTATTACGCTTGAAAAAGTTTGAACCCTCGACGTGAATGCATTCCCATTCGTTTTAGTTCAGGTAAAAAAGACAACATTATAAGTGATTTGCTTTTCCACGTACTTCAATATTTCATAAAGCATTTGGTTATTGCGATGGGCTACCTTTAATATCCTGGTCCTGACAAAGCTTTTTCACCAGTGTGGTCTTCCCGCATCCTCCGGGAGCAGATATTGCAAGCATCCGCACCTTCTCATTGAGCAGGTGCCCCTTCAACTGAGCCGTGTGCACATCCAACCCAACAGGACATCTAGGGGGTGGAGGAACCGCGCAAGAAAGCTTGCTTATCACAGTGGTTCGCAAATCCCTCGCCAAATTATCCAATTCAATCCTATTTACAATGCTTTCGATATTCCTTATGACGGCCGTATTATTCCTTATCATCGTCCTATTCTCGAATCCATTCTTTGTTTGAAGTAGTGGGAGAAAAAAACCAATGGATTTCTGAATTTCCTGTAGCGACTTGGAGAGATCGGCACCGTATACGGATTTCTGGGGGTTACACTCTCCGATTTCCAAGCACTTCCCAACGAGTTTCTTGCCCTCCTCCATTAGTTTGATGAACTCCTTTGTTGCATCTTCTTCGAGACTCAGTACTTCGTTTAAGTCTTTTGTCTGTTCAACCAATTTATTCAAAGAATCCAGTCTGGATTGGAGGTTTTCGAGATTGGATTTGAACGTAAGGGCATTCCCAACTGCATTCCTTACTGCATCACACAAGAAGTCCAATGCCGACCCAAACCCAGCTCCTAGAGCAGCCCCCCCAATAAATGCTCCCGCCATTACTTTGCTTCCCCAACAAACCCAAAAGCTCCAATATGGTAGAAGAAAACAAACCTAAGATTTTGTGCTCAATATCCTTACTAGCCAAGTAAACAACGACAACACTCGCCCAATCTATGTTTCAAACTCTCCCCCTTTTTTCTCCGTTTTCCTTTTTAGCGCTAATGAGGCTGCCAAGCATAAAAACGAAACAAAAATAGATAATCAGAAGGAAAGAAAAGCTCCTGCATCGACCATCTTTAGCATCTAATAAAACAATGACACACTCTGGTCGCGTATGCTAAAACGTAATGTAAGCCAACTTATACCTCAGATCTTAGTCTTCTCACTGATGAGGAAGTGTAGCAGCAAATATAAGCAAAATCAATCAGAGACAGCAGTACAAGAAACGGAAGAAATGTATGCGTCTTCGTAAAAGGCAAAAGCAATGGATCATACCTTTCTCTGCAATTTAGCATGTACATTAATGCCAGGAACCACGAAGTTTCGAGTTTGAGCCTTGTCCCTCTTAGGATTCCACTAGCAGTGATATAATGTGGAGGATGGTATATTGCTTGTTGACTGACCTCAAGCCTCGGCCCTCTTAGGAGTCTTCTTGCTGTAAAGCAACGCGATATCGGGGGGAGGATTAACATATTGCTTGTTGACTGACTCCATCTCAGAAAAATCTAAAGTTGCACGAAGACTGACGAAGGACTCGGAGTTCCAAACGACCTCGAGAGCGTACTATTTAGTTTTTAGAAATTTCTGCAGACACTATTCGGTATTTGGAAGTAAATCGATTCCCCATTTTATACGGATTTTGTGGCGGAATGCATAAATGTGCTACATTTTCATTGTGTTTCCTATTATTTAGTTTCGTACTTCAATACAGCTCCTGCCATCGATTCCACACGCTCGACAGCAACCGCCATGTTTGGCCCTCTCGATGTTCTCAGTGATTTGATTAGTTGCTCCAAATTTTTACAACGTTGGTGTCATTCTGAGTGAAACTCTAGGTTTTTTGTTTTGGAGAAGTTTTGTTATAAATGAAGACAATCTGGGCTCTGCTCTTTTTTCTCCTACAAACACAAGCTTAGCTAAAATATTGAAAATTCTTACTTTGCCATCCCAATCACTCAAGCCAAAGCGGATTCCTTTTCTAACAACTAGTTGATCTCCAGACATATTCTTCTTCGTTCCATCAATTAGTCTTATTCTTTGATGCGGGTCACATCACTCTTTAATCTCGTTTGTGAGATTGATAAAACTAAATATATTTTTATGTATTCTTATAATTTATGTGTATCAAACTACGGTGGTGGCTGGGTGGGGAAGACCAATAATTGTAGCCCATAGTCATAGGGTTGCTTTGCTTTGTAAGTCCATGGATGAAAACAGGGAAGCTTCGAGGTGGGTTCCTACGGCTACAACTTTATGTGGCTCTATATTCTTCCTTATCTCAACTTGCTTTTCATAGATTGTCACGAGGGAAACAGTAAGGAAACTTCAGAACCTGAGAAAATTATCGCCTTCCACTTCCTTTTTCTTTTTCTTTTTCCTAGCATGGTTGACGTTGACTCGTACACATGTTCGATGACTCTTTTTTCTTTTCTTGGGCACAAAAGAAATTCATTGCTTTGTTTTTTTCTCTGGGGTTGGAGCCTTGTGTTAGTTGGCGAAGACTACTCATGCCATAACTTGTTGGAGGGGCTGCCTTACGTGCAGAAAAAGTTGAAGAAACACTTCTTGGATAGAGAAGAATATTAGTTTGCCCAGTTTCTTCTTCTTCTTCCTCTTATTCTTTTTTTGTAATTGCCTTCATATTAGTTTTCTTTTGTTTTATGTGGACTAACTGTTGTTTATTCCGATCATCATTAATAGATAGCACGTTAAGAGAGTTGCAAAAATCATCAAAATAAAGAGAAATTTCCTTCCGAAATACATAATGGATCAAATGCCATGGATTTCCAATTATATGCAATGAGTGTTCCTAGTTATTCATTCACACATCCCACATCCACAAATTACTACATAAATTTCGAATCATCTTCATGTCTATGGCATAAGGCTGGACTTACTACCCATTTGAACTCTTGCTCCTATAAGGTAACATTAGCTTCATAGAAAATTTATCACGGAAATTCTCAAACAAACATATTCCTTAAAAATCATGATTGCGAAGCCAACTCAAGTAGATATCTTTTGCAGCCACCTTTGCTTGTAAATTGCTCACAACCTCCTTGGTAGGCTTGCATGACTTGGCTCTTGCCTCTTCCCACGTCACAAGCTCCAATTGCTTAAGATTGAAGGTCCATGGAAGTAGTTGACTGTGCAATTTTAAGCTTCCTTTCATGTGAAGCTCCTTCTAATTATATAATTTATCAATGCATTTTGACAACTTAATAATACTTTAGACAGTTTAATATGTTAACAATGCTCAACTTATGAAGGCTTCTAATTGATTCTAATAATTTCTACAAATCAGTTTATCTCCGTTGAACTTGGTAATGCATTTGAAATCTGGATAGAATAATACCTTAAAGCCTAATCAACATCACACAAAAACAAGGATTTCTTCTCCAAACTCCTCCATTGTATTGGGGTATTGCAAAAAGAAGGGACTAACACCTTCTCCAATTTACTTTCCTTTAGATATGGTGTTAGCTCAAGTAGCTAAAAACTCCTTAACTCACATAAATAAATCATAATTTGTAACAATCAGAACCTTTAACTTACGTGTCTTGGCTACAAACTTAGGTAATGTGTAATCTTTATTTGAAAATTTAGAACCCTGTCTCCGACCAAAGTCCTACTACAGTCCAAACTCAATGTGAACACAGGGCCTTTTCCACCGACCTTGAAGTGACTTCAACTCATATTTTTATTTCCCAGAAGTTGTTTAGGTCCCCAGTCTAGTGCCGTGTAATGCAATCTAGAGCCAACTTACCTTTTGTTATATATATGGGTTGTTGTACTCTGTTTTTAACGAGCAAGAAGAAGTATGGAAGTAGTCTGTTATCTAATTGCTGTAGCTACATCTAGTTATTAAATTTCTTTCTTATCAGACATCCTAGGATTTCAAAGCATGTTAGTTAGTTTTAGTAGGTTCCGGAAACAATATTTGGGATCTAGAAATAAATGGATTCTCAATTTTATATCGATTTTGTGTCCCTAAGTATTCCAGTAAATAAGAGCAAAAACATTTTGAGACGTGAACAATCAATGGAGGACAGCATGCGTGGCGGGTAGCTGATTTGAGCTGTAAGTCGAACCCAAGAATGCTTCAAGCCAGAGAAACGATGATTTGCGGGCTTGTTTTAATTCAAGGTATGAATGTTTCAAGCCAATGATTGATTGCTGATTATTCTCAAAGCGGTCCTACAACAATGGTCTAGTCCATTTTACGTTTCTGTAGTGGAACCTTCTTCTGGGTGGTGTGCCACTGGCTTTGAGGGCAGCGTGTGTGTATATTATGTGGAGTCTGAGCATGAGTCTGCAACTGGACCTCTGCACGGAATATTTATGCTGAACTTGGTCTAATTTGTTCGTCTACTTGTAGCTCTTCAAATGTTAGTGTGGTTTAGTTGATGTTTGTTCAATAAATAATTAGTGTTGCATTAATAGTTCTTGCATCGCGTGCATGAGTCTGCAACTTGAAACGTGTACAGAATTCATGCTGAACTTAGTTTAGTTTGTTTACCTACTTCTGGTTCTTCCAAACATGATGTTGTTTGGTTGATGTTTATTCAATGCATGGTTAGTGTTCCATTTTAGTTCTTGCATTGTTGCTGTTCTTTCTCTTGATTGAAATTGCTCTGCATTTCTCTATTTCTGCAGCAACTGCAACCTAAATTCAGTTGCTTTGTTTTCTGTTTTGTCGCCGAACTGAAGTTGTTTGATTACCATCTTGTTTGCTGTAATTGACCTAGAAAATATCCTCCTTTCACTGCTTGTGTTGTTAGGATTGATTTTAAGAGTGATGAAAAGGAAAACAATTGACATATCATTTTTGTCTGTGTATATTTGCTTTTTCATATTATTTAATCTAATTTTATATTTTTTTTAAAAGGAAAGACATATCACCTTTTTATAAAGTTTTAAAGAAAATATATATTATAATATGATATCAAAATTTAGATCTCAATATTGTATTTCTTTGTTTATAAACAAAAAAAAAATGAGAATATCATTATCTCATTCTCTAGGCAAATGTGTTTGTTGAAAATGATTTATGTATCTCATTGTTTAGGTGTTGTTATTAAATCTCTCTTACAAGTTAATCTTAAGAAAGATAGTATTAAAGTTCATGTTTTAGGTGAACATGATCATATTGTGGCACATGATTGTGTAAAATATTTTTTATATCACTTATGAAACCCAAAATTTTATCTATGGTCATAAGGAAGCACATTAAGATGTCTCAAATTGTTTATAATATGAAATTCTCTTTACTTAAAAAAAGAGAAGTCCATTTCCTTATATGTAAGGTTTAAGGGTGAAATTAGCTTTCTAACGTTATATTAAAATTAGTGTTCAAATTAAACAACTTTGTTTTTAAATAAAAAGTTTCTTGTGAAAAATACTTTCCTTATATTCAGGAGAGAGAATACATTTTTTTTAAACAGCTTCTATCTCTTACTAACTGGATCATATCCTATACAAAAGAGGAGATGCCGAGTGATCCCTGCCAAAGGCGAAGTAATTGTTTGTTCTTTGCTGTGATCGTCATCTATGGCACATTCAAGAGAGCTGCAAAGGTCGTTAGTATGAGAAGATATATTTCATTTATGTGCAGCTAATTACATAATAGACTAAATGCTAGGATTTCCCGTCATAGGCAATGAGTATCTCATAACTATGGTATACCTACTACTGCATAAATTAAGGAACCATGTTCATTCTCCTGTGACATGGGGCTGAAGTTACTGCCCATTGAATTGTTGCTACCTTGGAGATAACCTTAGCTTCAAATGAAGTTCACCATGAAATCTGTCAAGGACCTTCCCCTACAAAGTGCCCCTAACCGCTCATCCCTAAACTCTCGCAAGGAGTGTGTAATATCAACGTCATGACCTCAACTTCCACTTTTCAGAAATCACGATCGCGGAAGCCAATTCAAGTTGGCATCTTTTGCAGCCACCTCTACCTGTAGATGGGGCAGATCCTCCTTGATAGACTCCCATGACTTGGCCCCCGCCTCATCACAAGTTACAAGCTCCAATTGCTCGAGATCCAAAGTTGAGTCTGGTAGTTGATTGCGCAATCTTAAGCAACCTTCCATGTGGAGCTTTCTCAAATTATGTAATTCACCAATGTGTTTTGGCAACTTGGTAATGCTTAGACAATCAGATATGTCAAGAATACGCAACTTATTGAGGCTTCTAATTGATTCTGGCAATTCCCACAAATCAGTACATGACCTAAGCCTCAACACTTCCAAATTTATCAACCTTTCAATCCCTTGTGGTACTGCAGACAACTTATGACAATTGGTAATGCTGAGTTTCTCAAGACAAACAATTTCACATAACTCATTAGGCAATTCTACCAGATCATTGCAATAGTCAATGTTTATCTCCTTCAAATTTGGCAAGGCATCTAAAATCTGGATAGAATGATTGCTAAAAGCATGGCCAACGTTACACATAAACAAAGATATTTTCTCTAAACTCTTCAACCGTATCGGGGCATTGCAAAAGAAAGGGATTGACACCTTCTCTAATCTGATTTTCTTTAGATAAGGTGTAAACTCAAGTAGCTGAAAATTTCCTAGCTCAGCACAAAAGAAACCATAATTTGTAACAATCAAAACTCTTAACTCATGTGCTTTAGCTACAAACTCTGGTAACATGTAATTCTTTGTTTTCTTTGCTTCAAAATTTAGAACTAGAACCTCCACTTTGGATGGTTGAATATTGCACCAACTTGAAGAGAACTCCTCATCTGCCAAAAAAAAAAAGAAAATCACATGGTCTGACAAGGTACCAAATGCAGTCTGCGGTTCACAACTTGTGTAAGAATGTGGGTTGGGGTGTTTGGGAGTGAGAAAGACAAACCCACCAGTTGAGATAGATAAGATGTGCGCTTTAATAGGTTGCAGCTTCTGTTCTGTCCACCACTCAGGAAGGCTGTTTCCACTTATGTCCATAATCAGTCTCTTCCTTTCTTCTATTGGCTCTTGGCTGCTTTGATGAATAGCTAGCTCTCTAAGAAGATCATGTTGTAAGATAAAATCTTCATTGTAGTAGTTCCCAACGTCACTTACATCTTTCCTGAAAAATGAGCAAACAGTTACATGCTTTGACAAGATTAAAATTCTTCAATCTTCACATTTGAAAAATAAATTCCATGAACACGCACTCAAATGATAGCTGCATAAAGGTAAAGACCACAGTGGAAATCCGAAATCCTCCACTGGTTCTTGTACTTTTCTTCTTTCTAACTCTTTCTAGTAATTGGCTTTCCACATCAAGATCCATAGACCAGCATGAAAAACAGTAATTTAACAATCAACACCTCAAGGAAGCTTATATAATATATTGTCGCCAAAATCTCAAGTTCATCAAGCTGTAAAACGGGAATATTTTGGGTCTGTATGCAGCAAGCATAGTGTATTGCAAGTAGCAACGATCAATGAACGCATGAAGCAAATAGCCTACAAGAGAATTACATAATACTAATAAAAAGCCAGCATACCTTGTGAGCACAAGACTAGCCAGATTCTGGCAATTGATTTCATATAGCTTCTCAATGGCACCGATGCCATCTGCATCTAGTTTGTGTAATTCTTCCCACATATCAATAAGCGCAGTGACAGGGATCCTCTGGTCTTCAGGAAACAAACCTAGGTCCTTGAAACACTCCTTGATGATGTTATCATCTAAGATATCAAAGCTCTTTTGGAGACAATCAAACAGATCGCGGTTAGAACCAAGAATAGAACAACCACTAGACCGTTTCTTCACCCAACCACGCCACACCTCTGGAGGCTTCCCTCGGAGTGATCCTCCAATCACCTCTAAGGCTAGAGGAAAACCCCCACAGACCTTCAGTATCTGCAAAGCAAGGTGACCAAATAAGATCAGTTTCTGTTTGATGGTTCTGGGGTAATATTGGCCACTACTCTTATTATCTAAACCATGCTTGTTGTTTCCAAATGTGAAACATGGATTGCATGCCTGCTTTTTCTTTATGCACTTATGTTTGGGAGAAAATGGTGTATAAAAATCAAAATTGGCGGGCATAAATATGCTAACATGGTTTTGGCAGGTAACTATGGACTACCTTCTTACCGAGACAAGTAATGGTCATATATTTTTTACTTATACTTGTATGATCCCAAAAGGTGAGATAGAGTATAATATCAAAGGTACTTCGTAAATCAGTAGTATAGATTGCCAAAGTACCTCTTTCATTTCTTTATCTGAAATCCATGGGCTTCCATCTTTCAAATCAGCCGAGTGACGAAATAGTTTCATTGCATCTTTATCATTTAATGTTTCTAACGAATATGTAAGGCCAAATTCTTGAAATGCAGTTCTTGAAGTCACAAGAATCTTGTAATTGGGTATATGAAACAGAAACTTCCTAAGGAAGGATTCTGATCCAGACCAGACATCATCCAGGACCAGCAATTTAGAACCTTCAATTTGAATAAGTAGTTGCTCTAGTTCATGGATTGCCTCCTCGTCATTTTGAAACTCAGGCACTTGATAATCCGTATGAGAAAATAGTTTATCCACGATGACCTTTAGGTTTGGAGTTTTTGAGACCCGGTTGAAGAATATATTCCCCTTAAATGTGCCTATCCAAATACAATGTGGTTAGAAAGCTACCATCAAAAGCAGATTTCATATCTAATGACATTTGTACATGGAACAAATTGGATGGTACAATCATACAAAAGTAAATTCCGAACCCAATACCAGCAAAGAGTATGAAATAATCAAATTCTAAAACAATGCCATTTCTTTTGCTGCTCTTCTATGGTAGTAACTCCATTGTACACTACACTTAGAAAAGCACTAGAACAACTATAGTAAATCAAAAAATTAGCACTGGCCTAGTAGTGTTTTAACTCATTACACAAGATTTTCTCTAATGATCTTATTAGAATTTGTGTAAAAATTAGTGTGGAGGCATAAGTATAATATTGTATTTTATTAAGTAAAATTATGTAAAGAAGCAAATGACGAGAAGCTACCTTTAATTTCCTCATCATGACAAAGCTCTGTCACCAAGGTGGTCTTCCCGCATCCTCCAGGAGCAGTCAATACGAGCACCGATACCTCCTCCTTGAGCAGCTGCATCTTCAACTCCTTCACGTGCACATCCAACCCAACAGTGAATTTAGGGGGCTGAGGAACCACACAAGGGATTGGGGCATTCCTGCCGGCGGAATTGAAACGATTAAGGGTGTTATTCACAGCGACATGGATATAATTTGCGCCAGCCAGAGCCTCCAATACGTTTGTTGCATTGCATACCGGAGCACCAACCTGAAAGAACCTCTTAATCTCCTCGTCCAATTCCCAGAGTTTGCTCGTGTATTTGAATTTCTTGAGGTAGTTCCACCTACTGATACTCGAGCACTGCCGAACGAGTTTCTTGCCCTGATTCATTTTTTTTATCAAGTTCTTTGTTTCCGGTTGTAGGTGACCCAGATCTGTCTTTGACCGTCTTATCCTTCTAACCTTTGGCGAAAATGAATTGAGCGTGGATTCGAGGTCTGAGAGAGCAGAATCGAACGAAAGGCCTTTGCTTATTATATTCTTAACGGCTCCAAACAACTGTGAAAATGCCTCTCCAAATGCCGCCTCAAGAGCAGCGTTTCGAAGAAACCCTTCTTCCATTACTTAGCTTCGCCAACGAACCCAAGAGCTCCAATATGGGAGAAGAAAAGGTGCCGAGATTTTCTACTCAATATCCTTGGCAGCCTAGAGAACAACGACAAACAATTTATGCTTCAAACTCCTATTCTTTCTCTCTCTTTTCTTGCCTACCGCTGATCAGGGTAACAGAGCAGAAAACCAGAATAGAAGTAGACAAGAACACACTTTGGCCATCTCTGCCCAAACCAAGGAAGGGTGAAGACGAATCGTGATGGACCAAAACTCTATCAAAACAAACCGCGTTTGAGGTTAAAACCGTCGGAGCCGTCTTCTTCACCCGGTTCTGCACCCAAGGAAACTGAAAAACCCATCAATGATTTCACAGACCCGGCCGTTTTCTCCCATGAATCTTGCTCCCCTCATGAATCCAAACATATCTGTGAGGTTTTCATCACTGTAGTGGCGCGCAACAACAGTTGTTGCAAGATTCAAATGGGAATAGTAGAACAAGAAGAACAGGGCTTGAATCCTTGAGAGCGGCTCGAAAATCAGGTGAAATACGTTTGGAATCAAGAGAAGCGTCTGAGGAATTTGAATCAAGAGAAGGAAATTTGAGTAAACAAAACAGGAATTCCCCTGGAGCCCGACCGGAAAACGAAGCAAAAGCAAACTCAAAGTTCTGAGTTTGACTTTCGAATATGACGACAGAACCTGTAATGAACAGTGGAGATCTCTCAACTGAAACTTAGATTCAGCCGCTTGTAAAGATTTGGACCCATTTTTGTACTTGAAGGGACATTTGTGTACATTGCAAACCAAGGAAGAAAATACAATCCAAGTTCTCCTTTCTCCTTCAATTTTTATTTCATTCAATCCTTACTCTACCATCCCCAGTAAACGCCATCACGGCACATGGTATTGAATTTTCTATCTTTTTAATGCTTACTTCGCCACCCAAGTAAACTTCGTGGAGGCATGGTATTGGCTGCGTCGCTTGAAAGTCCATGCGTTCAAGCTTGGTAACCTTCAGGGTTTATGGGATTTCTATATTCATCCTTATCTTAACTTCGTTTGTTGGGATTTGCAGCCCCTTTCCTCGAACCCACTGGTGAACTAGGAAGAAATTGCAGATTTTTAGACAAAAAAGAATCGAACACTAGTTTATTCGAGCATGGTTGACAATTCTATGTTTCTCTTTTCTTGGGTACCAAGGAAATTAATGATATATGTATCTAATCCACATCTTTATTGTAATTATTAATAGAAACGTATAGACTTTAACAATGCAACTTCGTGTAAAGGGCAATTTCTTTAGTGCCTCCAGAGAACAGAGATTACAGGTTTAACTTACTACCAAAGGCTATCATACCATCTCCAGTCTTCTTTTTTCTCTCATTCCAATGACCTTCGTTCTTTTTGCTTTCTCTTGGGTTTTTTTAATTTTTCGTCTTTGATACAAGTGATTCTACAGCCACAATTGCTAAGGTTGGAGCAAACTGGGTGGTTAGATGCAGGCTTTCTAAGGCCACCCTATCTGACAATTTTTCAGCATTTAATATATTTCTACTTTCACTAAACTAACAAGCTTTATGCGGATATTCGTACAAAAGGAAGTCCTCTCTTATCATACAAACCACAGAATTCAATAGTAGAAACTACTTTAGGGAGGCTGTCCCCTAATGTTGGAACCGACTCCTCCCAAGATAGTTGAGGCAACTGGTCCTGCAGAGTACTCACTTGGCTTTCACCTATTTGCAGACTCTTTGCCTTCTTTTTGTGATGCGAATCTTATGGTGGGCTTGAGCGAGTTTGGGTTAAGAAAATATGTAAAAATCGTTTTTTTGGTGTTTTGGGTTTTTTTATGGGAAAAGTGCGTGTTTGGTAGGGAGGAAGGGAGGAAAAACGAAAATAAGAATAACAAAAATAAAAGATAGATGCCAATAAACTCCAAGACGTAAAGGCAAAGCCACCAGTCAAGGACCACCACCAATCCCTGGCAAGAATTGGATAAAGGATACAAAAGTTGATCACACAACTTTAGGGTTTCTATTATCTGGAAAACAACTCTGCTTACAACTGAAACAATGCTCCCTTTAAATAGGCAGCTAAACCTAATTCTAAAAGGATCTTGGTAAATCAAGAATCCTTAAAACCTAATTCTAGAAGGATCCTGATAAATCAAGAATCCTTATAATTAAGGAAGTCTTAACAAATCTGGATTCTGTCAAATAAGGAATCCTAAACAAATCAAAAATCTGACAAGTATGAAACCCTAGATAAATCAGGAACCTAGACAATTATGGAAAACCAAACAAAAGGAAATATTCTTAAACAATAAATTAAACCTAAGAAATTAAGGACTCAACAATTATTTAGGAAACCCCCCATATTAAAGCCTGCAGAGACGCTATGGAATATTCTTGGGCTGCTTCTTCAACCTTGGCCTTCTTGGACCCATTGGATTATGTTGTGACCCAAGCAAGTTTGAATTGTCAAACTTAACATATGGGTTAGGCTAAGAGCTTGGGCTGACGTAGTTGCTCCCGCATCATTTTGTCTGATATCCAGTTGAGCACCAACTTCATTAGTGCAACAATTTTCATTATATTGCTTCGAAGACTGAATGGTTTCAATCTCAGGACAATCTTCAGGTTCCTGCAAATCTGCATCGAGAAGTTGGACTTTCAAAAGCACCAACGTTCAATTCCTGCAGATTGTTGCCTTCCACAATTCCAATCTTTGTTTCGGCACCAACTGGGTCTGTAGAGAAGTTTATGTCCTGCTGTAGAGATTTAATCATAGGTTCTCCTACAAAATGGAGAGTCGACTCTTTCGCTTCCAACTGACAATATATGTACTTGTCCCATATTTGCGTCAACAGTTGCTAGTTTACTGACCATTTCATATTCTGGATAATTCTTTCTTTCGACAAGTTTGATCCTCGCTTTGGCACCAACTTTCTTGCTGCGGGAGTTTCTGCCAGATTTCAGCAAGGATCCTGCCGTAGGCTCTCTTTTAAAGCAAGTATCCAAATCCTACAACTATCAAGTAATTATTTCATTCACACCTCCCACATCCACGAACTACCCTACAAATTTGGAACCATGATCGTTCCTTTATGGCATAGGGCTGAACTTACTACCCGTGAAAACTCACACTCCCTCTAAGATAACATTAGCTTCCTGTAAAGTTTATCAAAGAAATTCTCAAACAAATATTGTCCTCAAAAATCATGATGGTGAAGCCAATTCAAATTGACATTTTTTAGAGCCAACTTTTTTACTAGTAGATTGCTCATGACTTGGCCCTTGCTTCATCACAAATCACAAGTTCCAATTGCTAGCTGAGCAGGTTGACTATGCAATCTCACGAAACATGGTCACGAAGCCAATTTAAGTTGACATCTTTTGTAGCCACCTTTACCTGTAGATTGCTCAAGACCTCCTTGATAGGCTCCCATGACTTGGCTCTCGCTTCATCACAAGTCACAAGTTCCAATTGCTCAAGATCCAAAATTGAGTCGGGTAGTTGACCACGCAATCTCAAGCACCCTTCCATGTGGAGCTCTTTCAAGTTACATAGTTCACCAATGTGTTTTGACAACTTAGTAATGCTTAGACAATCAGATATGTCAAGAATACTTAACTTATAGAGGTTTCTAATTGATTCTGGCAATTCCCACAAATCAGTACACGACCTGAGCCTCAACACTTCCAAATTTGTCAACTCTCCAATCCTATTTGGCAATGCAGATAGCTTATGACAATTGGTGATATTGAGTTTCTTAAGGGAAGTAATTTCACATAATCCATCGGGCAATTCCATCATATCATTGCAATAGTCAATGTTTATCTCCTTTAAATTTGGTAATGTATTTGAAATCTGGATAGAACAATTCCTAAAAGCTTGATCAACACTACACATAAACAAGGATATCTTCTCCAAACTCATCAATCGTATTGAGGTACTACAAAGGGAAGGGATTAACACCTTCTCTAATCTGATTTTCTTTAGACAGGGTGCTGACTCAAGTAGCTGAAAATTCCTTAAATTAGAGCTATAGAAACCATAATTTGTCATAATCAGAACTTTTAGTTTAGGTGCCTTAGCTGCAAACTCGGGTAATGTGTAATTCTTTGTTTGAAAATTTAGAACTAGAACCTCAACTTTGGATGGTTGAATATTGCACCAACTTGACAAGAAGTTTTCATCTGCAAAAGAAAACCTGCATGGTCAGACAAGGTACTAGTCCCTAGGTCACAACTTGTGTAAGAATGTGTGTGGGTGTGTTTGAGAGCAAGAAAGACGAACCCACCAGTTGAGATAGACAAGAGTTGCGCATTAATAGGTTGCAGCTTCTGTTCTGTCCACCACCTGGGGAGATTGTTTCCACTTATGTCCATAATTAGTCTCTTCCTTTCTTCTATTGGCTCCTGGCTGCTCTGATGGATAGCTAGTTCTCTAAGAAGATCGTGTTGTAAGACGAAGTCTTCACTATAGTAGTTGCCACCATCACTTGCATCTTGCCTGGTAAATAAACCAAAGTTATATGCATTGAAGAGATCCAAATTCTTCGGTCTCCACATATGAAATTAAAGTTATATCCTAAACGAATACATGTTTAGGATAATCAAACTCAAGCATTTATGAGACGAGCTGTATAAAGGTAAGGACAGTGGAAATCCTCCATTAGTACTCGCTGGCATATCTTTCCTTCTCCTAATTCTTTCTAGAAATCAACTATCAAAGTGGAGATCCAGAGGCTAGCATGAAAAAGAGTACTTTGGCAATCAACAGGTCGAGGGGGCTCTGATATAAAATATGAAGTTCATCAAGCTGTAAAGGAGAAGATTATTTGGGCGAGTATACAGTATTCACAGCATATATTAGCAACTAGCAGTGAAGGCACAATGAGAACAACCCACAGAAGTAACACATGATAGAAATATAAACCCAGCATACCTAGTGAGTACAAGACTAGCCAGATTTCGGTCAGTAATTTTTTGTAGATTGGCAATGGCATCAGTGGCATCTTCATCTGGTTTGTGTAACTCTTCCCACATATCAATGAGGGCAGAGACAGGGATTCGTTGGTCTTCGGGAAACATACCAAGGTCCAGGAAGCACTCTTTGATGACATCATCATCCAAGCAATTAAGGCTCTTTTGGAGACAACCAAGCAGATCGCTAGTTGAATCAAGAATAGAATGATTGCTAGACCATTTCTCAATCCAACTGCGCCAGACCTCCGAAGGCTGCCCGCGAAGTGATCCCCCAATCACTTTAAGGGCCAGAGGGAACCCCCCACAGACCTTCAATATCTGCAAAGCAAGGCAACAAATAAAATCAGTTCTTGTTTGGAGATTGAAGTGGTTATATTGGTCATGGTTCTAGATATGTAAACCATGCGGTTGTTTGTAAATATGAATAACTTGGTTTGTACGCCTACTCTTTATTCACTTATGTTTTACAAGAATAAAACAAGCAAGCCTAAATGCATGCATGGGTCTGCAAACATGATTTGGCAGGTAGCTCAGAATTGTGTACTTATTGAAACAAGTAATGGTATCATGTTTTTCTCTAATAACCATATGCTTCCCATAAAGTAATATCAGAGACAACATTAAACAAATGTCATAGATCTATATCATAGGTTGTGAAAGTACCTTTTTCATATCTTTATCTGGAATCAAAGAGCTCCCATCTAGCAGGCCAGCTGAGTGACAAAAAAGCATCATTGCATCTTCCTTATTTAATGGTTCTAAGGCGTATATAGACCTAAATCTTCGAAATGCAGTTCTTGAAGTCACCAAAATTTTGTAATTTGGCATGTCAAACTCAAACTTCTCAAGAAGGAATTCTGATCCAGTCCAGACATCATCCAAAATCAGCAATTTAGAACCTTCAATTTGATTAAGCAGGTGCTCCAACTGGTTGATTGAATCTTCATCACTTGGAGATTCAGGCGCCTGATAACCCTTATGGTCAAATAGTTTACGTACTATATCTTTCGGGTATAGAGTTTTCGAGACAGTGATGAAGAAAATATTCTCCCCAAATTTGCCTATCCACATACAGTGTAATTAGAAGCTGCCACCAAAGACACATAGCATGTCTGATAACATTTCTACATAGATAAATACGATGGCTAAATCATGAGAAAGTAAATGCCAAACCCAGTCCCAAGAAAGAGCAAGAAATGACCAAAGTCTGAAACAACGCCATCAATTATGTGAATGCAAAAATTGCAATTTTTTCTGTTTCCTTTTCCCACTCTTCTATGGCAGCAGTTCCAATGTTCTACTTTTCAAAAACACTGAAATGACTATAGTTAATAAAAGCAAACATAAAAATGAACCTAAACTAGCGACGGCAACCAATGTTTTACTTCATGACACTTAAGATTTTTTCCTAACAGCCTTCCAATTAGGCTTGCAGAAATTTGAATCCTCAGCATTATTTAGTTCAAGTCAAAAGCACCATATTCCAAGTCATTTGCTTTTAGTGACATCTTATGGTTTTCATTTTATGAGGATCCACATACTAGTATAGAGCACATGCGAATAATATTTCATGAAGCACTTGAAGTGAAATTATATAAAAAACAATTGGCGATAAACTACCTTTAATTTCCTCATCCTGACAAAGCATTTTCACTAATGTGGTCTTCCCACATCCTCCTGGAGCAGTGACTTCAAGTAACGAGACCTCCTCCTTGAGCAACTGCAACTTCAACTCCTTCATGTGCACATCCAACCCAACAATAAATTTGGGGGGTCGAGGAACTGCGCAAGAGAACCCACAATTCCCTACGGCGGAATTTAGACGCTTAGAGATAGCATTCACTTCGGCATGGATATCCTTCACGACAGCCAAACTCTCCAATCCATTCCTTACATTAAATGTTTGAAACTCAACCAGAAAGAAAGTCTTAATATCTTCCTCCAACTTGCTGAGCATGCTCGCGTAATGTAATTTTATGCAATACAGCCACCAACGGATTTTCGAGCACTTCCAAACGAGCTTGTTTCCCTTCTCCATTTGTTCGATCAACCTCTTCGTTTCTTCTTCTGGGTGACCCACTTCGCAATTTAACTGTCTTATCTGTTCCACCAACGGGGACAAAGAAGCCAGTGTGGATTGGAGGCGGGCGAGATGGCGTTTGAACTTTCGGGCTCTACTTCTCACATTGTTAACTGTTTCAAACAACTGCGAAAATGCCCGTTCAAGTGCTCCCGGAGTAGCATCAGTGAATTTTACCGCCATATCTTTGCTCTAATATGGGAATAGAAAAGAAACCAAAGATTTTGTACTCGATATCCTTAGTAGCCAACAAAACAACGACAACACTCAACGAATATATGTTTCAAATTACCCAATGTCTCCTCCCTCTTCTATTTTTAAGCGCTAATGAGGGTAAAAGAATAGAAGATCAAAACAAAGATAAAGACTCAGTGGGAAAGAAAGATCCGTACTCAGAATCTTTGAAATTTAAGAAGAAAAAAGAAGATACACTAGTCAGCTATGGCAACTTATTCGAGATATCAGGGAATAACACAAAAAAATGTATGCGTCTTTGTGAAATTCATACCTCCCTCCGCAACGGAACATTTATAATAGCGTTATAAGAAGGTTCCAAGTTGAAGCCTCGTTCTTTCTAGGGTTCCTGCAGTTAGCTTCGCGGATGTCCACTCACGAAGCAAAGTTCCTACATCTCTCCTCGTTGTCTTTTATTCCCGGACATCTCCCCAGGCGCGTGGCGCGTGCACTACGGAACGCGCTACACTTATTTTAAGTACCAAGGCGCGCTAAGTCCTGGTCGTGCGAACATGGATTTATTGAAAACTTGGAAGTAAATTGATTCTCCTGGTTGTATCAACGTGGATTTATGCTCACGCAACTTCGAGGGTCGAACCTGAATCTAAGTTAGTCCCTTGTCGAGTATGAATGTAAATTTTGTAACTTCCCACTAAAATTTCATCTTAATTTGTTGGAAGAAGTGTGTAACTTTCAGGCTTCTGCTATGTAGTTTTCCATAAAAACATTGGGAAGTTGAATACAAAGTAACTGCAATTGCATGCATTTTTCCAGTTCCCTTCCCACATCAGCACCAGGAAACTGAGATGAAGTTCTTTTCAGGGTTGATTGAATTGTTGAGAAGAAATATGTCTTGCTTTTCTTGGATATGAACGAAAATGGGTCAAAAATCTTTGGTTTCTTTGTTTCTTATGGCGCTTGTTGGACGGGGTGGTTTGAGAGGAGTATTTGAGCAGGTATTTTCGGTGTAGTATGAAACCTTAGGGATAATGGTCAAATGGAGGCTAGATTACTTGAACATTTCCTAAGACATTTTCAACGCCTCAAATGCAGGCTAGATTACTTGAACAATGGCCAGAAAGAGGAAATGGTCAAATGGAAAATTGGGTCAACTAAAAAGGGTAACATATGGCGGTCCTAACTATTTTCTTTCATTAAGTGGTTATAATAGTTTAATCAACGAAAATTAGATAGTTAGTCTATCATAACAATTTTGAGTTAATAAAATTATATTTAGAGGAGATTCTCTTCCTCTTGTAAATAGCTTTTAAATGTTAAAAAATTATAATTAAATTGTTTCAATCATTAAGAAATAAAGTCTTGCAATGAAGTGAAGTCTTTTTCTAATGAAGCTTAGGATATAAAGTCTCTCTTGGACAAGACTTATGAGGTGAGTTTTCTCTCTTACCTAGACTTAATTCTAATCTTGACATCCAGTTATGCACACACTAACATGAGCACATAACATAACAAGTAGCTAGATTGCAAAAATAAAAAAGGGTAAGGAGCTTGTGTGGAAGTATTCAAAGCTCAACTAAAGGAAGTATTCAAAGCTCAGCTAGTGGAAGTACTTCAAGAAGATGGTCCGACCTAATGGGAAAGTGAAGTGCAAGATGTAAACGTATTAGTCTCACACCGGTAAGAGAACACACAACTCTTGGCCTTATAAGAGTTGAATTCCCCCTTACTCTTTGAGACATCTTTTGGAGTGGGACAATTGAAACTAGTTTCTGACTAATATCAAAGCCAATTGTTCTCTTACATGTGTGTGTAGACTAGTCTCGTCAACAAAGTTGATCAAGCTTGGATTAAGGGGGAGTGTAAACATATCAGTCCCACACTAATAAGAGAGCATACAACTCTTAGCTTTAGAAGAGTTGAATTCCCCTCACTCCTTGAGATGTTTTTTGGAGTGGGACACCTAGGATCAATTCCTCAGGCTTTAGGCTTTCCAAATGGCTTGGATGTGCCTATGGTGTTAACGATGTAGCTGTTAAAAGAATGAGGTGTTAATGCTTGTGTACATTGCTCCCAAAGGTTGCAAGAAGACCACATTGGTGAAAATGCTTTGTCACGACAAGGAAATTAAAGATAGCTCATCTCAAGAACTTTGTGTGATACTATCTTTTGACTTGTAATGTGGTTATGTTAATACACTAAAGTTATATCATGAATTGAGTGATAACTTTTCTATTTAAGCTTCACCTTAGAATTGCATTTCTCCAATATAAGACTATTGCTATGGAAAAGTCTTCCTCTCATGTCAATAAAGAGGGTGGAAGATCTTAGTCATATAACAAAGATTGACTATTTCTCTTACTAAGTTAATTTTTTGGAATAGAATTTAAGTCCATAACAAGATGTCGAAACTAACCCAACCCCCAACTTGGTGGCTCATGCCTTACTCTCTTTGATGTGTGGAATGGGCAAGAGGCATACTCACATCAAGCGTAACATGGATTTGGTTGGAAAAAAAAATTACAAAAAAGACTTTATTTTGCACTAGGAAAGAGAGTAAGAGATCCTAACTATATGAAAGAGTTTGGTTACTCCTTTCATTAAGTTAACTTTTTGGAATGAAATCTAAACTCATAACAAAGGTTTTTATTATTAAAACCATTGATTTAAATAAACTACAATGGAATTCCACCTCACGTGTTAAGTGTGATTGCATTGTCTATCATGCTTTCCACCTCAGTTAGAAGCTATATGCCAGCCATAGCAAGCACATGCTATCCTCGTGCAGCCACATAAAGCTCACTACTCTCAGCGTACATCTAGGATATCTCCTTAAGCCAACACATCGTATTGCTACACCATTAGTGTAGTTAAATCAGCATTCTCTAAGTTCATGCATGAAGATGGTGAGTTGGCACACACATTGTATGAAGGCCAACATGAGACATCAAAGTCTCCTAGCCCCGGACAACAAGTCTTAAGCCTGAAAAGTCATGTTGCAGAACTTGGAAAAGCATGCAACCCTACACCTACTCACAAGTTAATGAACAAGAAAGTCATGACATGAAGGACATAGAAAGAAGAAAGTGAAGAAAAGTGAAGACTGGGCAATTAGCTTTACCTTTATGTAAAGTCTTTATGTAAACTTCCTAACAATTGCTTGGAAGTGACAAGTGTGCTAGAATGCCTATATAATGGCATGGTTCTAGCACAGCTTGTCTAGGAGAAAGTAAGCCTCTTGCAAGCCTATTGTAATCCAATTCAATCCAATCGATCACAACATAAAAACTATGTTTGGCTTTGTGTAGTTGAAGCAGGGCTGATGGACCTGTGATCATGGAATCCATTTTATTCCTTTTGTTGTCTTTGTTTCATATTTTGTTCTTTACTTTATATTTGCTTTCCTTATACCAACATAACTTGCCAACCTCCAATTATTGTCTTCCCTGAATATGTTTTCATGTTTCCGCTCACTCAGTCAAACTAAACCATAGAACCCACCAAACTCTAATTTTCTTCTTTTATCACTTCTTTGCTCACTAAGAGATTATCCTAATATCAATAATAACCAAAAGGTAATGAGAAAAAGAATAAGTTAATTGACTTAGATTCTAATATTATAAAAAATAAAAAAAACTTAAAATTGAACTCAAAATTAACTCATTAGTTAAGGAAGTAAATTTTTTATTGAAATTTTACTTCAAGATTATACTTCTTTTCAAGATGATACTACAATTCTTAGTACCCAGCAATACTAAAAGGCTATCCCCATACCAGTAACAATTAAGAGATAACAGGGATAAAGTAGGCCACTCAAGTGGGCTTTAATGTTATATTAGAATACTCAAAGTTAAATATTAAAATTAATTCATAAATAAGACATTAATGTACTTCTTTGGTGTTTGACTGTGTCCTCAATATCTTTTGTACACTACATGGTCATTTTAATACCAACAACAGAGGTGGAGTAAGTTAACTTGATCTTAACATCATATTAAAAGACCTAAAGTCTAATCTATACTTTCTGGCACTATTTCAAACAACTACGAAAATGCCCCTTCAATGAGTCCCGGAGCAACGTCGCTGCCATTACTTTGCTTCGCCAACAAACCCAGAAGCTCCGATGGGGAATAGAAAAGAAAGCAAAGACTTTGTCCTCAATGTCCTCGGTAGCCAAGAGAACAACGGCAATTTTCTACCAATATGTGTTTCAAATTCCCTAATTTTTCCTATTTCTTCTATTTTTATGCGCCGGTGAAGGTAGCAGAGCAGAAGAACCCAAAAAAAAAAAAAAATGATAATCAGAGGAAAAGAACAGCTCTGTGTCCAGAATCTTTGGAATTTAAGAAAACGAGAAACACGCTTATGTCAACTATGCCATAAATGGAAGCCAACTTATATCTCAGATCTTATATTTCTTCTTACTTTTCTATGCCGAAGAGGCAATAGCACAAAGTATAAACAAGAACAATCCGAGATAGCGGGGAAATAAAACAACAAAGAACAAATGCGTCTTCGTGAAAAGGTGAAGTAATCGATTCATACCTTGCCCTGCGGTCGAGCATTTATATCGGGTTCCGAACCTCGAAGATCCGCGTTGCAGCCTCGTCCCTCTCAGGGTTTTCCAGAGGCGAGCGCTGCGGCGAAGGCGGCGGAGTAACAGCTATTAGATCTCACGCTGTTTTCTTTGGAATCTTCCTCGACATCTCGCCGAGCGTGTCTCGTACCAAACACGCTACCACTTTACTGCGTATCATATAGTCTTTTGCCTGTTCTGCAAACGCTGATTGGGGCTTAGAAGTAAATTGATGCTCCATTTGTATGGATGTGCATAAAGTTAATAAAGTTCCATTTTTTGTTTCCCCGGTTCCTTCTGCTAAGTGGTTTACGCTAAAACAGAGGAAAGGTAGGTAAAGACAGTAATTGTTGTTCGTAATCACGTGGTTGCTCCGTCATTTAGTGGAAGCCCATTCGCTCAAACACTCGGAAACTTCCGGGTTCGTGAGACCGCAACTGCATGCATTTTCGTTCCAACTTTCAATGAAGTGCGTCTACGCTTCCTCGTCGGTAACGTGCAGATTCCGAGTTTCCTTCCCTCCTCAGTACGAGGAAATGAGATGAAAATTCAAGAATTCGGAACAAAAATTGGTCTCTTCCTTTGAAGCGTGGGGCGTGTTTGAATTGACTTTTTGACCGGATCCAAATTTGGTCAAGTTGAATTGAGATGTGAACCATGTATTGTCGTCAATAAAATTGGGTTCAACCTCTTTCGTTTAGCAGGTGAATTCGAAGTTATGGCAATTGTTGGGGGGGGTGCTTTCAGAGCAGCATTTGAGCGAGTATTTTTGGGGCTGTATGAAACTATTAGGGAGGGGAGGAATGAAACTTCCATGTACCAAGACATTTTCGACTGCCTGAAATGCAGGCTAGATTACTTGGAACCAATGGTGAGGGAGATGCAACAGTCAAATAGAGAATTGGGTCGACCAGAAATGGTAACAAATGAGTTGATCGCCAAAATGAGGAAGGGAAAGGAGCTCGTGAGGAAGAATTCAAAGCTCGGCCGGTGGGAGTTCTTCACGAGATCCTATTATGCGAAACAAGTACGCAAATTGGAGGAGTCTCTTTGCAGCTTACTTCAGGTTGAGCTATCAGCGTGGAATGCGGTGAATGGGTTGGAGACGTTGATGGCGGTGAATGATCTTATGGGACGACTGAAGCTGGTCGAACGGAATGGTAAACTGAAGTGCGCCATTCCAGGACCTCCGGACTCTCCCGTTGGCTTCGATGTGCCTCTGAAGGAGTTGAAGATACAGCTGCTGAGACAGGAGGTATCGATGCTTGTTTTGACTGGTCCCGGAGGGTGCGGGAAGACCACGATGGCTAGAATGCTTTGTCACGACGAGGAAATTAAAGGCAGTACATCTTAATAACTTGTTTGTGTGATTTTATCTTTTGACTCTAAAGTATTTTTGTTAGATCTAATGTTTTTTCAAAAGCTAGTTTATAGATTAAATTTTTTCATTTAATATTCATCTCCTATTATAAATCTTAGTTTTATAATACTATGTTAGAGTAGGTTAATTAATAACTTAGTTTTAATAACATGTTAGAAAGTCTAAATTTTAACCAAAAAACTAATTCATGAGACAAAGTAACAATTATTTCATTTAAACTTCACTTTATAATTTTACCACTTTCATGCGGGACTATAGTCCTAAACACCTTCTATACACTGAGGGGTTGTTCTAATACTAGTAATAACCAATAGATAATAGAGAAAGAATAGCCAATTAACTAAGTTTTGATATTAAATTAAAAAGGTTCACAATCAAATACAATAACTAGCTCATGAGAAAGGATACATTATTCTTTCATTAAATTTCACTTGAGGATTGTACATTTTCAATGTGGAACTATGGTTTTCAACACCTCATGCACATTGAAAAGTCATCCTAATACCAATAATGATTAAGAAGTAATAGAGTAGAGTAACTTAATTAATTTGATCTCTAATATTATATTAGAAAGTCCAAAATCTAATCCAAAAAGTAATATACAAATTAAGGAGATAATTATTTTATTTAAACTACATTTCAAGATTATATATATTCAATGTAAAACTATCATCCTTAATGGTCTTAAAACTGATATTTGCACATTCTTTAAGCTAGTGTGTGTACTCTTTTTAGGATGTGTGGCTCTAACTAGAAATCGAGATTTTATTCACATTTAAGGATCTAAAACTCTTGCAAGAGTACATAATTGAAAATTGTCATAAACAAATTTGGCTTTGTAGGTAAAGGGATTGATAACCCATTGTTCCTTTAGGTTCATTATTTTGGTTGACAAACTAGTTGTGTTTACACAACATATGTGTGGTGGAATTGTTGACTTAAAAGAGTATACTATACTTTAAGACCATAAAAGAAATTAAGATCAAGTGAAAAAGAATGAAAAGTAGAAAAACACCAAGTTCTTTTATAAGCCTAATTTAACTTAATATATTTCTTTCGCAAAATTAGTTTATATTGCTTGTATTATGCCATTATAAATTGATTTTTCTCAAGTTTTCTATCTTTATTTATTTATTTATTTTTAACTCACACACTCACACACTCAAAATTGAACTTTCAACCTAATGGTCAATGGCCCATGCCAACTTACCACTAGGCTAGTAGGCCTTGCAACTTGATTAAGTTTTCGTTGTTTGTAACTACTATCAAAATGATATTTTTTGACTTCATTTCTTAGAGTAGCCAAGAAACACAAAAGGAAAAAGATAACAAAATGGCAACTTTCACATCTTGATTGGTGTCATTGTCTCAAAAAATTACTTTTGCCCATCTCTTACTCTTGGGCGGGATTCGATCTTGGAATTATGTTCATATAACTTCACAATCATGCATGTCTTTGTCTAAAATACTATAGTATATAAAATATGTTTCTGTCTAAAGTACTATAGTATATAAAATATGCCCTTGGTGGCAACATTCTAACTATATGTTTCGTATGGATAGGCACCTTTAAGGATGATATTTTCTTTGTCCCCGTTTCAAAAACTCCCGATCTTAAGGTGGTTGTGCAAAAGCTATTTCTTCATAAGGTAAATGAAGTGCCTGAGTTTCTAAATGATGAAGATGCAATTAACCAATTACAACAATTGCTGAGTCGATCTAAACAAAATCATTGTACTCGTTTACCAACTCTAGCTTTCCAACATAATCCAACATTATTGATCTTAGATGATGTTTGGTCCGGATCAGAATTCCTTCTTGATATGTTTGCTTTTCGTATACCAAACTATAAAGTTCTAGTAGCTTCAAGAACTGCATTTCCAAGATTTAGCTTCAAGTACGAGTTAGACACATTAAATGAGGAGAATGCAATGACTCTTTTTTGTCACTCGGCAAATCTGCAAGATGGAGGCTCTTACATTCCCAGCGGAGATATTGTCAAAATGGTACTTTTTTAGTCTGAGATGCATGTGTGATTTTGCTTTTGGGTGAATGTTAGTGAGCAAAGAAATTTACAATATGCTTTCTTATCTTGAAAAGTAATGCTCCTAGTACAACCTTCTTATTAAAATCACATTTGGATTTATGCTTCTTGCTCTGTTTTAGCTAATATTGACCTTGCAACCTCTAAACAATGCTTAATTTTATTTACTCGGCATTGCAGATAGTGGAAAACTGTGGGGGATTCCCTATAGCCCTCAAAACGGTTGGCACATCACTTCGTGGGCAACCTAAAACGGTCTGGCACTGTAAAGAGAATAGTTTGTCTAATGGTAATTCTCTTCTTGATTCTCATGATGATTTGCTTCTTTGTCTTCAAAGTAGCTTAGATTTCAAAGGTAATGAGATCATCCTTAAGAAGTGTTTCAAGGACCTAGGTTCATTTCCTAAGGCACAAAGGATCCATGTTGTTGCCCTCATTGATATGTGGTCAGAATTATACGGACTTGATGACGATGGGATCTTCACCATTGCCAACCTACATGAAATCTCTATCAGGAATATGGCCAAACTTACACTCACAAGGTATGATTGCTTTCTATTTGTATCATGTGATTTCCCAATACGTTGGTTTTTGCATGCATATACTAACAGTTGCTAGATTTTAATTTGCTCAAAAGAAAAGGAAAGAACTAGTTATGCCTAGTAGAATTAACAGAGGATTTCCATAGTGTTGCTTATCTTTTGTACTTTGTCTTATATATGGATGCCTGACTATGATAACCTTCAATACAAAATTCAATGTCAACTACTCTTGCAAATTATATTACTCTTCACTTCTTTGAAGAGTTATAGAACTTTAAGTGAAGGTGAAAGAACTAAAGTCTTTTCTAAAGATCTCTTTATGCTTATATTCCCAGGAAAGATGCAAGTAAGATATGCAAGTACTACAATGAAGACTTTGTCTCACAACATGTTCTTCTTAGACAACTAGCTATTCATGAAAGTAGCCAAAAACCAATAGAACAAAGGAAAAGATTGATTGTCGACATAAAAGGAAACAATCTTCCCAAGTGGTGGACAGAACAGAAGCAACAATCCTTTAGTGCCCGCCTCTTATCTATCTCAACTGGTTGGTTCTTCTTTCTCATTCTCAAGCATCTTCATCCATATACTTACACAAATTGTGACCTATAGAATGTTTATACTCTCACACATTCTTTGCAGATGAAATGTTCTTGTCAAGTTGGTGCACTATTCGACTACCAAAAGTCAATGTTTTAGTCTTGAATTTTCAATCAAAGACTTACTTGTTACCTCAATTTGTGAAGGAAATGGATAAACTAAAGGTTCTAATTGCCACAAATCATGGCCCCTTTCCTATTAAATTAGGTAATTTTCAGTTACTTAAGTCCATACCCCATCTAAAGAGAATCATATTAGAAAAGGTTTCAATTCCTTCCCTTTACAAGGTCCCAATACAGTTCAAAAGTTTGGAAAAAATATCTCTATTTTCATGTGATATTGACCAGGCCTTTAGAAATTGCACCATCCAAATTTCAAATGCATTTCCCAAACTACTAGAAATAAACATTGATAACTGCACCAATATATTGGAATTGCTAACTAGTTTGTGCAATATTATTTGTCTAAAAAAACTCAGCATTTCCAATTGTCATAAGTTATTTGCCCTATCCCAAGAAATTGGAAAGTTAATGAATTTAGAAGTGCTTAGGCTTAGGTTTTGTACTGATTTGTGGGAATTGCCAGAATCAATAAGAACTCTGCATGAGTTAAGCATTCTTGACATATCTAATTGCTTGAACATTACTAAGTTGCCAAAACACATTGGTGCTTTGTGTAATTTGAAAGAACTCCATATGCAAGGGTGCTTAAGATTGTGTGGTCCATTGCCACCATCGATCGTGAATTTTGAGCAATTAGAGCTTGTGACATGTGATGAAGAGAAGGCCAAGTTATGGACGCATATCAAGGAATTACTCCCCGATCTAGAGATAAAGGTGGCTGAAAAAGACAGCTATTAATATTAGCTTTGATATCATCCTTGAGAATTGTATGTTCTTGTAAACTATTGTAGTAGTAAACCAAAACAAAATATTATATTCTGCTTTGTTTTTTTTCTTACTCATGTAAAAGCTTCAAATCTATTTCAATATTTGGGTGCCAGTTGAATCACTCAAATGCTTGTAATTTTACAAAAAATTGGCGTTGTTTGGTTATAATTCAGTCTTGAATATATATGTACTATCAACATTGTTGGTTTGGTATGCATGCATATTTTGCAAAGTATTTATGAACTGCAATGTGCATAAATCAATACTACATGCAAAAATTTGATTTTTGCAGGAATGAATTTTATTTTATTTATTTTATTATTTTAGGTTTTCTAACATGATATTTGGAAATCATCTTACAACATGGACATTGTTATCATCCTCTCAAATATTCTTTTTTTTTTTCCTTTCTTGAGAAAATGTCTCATCCTACCAACGTTTTAATTATTGATTCTTTGCAATCAAACGATATATTAAATATCACTAAAAAAGTATGACTTTAGTTAGAAAAAGTTTCTAGCAAGTACTAAGGCTACATGATATGAGAAATAATTGCATTTGCTTAACTGATGGGAGAAATTAACTCCTATAGTTGCCTTTCTAATTCTATTATGGAGTTCAAAAGAATCGGATCAATGACTTCTCATCTTTTAATCTCAACAAAGAGGCTTGGTACTCCTTTACCTCTACGAAACCTGTGAGATTATACTAAGAAGATAAACTTATTTCTTTGACAAAGGTCATATACCGTCTACTTGCCAATTTCTCATCCGCCTGGTGCAAAAACTGTTCCCCAATGATGTTTGTTATGTTGATGCTTTTCTCATCCACTTTGGACTGGAGTGACAAGGGCTTAAAGAAGCAACTAGCTATGTCATACTTCTTCTCCTATCATTTGTCGTAAGTTATTTTTTTAGCATTAGTAGATAACTTAATACCCTATTGTGACAGTTCGTAGATCACTAGCATTTTGCTCATAAAATATTAACAAAACTAAATCTCACATATAAATTTACAAAAGGCTCTAAGTAAAAAAAATTGGGTCATTCATCAAGATACAATATGTAATTTTATGACATCTATACTTTACATGACAAACTATTAGTTACTTAATTTTGGTAAAGAATGTGAGAAAATTATGAATATAAAAAAGTTGGTATATTGTGTAAATCAAATTATCTAGACAGACTTAATTCTGGACAAAATAATTAATTGGTACATCTATGATAAAGAAATATATGACATTACCACAATATCTTGGAACAAGATAAAACTCAAAACAAAAATTATCAACTTCCTTTAAAAAAAAAAAGAAATTCTATTAATAGAGTTTATTAATGTAAAAGACTACATATCAAACATGCCATGGTTGATTACTTATTAGCCCAATAATAAACTAACAGTGCTTGGAACATCTTGATGCTAACCTCAACATTTGAATGTATAAATTTAGGTGTTTACATAAAAAATAAATAAATAAAAGAAGAAGAAGAAGAAGAAGAGGAGGAGGAGGAGGAGAAGAAACCTGCCAGGCAACCCAAACTTCCGAATTTAAGCCAGCCGTGTCCCCATCTGAAGAAGTCTTCCGCTTCACACCCTTCTCCTAGTGGAATCTTCCACGACAAAGGGATTAAGTATCAAACACTCTACGATTTCAAAGCAGATGATAGTTTTTTTTAAGTTTTGCAGGCACTGTTAAATTAACTCTCCATCTGTTTGTGGATTTTGTAATGTACTTAAATTTCCTTCGGATAGCTTGGTTCCTCAATTTGTTAGAAGAAGTCTCGAACTTTCCACCAGCAAAATGAAAGACGAAAACGCGGACGCGTAAGGGCTCTTACGTTGGCGTGTGTCGGAATGGAATTCCGTGTTTTCTGCTTTGGAGAAACTTCATAATAAATTCCGTTGAAAACATTTCATTCTTTTTTTCATGCGAGGAAACTACTTAGAATGTTGTCAACATCATGCTTAATTAAAAAATATTTTGTTGAAAAACTATTAAAGGTAAAATTAAAGAAAAGAAAAGAAAAGAAAAGATTTCACGTATTGTCAGTCTCATAGTGGTACGGAATGCGACTGCTTCGCCTTTCAGTTGAAATCCGGATGCTCAAACGCGGATGCTTCAGGGATCATGAGATCACAACTCCATCGATTGTAGATGCCTATAAACGAAGTTGCATTTGTTCTTCTTCACCCGAAATGGCTCAAGTCTGGATTTTCTGTCCAGTTTCTTCTTCAGCACGAGGAAACTGAGACGAAACTAAAAAGAATTCGGGACAATAATCGGTACCCACTTCCTCTGTCTTTTCCAGGCATGGTTCAGGTTGACTTGTTGCCGAATAAATTGGGTTCAAATTCTTTGCTTTCTTTGTTTCTCCAGTAGGGGGGCTTTGTTTGATCGTGAAGGCGAAGTTATGGCGTCCCTTGTTGTCGTGAGTGTTGTGGGAGAAGCATTTGGGCCGGCATTTACAGAGTTGCATGAAGCTGTAAGGCATCTGATAAACGAAACCCGCATGTACGAGGAGGTTCTCCACCGCCTCGAATCCAGGTTAGATACTTGGATCCAATGGTTAGCCATTTGCAACGGGTAAACAGTGAATTGGGTCTCCCTGAAGCCGTACCAAATAGCTTGATAGCAAAAATGGAGAAGGTTAAACAGCTTCTGAGGAAGTACTCGAAGCTTGGCTGGTGGAAATTTCTCAAGCTGGAAAAAGCTCTTTGCAAATTCTTTCATGTTGAACTACCAGCCGGGAACACGGTGAATAGGTTGGAGAGCTTGAGGGGAGTAACTGATATTATGGCGCGACTGAAGCTGGAAGGGGCTAATTCTATATCGCCGTGCACTTTCCTGTTGGGTTGGATGAGCCTTTCATGGAGTTGAAGATTCAATTGCTGAAACAGGAGGAGTCGATGCTTGTGTTGAGTGCTCTCGGAGGATGTAGGAAGACCACGCTGGCGAAAATGCTCTGTCATAATTCTGAAATCCAAGGTTGTTTCCTCTCATCAACTTCTTTGTGCAAATTTACCTCCTTATTGCTAAAGTGCTTGAGGAAAAAGTAATAAGTTTACTCTTTTGTTTTATTCTTCTCAATATTCATTGTTTGTGTTCTTGCAACATGTCGTACTCTGTAATTATTGTCTAAGAGAGTAGCAAAAGAGAACAAAAATGATAAAAAGGCAGCTCTCATATCTAATTGATTGGTGTCATTGTCTCAGAAAATTGTTTTTGCTCATTTCTTTCTCTCCTGGGATTGGGTTCCAGAAATCCGTTCATTTAACTTTGCCATTTTACATTTTTCTGAACAAAATGTTGTAGGACATGAAATGAACCCTTGGTGGCAGCTTTCTAACCATATGTTTTATTTGGATAGAGATATCTAAGGACAATATTTTCTTTGTCCCCTTTTCAAAAACTCCCAATCTAAAGGTCATCGTACAATAGCTATTTCTTCATAAGGGTAATCCAGTGCCTGAGTTTCAAACTAATGAAGACGCAATCAATCGGCTGCAGCAACTGCTGATTTGGATTGGAGACCCTATATTGTTGATCCTAGACGATATCTGGTCTGGATCTGAAATCCTTTTTGAGATGTTAGATTTTCATCAACGACATTACAAGGTTTTAATGACTTCAAGAACTGCATTTCCACAATTTAGACTATATGCTTTAAATGATAACCATGCAATGATCCTTTTTGGGCACTCAGCAACCCTGGAAGATGGAAGCTTTGACATTCCGAGTGGAGATTTTGTCAAATGGGTATTTTGTCATCCTCAATATATTATTTATGATTTTGCTTTTCAGTACATCTTAATGAAAGAAGAAATAGACTATATGCTTTCTTGCCTTGATAAGATAAGTGCATAATTCCATCTACCTGCAGATCATGTTTGCATACTAAGCTTCCATTTAGGCTTCTTGTTTTGTTTTCTACACCAGAACTGTCCCTAAAATATGATGTGCTTTCATAACCTTTGGCCAATATTGTCTCTGCAACAGCCAGAATTACTGATTTTGTTTGTTGGTCTTGAATTGCAGATAGTGGAAGGCTGTGGAGGGTTTTCTACGGGTCCTTAAAGTTGTTGGTAGGTCACTTTGTGGGCAACCTATCGCGGTCTGGCTCTGCAGAGAGATGAGTTCGTCTAATGGTCATTCTTTTCTTGGTTCTCATGATGAACTGCTTCTCCGTCTCCAAAGCAGCCTGGACTTCAAAGGTGAAGAGGTCATCCTCGAGGAGTGTTTCATGGATCTTCGTTCGTTTCCTGAGGACCAAAGGATCCCTGTTGCAGCCCTTATTGATATGTGGTCAGAATAACACGAACTAGATGATGGTGGTGTCCATGCCATTGCCAACCTACATGGACTTGCCATCCGGAATTTGGCCAATCTTATAGACACAAGGTATTGTAGCTTTTTGTTTGTAACATGTGATTACCCAACAGGCTGATTTCTTTATGTGTTCACTGCAAGTTGCTGGATTTAAAGCTGGATGAGCTTTAAATTTCAGTGAAAAATATGTTATGGTTCATTTGACATGTTGATAGCCCAGATACTATTTGTCATACTAGCCTATGGATCTCCATGTGTAAAGCTTATTACGAGAAAGAAACAGAACAAAGAACATGCTATACCAAATAGAACTAACAAGGAATTTTCTAACATTCTTTACTTTTCTGCATTTTGTCTCATAGGTGTTTGACTTTGACTTTCACTGCCTTTAACACAAGATTCATAGTGTCGACTTCTCTCACCGATTTTGTTGGTCTTTATCTTATTGGAGAATCATGGAACTTGAAAGTGAATAGTGAGGAACTAGAGTCTTTTCTAAAGATATACTTCTTATATATTACCAGGAAACATGCAAGTGAGATTGGCAGGTATTGCTGCGAAGACTTTGTCGTGCAACATGATCTTCTTAAAGAGCTAGCCATCCATGAGAGCAGCCAGGAGGCGATAGAACAAAGAAAAATACTAATTATTGATATAAGTGGAAACAATCTTCCCAAGTGGTGGACAGAGCGGAGGCAGCAATTTATCAGAGCCCAGCTTTTGTCTATCTCAACCGGTTGGTTCAGCTTTCTTGTTCTCTAGCATCTCACACACTCACTCAAGTTGTGATCTATACTCTATTTGGTAATCAATCACACCATAAGGATGTTGTTTGCAGATGAAATGTTCTCATCAAATTGGTGCAACATTCAACCGCTGGAAGTTGAGGTTTTAGTCTTGAATTTTTCAACAAAAAATTACATGTTACCCTAGTTTTTAGAGAAAATGGGTAGATTGAAGGTTCTCATTGTCACGAATCATAGTTTCTTTCCTACTGAATTAGTTAACTTTTAGCTACTTGAGTTTGCACCCAATACAAAGAAAATCATATTAGAGAAGGTTTCAATTCCTTCCTTTTGCAAGACCCCAATATGGTTTAGAAGTTTGAAAAAGATATCCCTATTTATGTGTGACATAGGTCAAGCTTTTAGAAATTGTGCTATCCAAGTTTCTGATGCATTGCCAGAACTAATGGAGATTAATATTGACTATTGTAAAGAGCTGGCAGAGTTACCAGCTACGTTATATCAGCTTTTCGCCTTAAGAAACTTAGCATCACTAATTGCCATAAGCTGTTTGTGCTGCCCCAAGGGACAGCAAATTTAAAGAATTTAAAAGTTCTTAGGCTCAGGTCATGCACTAATTTGTGGGAATTGCCAAAATCAATCTCAAGCTTACATTATTCACACATTCTTGACATATCTAACTACTCAAGCATTACCAAGTTGCCAAAACACATTGGTGCATTACAGTGTTTGGAACAGCTTCACATGAAAGGGTGCATGAGATTGCGTGGTCTGTTGCTGTCATCAATTGTGGATCTCGAGCAATTGAAGCTTGTGATATGTGACTTAGAGATGGTCAAGTTATGGGAGCTTATGGAGTTACACCACGATCTAGAGATAAAGAGGGGTCAAAAAAGATAACAAGTTAAATTTGCTTTTCAATCGCTTCTGAGAATTGTTTTCCTTGGGGTCGTCTGCCTAGACATTTCCTTATCTTGCGTCCTCTGTTTCCTTTCCCTTTCCTATTGTTAGGATTTGTTTTCCGCAACATCTCTGCTGTAAATTTTCAGTGAACATCATCTCATTTCCGACCCAGAGGAAGTTTTTAATCTTGTTTCAATACTTAGGAAGCAATTGAATCTTGTTTCGATCCTGAAAACGGGGCTTCAGTCGGTAAAATAGACTGCGCTTATGTGGCTCTAAATCAGTCTGCGACAATTGCTGGTTTGCTATGGATGCATCTGTTACAATATATTTATCAACAGCAAGTAGCACAAAGCAGTAATATATGTCTATTCCAAATTCATAGTGAAGAGTTGTCCTTTGGTCTCACTGTTCCCCATTACACGGCGAGAGATAGAGAAAAAAGAATGAAAAAGAGAGCCAAAGGGAGGATCATCGCAAGCCCACGATGCTGGGGACAATGATGTATAAGTTTTGAGTAGACCAAGGCAATTTGGTCTAACAACTGCAACGCTTCTCTTAAGCGCTATTGTTTGCACTCAAAGAAAGTTTTCTGAGAAAGAGGTTGTTTATTTAGTTGGGTTTTTTGATGTTGATGCTTTTGTTCACTTAGAGCTTTGAGGATTAGACCTTGTCATCTCTTTTTTTTTTTTTTTTTCCTTACACTCACACACACGGGGAGGGGATTCCCCCTAGACCTTGTCATTTCATAAAGTATGTAGTGCTTTTATTTAATCCTTATGGATGACCACTCTGGATTGGAATAACAAGGGCTTAAAGAAACACCTAGCTATGCGCATAATTCTCCTAGCATTCGTTAAAGTTGTATTTTAGCATTAGTAGATAACTTAATACCTTATCTTGATAGTTCATATATCACTAGCATTTTGCTCATAAAATATTAACAAAACTAAATCTCACATATAAATTTACAAAAGGTTTTAAGTTAAAAGAATATTGGGCAATCTATGGATACAATATGTAATATTATGACATCTATATTTTACATAACGGATTTGTTACTTAATTTTGTTAAAGAATGCTAGAAAGTTAAGAATATATACATATAAATTGAATCAATGAAAAATGGAATAAGAAAAGGCTTTTGACAATATTATAAAGAGAGAGTGTAAATGAAAGAGAATAAAAAGGAATTTTAAAAGGGATAAATATAATAAAGTCCTCTTTTGGTTTATTAATTCCAAGCATAGCATAGACAAGTCAACAAATGTTTTGTTTAATTAAGATTAGATACTGCATAAGACTTTTTGATCTCAAGTTCAACACCTGGATGTGTAAATTTAAGTATGTGTTAAATAATAATAATAATAATAATAATAAATAGCATGAAAAAAGGGTTTAAAAAGTTGTGTATTATAATTAGAATTCTAAAGAAGAATCTAAAAGAATATTGCTTGTAGAGTTCTAAAGGTAAAAAAGTTGGTACATTGCTTACACATTATAGAGTTGTTAAGCAACATTGCATTTTGCTTTGTTATGAAACCTGTGAACAAACACTCATCAGATTGAAATGTTTGCCTAGCTAAGAGAATCATGATAGGAAAAGAGTTGGAATTGTTGTATGATAAACTAATTAATGATATTACTTAAATCTTTATGCTTTTATACACAATAATTTTTGTAAAAATTATAAAAGGTAACATATATTTTCATTAAAATGCACCAGAAAAAATAATAGATAGAATGACACAATTTCCTATCATATGCAATGAGCATTTCATAACTATGGCAAAATATTACTTAAATCTTTATACTTTTATACACAATAATTTTTGTAAAAATTATAAAAGGTAACATATATTTTCATTAAAATGCACCAGAAAAAATAATAGATAGAATGACACAATTTCCTATCATATGCAATGAGCATTTCATAACTATGGCAAAATTATTTCTTTCACAAAACTAACATCCAAGATTGTGGAACCACATTAAAAATGAATTACACCAATAGAAGTTGACAAATATTCCAATAACATGCCAAATATATTCACCACATTTTCCAATAAACATCATTATCTTTTCTCAGAAGAAAAAGAAATGGCAAATGAACGATAGTTTTATTACCTTAATATACTCTCCACATTTTCCAAACAAATGCAATTCTTGAAAATCATGATTTAAGAAGCCAATTCAAGTTGACATCTTTTTCAGCCACCTTTACCTGTAGATTGCTCAGGTACTCCTTGAAAGGATCCCACGACTTAGCCATTGCCTTATCACAAGTCACAAGTTTCAAATGCTTAAGATCTAAAGTCGATGGCGGCAATGCATTGCGCATTTTTAAGCACCCTTCGATGTAAAGCTTTTCTAAATTACACAATTCACCAATGTGTTCTGGCAACTTACTTATATATAGGCAGTCAGATATGTCAAGAATGCTTAACTTATGAAGCTTTCTGATTGATTCTGGCAATCTCAACAAATTAGTACAAGACCTAAGCCTCAGCTCTTCCAAATTCGTCAGCTCTCCAAATTGTTGGGGCAAATCAGACAACATATGACAATTGGTGATGCTAAGTTTCTTTAGAGAAGTACTTTCACATAACTCATCAGGCAATTCTTTAAAATCATTGCAATAATCAATGTTTATCTCCATCAACTTTGGCAATAAAATTGAAATCTTCATAGTAGAATTCCTAAAAACCTCTCCAATATTACACATAAATAAGGATATCTTCTCCAGACTTTTCAACTGTGTTAGGACTTTATAAAGGGAAGGAATAGACACCCTCTCTAATCTAATATTCTTTAGGTGGGGTGTAGACCTAAGTAGTTGAAAATTACTTAACTCCGCACAAGAAAAGCCATAATTTGTGATAATCAGAACCTTAAGCTTCTTCATCTTTTTTACAAACTTGGGTAGTGTGTAGTTCATTCTTTGAAAATTTAGAACTAGAACCTCAGCTTTAGATGGTTGGATACTACACCAACTTGAACAAAACTTTTCATCTGCAAAAGAAATTCATAAGTTCTCATAGGATACCAAAGACAAGTCTAAAGGTCAGAACTTGAGTAAGAATTTGTGTAGGGATTTTTTAGAATGAAAAAGATGAACGTACCAGTTGTGATAGACAAGATGCGTGCATTGATGGGCATAGGTAGTAGTTTTTGTTTTGTCCACCACTCTGGAAGATTGTCTTCAATTATGTTCACAATCAGTCTTTTTGTTTGTTTTATTGATTCTCGGCTACTCTGATTGATGGCTAGCTGTCTAAGAAGATCATGTTGTAAGACAAAATCTTCATTGTAGTATTTACCAACATCTTTTTCAGCTTCCCTAGTAAATGAGCAAATGGTTACATCCTTTGAAAAGGTACAAATTCTTTAGTTTTCACAAAGAAATAAGTTCTATGAATAGGCTTCCAAATGAGGCTAACATGGATAAACGAAATCAACATATGAATGTGTCTAGGATCATCAAACTTAGATCTACGTGACAATCTCCATAAAGGTACAGATCACAGTGGAAATCCTTCATTAATTCTACTAGGTATAACTTTTCTTCTTTCTTGTAATTTGTTTTCCATATTGTCAGCAAAATATAGAGTTTGCAATGCTATCGGACAACAGTATTTTGGGTCTATACACTATGGTTAAAGCATATTATAACCATAGTGGCTGTGAAAGCATGAAGAGAACAATCTTCAAAGAAAATTATATGATACAAGTAAAAAGCTAAAATACCTCATGAGCACAAGACTAGCCAAATGCCGGCTGTTGATTTCACATAGCTTTATAATGGCATCCAATCCACCTGCATCTATTTTGTGTAATTCTGCCCACATATCAATGAGGGCAGTTACAGGTATTCTTTGGTCTTCAGGAAACAAACCTAGGTCCAGGAAACACTCCTTCACGACATCATCCAAGACATCAAAGCTCCTTTTGAGACAGTCAAGCACCTCCCTATTGGGACTGATAGTAGAATCACCACCAGACCAATTCTCTACCCAACGCTGCCAGGCCTCTGGAGGCTGCCCTCTAAGAGACCTTCCCATCACTTCAAGGGCCAGAGGATAGCCCCCACATTCCCTCAGTATCTATAAACCAAGCCAACCAAATAAGGTTAGTCGTTGTTTTGGGGTCACAAGGGTAACATGAAAACATGGTTTGAATGTCTTGTTTTTCTTTTTGATTTACTTATGTTTTGGGGGTAACAAAATATATAAGAAACCAAAAAGAAAATAAGCATGTGTAAGTGTGCAAACAACGAATTACATACTTCTGAAACAAGTTTTTCCATCATGTATTTTTGACTCATAGCTAAGTTTCCCGAAAAGTAAGATTGAAGATAATATAAAATGTACTTCAAACATATGTCTATTGGAGGCAGCCAGAATACCTTTTTCATATGTTCCTCTGGAATTGAAGAGCTTCCGTCTTCCAAATTAGCTGACTCACGCAAGAGTATCTCTGCATCTTTATCATTTAACAGTGGTAAGCTATATTTTTCAATTCTATTTCCTTCAAACGCGGTTCTCGAAGTCACCAGAATCTGGTAATTTGGGATACCAAACGTAAATTTGTCGAGAAAGGATTCTGACCAAACATCGTCCAGGATCAACAATATAGAACCTTTCATTCGTTGAAGTAGTGCCTCTAGTTGGTTGACTCTGTTTTGCTCACCTCGAAATCTAGGCAGCTGATAACCCATATGATCAAATAGTTTACTTACAATGACCTCAATGTTTGGAGTTTCTGAGACCTGGACGAAGAAAATATTGTCGCCATATTTGCCTATCCAAACACAATGTGGTTAAGAAAGTTGTCACCAAAAAGTACATTTAATGTCTGATAACATTTCTAATGGAAAAGATATCATGGTTGAGCCATAAGAAAGTAAATCCCAACCCCAATCCCATTGAAGAGTAAGAAATAAACAAATTCTGAAACAATGCCATCAATTAAATAAATGTGAAAATTGTTTTTTCCTATTTTTTCTTTTGCTATTCTTCTGTGGCAGCAACTCTGGTGTACTGGAGGTTTCAAAAGCACTATAGTGACTGTAGTAAACAAAAGGAAATGAACCAAAATTTGCGATGGCCTACCAAATTTTTACCTTTAATATCCTGATCCTGACAAAGCTTTTTCACCAGTGTGGTCTTCCCACATCCTCCAGGAGCAGATATTAGAAGCACCGACACATTCTTATTGAGCAACTGCCTCTTCAACTGCTCCTTGTGCTCATCTAACCCAACAAGAAAGCCAGGGGGTGAAGATACCGTGCATGAGAGCCCACCATTCATCAGCCCCATATTTAGACCCTGATGGATACCATGCACAGTAGCTTGGATATCCTTCAAATCCAACCGATTCTCCAATCCAACAGTTGTATTTAACAGTGGCGGAAAAAAATCAATGAACTCCTGAAGGTCCGCTTCCAACTTGGTGAGTTTGCTCGTGTATGTGTATTTCTTGTAGAAGTTCCACTTTCTGATTTTCGAGCACTTCTGAAGGAGCTCCTTGCGTTTATTGTTTTTTTCGTTGAAGCTCCTTATTTCCTTTGCTTTCATATCCAATTCTCCGGTTAACTCTATGATCCCTTCAATCCATTCAGTCAAAGTTTCTAGCTTGGATTCGATCTTTTGGAGAAGGGATTTGAACGCACGAGCTTTCTTAATCACATCCTTAACTAATTCATACAAGTCTCTTAATGCCAATCCAAATAAAGCTCCCAAAGCAGGCCCTTCAAGTAATTTTCCTGCCATTACTTTGCCTTGCCAAAAAACCCAAAAGCTCCAATATGGGAGAAGAAAACAAACCGAAGATTTTGTTCTCAATATCTTCAACGAATTAATCCTGTTTTTTTTTCACTCTCTTTTCCTTTTAGGCGCTGATGAGGCTGCCAAGCAAAGAAACGAAACATAAATGGAGAATCAGAAGGAAAGAAAAGCTCCGGCATCCACTGTCTTTAGAATCCAATAAAACAAGGACACACTCTGGTCTTGCATCTTCCCACTGATGAGGAAGTATAGCAGCAAATAAAAGCAAAATCAATCAGAGACAGCAGGAAAAGAACAATGAAAGAAAGAAGTAAATATGCATCTTCGTGAAACGCTAAGGCAATCGATTCATACCTTGCTTTGCAATTGAGATGTATGTTAGTGTCATGAACCTCGAAATTCAGATTTGAGCCTAAGAAAAGTAGAGAATCAGAAGGAAATAAAATCTCTTTCATCCACTATATTTAGAATCTAAGAACATAAAGACACATTCTAGTCACACCAGCTTATATTTGGGATCTTACATCTTCTCACTCTTTTTTTGCCAATAAGAAAGTTTAGCAGCAAATATAGGCAAAATCAATCAGACAGCAGTAGAAGAAGAAATGGAAGGAAAACAAAACAAAACAAAAAAAGAAAGAATGTATGCATCTTCGATTGCTTCGTACCTTTCTCTGAGAATGTCAGGAACCACGAACTTCCGAGTTTGAGACTTGTCTCTCTTAGGATTCCACTAGGATATACTGTTCGTTGACCGACTTCAGGCCTCACCCCACTTAGGATTCATCTTGCTATCAAGAAACGCGTTTTCGCGTGGAGGATCTATAATATTGTATGTTGGCTGACTTCATCTCAGAAAAGTTCCTGAGTTGCCCAAGGTGCCTTTGGAATCTTCCACGGCACTGACGAAGGGCTCGGAGAACCAAACGGTACTTAGTATTTTGGAAGTTCTGCAAACAGTATTCGGGATTTGAAAGTAAATCAATTCTCCATTTTATACGGATTCTATGGCAGAATGCATAAATGTGCTGAATTTTCATTGCGGTTCCTCGGTTCGTTAACCTGTTAGAAGTATCGAACTTTACAGCTTTTGCCATCAATTCCACACACTGGATGAAGGACAAAAAATAAGGGAGGATAACGACTTGAAAGCAACTGCCATGTTTGGCCCTCTCGCTGTTCTCAGTTTGGTCCAAATTTTTACAACGTCGTTGTCGTTCTGAGTGAAAATACAGGCTTTTTGTTTTGGAGAAATTTTGTTATAATTTTTTCATACAAAGTGTTTTACCTTGCCGTCTCCAGTAAAGGCCTCAAGGCACGGTGGTGGTTGGGTGGGGAAGGCCAATAATCTAAGCCCCATGTCAGGTTGCTTCGCTCTGTAAGTCCATGAGTGGAAACGCAGAAGCTTTGTGTTGAGTTCCCACAACAACGACAAACTATCGTCTTCTACTTCTTTTTTCCTGGGAATGATTTGACGTTGAGAATCATCGAACATAAAGACAAGTCAGCTTGACCCACATCACAATCAGACACCACCATAAAGACCGTCGCACCAACCATTCAGGATTTGTCTTCATCTCCGCTGCTCACACCTCCAAATCAGTCAATCCCAATTCATCTTCCTCCACAGTTACTTTCCGGTGTAACACTGCCCCATACGTTGCCGTCCCTATGGGTAGAAACCGGCCACAGGCATCTTACCATATGAAGTGAATGACAATTACGACCCACTTAATTAAGCTTTATCCAAAAAGCAGAGAAAGATATAACTGAAGCCCGTTGTGATTCAGAAACTTTATAGTGGAGAAAGAAGCCGTAGGAGGCACAAAAAGCGGAGTGTACTAGTTACATATACTCACGAAGGTTTAAAAAAGAGAAGAAGAGGGAAACTTGGGAAAGATTGGCCTTGTCTACAACCCTACTATTACCTTTTGGGCAATACAACCGAAGCCCTCTATTGGCTTATTTAGCATTACTTGGTTGTCCCCAGCGAAGACTATCCTACGGAGCCTCTTCCTGGTATATATGTTCTCCAAAGAATTTGCTTTGGTGTGGAAAGAGTGAATAAACGTTCATTGTATTCTCGCTGGGGATTGAAGTGTTTGCCCAGCTAAGAGAATCAGTAAAAAGGAAAAGAGGAGTTGGAACTGCCTTATGATAACTAATGGAGGATTACACTAACCTTTATGTTTTCATGCATGAACGTTTTTGGTTATTTGTTGTGATAGTAATCTCTAGCACATCATTGTTAGTGCAGAAATTAATAAAGTGGATAGATATTTTCAATTAATATACAACGGATAAGATAATAGATAAAATGCCATGATTTTCAACTATATGCAATTAGTATGTCATAGCTGTGGGCATAATTATTTCTTTCACACAACCCACTTCCAAGACAATGGAACCATGTTTAATAATGACTTACACCCATAAAAGCTGACAAATATTACAATAACAAGCAAAAAAAAATATGAACAGCAAACGACCCACCTATGGTACCTCTTTACTAGTCTTCCTCTAAAAACAAGATTCAGCTAGTGTTCAAATATAAGGAAAAAAGAAATTAAACTCCCTCTAAGATGACATTAGCTTCATGGAAAGTTTGTCAAAGAGATTCTCAAAAAAAAAAAAAAAAAAGCACAATCCTTATATATCAGGATTGAAAAGCCAATTCAAGTTGACATCTTTTGCAACCACCTTTACCTGTAGCTCGATTAGGACCTCCTTGATAGGCTCCCACATCCTAGCTGCCACCTCATTACAAGTCACAAGCTCCAATTGCTCAAGATCCAAAATTGAGGATGGTATTTCACTACGGATCTTCATGCACCCTTCCATGTGAAGCTCTTTCAAACTATGCAATTCACCAATGTATTTTGGCAACTTAATAATGTTTAGACAATCAGATATGTCAAGAATGTTTAACTTATAGAGGCTTCTAATGGATTCAGGCAATTGCCACAAATCAGTACAGGACCTAAGCCTCAAAACTTCCAAATTTGTTAACTCTCCAACTTTTTGGGACAAGTTAGACAAATTATGACAATTAGTGATGCTAAGTTTCTTGAGACTAACAATCTCAAATAACTCATCAGGCAACTCCACCAGCTCATTACAATAATCAATATTTATCTCCCTTAGCTTTGGTAGTGCATCTGAAATCTTAGTAGTACAATTAGTGAAGGCTTGTTGAATACTACACATAATCAAGGATATCTTCTCCAAACACATCAATGATTCTAAGGCGTCGCAAAAGGAAGGAATCAACACCTTCTCTAATCTGATTTTCCTTAAACAAGGTGTAAACTTAAGTAGCTGAAAACTACTCAACTTTGCACAAGAGAAACCATAATTTGTGATAATTAGAACCTTTAGTCTCTCCATCTTTGTTACAAGCTCAGGCAATGTGTAATTCTCTGACTGAAAATGTAGAAGTAGAACCTTAACTTCAAATGGGTGAATATTGCAGCAACTCGAAGAGAAGTTTACGTCTGCAAAAAAGTATCCATATGGTTTGATAGAATATCATATACTGGTGTACAAGTTGCAACTTGAGTAAAGATGTGTGTGAGAGTGTTTGAGAGTAGAAAGATAAGCTCACCACTTATGATAGACAAGATATGAGCTTTGATTGATAGTCGATTTTGTTCTGACCACCACTTTGGATGATTATTTTCACTTATGTCCACAATCAGTCTTTCCTGTTGTTCTATTTGCTTGCAGTAGCTCTGACGGATGGCTAGCTCTCTAAGAAGATCATGTTGTAAGACAAAGTCTTCATTGTAGTACTTACCAACATCACTTTCAGCTTTCCTGGTAAGTGAGCAAAAGGTTACACACTTTGAAGAGATTCAAATTCCTTCATCTTCATAAATGAAATATAAATTCTGTGGATATGTGTCCAAATGAGATAACATGGGTAAAAAGAATCAACATATGAATGTTTTTAAGATCATCAACATGTCTAGTAATCCACTTTGCACATGTAGATAGACAGGCTAGTATGAAAAATTGTACTCTGTCAATCAACAGGTCAAGTAAGCCATGACATATTTCACCAAAATATAGAGTTTATAAAGCTGTAACACAAAATAATATTTGGTTATGTACACAAAGATCAGAACATATTACAAATAACAACCCCATGAAGAGAATAGCCTACAAGAAAATTACATGGTACAAAGTAAAAGGCCAGAGTACCTCATGAGCACAAGACTAGCCAGATTCCGGTTGGAGATCTCATCTAGTTTGGTAATGGCGTCATTTCCATCTTCATCTAGGTCGTACAATTCTGTCCACATATCAATGAGGGCAGAAACAGGGATCCTTTGATCTTCTGGAAACAAACCTAGGTCCTGGAAACACTTTTTGGTGATCTCGTCATCCAAGATATCAAGGCTCTTTTGGAGACAATCAAGCAGATCACGGTTAGAACCAAGACTGGAGAGACCACTAGACTGTTTCTTTAATAGACTGCGACAGGCCTCTGGAGGCTTGCCATAGAGTGAGCTTCCAGCCACTTTAAGGGCCAGCGGGAGCCCCCCACAGAACTTAAGTATCTGCAAAGCAAAAGGCCATCAAACAAAATCAATTATTATTTGGAGGCTAAAGGGTGTAATATTGGCAATGGCGCTAGATACCTAAACGGCGTCAATCTTTCTTTATGTACTTATGTTTTTGGCAATATTGTGTGCAAGAAATAAAACAAACAAGCAAACCTGTATGCGTAAGTACCTTTTTCACTTATAACCATAAGTTTCCAAAAAGTGAGGTTAGAGATAGTGTTAAATGTATTTCACAGATGTATGTCATAGGCTACCAAAATACCTTTTTCATCTCTTTATCTGAAATCGATAGGCTTCCATTTTGCGGGCTTGCTGAGTGACGAAAAAGAGTTATTGCATCTTCGTCCTTCAATGGCTTCAACTTATACGTGGAGTGGAATTTTGGAGATACGGTTCTTGAAGTCAACAGAATCTTATGATTTGGCATATCAAGTTGAAACTTCTCGAGAAGGTACTCTGAATCAGACTGGACATCATCTAGGATTAATAATATAGGATCTTCAATTTGATTAAGCTGTTCCCCCAGCTGGTCGATTTCATCTTCAACCCTTGCAGACGGATGCACCCGACGACCCTTATTATCAAACAGTTTATCCACAATGTCCTTCAGGTTTGGAAATTTTGGGACACAAATGAAGAAAATATTCTCCTTAAACACGCCTATACAAATACAATATAGTTAGAAAGCTGCCACCAAAATCACATTCACGTCTGATAACATTTTTACAAAGAACATATATAATAGCTAAGCCATGAGAAGGTAAATACTAAAATTCTGAAACACTGCTATCAACTATATAGATGTGAAAATTGTTTTCTTTTTGTTACTCTTTTATGGCATAAACTCCAATGTACCCTACGTTTCAAAAGCACTGAAACGACTACACTAAACAAAAAGATTGAACCAAGATTAGTGATGGCTACCGATGTTTTGCCTCATGACACAAGATTTTTTCTAGTGATCTTTCAATTACCCTTGTAAAAATTTCAACCCTCAATGCTAATGCAATACCATTCATTTTGGTTCTGGTCAAAAAGACAACAGGCTAGTGATTTGCCTCAATTAACCTCTTACGTTTATCTATCTAAAAGAATCCACATAAGCACTTGGCAAGTAGAAAGTAAAATGATATGTCAAAAAGAATTGGCAGTGACCTACCTTTAATTTCCTCATCCTGACAAAGCATTGTCACCAATGTGGTCTTCCCACATCCTCCAGAAGCAGTCAGTGCAAGCACTGAGACCTCCTTATTGAGCAGCATCCCCTTCAACTTCTTCATGTGCTCATCCAACCCAACAATAAATGGAGGGGATGAAGGAACCGGGAAAGAGAGCCAACCATTCCTTACCCCCAGATTTAGACTCTGATGCATGGAACGTATAGAATGCATACTAGCTTGGATGTTCTTCAAGTACAACTGATTCTCCAATACAACCGTTGTCTTTAACAGTGGGGGAAAAAAATCAATGAACCCCTGAAGTTCCGCTTCCAACTTGGTGAGTTTGCTCGTGTATGTGTATTTCTTGTACAGGTTCCACTTTCTGACTTCCGAGCACTTCCGAAGGAGCTCCTTGCGTTCATTGTTTTGTTCGTTGAAGCTACTTATTTCCTTTGCTTTCTTATCCAATTCTCCGGTTAACTCTCTGATCCGGTCAACCCATTCAGTCAAAGTTTCTAGCTTGGATTCGAGTCTTTTGAGAAGGGATTTGAACATACGAGCTTTCCTAACCACATCCTTAAGTAATGCACACAACTCTTGTAATGCCAATCCAAATGGTGCTCCCAAAGCAGCCCCCGCAACATCTACCATTACTTTGTGTCGCCAACAAACCCAAAAGCAAACCGAAGATTTTCTGCTCAATATCCTCGGTGGCAAACGAAACGACGACAATATTCAACCAGCATATGTTTCAAAAGCTCCTATTTTAGCATGGAAAAGGGTGCCAACCTAGAAACACACAAAAGCAGAGAATCAGAGGGAAATAAAAGCTCTGGTGTCCACCACCTTTAGAATCAATGAAACAAGGACAAACTCTGCCAAAATGTAAGCCAACTTACATCTGAAAATAAGTATAGAAGCAAATATAAGCAAAATCAACCAGAGACAGCAATCGATTCATACTTAGGATTCCTGTAGCTATGAAGCACGGCACCGCGTTATCAGTTGGAGGATTATATTCTGTCTGTGCGACGGACTTGACGCCTCGTCCCTCCTAGGACTCCTCTTGCGTAGAAACAACGCGCTTTAGGTAGATGACTGACTTCATCCCAAAAATCTTAAACCACCCAAGTTGCCTTTGGGTTCTTCCACGACGACGAAGGGCTAAAGCATCCGTCAACTTCAAAAAATATTCTATCTTATAATAGCTTTGTGTCACGTGGGGTAGGCCAATAATTGAAGCCCCGAGTAAGATGGTTGCGTCGCGCGTAACTCCGTGCGTTGAATGGTGGAAGCTTCAGACTCCGAATGTCGATTTTCAAACTACTACTTCACTACTAAGTTTACAGGTTGACTAGATACAGTCTTAGAACGGTGTCGTTTTTTTGTATTAATATTTGGGAGATTGTTAAAAAAAATTTATTGGGCCAACGGTGGACTGGGCTGACCAATCATAAACCAGACCCGAGCTGCAGTGGATCAAGTTGACACAAAATTCAAAAAACAAAATATTTGTGGTTCGGAGTGCGTCGAGCAAACACTACTCCCTCCCTCTCTCTTCCGTCGCGAGTGTTCGTATCAACAGAGGTGAAACCCATTTTCCTTCTGTCAAGTTAGTGTCTTTGAAGCTTAAACGAGAGAACCCAATTGAATTTTTATTTTTTCTTTTTTTGGTTTGTTATTGGCTCAAGTTTTCTTTTCTTTTGTGTCATTTTCCGTCTTTGTAGAGTGATATGGCTTCCATTGTTGCTAGCTTGCCTCCACCGTTGTTGGTACAGGGTAGAAAAGAATTTTTCAGACCGCTACAGAAACTCCCGGTTTCTTCCATTAAAGGTGAGCCTTTTGGATGGTGAAACAACTATTTTGCATCTTAATTCAGCTAGTTCTCCATGATGGTTCGGCTTAAGTACTCATACTTTTCTACTTCAGCGATAGTTTCTGGTATGATTTTAGAGTAGCATAATTTTCCAGCATTTGAACTTTCTGCTTTGCCTCTTTGTTGAAATTAAAAATAGACACTATTGAAAACTAAGGTAAGTTTTTGAAGATTATGATCGAGTTATGTTGGCTATGTTTTGGTGGAATAATGTGATGACCTTGAGAACAAAATTCACCTAAGTAGTGAAAAATTGGGGATAGGAGGGTACGGGTTTGGTTTGATATTTTAATTGAAACGTTAGTGCTTAAATGATGAGTGGACAGATTAAATCCGTTGGTGACTTTTAGTGGAAGTTGATAAACGTGGTTGCAAACATGTTTTAGGCATCGAGCTGTATGAAGTACATAGAGGTTAGCTTGAATTTATCAAAACATTGATGTTAAGTAATAAAGACTCTCGAAGGTTACAACAATATAGTGGATCAAGTTCAGAGCAGGATTCTCTGTATCCTAACCTTGCGTTTGGATTTATCTGTAATGTTGTAGTAAAGCAATAAACTTTCCATCAGTAAAATCTATGGCTACAATAGGTTCATGGCTGCTTCAATCTCTCCTTCTTCTGGTTCAGGATTTTCTCACACTTCAGAGAGACAGAATCGCATTACTGTAATTGTGAAGGCCACCGGTGAAGGCTCTGAATCTTCACCATCCCTTAGTATTGTTAAGTCTGTTCAAAATGTTGTAAGTTCCCCACCACCCCCCCCCCCCCCCCCCCCCCCCCTCTCTCTCTCTCTCTCTCTCTCTAAGCGAATCACAAACGATAAGTAATTAATCTAGGGAATAGAAGCGGATTAGTAGGAAAATGCAAGATGTAGCTTACTCTTGGATAACTTTTGATCGGTATCAAGTTCTTTTTCTTTTTTTTTTTTCTTTTTCTCTCTCTCCTTTTGTTTTCTTCGAACTTTTCACTGTTCTGTATTTATCCTTCACATGCAATGCTTATGTTGTCCATACTTTCTTTTCTTTTTTTTTGTCCAGTTTGTAAATTAAAAATTAGGGCTCTTTCTGTTGTCAAGTCTTACAGGTAATTTGTCGTTGACTTGTTAACAATCAGAAAGGGTCAATTTGCACATTCTTTGGAAGATAAAGTATTAATCCTACACAAACATGTGCATGCATATGCATCAATCTATAGAGATATTTATATACTGCTTTTTACATAAATCTGGCTTTCTATTTTTTTGAACAGTGGGATAAAGAGGATGATCGGTTGGCTCTTCTTGGTTTGGGGTTTGCAGCTATAGTTGGTATTTGGGCTTCGGCAAATGTTGTCTCAGTGATTGCCAGAACTAATGTCTTTTAGAATTATAGGATAGTATTGTCAGTGACAGAATTTTGGATTGATTTCTCGAAATAGAAAAGGAGTACATAATTGGTTTGCTCAAGTTTCGTTTTGCCAGAGCAAATACAAAATTCTGCAATTTTCTTTCATCGTATGGTGATTGCAGCTGTGCTGTATATTTTTCTTCCTCTATTTTTTCTATTTGATGCTTTTTAGCCCTTCAGTTTTGGATATGCTTGGAGTTCAGTAGAAAATCCAAATCAAAGTTTTCATGTCTCCCAGTTATTTTGCACCAACTTCAATAGATTGTTTAGCAAACCTTAGCCATCAAAGTTTGGACCAGTTGCAGTGACAGTACTACTTGTATTTATCAGAGATTCTTTCACTTGGTTCTTACCACATCGTCCCACACAGATGTAACCTATGGCTGTGGCATTTTCTGTTTAACATGAAAAATTGGGACCTATCACAATAAGGGGTGTGGTAAGGTTCCCAAATATCCATGTGTAAGATCAAAAAGGGAGAAAGGGCACAAGATTGACTAGGAGAGAAGGGTGCACATGATTGTTTAGTTAAAAGGCAAATAGATCATTTGAGATAGGAAAAAGAAGCACTATGACCCAAGTATTGATGAGAAATTTAAATATTATTATTGATAGTTCCATTACAAAAAGTACTCGATCAAAAGATGTACAAAATGCTAAATCAAATGTCTTGGGAAAAGAAATTCAAAAATAAGGTCTTGATAAATGTTACCCAAGCCCATTAATTTGTTAGTCTAATGGGCCTAAAAGAAACATATGTCATATTCCTAGATGATGCAACAGTCATTGTCTATACAAAAGTTAGAACAAGAAATAAGGTTAAATTGGAAAATAAGGGCAAAAAGTATAGTTTTAAGAATAACGGAAGGACTATGCTAGACAGTGCCAATTTTGGTTACTACAATGACATCACTATTGGGTAAGCAAATCAAAACAGTTGGAAAGTGTTGGAATATATTTTAATGATATTAGAATATATAAACATTTTGATAATGAAGAAAAATGAGAATTATAATATGAAAATATTATAATTAATATTTGATTATTTATGGGTTTCATAAGAAAACTAATGCTGAAATTGTATACAGGAAATTTAGTTAGAATGAGCCAAGTCTAAAAGTCTGACCCAGTCCAGAAAGTCTGACTCAGTCTAAATTGTCTGACCCAGTCCAGAGAATGTGACCCAGGCCCAGAGTGCGACTCAGGCCCAAAGCGCGACCCAGTGTGCGATGCAGTCCAGAATGCGTGACCCGCGACCAACTTAAGCGCTACGACCCAGAATCTGACCCGCAGTGACGCTGTGACTTCGCCGGTAAATTTGACTGCCCATTTCACCTCCGATCAGGGCACAAGAGGATCCAACAGAAAGGATGATCTATGAACATATGAGAAAAATTGTCCATTATAAATAATGTAATCATTAGCCTTTGAATCAATAATCTAAGCTTTAGTTAAAATAACATTCACTAAACAAAAAGAGATATATGCATAGCTAGCAATCTTATTTGAAGCCCCAATTTTAGGAAGTGTAGGCATAAGCTTGTAGAATTAAGCATTAGATACGGGTTGGCATATTGAATCATTAGGTTATGCCAGTGCTTAGTGGATTGAAGAGTCTTTTTCTTTGTCTTTCTTGTATGTATCTAAAAGCTTACCATATTATTTCCAACAAGTATTTTTAGTGTGGTTAGGGTGTTGCAATACTTACAAAAAAAATTTCTTAAAATTCCCTTAAAGCTATTCTAATTGTTGGATCAATAAGATGATGTGACACATTGCAGGCTTTTGGGTGGCTTCAAAATAGGCACAAACATGACACTGTAGGAGCCATCAAATGGACGTGCCGATGAGGTGCGCTAGGAATCATCAGATGTAGGGTTTGGAATTTAGCCGTCCATCCCAAGAACAAAACTGATAGCTTTTTTCTCATGCAAAAACTTAAAAGAGTCGACATTGTTGCTTGCTGTTGCTACATGCCAAGGAAGCTCACACGACCAAAAGAACCCATCGCTGACACTAAGATACTTAGATGATGCTAAGTGCTAATTTTCCTCCTGAACAGCACAATAGAAGACACAACAAAGAAAAAGGGGCAACTCCATTGCCAAAACATTACTATGAAATTGCAAGTATGTGTCACTCAAGATGAGTAAAAGTTGCATGATGCAATCACACTCCTTGATGACCTGATATTGCCTCAAGGTATAATCAAACCCTTTTAGTAGTTCTTTGACAACGTTGAGCATTGAGAATTGATTAAATAGGCTATGACTAAGAGGTCCCCCTACTTCGAATCGAACACGGCGTAGGTGAGGGAGAAAATCTTCACCCAATTGAAAAGGCCATGCATCTTCCGGATGTCTTCCCACGTCATCTGAAAGTCTTCGGTGGGCAGAAGGTTGGCAGGGATTTCCTTCATCCGGTAGTTTCATATCCTAGTAATAAAAACTTAGTTGCAACGGCATCAGTGACGAGAAAGGAGGTCGTCAGTCAAGCATGGCAGCATGCCAGTCGATGAAAAACTCCCAGTCCTTCATGACAAGAGCATATCGAAAGTCCAAACTTAATCAAAGTAGTTGTCTCGACCGAAAAGAGGTTAAGGCAACAAACGGAGCTCAAGACCATTAGAACTTGTCGTGTGCAATGGGTCACCAAGCTCGAGATGGCCGCTGGGGAGGTTGGGTACAATGAACCCAAAAGCGGTCCTAGTCAAGTAGGGATCTAAGCTCATACATAAGAAACCCAAAGGAACTAAGGTTAATAGTTGGGGAGGTTGGCTAGTCAAGTAGGGATCTAAGCCCAAACCCGAGAAGCCTGAAGGATGACCGGAAGATAAGAAGGGGCTTGAGTAAGGCCAATTTAGGTAAAAACCCAGTGAAGGCCTACCACCAAAAATAGAGGGGGCCAACCTAGTTAGGCCCTATGTTGGGATGAGTTGGCTTGTCAAAGTAGAAGAAAAGGGCACCACACCGGGCTGACCCCATGACTAAATGGGGGTCAAAGCGGGTAGTGCCATGGGCATGGAGCCCATGGATTTGGGCTAGCCCAGCTACGTTGTTGCCTTAAAAATGGGCTGTGCTGGGAGGATGGGTGGTGCGAATTGGGTTGGATGAGGCCTAAATAAAGAATGAATCCAACCATTCTTCCGCCCTTGGCATGTTGGGATCTGAGGTTGAAGCCACTGGATTTGGGGTAGAACTTGAAGCAAATTTCTTTTGCATGGTAAAGGGCTAAAAAGAAATTTGGTGGTAAGGGATTTGTGAGGTAATAGTATTCTTTATTGTCTTTCTGGCTAAAAACAAATATTAATTTCTACACTAGAATTTTCTAACATTGTTTTGCAAGTATTGCAAACCCTCACAACAAAAAGTTAAGGAAGAAAGAAAAAATTCAATGGGACACTCAAAAAAGTTGCAGAAGCCAGGCTAGTAAAGAACCTAGGCTCTTAATACTATGACAAAAAGTATGAAGCTAAAAGAGAAAACAAAAAATTGGACAAAGGCTATTATATTTTTGTACTTAAACCTAGAGACAATAGGCTTATTTATAATACAAGTTTGAACATTTGTAAAAGGAAATAAATAATAAAAAATATTCGCATAAACCAATTTCCCAAATTATAAGGATTCTCGTTACATATAGAAACAATCATAAAGGGAATAACCATAATTACAATGTATCTCCACCATAATTCAGTTAGTTCTCCACGATGGTCGGCTCTAGTTCTCATTCTTGTCTACTTCAATGATAGTTTTTGATAGGATTTTAAAGTAGCATAATTTTCCAGCATTTGAAGTTTCTGAGTTGTCTATTCGTTGAAAGGAACTAAGGTTAATAGACATTATTGAAAACTAAGGTTAATTTTTCAAGATGATGGGCAAGTTATGTTGGCTATGTTTTGGTGGGATATGTGATGCTCTTGAGAGCTAAATTCACCTAAGTAGTGAAGATTTGGGGATAGGAGGGTATGGGTTTGGTTTGATATTTTAATTGAAAAGTTAGTGCTTAAATGATGAGCGGACCGATGAAATCCCTTGGTGAATTTTAGTGGAAATAGAAAAACGTGGTTGCAAACATGTTTTAAGGATGGAGGTTTATAAAGTACGTTGAAGTTAGCTTTAAGGAGGCTAACAGAAAGCTCTTCTGGAGTACAACTGGGATAAAAAACGAGAAACTCTGAGATTCAGAAACTTCAGTGGAGAAAGAAGCCGTAGGAGGTACAAGAAGCGGAGGTACCATCACATATACTCACGAAGCTTAAAAAAAGAGAAGAAAAGAGAGAGGAGTCTGAACTGTAGTAAAATAACTAATCGAGGATTGCAAACGTTTATGTTTTTATGCATGATAATATTTGGTTATTTGTTGTGATAGCAATCTCTACCACATCATTGATAGTGCAGAAATTATAAATGTGAATAGATATTTTCAATTAATATGCAGCGGACAAAATAATAGATAAAATGCCATGATTTTCAACCATAAGAAATTAATATGTAATAAATGTGAGCATAATTATTTCTTTCACTCAACCCACATCCAAGATTATAGAACAATGTTTAGTAATGACTTACACCTATAGAAGTTGACAAATATTACAATATCATGCAAAAATAGATTTTGAAGAGCGTAAGACCCAACTGTGGCACTTCTTACGGTCTTCCTCCAAAAACAAGATTCAGCAAGTATTCAAATATAAGGAAAGAAATGAAACTCTCGCTCACTCTGAATAACATTTAACTTCATGGAGAATTTGTCACGGAGATTCTCAAACAAAAACAATCCTTAAATATCAGGATTGCGAAGCCAATTCAAGTTGACATCTTTTACAACCACCTTTACCTGTAGCTCGCTCAAGAACTCCTTGACAAACTCCCATAACTTGGCCGCTGCCTCATCACAAGTCACAAGTTCCAACTGTACAAGATCCAAAGTTGATGATGGTAGTTGACTACGGAATCTCAAGCACCCTTCCATGTTGAGCTCTTTCAAATTACACAATTCACCAATGTGTTTTGGCAACTTAGTAATGTTTAAACAATCAGATATGTCAAGGATATTCAACTTATGGAGGCTTTTAATTGATTCTGGCAATTGACACAACTCAGTACAGGACCTAAGCCTCAGAACTTCCAAATTTGTCAACTCTTCAAGTCTGTGGGACAACTTAGACAACTTATGACAATTGGTGATGCTAAGCTTCTTGAGGCAAGCAACTTCAAATATCTCATCAGGCAATTCCACCAAGTCATTGCAATAATCAATATTTATCTCCATTAGCTTTGGCAATGCATTTGAAATCTTGTTAGTACAATTACCAAAGGCCTGTTGAATATTACACATAATCAAGGATATCTTCTCCAAATGCATCAATGGGGCATTGCAAAGGGAAGGAATCGACACCTTCTCTAATCTGATTTTCCTTAAAAAAGGAGTAGACCTTAGTAGCTGAAAACTACTCAACTTTGCGCAAGAGAAACCATAATTTGTGATAACTAAAACCTTTAGCTTATCCATCTTTGTTACAATCTCAGGCAATGTGTAACTCTCCGTCTGAAAATGTAGAAGTAGAACCTTAACTTCAGATGCGTGAATATTGCAACAACTTGAAGAGAAGTTTACATCTGCAAAAAATATCCATATGGTTTGATAGAATATCAAATACTACTCCACAAGTCGCAACTTGTGTAAAGATGTGTGTGAGAGTGTTTGAGAGTAGAAAGACAAACCCACCAGTTATGATAGACAAGATATGTGCTTTGATTAATAGTGGATTTTGTTCTGACCACCACTTTGGATGATTATTTTCACTTATGTCCACAATTAGTCTTTCCTGTTGTTCTATTTGCTTGCAGTAGCTCTGACGGATGGCTAGCTCTCTAAGAAGATCATGTTGTAAGACAAAGTCTTCATTGTAGTACTTACCAACATCACTTTCAGCTTTCCTGGTAAGTGAGCAAAAGGTTACACACTTTGAAGAGATTCAAATTCCTTCATCTTCATAAATGAAATATAAATTCTGTGGATATGTGTCCAAATGAGATAACATGGGTAAAAAGAATCAACATATGAATGTTTTTAAGATCATCAACATGTCTAGTAATCCACTTTGCACATGTAAATAGACAGGCTAGTATGAAAAATTGTACTCTGTCAATCAACAGGTCAAGTAAGCCATGACATATTTCACCAAAATATAGAGTTTATAAAGCTGTAACACAAAATAATATTTGGTTATGTACACAAAAATCAGAACATATTACAAACAACAACCCCATGAAGAGAATAGCCTACAAGAAAATTACATGGTACAAAGTAAAAGGCCAGAGTACCTCATGAGCACAAGACTAGCCAGATTCCGGTTGGAGATCTCATCTAGTTTGGTAATGGCGTCATTTCCATCTTCATCTAGGTCGTACAATTCTGTCCACATATCAATGAGGGCAGAAACAGGGATCCTTTGATCTTCTGGAAACAAACCTAGGTCCTGGAAACACTTTTTGGTGATCTCGTCATCCAAGATATCAAGGCTCTTTTGGAGACAATCAAGCAGATCACGGTTAGAACCAAGATTGGAGAGACCACTAGACTGTTTCTTTAATAGACTGCGACAGGCCTCTGGAGGCTTGCCATAGAGTGAGCTTCCAGCCACTTTAAGGGCCAGCGGGAGCCCCCCACAGAACTTAAGTATCTGCAAAGCAAAAGGCCATCAAACGAAATCAATTATTATTTGGAGGCTAAAGGGTGTAATATTGGCAATGGCGCTAGATACCTAAACGGCGTCAATCTTTCTTTATGTACTTATGTTTTTGGGCAACATTGTGTGCAAGAAATAAAACAAACAATCAAACATGTATGCGTAAGTACCTTTTTAAATTCTAACCATAAGTTTCCAAAAAGTGAGGTTAGAGATAGTGTTAAATTTATTTCACAGATGTATGTCATAGGCTACCAAAATACCTTTTTCATCTCTTTATCTGAAATCGATAGGCTTCCATTTTGCGGGCTTGCTGAGTGACGAAAAAGAGTTATTGCATCTTCGTCCTTCAATGGCTTTAACTTATACGTGGAGTGGAATTTTGGAGATACGGTTCTTGAAGTCAACAGAATCTTATAATTTGGCATATCAAGTTGAAACTTCTCGAGAAGGTACTCTGAATCAGACTGGACATCATCTAGGATTAATAATATAGGATCTTCAATTTGATTAAGCTGTTCCCCCAGCTGGTCGATTTCATCTTCAACTTTTGCAGACGTATGCACCCGACGACCCTTATTATCAAACAGTTTATCCGCAATGTCCTTCAGGTTTGGAAATTTTGGGACACAAATGAAGAAAATATTCTCCTTAAACACGCCTATACAAATACAATATAGTTAGAAAGCTGCCACCAAAAGCACATTCACGTCTGATAACATTTTTACAAAGAACATATATAATAGCTAAGCCATGAGAAGGTAAATACTAAAATTCTGAAACACTGCTATCAACTATATAGATGTGAAGATTGTTTTCTTTTTGTTACTCTTTTATGGCATAAACTCCAATGTACCCTACGTTTCAAAAGCACTGAAACGACTACACTAAACAAAAAGATCGAACCAAGATTAGTGATGGCTACCGATGTTTTACCTCATGACACAAGATTTTTTCTAGTGATCTTTCAATTACCCTTGTAAAAATTTCAACCCTCAATGCTAATGCTATACCATTCATTTTGGTTCTGGTCAAAAAGACAACAGGTTAGTGATTTGCTTTAATTAACCTCGTACGTTTATCTATCTAAAAGCATCCACATAAGCACTTGGCAAGTAGAAAGTAAAATGAAAAGAATTGGCCGTGACCTACCTTTAATTTCCTCATCCTGACAAAGCATTGTCACCAATGTGGTCTTCCCACATCCTCCAGAAGCAGTCAGTGCAAGCACTGAGACCTCCTTATTGAGCACCATCCCCTTCAACTTCTTCATGTGCTCATCGAACCCAACAATAAATGGAGGGGGTGGAGGAACCGGGAAAGAGAGCCCACCACTCCTCACCCCCAAATGTAGACTCTCCTGGATTGCATGCACAGTAACTTTGATATATTTCAAGTCGGACCGATTCTCTAATCCAACAGTTGCATTGAACAGTGGGAAAAAAAAATCAATGAAGTCCTGAAGGTCCTCCTCCAACTTAGAGAGTTTCTTTGCGTATTTGTATCTCTTGCAGAGGTTCCACTTACTGATCTCCAAGCACTTTCGAACGAGATCCTCGCGTTCATTCTTTTGTTCGTTGAAGATACTTATTTCCTTTGGTTTCATATCCAATTCTTCGGTTAACTCCCTGATCCGTTCAACCAATTCAGTCAAAGTTTTTAGCTTGGATTCGAGTCTTCTGAGAAGGGATTTGAACATACGAGCTTTCCGAACCACATCCTTAAGTAATACATACAACTCTTGTAATGCCAATCCAAACGGTGCTCCCAAAGCAGCCCCCGCAACATCTACCATTACTCTGTGTCGCCAACAAACCCAAAAGCAAACCGAAGATTTTCTGCTCAATATCCTCGGTGGCAAACGAAACGACGACAATATTCAACCAGCATACGTTTCAAAAGCTCCTATTTTAGCATGGAAAAGGGTGCCAACCTAGAAACACACAAAAGCAGAGAATCAGAGGGAAATAAAAGCTCTGGTGTCCACCACCTTTAGAATCAATGAAACAAGGACAAACTCTGCCACAATGTAAGCCAACTTACATCTGAAAATAAGTATAGAAGCAAATATAAGCAAAATCAACCAGAGACAGCAACCGATTCATACTTAGGATTCCTGTAGCTACGAAGCACCGCACCGCGTTATCAGGTGGAGGATTATCTTCTGTCTGTGCAACGGAATTGACGCCTCGTCCCTCCTAGGACTCCTCTTGCGTAGAAGCAACGCGCTTTAGGTAGATGACTGACTTCATCCCAAAAATCTTAAACAGCCCAAGTTGCCTTTGGGTTCTTCCACGACGACCGACGAAGGCCTAAAGAATCCGTCAACTTCAAAAAATATTCTATCTTCTAATAGCTTTGTGTCACGTGGGGTAGGCCAATAATTGAACCCCCGAGTGACATGGTCGCTTCGCAAACAACTCCATGCGCTGAATCGCAGAAGCTTCGGACTCCGAATGTCGATTTTCAAACTACTACTTCACTACTAAGTTTACTGGTTAACTAGATACGGTGTCGTTGTTTTGTATTAATGTTGGGAGATTGTAGAAAATTTTATGGGGCCAACGTCGGACTGGGCTGACCAATCATAAACCGGACCCGAGCTGCAGTGGATCAAGTTGACACAAAACTCAAAAAACAAAATATTTGTGGTTCGGAGTGCGTCGAGCAAACACTACTTCCCTCCTCTCTCTTCCGTCGCGAGTGTTCGTATCAACAGAGGTGAAACCCATTTTCCATCGGTCAAGTTAGCGTCTTTGAAGCTTAAACGAGAGAACCCAATTGAATTTTTCTTTTTTCTTTTTTTGGTTTGTTATTGGCTTAAGTTTTCTTTTCTTTTGTGTCATTTTCCGTCTTTGTAGAGTGACATGGCTTCCATTGTTGCTAGCTTGCCTCCACCGTTGTTGGTACAGGGTAGAAAAGAATTTTTCAGACCGCTACAGAAACTCCCGGTTTCTTCCATTAAAGGTGAGCCTTTTGGATGGTGAAAGAACTATTTTGGATCTTAATTCAGCTAGTTCTCCATGATGGTTCGGTTTAAGTTCTCATACTTTTCTACTTCAGTGATATGATTTTCAAGTAGCATAATTTTCTAGCATTTGAATTTCTGTTTTGCCTCTTCGTTGAAATGAAAAATAGACACTATTGAGAACTAAGATAAGTCTTTGAAGATTATGGTCAAGTTATGTTGGCTATGTTTTGGTGGAATAATGTGATGACCTTGAGAGCTAAATTCACCTAAGTTAGTGAAAAATTGGGGATAGGACGGTACGGGTTTGGTTCAATATTTTAATTGAAAATGTAGTGCTTAAATGATGAGTGGACAGATGAAATCCGTTGGTGACTTTTAGTGGAAGTTGATAAACGTGGTTGCAAACATGTTTTAGGCATCGAGCTGTATTAAGTACATAGAAGTTAGCTTGAATTTATCAAAACATTGATGTTAAGTAGTAAAGACTATCAAAGGTTACAACAATATAGCAGATCAAGCTCAGAGCAGGATTCTCTGTATCCTAACCTTGCGTTTGGATTTATGTGTAATGTTGTAGTAAAGCAATGAACTTTCCATCAGTAAAATCTATGGCTACCATAGGTTCATGGATGCTTCAATCTCTCCTTCTTCTGGTTCAGGATTTTCTCACACTTCAGAGAGACAGAATCGCATCAATGTTATTGTGAAGGCCACCGGTGAAGGCTCTGAATCTTCACCATCCCTTAGTATTGTTAAGTCTGTTCAAAATGTTGTAAGTTTTCCCCTCTCTCTCTCTCACTTGGTATTATTCCTCTCAGGGTCAAGCTCTTCTAAGTGAATCACAAACGATAAGTAATTAATCTAGGGAATAGAAGTGGATTAGTAGGAAAATGCAAGATGTAGCTTACTTGGATAACTTTTGATCGGTATCAATTTCTTTTTTTCTTTTTTTCTTTTTCTTTTCTCTCTCCTTTTGTTTTCTTTGAACTTTTCACTGTTCTGTATTTATCCTTCACATTCAATGCTTATGTTGTCCATAGTTTTTTTTTTTTTTTTCCAGTTTGTAAATTAAAAATTAGGGCTCTTTCTGTTGTCAAGTCTTACAGGTAATTTGTCGTTGACTTGTTAAGAATCAAAAAGAGTAAATTTGCACATTCTTTGGAAGATAAAGTCTATTAATTCTACACAAACATGTGCATGCATATGCATCAATCTATATAGATATTTATATACTGCTTTGTACATAAATCTGGCTTTCTATTTTTTTGAACAGTGGGATAAAGAGGAAGATCGGTTGGCTCTTCTTGGTTTGGGGTTTGCAGCTATAGTTGGTGTTTGGGCTTCTGCAAATGTTGTCTCGGTGATTGCCAGAACTAATGTCTTTTAGCATTATAGCATAGTATTGTCAGTGACAGAATTTTGGATTGATTTCTTGAAATAGAATAGGAGTGCATAACTGGTTTGCTCAAGTTTCGTTGTGATCAAAGACAAAAAGAGTTGATGCCAGAGCAAATACAAAATTCTGCAATTTTCTTTCATCATATAGTGATTGCACCTGTGCTGTATATTTTTCTTCCTCTATTTATTTCCATTTGATGCTTTTTTGCCCTTCAGTTTTGGATATGCTTGGAGTTCAGTAGAAAATCCAAATCAAAGGTTTTCATGTCTCCCAGTTATCTTGCACCAACTTCAATAGATTGTTTAGCAAACCTTAGCCATCAAAGTTTAGACCAGTTGCAGTGACAGTACTTGTTGTATTTATCAGATATTCTTTCACTTGGTTCTTACTACATCCGTCCACAGATGTAAGCTGTGGCTGTGGCATTTTCTGTTTAACATGAACTCTGATACTTTTCTTTATCATAAACAGGCCATTGACAGATTGCCGCTCCTCCCCGGTTTCCTAGAATTGGTCGGGATACTCTTTTCTTCGGTATGTAGACAATTTAGATTTGTTGGTTGCCCTGTATAAGTCATAAAACTTCAAAGTTCTTTCTTTTTCTACATTGTTTTGGGATCTTACTGCTTTTGCTTATATTTCTCTGTTGCCATGGAAATACTAACATGAACCTCTCCATCCATTTCAGTGGTTTGTATATCGCTATCTCCTATTCAAACCTGATAGGTAAGGAAAATTTCATTGCCTTTTGATCTTGCTTTTCCTTGGAACTTATGATGTTATCTTTCACTGGAACGGAAAAGGGCAGCTAAGCAGCTGTTCTTCTTTGTCAACAGGGAAGAGCTTTTCCAAACCGTTAAGAAGTCAATATCTGAAATCTTGGGTCAGTGAATTTTCTGTCATGTTATGCACGATTGCAGCTGAGGATGTATAAGTAGATATTTGATCTTCTTTCTGAAGGAAGCAGACAGGAAAATGGCATTTGTGTTACACTGGCAATGAACACCAGCTGCTGTAGTTTGTATACATGATGAAATTCATAATCTTACTACTGTTTCTTTTATTTTCCGATTATCATTTTTCCATGTTAGATATTTCGGTGCATATGAATAAAAAGCATTTCTTCAAGTTGCGACTATGATAATCAATAATATAAAAAAATGATTTTTCTAATCAGTAATATCAGTTTATACAATTAGATTACATTCACCCATCATTGCTATTCCATGCAGGACTCAAATTAGAATACAACCCTCTTGTTGTTTGAACCTCACTTTGATAATTAATATAACAAATATTACCACCAACAGAAAAATGATACAAATGGTTTCATAGTCTACCATTAGCGGAGGTGACAGCATTTCCAAAATGCTCAACCTTAACATATCATTACGCTTGGTGACACCTGCTATTTTTAGGGAAGCTAATTTATTCTAATAATCCTTGGCTTCGACAAAGAGCAAGAAATCGTTCATCATAGGGATGGAGTTGGACATTGTCAATGACCTCTTGACGTTACAAAACATCTTGGTCTCGGTTTTGCTTGAGAGTACAAATTGAACGGGAAGGATTTATCCACGCATAGTCTCTAATTCGAGCGCCTGAGCCTCTACTGCTACTTGCTGCGAACTCCAAAATCATCTTGTTCAAAAGGCTCATCTTCATGGTTTTGCTTGTTCTTGGTTTACCGATGACGTTCGTTACTGGGAGGACAATATTTTAGTCCTATATCCTTTTGTTTTGACTAGTTTGTGAATGATGGAAAGAAAGAAATTCGTGGTCAGAGATGATTTTGACATGGAAAATGAAGACTTGGTTTCGTAGTGGGATAAAGATGATTGCTTTCTCTTTGGGGTTCAAGTGAGCCCATCGTTAAACTGGGGTCGTTCCGATCCCACGGCAATACTTTAAATGTGCTTGGTGCTACGATTTCTGCAACTCACTGGAGTTTTACCAGTAGAGCGCCGCACCATACTCGGCCGTCATGGTTCTCAAGTACGTCTTTCTCTGTCCCACTGTCTTCTTCGCCCCACCTTTAGCCGAATCCAATATCACTCGTTTCCACCACCAAATGCTCGACAAAGCACCAATCCGGAAGCCCGGGACGCCCTTCATAGTTCTATGCCCCGCGGCTCGCCCAGCGGTCAATCAACGTCAAGTCACTACGGTTCTCTCCTCCGGTCCTGCATTGCCCGGAAAGCGATCAACCCCGGGAAACAACTTCACGCGCACCTATGCCTCGTGGGTCTCGGCTTTGATAGGTTTGTAGCGACTAAACTTGTTAACTTGTATTGTGTTTGTGACTATCTAAGTGATGCACACCGATTGTTCGAGAGAATTCCTAAAGATAATTTATTTCTCTGGAATGTTTTGATTCGGGGGTATGCCTGGAATGGTCCATATAAGGCTGCGATTTCGCTTTACTACCAAATGCTTGATTATGGGCTGGCACCTGATAACTTTACGTTCCCGTTTGTGCTTAAGGCATGCTCGGCACTTTCAGCCGTTGAAGAGGGGAGGAACATTCATGAACATACGATACGAACCGGATGGGAGACGGATGTTTTTGTGGGTGCGGGTTTAATCGACATGTATGCAAAGTGTGGTTGCGTGGAGAGTGCTCGACAAGTGTTTGACAAAATTGAATTAAGAGATGCTGTGTTATGGAACTCTATGCTTGCAGCTTATTCACAAAATGGACACCCGGATGAGGCGCTCGCTCTATGCAGTGAAATGGTATCTGCGCGTGTCAGACCCACGGAGGCGACTCTTGTGACCGTAATATCTGCTTCTGCTGACATTGCGGCTCTTCATCAAGGATTGGAGCTTCATGGGTTTAGTTGGAGACATGGATTTGTCTCCAATGACAAGGTAAATACTGCACTGGTAGACATGTATGCCAAGTGTGGTTCTGTGAGAATTGCCAGAAATGTGTTTGAAAAGCTGAAGGAGAAAAGAGTTGTCTCGTGGAATGCCATGATTACAGGGTATGCAATTCGCGGTCATGCTAATGAAGCACTGATTTTATTTGAGGAGATGAAGGAAAAAGCTCTCCCTGACCACATAACTTTTGTTGGTGTTCTAGCAGCTTGCCGCCATGGGGGTTTTCTTGATGAAGGGTGGAAACTTTTTGAATCGATGGTAAGAGACTACCACATAGATCCAACAATTCAGCATTATACATGCATGGTTGATCTTCTTGGCCTCTGTGGGAGAATAGATGAGGCTTACAACCTTATAATGGAAATGCGAGTAATGCCAGATGCCTGTGTTTGGGGTGCTCTGCTGAATTCATGTAAAATTCATGGAAAGGTAGAGTTGGGTGAAGTAGCATTGGAGAAACTGATTGAACTCGAACCTGAAAATTCAGGCAATTATGTGATTCTATCAAATATCTATGCCCAAGCAGGGAAGTGGGAAGGAGTTGCAAGACTCAGAAAACTAATGATAGATAGAGGAGTAAAGAAAAACATTGCTTGTAGCTGGATTGAAGTGAAGAATAAGGTCCATGCATTCCTTTCTGGAGATATCTCCCATCCTCATTCTGATGCAATATATGCAGAACTGAGTACTCTCGAAGGAAGAATGAAGGAAGCTGGCTATTCGCCGGAAACCGGGTCAGTTTTCCATGATGTGGAGGACGATGAGAAGACCAATATGGTGTGTAGTCATAGTGAAAGATTGGCAATTGCATTTGGACTCATTAGTACTCTTCCTGGAACCAGGCTTTTGATAACGAAGAACCTCCGGGTATGTGAGGACTGTCATGTTGCAATCAAGTTCATCTCAAAGATCACAGAAAGGGAAATCACAGTCAGGGATGTAAATCGTTACCATCATTTTAAAGATGGCATATGTTCCTGTGGTGATTGCTGGTAAAAAGAATGAAAAGATTTTGTGGTTCATGGTATATGTATCAACAGAAGCTATTTGCTCAATCGTTTTGGTCTCTCGCTGAGATTTAGTATCCCACGTAATCAAACTATAACTTCAAGGCATAAGAGTAACCGAAGAAGAAGAGCCAAAAATAAATAAATAAACAAATAGAGGAAACAAAGAGAGTGGGAAACAACTAGAAGCATTATTCTGTGCAATTTGGAGAAAAGGCCATTATTCTGTGTCAGCTGGAGAATCAAACCAAAATCTACAGAACAACCAGGATGAACAAGGCTAGATTACTATGGACCACTTCTTCACCTGGATACCTAAAATTTTCCAGAAACTTATTTCAAATTGTGTTAGGTGCTAAAAATTCCTGTATATACACAAATCCCATTGTACTTTGTTGTTACTCAGGAGTAAGGGCATTGGAAGCTGGAAATCTTTCAGGATTTTCTGGTATCGCAGGATTGCAATTGCAACTTCTGTTTCAGCGCCTGCTAAACCTTCAGCTCAGGGTTCTTAAAATGGCACTGCTTATATGTTCACATTGACTGTCAATAATGGCTCCGATGAAAAACAATTGGTTCGTGCAATGTAATAGAACCCGCGAGGCATAATCTTTGAGAATGTATAAGCCGCAATTGGCTGGCAGAAATGGTTGCAGTCTGGACAAACACAATCTACTTTCTTGGTTGCTCAATCCTGCGCCCTGAACCAGAAAAAACGATGAGAAGTAGGATGGCAATGAGAAGATACAGAAATTTTCAAAACTTCTTGATTGTTGAGAAGACTGGCCACAACAAAGTAAGGTAGAAACAGAACTGACAGTCAATGGTTGATTGCTTTGCATCCTTCACTTAAAATAGCTCTTACTGCCATTATTAGGCTTGATTCATAAGACAAGGCGAAAATAATGTTTGCTTTAGTGTATTAAGTTGTAGTTTACTTTCTTCCTTTCTAAAGTCCATGTAACATCAGTAGGTGCGGCATCTTCGGAAGTAGGTTCACACATCAAAAAGAAAAGTCGGCAGTTTTGGTCATTAATTACTACTAAGTAACTGAGTCATCTGCTGCCCAAGACAAAAGATGGATTATATTTGGCGGATATTGTTGAAATTTTCCAAAAGGATATATTTTCAATGTTTGACATCTTTTCACAATGAGAATTACCCAGCTGGAGTACTAATCCGAGATTTAGAAGGAGAAGGCATAGAACTTCACCTTTCACGTCACCAATCGTGGTGAGTTTCTTAAGACAACCTAAGAAACCTCCCAACACAAGTCTTTCTTTCTTCATGTAGGCTTCTGCAGTAAGAAACGTACTATTAGCATAATTACGATTCCATGCAGCAGGTCCAGGAGGCAAAGGCCATCCCGTAAATAGCTTAAATTAGCATTACCAGATTTAAAATCATCCGCGCCAACCGCATCAGTTCCATTCTCCTTCGAAAGGTTGGCAGGCACTTTCTGATTGTCTTGTTCTCCCCGGCAGTTTTCTTTGTCCTGGCCTGAAGAAAGACTTTTCACATCGTTGTCTAATTCCTGCTGGTCTGATTCACTGTTTTTCTCTACAATCGTTAATGCAGTGCTCAGAATTTCACTCGTTTCACGCAAGCTTTTGCACTTAACTTGCTCAGAGAAGCTTACCAAGAAGGTAAGAAAATAAAAGGGCTTTGGAATTTGAGGAGCACAAAGAACAACAGAAAATGGACATGACAAAACTAAAACTAATAGAAACTAATATATCAGCTAAATTTTTGAGATGCAATTAGATTACTGCGAAATCTTATATCTAGTGGCGGGGACAAAAAGATATTAAACACTAACTAAATTTGTAGAATCAAGCAACTATTTTATAATCTGAAGCCGTATATTGATAAAAAAGATAAAAAATTCTAGCTGTCTATTCATGGGACCAGCAAGACTTTGATTTTCTTCCTGACGCTTGATTACCAATATAGATATGAACAAACATACACAGAAAGCTCTGTAATTGTGCAAATTGATTGGTTCATAACCTGAGAGCAACTTCAAATTTTATTAAATCTATAATGCTTCTTCATTTCCCAGTCCATCACAGACCTGAAAGTGTAGGAGCAGACCCTGATTTTTTCACCAGCCATGTGCAAACACTTTCTATATCTTCTGGGCGAATGACATCTGCTAACAACGATCTTGCACCCATAAGCAACAATATCAGTTATTGTGGGTGAAAGCAACGTTTCTAACAAGTATTAAGATGGAGTATCCCTGGAAATAAATGAACCTGTATGTAGACGTTGAGGACGGCAAAGTAGAGCTAACAACTGGATGAACAGGATCAACAGACGAGGCAGATAATGGACCAGAACTTCTGAGAGGGTTTACGGACTGACACAGAAAACAGAAGAATTTAGAACGAGGAGATGTAAACCGGGTCATAACAGTGGAGCCATAAAGCAGTGTTTTGCAGAAAAATAAATATTATCTGTGAATTTTATTCCGATTGAATTTCTTGAGGATATGCACAAGTGCAGCCGTGCTCATTCATATTAGATTGCTAGGTGATCTTCTTTAGCTTATCCGTGTGGAAATAAGAAGCCCATATGATTGAAACTGAAGGCATTCTCACTGTAAGAAATGCCAGATACATTTTCTCATCAACCGAACAGTAGCTAAGTGATTTAATCAGGATGCTAAGAAAAATTACATCCTGATGCTGCTTGAGCCTCTGAATTTTTGAATCCTTCTCATTTGAATCAAGGAATTCATGGCCTGTTCTTTTCCCCAACACTGAAGAGAATGTTTTGCCTAGGAGGTCAGTAGAATCAGATATGACAGCATTGTGTGGCTGGATACAGGTATCATTATTGGAGTGATCCCCATATAAAAAAGCCAGCTTCTCCTTTCTTCCTTCAATGTTCTTGCAGTCCACACATTTGCAGTTTTCAGAACACAGGATGTTAGCTTGAAAGCATTCACAATATTTTTTAAGGCACCCTGTTTTCTTGCAGTTGCATCCCCTTTTGTGCTTCCTTGCCATAGGGCTCTCATAATCTTCATCCCTGCACTAGTTCCAGAGCACTCCAATTCAGATAACAGTCATCAGCTAATAAAAAAAGTACGAAAAGATGTCTGATTTAGAGTTGATGGATTTATCAAACAAACAGTCTATATAAAATTATAGATATATAAATATATAAATTATTATCAGTAGACGTGGTAATGGCAGATAGAGAGAGAGAGAGAGAGAGAGAGAGAGAGTAGCAGATTCACTTTTCTGTGGTTTCCCTGATCAAACTAGAAGTTACGAAGGAACCATTCATAGCACTGTCAAGCAATCACATCCTTCTTTTTTTAGCCCAACCTGATAGGACTGATTAAATGAATCATTCAGGTCATAAAAAATGCATCTTCAATGTGACAAATTTAATAACAGAATCAGTTAAATAGGCTTTTCATCATATGATTTTAATTGATTACAGTGCTTTGCTGCCTCAAATTACGAAAAGGATCACAAATATATAAGTGGAAAGACAGCCAAAAAAGTAACAACTGAGTAAAAAATGGAATTTGTTGTACTAACTTTTACGCACAATACTTCAAACACGAAGAGACAACTTCACTTGAGAACACAATTTAAATATAGAACTTAGTAAGAGCAGCTGGAAATATATCTAATACAAACTCGGAAAAAACACCAGCGAGCAACCCTGCTAATAAAAATCATCTTGTACGTTGTCCTATTAAATAACGGTGGTCAGAGGATGCTTAAAGACAGAACAATGCTCACTGCTGCAAACTTTCGTTTTCCAACTGACTGAGGGAAATAGGTTTTAGATGCAATGCAAGTACCATCTCCTGGTGAATCTCAAAAGAAATGTCCGTCGTTGCTGAAGACAGCTTGAGAACAAACAATAAGCAACCGTTAACGATGTTGGCTCACCAGAAACTAGTATGGTACAAAGTAAACCTCAGGTATAATGTGGAAATTTGTGATTGGGATCCAGCATGGACTTAGTCCCCTTATAAATATCGAAGGCTTCCCAGTAATAGACCATAACATCGATAGCTAATATTTTAATCATGCTCTTGTATATATATATCACACTATAACCTACTTCCTTCATGAAAGAAAAAACTATGACTTGGCTCTCAAAGCCTTTTTACGAGTAATAAGTTTCACTGTGGAAGCGCAATGGGCACAGCCCTAGTACATAAGACATATACTGGACGGCAAAAAGTACATCCAACAAAAAATCTAAAAGGTCAAAGAAATCCAACAAATACCAAAAGAAAATGGAGTTGTACTGCTGTCAATCACAAAGAGATCTCAAGAACAAAAACTTTGTTCTTGGTACGGATATTCACATCCCTCAAAGTATGTGCATTGTTCTTTCTAAAAGCACTCAAACACAATGGAATAGCTTTCCAATTTTTGCCGCTACCATATCTGCCTAGTGGCATTACAACGAACAAGTGCACTTCAAGGCGGTATTTCTTGGATACCCTATGTTAAGATTTCGTACTATATTTTCACACGCATCACCACTCCACGATGGTTCTTTCATGTTTTCTCAAAATATCCATCCCAAAGATCTTCCTAAGGCTGCTGTCCACGGAAACATGCTACCCTTGGTGATATTCCACTCTTGCCTGCACCGAGAAATGCAATTCCCGGAGCTGATAAACTACTTCACTCATGTTCGAGAAGCTCACTACTAATCATCCACCATTCCAATCATTTCTTCACCAAATTCAACCCAAAGGAGAAAAACTAGAAAATAAAAGGCAATGGCCGAAGACAGTGAACTAATCCAGTAATCTGAACAATACGCTTCTCAGAATTCAAAGAGTTATGTACGTACCACATTTTCCAGTGCTCTAAATGAGCTGCTCTCAATCTTTGGCATGAATGCAAATGGGTTGCGCTCTAGAATACATTTAACTGCTGCTTGTCTTGCAGCCTCATTCTCAACTTTGTTATAGCAATCAGCACATCTGCATCCATCACAGTAAACTCCAAAAGCAAAGCATTCACAGTACCTGCAGACAAGAATTTTGCAAGTAACTAGATTTAGAAAAGTGCCTTGTTCTGCTCAAATGTGGCATCTTTAACCTGGAATTAAATGCGTTTCAGTTTGAAGGTTGGTGGCACGTCCACTACAGTTTCAACATCCAGCATTCAATTCAGGCAAACAGTTTGGAGATGAATATTGGGTGAATATCCATTTGGAAGGCAAAAAAATGTTAGTCCTGTTGAACACTAAGGATTTAAAGGAGGGCTTATTTTCTGAAACCTTTCTGAAAATAATCCGTCAATGAAATTGCCTTCCAACTGTTTTGATGCTTATTGAATTATGCAAAACATGAGAAACTTCTTTGAAAGATGATTTTCTTTCCTAAGATAAGGAGAGCAGCCATGCAAAAAAACCCAAGTAAAAAATGCGAGTGTATTAGTTATGAATCACTACGTTTCTTAAGGGAACCTCCAGTGGTTTTAAGGTCATCTGCCTACATCTTTTTCCATACCCTTTAGGGACAGAAAGTGTGCAATTAATTATAAATATGTTCAGACTAAACCAAAGCAAAACGGATACAAGTATGCGTACACTCACAACTTTAAGCACTTTGATTGCTTGCAAGAGCAACGTTTTTTATGGTTTGGAGTACCATTGCTTGCAAGAGCAACGTTGACATCAAACTGTGGCTGTGATCCTGGGGATTCGAAGTTTCTGCATGAAATGCATTACAGGAAAATTGTAAGACCTCACCAATGACAAACGAGAACAGCATAAGATTTTATAAAATGAGACTAAGTTTTTCTAGGGCGATTAGGTTTTTAAATAGGATGATCTCAAGCAACAACAGGTCTCAGGCGGTATTTTGAGTCTAACTCTATAGTTTGCTGCTCAAGACTTCTTATCTATGAAGATCATATCGTGTATGCATAATGTTTTGGTATAACATTTCATTTATGTTAAATTCCTTAAACAAAGAAATAAGTGGAAGCTAAATAGGTTCTTTTAGTTCATGCTAGAAAATCAATAAAATTTTCAAATGTGATCTATGAATATTTTCAAGAAAGTAAAATTACACTAATTCCTTTGACCTAATAAGCCATTTGCAAATAACTCCTTGGATTCCTAATTGTCATACTCGACCCATTAACGATGTTAGTTCTTTCTAATTATAACCCTCCAGTAGCATTAACGGTAAAATAGATGGAAAATTGTACCCACGAATTACATGTGTGATTTTGTTTACTCGGGATATTCATGTTGTTCTTCAAATAAGACAAAAAGGTAGGAACTAAAGAAGAAAGCCGATAATTCCTTCTGCCAAAAGATGTTCTTTTGCTCGAATCTCTATACAATCCTAAAAAAATAAAGCAGAAAACCATCCGAGTAGGCAGCACTGCTGTTGAGTTAAAAGTATAGTATTCAAATCTCCTAACAAAAGCCATGCAAGAGAACGTCCTGGCCTAGATATTGATTTTGTCAATATCTGAGAATTTGAAAAAAAAATAATTCCGTCATTCTAGCTTGGTTTTTCTCGGCAGTCAATCTGGAATTCCGATCGGAAAATACGGAAAACCAAAATTTGCTCCAAGTACAGGGGAACTCACCTTGCGGGCAGTAGCTTCCCCTGCGGCAAATGTGGCACCACCGAATTCGGCGAAGTAAGAGACTTTCCGAAATCTAGCTGACTCATTCGTATTTGTGGCGGGAAAGAGAAGTTCTTCATAACTCTCTCTTCCGGTGTTGTGATCGAAATGTGTGGTTTTGGCTAAGACTCTCCATTCTCTGTTTGCTCCATCGAAACCTTCGAAGTTCGCAGACAAGCTGTTGATTATTCAGGCGAATGAGCAAGAACTTCACACTCTTGGTTTGCAAGCACGATAACAGGGAGAAGAGAAACAAAACGTAGTTTTACGTCGACTTTTCCGCTCTTTCAAATCCAAAGCACGACGTGAAACGCAAGTTCCAAGATCGTCCTCTGTTTCCTTTCAATCTCCCCGGTTTTCTCGGAAAACGAACATACATCAAGGATTATTCCAAGTCCAAAAATTGTTTATCCGAACAACGGCCGCAGGACGAGAACATTGGCGGCAGACTCTGATAGAGTACCACGCCGGAAGCTTCCAGGTTCGCCAGTGACCAGAGAGCTCCTGTAGTACGTGCTGAGAGATGATTTTAGAGCAGAATATCAAGTTTCTGTGAAGAAACTTGAAACTTGCAATGCGGAAGAGATCAATGAAAGATTGCAGGTATTTACAGCTGTTCGAACTCTGTTACAGCTGTTTGGACTCTGTTATCAGTTTGCTGTTAGAACTCCAGGAGATCATAGAGTTGATCCGCTGGTGTCAGTTCGAAATAAATATGGGCAGAGAAATTCGAAAACATTTTTTTTTAAATGTTTTCATAAGTTCAAATTTTTAATCTTTTCTAATTTTTTGTTTTCATTTCAAGAAGTAATCATCTTTGTTGATTTTTTTTTTCTTTTTCAATATAATATTTCATTGTGTTTTATTTATATTATCTCTTAATTTTAAAATATAAAATGAGTCTTTCTATATGGTATTAAAATCTAAATTTACAAATTAGACTTTTAGAGGTTCTTCTTATCAATGTATAGTTTTATATGCATAGAGATACGAAGATAATTTTTTGTTTTCGGGTAGGATAGCCTTTTTTGGTTGTTGAGATAATCACAATCTTATTCATACTTGTTAACAGGCCTATAATTCAATTGGCAATCAATGTTACAAGTTTTAAATCTAACTAATTTATTTTCATCAAAAATTAAGTTGAGGTCATTTTTGTACACGTAACTCCGTTACCTTTATAACTTTTAATGCCGGATAAAACTGTAATAATAATTTCCATATACATATATACGATAAATTTGTAATTCGACAATACGTGTTACCATTTTCAGGGAGCCATCAGATCGACCCGCGCACCTATCTGCCGAACCAGTCTCTTTCAGCAAACTATGAAGATCTGTCCTTAAATTCTGTAAGCAAAATTCCAATTTTATTGCAAATCGTTTATGCGGCTCGACGAAGCTGAACAGCCATGGTTTGACAGTCGCTGCATTCCGCCGAACACAAAGGGATCCTGTTAAAGGTTCGTAGGCAATTCAGTTCCCCGCCGTCGATCGCCTTCTTGAATTTACCCACTCGTTACGAATCTGATCTCGCTTTCTTGTCAAATATATGATGCGTATTTTTTGTTTGTCACGTTGTGAATCTTTCATGATCTTTCGAGTGGTTTCAAGAAGTGAATTTCCTTAGCTCCGAAAGTTTGGGTTTAGTATTCTTTTAATATTTGGTTTTTTGGGTTTGTTGTTGTTGGTGAATTGGATTTGGCCAGGAATGCAGGATTCTTGATGCGTTCAGAATATCGGGTGATAGAGATTCCGGTCGAGTTTCATTTTCTCGGTTCGTAATTGGAAGATGGCGTGGTTCGGTGGGAGAGTTTCATTGGGGAACTTCGGGGATCTCGCTGGAGCGGTCAATAAGCTACAGGAGAGCGTGAAGAACATCGAGAAGAATTTCGACTCCGCTCTTGGTTTGGAAGAGAAGGGGGAGAAGTCCGAATCCAGCGATGAAGGTTCCTTTATTACCTTGTGATCTTTATCGTTGTATTGGTATTTTTACTCGCTAATTGCCCAGGATAAGATTTTACTGAACCACCCGTAGGCATGTTAGTGAAGTTATTGAATGTTTTACCATATAGTGAGGAGTGGTTGAATACTGCAGCTAGAGCATACAGCTTATTCTTTTTCTCTATGGAACGAAAAATTTGTGACCAATCAAGGTTCTTATGCAAGAACTAAATAAAGATGTTAACTATCGAAGAGAACGATGTACCTAGTATGCTTAGGATTTATGTGGTTTATTAAAGTGCCCAAAATTGCATGAGGATGAGGCTAGTTAAATGATTAGATTACCATCTACATTGAATATCCACCTTTCTATTTCTAGATAAGCACCTTTATACTATAGACTTTTTCTGGTTCTTCTGAGTCTGGTAATTGGAACAAACGATATCTATTGGAGGGCAAGGCTGGTGCCCAGAAATTCCAGCTCCAAAGCAAGACCAATGATGTTAAGCCTTCTCCGTATCAAACTTACAGATGAGACCTGGTTTGAACTACTAATCTTTCTGTGTAGAGGTTCATTAGCAATAAGGGCTGCATTATATATAATTTTGTTGGACAGGCATTGAAACAGTTCGTAGGGACAATTGTTTGCCAGCCAAAAACCTGGTAAATGAGCGCCTGCACAAAATACTTATTGATCGGGACATACCTGGGGCAGTGCAATTTGTCAAGAATACAATTTCAGATCTTCTAATGAATCGCATGGATTTGTCACTCTTGGTAATAACTAAGGTTTGCCACAATATGTCTCCTGTCAACCGAAGCATTTTTAAATTGGGAACTAACTTTTCCAACCCTTTATACACATTACCCAACACCATAATCAGTAATTCAATCGCCAAGAAAGCTAATACTCTCCTTGCGGGAGAATCACTGGTCATAATGTGACCTATTGCAAAGCTAAATAGAACTATTGAGCTAGTGAAGGGGAGAGGATAAATGTTCTTATATCAATCCTACAGAAGTGAACTAACAATTATTATGATGCCCTTACCATAGACTCTGGATAAAATGGTGCCAAAGTTTAAATTCCAACATTTTGGATGCTCATACAGCACAGCTTAGAATTTGTAATGTTGGTTGTTCCAGGTGATGCTTCAACTAGTTTTGTCTCTTTTTTGGGCCATTTACTGCAAATAGCTTCTTTTAGTGTTAGTTAGTCTGGTATCCTCTTTAAGCAGAATTGTTATTAATGTACTTTTTACATAACCCTTCAGGCGTGAGTAATTTTTTTTCATTTTATTGATGAACAGCTGTAATTTAGTGGGATGGTATTTGGTTTATACATTTCCCACTTTTATGCTACTATTTCTTACTATAATTGCTTGAAATATGGAACTAATTGGAAAATGTGCTTTATTGTTAATTTATGTTCGGAGATGTATTGAACTTATGCTATTATTGTAGTATACTTTTCTTGAATGCTTCACCAAATTCCTCAGAATTTAGACATGTGTCCATTATATTGTAGAAGAGTTGAATATTCGGGCTTTAGACTGATTGCTGCAATTATGTCCTCTCTTTATGCTTGCCAGCATCAGGTTTATGGGCTTCTGCCACTGAGAGAAAAGCTCTATTTGATCCCGTCATGGCCCTTATGGGGCATAAAAATGAGCAAAGTACTGGTGAATCATCAGGAACGCTAGAATCCACCCAGGCTCCAGCTACAGATGAGGAATCATCTGGAAAACCTGGATCTCCACAGCATAAATCTGAAGTGGAAGAAAAGGAAGAAAGAGATCCAGAAACTGGAAGTTCTCTCCACTCTGCAGCTGAACAAGACACTGCTCGAGATGAAAATGAAGTCCAGAAGGTAGACGAAGATGCTGAGCATCTAGAGACAACAGAGGAAACAAATGATGTGATTTCAGATCCGGACAAAACTGAATCTGAATTAGCGCGCGCACCTGTTCTATTACCTGAACCTACTGGTGAGGATGTTGAGACACTGGAATCTGATGGCAAACTGCAGGAGAAAGAGATTTCAGAAGTGGGAACCTCTGAAAGTTTAGAGTTGGTGCAAGCTAAGTCAGCTGTCAGTGAAGAAGATGAAGCTGAGAGGAGCCCGATTGCATCACTCAAGTTGCAAAATGTCATTGATATGAGTGAAAACATGGATGAACATAAGACTGAAGTAGAGAGCACAGATAAAGAGAAGTCACTAGCAGAAGAGATTTCAGATACAAGTGGTCCAGTTCAAGCTGAGGCATCAAGTGACAGCCATGCTGAAAGTGTGTCTGAGCCCTCTGGTTCACATTCTATTAGCACTGAGGTGACTGATAACCCTGGTGAATCTTCTAGCAATCCCTTGCCCACCACACTTCCTTCAGATGAGGCTTCAGCAAGGGCGGTTGACTCAGTTTCTCCTGAAAATCATGTGACTGTTGAAGCCTCAGAAGTGGATCAGCAAGTGAATGATTCTGAACCTGACATTAAAGAGCAAATCTTGATCTCTGGAGTAAATTCCTCTAGTCCTTCAGATACAATCCTTGAGTTGGAGAAGTTGAAGAAGGAAATGAAAATGATGGAAACTGCATTGCAGGGTGCTGCAAGACAGGCTCAGGTAATTCACGGGCCCTAATGTTCTTGTAGGGGCAGACTTGTATCTGATTCTCAGTTGATGCTTGCTCTCTTTTGTTTTGGAACTAGTTAGATGCCATGTCATTATGTATCGGACTGATCATTGGTTTAGGCCCTTGTAATATACTTTTAATCCGCAAGTATCATTATGTAGATGATGTTGCTCTTCCTATTGAAAACAAATTAAAGATGATTCTACTGGTTTGTTCAGCATCCTTGTCCTTTTACCCGTTGGCTACATTGGATGCCATCAATTTCCCTCTAGAACATTACTTTTATTTGGTATGTTTCTTTATTATATGTGGAATAAGTTTGCCATTTGATATTGTTAAATATGCAGATTTTAACTGAGGCATTTGTATGCTTATGGTAATTTTTTACCCCATATGCATGTTAATTTTTTCATGACTGATATTATTGTTGGGGGCATCAAATCTGGTAAAGATGCAGCAATAGTTATGAAGGTTACTTCTGTTAATTTTTTTCAGCCTACTTGACTACTTTCCCTTTAGATACCAAGTGTTTTAGATTCTAGAGCCCATCTGTATCAACGACATGTCAAAGGATGCAATTTTCCCGATTACTGAGATGGGGAAGGCTCAGAAATCTTTCCTTTCTTTGGATTTTTTGGTTTTGAAGTTGCGTGACTTTTCTTGCAGTCAATCAGTGGTCAATAAGTTATCATCTGTCTGGCTTGACTTAGGGATTAGTCTCAGTTTTAGTGAACAAGTGTATCATAAGGATTCCTAGCTGGTCCTCTGTGTATCCTAGGAGGGCATTTATGTTTTATCATCTCTGTTCTTTTCATGGGATATTTACTTCTTTTGAGATGCTGGTTAATTGTTTCTTTTTCTCTTTTTAGGCAAAAGCTGATGAGATTGCAAAGATGATGAATGAAAATGAACAGCTAAAAGTTGTGATTGAGGATTTGAAGGTATGCACCATTGTATCTTATGTTTCTCAAAAATGCCTGGCATAAGTATATGTAATCAAATACGATATATATCTACACTAGTGTGCACACTGATATGGACATAAATACATATGTTTTTGTGTTTATGCATGTACGTACATATGGTTTTACGTTGAAGAGCTGATGTCAATCCACAGTTCTCTGATTAATGCATTGGATTGCAGCGCTCATTTTCGTTCCTTTTTGTTGTGCTTTTTCTTTTGTCTTAAGAAAGGAATTGCTCATTGTACTTCTAATTTTTTTTTTTTTTCATTTTCAAATGATTTGTAGCAGTTTTACTTTATTAGAACCCTTACCTAAAGTACCTATATTTATTTGTTGATTGTATACTCTAAAAGCACAACAATTTCTAACTGGAAATATAGTTTTAATAACTATGTTTATAGTTGCCATCAAATTAAAATTGCTTGTTTTTGCCACAATTTGTTCATTGCCCTTGTTGTTGTTTCAAGTTGGACAAGCTTGTTTATGTTTTCTTGAAAGTCATGGTGGCTCATATGCCTCCTCTTGGTTGATTATTTATATCCATTATTTTATTTACCAGCAATTTAATGCTTTATTGTTGGCATCTTTCGATTGAACATTTTAGGGACCATAAACTCCAACTTTTTGAAAGATACTCTTCTCCTTTCATTTCAAACATCCAAACTAACTGCAAAGTTATGGAACAGAGAAAATCTAATGATGCTGAAATTGAGTCTTTGCGGGAGGAATACCACCAGAGGGTTTCATCTCTTGAGAGGAAGGTGTGTTTCACCACGTATTATTTGTCTATGTATATGACTTTGTTTAGCTATGTATTGCCCTTATGGAAATTCATGGTTCTTGGCTGAAAGTCCATTTTGAAATTTCACTCTTTATGTGTCCTTCATTTATTGAATATTATTGAATCATGCTTTTATTTCCTCTAGTGACAGACTTTTCTCATCTTGAGTACCTTGTTATGCTTTTAAAGATTTTAAGTTTTCTTAAGAGCCAGAGGGGTTTTACTCATCTAGTTTGTGATGCAAACTAAACATTGTCTTGGTTGTATGATAACTATGTACATGCTTCTGATCTATTTTAAGAACAGATGTTACATTGTCCGTAAATATAGTAATTTTCATGAGGCGTGATAAAATATGAAACTATTGTATCATTCAATATGAAACTTCGTTGAAGTAAATAAATGTCAAGGCATGAAAGGCATTGAACTTTCAAAGAAGTGATGTTCTTACACCTAACAAATCAATTGCCATGTATCATGCCTTAAGTTTTCAAGTTTGTTTTGCATTGTGTGAAGCAATAGAGTTCAGATAATTTATCTAGACACACACAAACTAAGAGATTCCCAGTATTTCATTTTGTTGACTCATTTAAATTCACCATAGGCTTAATTCGAACATGTGGTTGGCTTGAAATATCTGTTCTCGTTATTGAGCCCCATCAAACTGATATAGTAGCCCCATTTGGCATTTGGAACCACAAAGTATAATATGTGACAACGCATGACTAGGTTTTCTGTTACAAGTTTCATCTTGCGGATTTCAATGTCTCATTGAATGTCTTTAATGATGAAATCTCAATTTTTCTTTTTTATATTTGCCAAAAAGTGTCGTTCCATTTATGAAATTATGCTTGTTAGCTAAACAATTTACAAGCAGCTGCACATCTCTTTTTGTGAAAAAGGTTTAAAATGTGTTTCTTTTGAGGAACTTCCAAAATGTGTTGAACTTTGCTTCTGGATGCATTTGCTTCTCTTGTCCAGTGTAAGAGACAATGAAGTTCTAGTGCTTTTAGGTAGTGCTTTTTCTTTTACTAATATGGATTGTAGTCCTATTGGTAATCTTGCAACATGTTGACAAATGCTGCTAAATCCTTCAAAGGGACACCCATTGTTTCTTTCGTTGGCTGTCTTTGGAGAAGTTTCTCGCTTCTATCACAATTATATGTTAATAAAAATTAAAAGAGTGCTAATGGGAATTTACTTCAAAATTAAAATTCTGAATGTAGTAGAGGGGTGCAGATATATTTAAAATGTTGTCAAAGGAGAGAGGAATTTTTATAATTGATATGCGGGACGAGAATATGTCTTTTTCAGTTGAAGATAGTGTTTAATGATTTGCTAATATTATCTTTTAAATTTCCTGGCATGCGTGGTTACAGGTGTATGCTCTTACTAAGGAAAGGGATACCCTTAGGAGAGAGCAGAGTAAAAAAAGTGATGCAGCTGCTCTTCTGAAAGAAAAAGATGAAATTATTAATCAGGTTATGGCTGAAGGTACATTTGTCCAACACTCTGTGCCCGTTATATGCAGTTTCTTTTCAGATGCATTATTGAGGGGCTTGTCTTAAATGCGCTGACCTCTTGTTGAGGGATATATCTGTTACAATTAGACAATATACAAAATGATGCCCAATGGGATGCAGTCCAAATGTCTCTTTGACCCTCTTAAAATTAGGTGCTTGGTGGGAGGTTGCAGATTTGATCCCATGGGTTGAAGGAGTTATTAGCAAGCAGCAGAAAAAGAAAAGACAAACTTGTAGCCTTGTGATAAATATAGGCTGGGATTATGGCTCTGCTGCAGGAATCTGGTTTGGGTCTTGTGGCTTTGGCCGTTTCTTGTTCCAGTGAGCTTGAATCGGCCAATTCACTGGTCAACAACTTTTTCTGTCTGAAAACCAAGATATAACGCTCACAGTGCAGGCCATGCTACGTAGTGTAAGATTAAAATTATTTTGTAAATGAATTGAGGTTGGTTTTTGGAGGAGCATAGCCTAACAAGATAGTGGGTGATGGTATAACTGAGTGAGTTTAGAAGCATAACAGAGTGACTCAAGAGAGGCACTTGCTTACAGTTGTAAGGATCAAACTATGGTCCTACTGATCTTATATATGAGGATCAAAAGACAATTATATGGTTGAATTTTTAGCACATGAATTTGGTTGTTGTTGCAGACATAACGCTGATCCATTAGTGCCTGCAGCTGAAAGCTGCATGTTTTGTGGGTGTTAGAGAACCATCCTTTCTTTTTGTGAAGCCACTGGGAGGGCAAAACTCCCAATGGATTAAACGCCTATGGCTTTCTCCAATAGCCTTTAAGCTTCCAAGCTTACACATAATATCACCTTAGAGACGTCAGCTATGAATTGTTGTTTTTATTATGTAAGGCAATAAATAATGGTTTGAGGTGCACATTGCAATTTATTCTATCATGCCGTTTTGAGAACTGTAGACTTAAAAGTCCCATGCCTTAGTATCCTCCAGCAGGGGGCTTCTCTTTGATATATCAAATTGAGGTGATGCTGTGCTGCTGTCACTTTATGAAATTATTGGACTTCAAAGTTTGGAATGCATTCTTATGATGTATTCTAAATCCATATATAACACAGAAGTCTAATTTGAAGATATTTGTACTTCATTGCAGGTGAAGAGCTCTCTAAAAAGCAGGCTGCTCAAGAAGCACAGATTAGGAAATTAAGGGCTCAGGTATTGGTTGCATGTTTACTGATCTTCTAATTTTCAAACTTTAATCCTCTTGGTGCTACATATTCTAATGTAGAAAATCAATGGCCGTGTCATTTCTTCTCCTTTTTCTGAAAGCTAGATTAGAGAGCTTGAAGAAGAGAAGAAGGGGCTAATCACTAAGCTTCAGGTAATTAAACTATCTTCATTAATTGGAACAAGTACTTCCTTTCTGTTTGCCATAAAGTTACTTGCTTTTTCAAGCTTGCATGATGAGATGTTACCACATTAGCTAAGAGATTTAGTTCCACTGAACTGTTCTATGAGGACTAAAGATTGAACTTGATCAGATCTTTTGTCTGTTTTTAAGAAATTGGTTGATACTTTTCTGATTCCAGTTAATTGAAGATGCATGTTATGTAAAGCTCCAAAGTAAATGAGAGTTTCGAGGATCTTGACAAAAGGGACATTCTTTTTTCCCAATTTCTTCATAAAAAATTGAAATACTGTTGAAAGGAATGATTTTGTCCGTGTCCAGGTTGAAGAGAATAAAGTAGAGAGCATCAAGAAGGACAAGGCCGCTACTGAGAAGTTGCTGCAAGAAACAATAGAAAAACACCAAATAGAACTTGCTTCGCAGAAGGAGTATTATACTAATGCTTTGAATGCTGCAAAGGAGGCAGAGACATTAGCAGAGGCTCGTGCCAATAATGAAGCCAGAACTGAACTAGAGAGTCGATTGAGGGAGGCCGAGGAACGTGAATCTATGCTTGTTCAGACACTTGAAGAATTAAGGCAAACTTTAACTAGAAAAGAACAGCAGGTTTTCACTATATCGGTTGCATTTGTTGATTTTATCAGGCTGACATGCCATTGAACATGATTAACTTACTATACTATCAATTTTGCAGGCAGTGTTTAGAGAAGACATGCACCGCAGGGACATTGAGGATCTTCAAAAACGTTATCAGGTGTTTCAAACTTGCTCTTTTACCTTAAACTATATTCCATATTATTTTCATTTGTTGGCGTCTTTTTTCAGATTATTAATGCTTTTTCTTTGTCTAGGCGAGTGAGCGCAGATGTGAGGAGTTGATCACACAAGTTCCAGAATCTACAAGGCCCCTTTTAAGACAGATTGAAGCCATGCAGGTGCATATGTATTAAATGTGGTTTTAGAGTCTGATGACAATCTATATAGACGTTGGATGCTGGTGTTTTGATTTAATTATGTCAGTTTCTTGGGTCTTGTGTTTGAATATTTTATTGGCAACAGGAAACAACTGCTAGAAGGGCAGAAGCTTGGGCTGCCGTTGAGAGATCCCTTAATTCTCGGCTTCAGGTCTATAGAATGTTTTTGCTAGTTATATTTGAAACGAGTGTTCTGCTTTTTTGTTAATTGTTCTTATCTGACAACAGGAAGCAGAAGCCAAAGCCGCAGCTGCTGAGGAAAGAGAGCGATCTGTGAACGAACGTTTATCTCAAACCTTATCGCGAATTAATGTTCTAGAGGCTCAGGTTCTGTTTTTTGTCAGTTTGGTTGTTAAATACCGTTCTTTTCCATAGATGTTGGCTTACAGTTGTGGCATATTGCAGATTTCATGTCTCAGAGCTGAACAGACGCAGTTAAGTAGATCACTTGAAAAGGAAAGGCAGAGAGCAGCTGAAAATAGGCAAGAGTACCTCGCAGCCAAGGAAGAAGCTGACACTCAAGAAGGTCGTGCAAGCCAGCTTGAAGAAGAAATTAAGGAACTCAGACGGAAACACAAGCAAGAGCTGCAAGATGCACTGATGCACAGGGAACTGCTAGAGCAGGTGTTGCTTCTGGCTTAGATAATTTAAGGTTGCATTTGTAGTTAGAAGAGGAAGGGCATATGTAGGCACATTTCCACAGTATTAAGGAAAAGTGGTCTGACTCAGTGTGGTTTTTAGACGTGAAGTGAGACTTTTTATGCGTGGGTTCAGTGAAAAAGATCAAATTAGAATGCCCTTACTTTATATACCATCTTATTTGCATTCAACTCTCCAAAATTGAGCTCTGGTTCTTAATTAGGAGATAGAAAAGGAGAAAGCTGCTCGGTTGGATTTGGAAAGGACAGCTCGGGTCCATTCTGCTGCTGCATCTGATCAAACTCCTACAACAAAGCCTGCTTCCAATTTTGAGAATGGTATGAGCTTTGGCATATCTTGCATTTGTTGCGGCCTGTGATCTTTGCTATATCTTTTGGAACTTTCTGCAGGAAACTTGGCTCGAAAGCTTTCAAATGCCAGCAGCCTGGGCAGCATGGAGGAAAGCTATTTTCTGCAAGCATCTTTGGACTCATCTGACAGTTTCTCTGAGAGGAGAAATGCTGGAGAGGCAATCTTGAGTCCCTACTATATGAAGAGCATGACACCTAGTGCTTTCGAAGCTGCTCTTCGTCAGAAGGAGGGTGAGCTTGCGTCTTATATGACTCGTTTGGTAAGTAGAATCTTATAACTCCTACTTCAATCCAAATTTAGCTGATTGCTCTGTTACATACTCCAGATTTGAGTTTTGTTTGTTCGCATTCACTGATTGTGAATTTTTTAAGTGCAATGAGTTCTATTATTCTGTTTTAACTGTATAGAGTTCTCATTGAGTATTTATCTTTTGTCTCTTTCTTTTTCTCCAAGGAATCATTGGAATCTATTCGCGATTCTCTGTCTGAGGAGTTGGTCAGAATGACAGCACAAGTAAGTTTGAATCTCCTTATGGTTCTTTTAAATGCCCTTTATGTTGGTATGCTTGAAAATTTGCTTGCATTGTTGCAGTGCGAAAAGTTACGAGCAGAGGCTTCCATATTACCCGGCATACGGGCAGAGCTAGATGCATTAAGGAGGAGGCACGCTGCTGCATTGGAACTAATGGGTGAACGTGATGAGGAGGTACATATATCTTTAGTTTGGCTCTTTGGGTGTTATGGAAGCATTATCATGTGGAATGAGATGTTAATTTTGTTCCACTGTTGAGTTATTTACAGTACTGCAAACCACTAAAGAATTTCCATTATCTCTCTTAACTGTTGCCTTTTTCTATATTTGCATCTTTACTTCTGTTCCGTGTTTTAACAAAAACATAGAAGTGCTATTTTCTCTCAAAGCCTGACATTCACATGTTATTGCTTGTCTAGCTGGAAGAACTTCGTGCGGATATTATAGATTTGAAGGAGATGTATCGAGAACAAGTAAACTTGCTCGTGAATAAGGTATTTTTTGGGCCAAAACTGCATTGATTGTTTTCCCAAAGAAAGAAGGGCTTCATTTCTGCTTCTCTTTGTTTACAGATCCAGGTAATGAGTTCATCAACAGGCACTGCCTGATAAGCCCGGTTGCAATTGTGGTGGTATGTACCTTCAGGCCATCCATTCCTATTCCCATTCCTCTTTTCTCCTTCAATTAACATCTGGACATGATGTTTATGGGATGGCTCATAGTAAAGTTGAATGCCCCCACTGGAAATTCGATTTTTTTCCCCCTACGTATCAGTTGTGTTCGCAATGCATGTTGTTCAAGTGTTGTCGCCTTGTGGCAGCACATCAGATATACGAAGAGTGCACCCACGTTAAGTGTAACATGTATTATACTTCGGGGAAATTGTTGTATAGCCCGAATATGCACATTATCAAGCTTTGGGGATGATTTTTGACAGGTTTTCGGATTGGTTTAACTATAAATGATAAGGATTTCCATGATTCTTTTGTCATGGACGTGGACTGATAGTGACATTTGCCTGCCTTCAAAGCGAGTATATGGCTCCATTTGACGCTGATTTCCCACCTCAATTCATTACGTTCATAGTTCAAAATATCAATTCAGGAGTTTAACGAACAACAATGCCAGCATTTATGAGCTCTAATGAAAACAATTGAGCGGTCCAAGGTTAAGTATTTGCCGTGTGATGTCGACCGATTTTGCATATCATTCAGCAGTTTCACGTACCAACCAGTGGTCCATTTGGGTCCATCGCATCAAATTCTCATAATGGTTGCACCGTATCGATTAAACACGTGGTCTCTCAGTTACCGTGCACTCCATGTTCAACGAACCATGAAAGGCAGGTTGGACTTATAGTTGGTAAATATGAATATATTTGTACGAAGTGCAAAATAATTTTCACGCTCAATATTACAGGAGTCTTTTTAACATTGTTGGGGTGTGGGTGTCCTTTTTTATAATTGTTAGGACATGAATGTAGATACCTAGTTAAATATACTTATGTCCTTTTTATTTTATTAGTTAGTTTTGAGTTGAAAATAAATTTCTTAATATGGTATTAAAACTTAGATTCTCCTAAAATTAAGTGTAGGTTCGAAAAATGCGGTACAGTCAATGGTCCAAATAACTTAAAAGGTAAGAATGGACTTGTTAATATAGATCTTATCGCTTATAAATCGCCCTTCCTTTTCTTTAATTTGCTTCCTTCTGACGTCTCACTTAACAGGAGCCTTTCAAGCCGGTTTTTGTTGCAGCACGAATTTCCTGAACTGCCCCCCGCCGTACAACGTTAGCATCAGGGAGCATGAAAGGTCAATCCACATACTACCTGATCATATCTCTCGCGCAAAAATAGGCACAGGTGTTCGTCGTTCCGAGCTCACTGCTCCAGAGTCTCCGTGGGCTCCCTTTACTTCACTACAAAACAACCAACCAACGACAAAGTCCCTGCGGAGTGCCAATGCGCGGCGACCATCATAACACTCCGTCCGCACATTAGCACAGCCGGTTACTCTCTCCACCGAAAGCCTCTTTGGAATTTCTCGCTTAGATTTTTTATGGGAGCTGGCGCGGAGGGGCTCTTGATTCCTCTGTAGTCTACCTCGGCGCATGTTAGCCTCCCGGCACCTTCTTCTTCTTCCTCTGGTCTCTCTCTTGCTCCCTCGTTGTAGCTGTTGGATTTAACCGGATCTTTTTCGGTGTCTGCGTCTGAAGGTTTTGATATCATAAGGTAATTGGATTTCACGTTTCTCGCTTTATGCATTGTCACTTTTCCTCTCTAGATTTGCATTCTCTCTTTCTCTATATGTGGATGTGTACGTGTACGTGGTCGTTTCTATACGGCTCGGAGTTTTGATCTGAACGATGATCTGTGAATATTTCCGATTCCTTTGTTTCTGGTGAGGAGCTGCTACTTTCTCTGTCTCTCGTCGTGCCATAGCGAAATGTTGAGTTTGGTGATCTTACAAACGGCGACGTTTTCAAACTCGGTTATCTTGCTTGTTGCGTGATCTCTGTTCGTGAGTTAGTTATGCTAGCAATTGATCGTGTTTCAACATTTCATTCTAGATTTGTTTTCTGTTCTCTAAAATTGTTTATTTTAGCTATTTTTACCAGTTCCATGTCAATTTCTCGTTTCCGAAGAGGGGAGCGAGAGCGTGCATGCACTCGACTTGAAGGTCCAGTAAGAAATACGATGAAATTAGTGGAGAATTGCGCAAATTTCGACAATGCGATATTTTTCTGTTGTAGAGATAAAACATGGTATATGATCTACTAAATTTTAAGTTTCATATAGGTGTACGTCATCCGTTTTCATTCACCTGCATTCACGTAAATACATACCTGTATATACACATGCATGTGTTATTGAATATATGGCGAGATGTATTTCCGTATATATGGATTTTTTTGTGCATGTATGCATGTTTACTGAATGTGCATGATTCTAGGTCTATTCAACTTGAATCAGTAACAGGATCAAGTCCACTCAAAATTCCTCTAAACACGTTAAGTCCTGTTACATAAGATCTAAGATACACTTCCGATTAATGAGTCCTACAATTATTTGAGTCTTAATTTCAAAAATGCAGTTATTTGGTATTTATTGATTAAGGTACTGGTAGAAAATATTTGGAGTTAGCTGATAATCTGATTTATTAGAGGTTGATATGGTGTGGCAGTTAGGTGTAGAAGATCCTTTCCTTGATATGGGGGAAGGTTTTAATAATTCTGCTGTGAGGGGACGTTATGCTGATGCGTCCTTAAAGTACAAACGTGGAGCATCAAGGGATACCATGAATACTTATGACAGAGAGGAAAGTGCAGGTATTTTCTAATCGCTTATATCACCATCCCTTGTTTGATTCTAAATTTCACTCTGAATGACTTAAATTTCCCTTTTTGCTTTTAGGTCGGGATTGATCTTCTGATTTTGGATTTTTCTTTTTTAGTTTGTTATATTTCTCAATTATGCTGGGTATCCTTAACTTATTTTGTTTATTTATCCCAATAGCTGCTGATGTGCTGTATATTCTCCAGATGTGAGAGTTATATCTAACATTTGACTATTAATATCTGTAAGATAACGAGCATTAGTGGCTGAAATAATTTTACCAACTTAAAAATATATAATTTTAGTCTCCTTTATTGTATTACACGAAGTGATAAACTTGCTTTTGATCTCATTAAAAAACTGAACAGAAAAATAAAAGAAGGAAAAAGAGAGAAAGAACTGGAGGAATTTAGTGATACAAACTTGTGTAATTATAAAACCAAATGACTTCCGTTGGAATCTATTGCAGTTCACTTCGTAAACTTCTTTTGAATTTTTTTTTTTCAAAAAAGGTTTCTTATGATGAATGAAACTAACAGTTGGATGATTTCTCATATGGCATTTAGTACATCTGCTGGATGGCAAAGATGTTGCAGACCGATCATGGAGGCGCTCTTTGCCACATGTACTTGCGGCAACTCTTTCTTCATTCTTATTTGGCTACCATCTTGCGTATGTCCTAATCTTTGAAACTCAGAATCCTTCTTCTTCTTTTTTTTCCACCCTTTTTCCTCACTGATTTCTGTTTTAGAACTAATGTACTGTATATTCTCCTTTCTTTCATTTTAATGCAGAGTTGTCAATGAAACCCTGGAGAGCATCTCTTTAGACCTTGGATTTAGTGGGAATACCTTGGCTGAAGGTACTTACTTTGATAAGTCTCTGTGTTTTCTGCACTTGAAAGGAGTTTAACTAATATGTTCTCTTTTATGATTGAAGGCCTAGTGGTGAGTACATGTTTAGGAGGTGCTTTTATTGGATCTCTATTTAGTGGTTGGATTGCTGATGGGATTGGGCGTCGAAGGGCATTTCAACTTTGTGCTCTACCAATGATAATTGGTGCGTCAATGAGGTAACTGCATTGTCAGGCAAATTTTCTGTTTTTGTTTACAGATATTACAGGGAATGGATTATTTCATCACCGGGAATGGATTATTTAATCACTATAATAACCTGGAAAAGAGTAAACTTTCAATAATTTAATTTTCTTAAACTGTGGCTTTTGTTTTTCCCTCCTTTCTCCATATATTTCTTCCTTAAGGGTTGTGGGTTGTCCTTTGTCCTTTTGCAAATTCTTTATGTATTGTTCTCATGGTATAAAGCTTGAAAAAGTAATCAAACATGATCTTGCAGTGGAACAACAAAAAGTCTGTGGGGTATGCTTCTGGGGAGGTTATTTGTTGGAACTGGGATGGGTCTTGGCCCACCTGTTGCAGCTCTCTATGTGGCAGAGGTACAAGAAACAATAACTTTTCTGGTTTTACTTTGACTATAAGTTGATATGCCTACTGTCTGCTGCAAAATTTGGTAATAATGTTTCAAGTATGTATTTAGGCTTGTTCCACATGAGGATCATTTTTGAATTAACTTCTTGGTAGTGGTTCCCCAATATGAGCAGGTTTCGCCAGCTTTTGTAAGGGGTACTTTTGGGTGCTTCACACAAATTGCTACTTGTCTGGGACTTATGGGAGCTCTTTTTATAGGATTCCCTGCCAAGGATATAGTTGGTTGGTAAGATAGTTTACATAATAAGAATTACATCAGAAAATTTATGATTTTTATAGAACTGTTCCAATCCGTTGGAACATCTTTTAGCAGTTATTTTATTTTCCAACTGGATACCTGAAGGATATATTTTGATATTCTCAGGTGGCGGATTTGTTTTTGGGTATCTGTTGTTCCTGCTACAGTACTTGCTCTTTCCATGGAGTTCTGTGCGGAGAGCCCCCATTGGCTTTTCAAGGTACTGTGATATCTAAATAAATAATCTCTTGGACATTTTTGTGTTTGATTTCAACATTGTCCTACTTTGTGCTTGGCTGCAGATTGTTTAAGTTAGTGCATCTCCAAGGGATGTAGATCATAACCCACAAATTACACAACATTTCCACAAAAGTAATTTTAGTTTTGGTATAAAAACTAATGCTTACCAACCTATGAATGTATCACTGATGTTAAAAATATGTATGACTTGTCTAAATGATGCTTCATCTCATCTAATCTATGTTCTAATTTAGAATTAAATTAATTTTTTCTAAACGAGTCATATGGCATAAGTTAGTTCTGGATTCGACTCAGGCATGCTTTTGATTCTCCTTTTAATTTTTTGTTCTAAAGATACACAGTTGTTTTAATACTACTTTTCTTTTTTGGACGTGTGTGCTGGGATGGCTGGGGGAATTGGTTGCCTTCCCTATTAACTTGGAACTGAGTTCTGTTTGACATGTTTGGAGTCTATTTTGCTTGGATGCTTGCAGTGCAATATATAGCCGTAGTATAAAACCTTTATGTCTGAATTTCCCGCTTATAGTTTCAATGTGTAAAAAGTTTATGGCCTTTCAAGTTTTAAGACATGAATAGAATACACTTGGAAATACAGATGCAATTTGCCTGCTTGACGCCACTGTTGTGTCTTAATATTGTCGTGATTTTTCTTTTTTCAATCTCCATCACGCTCATGAATAGCCTAAGACGTCTGTCCAAACATACATGCATAGTGAATGCGTTACTGTCTTGTCGACTTTTAGTCAATTATTTTTGACAGTTGCCGGCTTAGGAAGAGCTGGGCAACTATTTACAACTGTTTGACAATTGAGGCCTTGAACCACTGGAGATTATTTTACAATCTCAACACTCACAATGATTTTGAACTTGGTTTAGAAAGGAAGAGGCATTGATGCCGAGGTTGAATTTGAAAAGCTTCTAGGAGGATCACATGTCAAATCTGCTATTGCAGAATTGTCAAGATCAGAGAGAGGAGAGACAGATACGGTAAAGTTCTCTGAGTTATTCTATGGCCGGCATTTTAAAGGTACGTATAGGAGTTCATTTATTCATTGTTGTAGTTAATGATATCTATATGTTTCTCTAAATGATTTCCTTATAATATATATATTTTGCAGTGGTTTTCATTGGCTCTACCCTTTTTGCTTTACAACAGCTATCTGGCATAAATGCTATATTCTATTTCTCTTCAACCGTCTTTAAGAACCTTGGCGTACCTTCAGATCTCGCAAACATATGCGTGGGAATTGCAAATCTATTGGGTACTGGTGGCTTCACTTCCGAGTAGCTTACTTGCACATGTTGATAGTTTCGGAAACATCTTCTTCACCATATTCTTTTATACTACTACAGGTTCATTAGTTGCTACAATCTTGATGGATAAACTTGGGAGAAAGATGCTTCTTCTTGGAAGTTTTTCAGGCATGGTTAGTGCAAAGATGATAAAATCCTTTTCTCCTGAATAACTCTTTCGTTTGAATTTGGTGTCAGATATTTTGGGCGGGTAGATCATGTAGAAAATACAATGTGGTTTTTGGGACATTCATGTCGTATAAAGGTCCAAATATGAGTTTCAAAGAGTAAAACATACTAGAGAGTACCTTGTTTTGTTGAACTGTAGAATCTTGCTGGGACAGATGGTGATGTTTTTGAGATAAACCAAAAGTATTACTCGTTTTCAGGCCTCAAATGTAGTTGTGCTTGACTCATACGGTTTCTGGGTGACGCCCTCAATATTTTTCTAATGTTTTTGGATTTGGTTAAAGGTGCATAGTTATCACTAATTCCGAATTTGGTATTATAGAGTCAAGTGGTACATTATTTGATGCTACCTGCCATTTATTTGCTAGATTAAAGATTTGAGATGAAATAGGCCTACTTTGGAGCTAGTTCTTCCTAGTTGGCTCCTATTAGATTGTCAGTTTGTGCTTGTTCTAGCACATTGCCATTTTACCAAATTACATACATGCGTACATAAATATAATTCAGTTTATCCCTCTTGTTGGCATTTAGTCTTCATTTTGATGTTATTGGACCTGTGTTTTTACATCTTTTGTTGGTTTAGGTAGTGTCGATGGGACTTCAAATATTTGCAGCTAGTTCCTTCACATCAGGCTCGGTTGCAGTATATCTATCTGTTGGCGGCATGCTGCTGTGAGTTATCAATTAGTTGCAACTTGGATGAAACAACAACAAAAGGGGGAAAAATGAAAATGAAAACATTAAAATTTCTAAGGCTTCTTGATATAGAAAGTGCATCTTTCAGTTATTCTGTTGCAACGTCTAAGTGCGTGTGTCCTAATAGGCCAATGTTTCACAATAGGAAACAAATCTTGTTTTTTAGCCAGTGGAGCTTTAAGCATGATCTGAGGCATGTGGAGTATGACATGCTTGACGACTAAAATTCTGTAACCATCCCTGAACAGTAAATATAAGGACACCAACATCAGTAGCTGGACTCAATGCACACATCTAAAAAGTACACTTTTTTTTTTTTTTGGATGATGCTAATTTAAGGAGCTTAGAATCATAAATTTAGAAACATCTATTTGCCGATATCATGATATGCTCATCGAATTCTGCTAACCAAGATCAAAAGTGCAGGTTTGTCCTGACATTTTCTCTCGGTGCTGGTCCAGTCCCTAGTCTCCTCCTTTCAGAAATATTTCCTGGTCGGATTAGGGCTAAAGCAATGGCGGTTTGCATGGCTGTGCACTGGGTAATTAACTTCTGCAGTTCTGCTTGTCCTGTTTTCGTTGGCAGATAAATTTCCACTTCTGATTGACATGAAATTTTACCTCACCAAATTGTCGATTCCATTTTTAATTGTTTTTTGAGAAATGTATTATCGTTGTCTGGTGGATTAAATATGTTTCCAATTTGGTGTCCTCACATTTTATCTTTGAAATGCCTATAGAACAGTGTTGCATGTTTACACAGAAAAAAGTGAAAAAAAAAAAAAAAGGTGAGAAAACGGGTAGTGATAATACTTGGTGTTCCGTAAGGCTAACATTTGCATTTACCAGGGTGTTTTGGCTTTCGCTGTCATCCGAATCATTTTAACATCTTCTAGCTTATGAACTTCAGGTATCATTTTGTTAATTGACTTCAATCTCCCTAACAGGTGATAAATTTCTTCGTTGGCCTATTATTTTTGCCCTTGCTGGAGAAACTGGGCGCAGAAATACTGTATACAATCTTCGCTGCCTTTTGTTTGATGGCAGTGTTTTTTGTGAAGAGCAAGATTCTTGAAACGAAAGGAAAATCACTCCAAGAAATCGAAATTGCGCTTCTTCCGTCAGATTGAAGGTACTTCATAACCCTGAAATGAAATACGTCACTCTTGTTCGGATTGATGCTAACTGTGTCGACCCAAATCGTCTTGGCTCGCAGATAACTGGACATTTATATTCATATACCATTTACAGCCCTCTTCCGTCTAAGTTTTGGTTCTCATCTTTGCCAAATGATGCTGTTGGTGTAGAACTTGGAAATGGCACATTCGTCCACTGGCCACACAGGAAGATCTATCACCTATTTACAAGTTTCCAGTTTATATCTCGCGAGCACGATGATGCTATTTCCGGCTGAAATTGTTGAGGAAATGTATTATACCTAATAGACGTGAATTCTGTGTTCGACTAAGATATTCTAAAATGCACGAAATTATTAAAATAAGATTATTGTCATTGTTAAAGAATAAAATTAGTGGCACTACTAATCCCACTTGATGGGCCCTATGAGCCTTCACTAAGTGCGTACCTAACTCATGCATGCAAATTAGTTGGCTAAGCAACAAAACTGTGAAAAGTTAATAAGCCGTGACTAACATTGTAAAAACAAACTTTTAAATAAAAGTCAATTGCATTAAACCTTTTCACTACTCTTAATGGGTTTAGGCCCTAATATGGAGCCTTTACGAGGCTAAATTAACTCGGTTCAACGTCTGATAAACTTTCCCTAAATTCCAGCTTTTGGTAAGTATCGTCCAATCAAGCGAGAGCAGCCAAAACCATAAGTTTAGTGTCTTTTTCTTTTTTAAATTTCTTGAATTGATGAATATTTAAAATCAATAATCGTTTGGTCGTGGGAACTACAAATTAATAGATAAATCCGACGACTCCCACGGTCTATTAACCTGTCTAGATATCTAAGCGGATTCAAATAGTGGGAGGCAGAGTGAGCGCGAAGATCCGACTGTAAGTCTTGTCCTCCGCTTCTCTCTTTTGCTTGTCCACGAGTTCTTCCATTTCTTTGAATTCTCTTACTCTTTATCCTTCCTTGGTGTTGGTCATGGAAAAAATTTCTTATCCCTCATCTTTATTGTTCTAGGGACTCGGAAGTCCCTACTTGTGGACTGGTCCTATATCATTCATGTAGTTTTCTGAGTTTGATCTATGTTTAGTAGTTGGGTTTTGAAGCTTGGTTGCTGGTTTTTAGCTGCCTAGCAACTAGCATAATTTGTTTTCCGGCGTGGCAAGTGTTTCATCCTGTTCGATGAAATGCCTCAGCCAAGTTGAGGCTTATATTTCCGTGGAACTTCTTTTTTCGCGTTTTAATCTTTTAGATTTTCGTGTTTTGGCAATTGAAGTTGAGGTGAAACCTACGAAGATGGAGACTGGAGAGGATGAGGTGAAGAAGCGGGTGGTTGAAGCCCGAGCAAGAAATATCAGTCACAACGTACGGTGCACTGAATGTGGGAGTCAATCCATTGAAGATTCACAAGCAGATATTGCGATTCTTCTTAGGAAGGTACTTCGGTTACTTTAGATGATAATTTGGTTTCAGTTTACTAGCTTGACATGTACTTCTTATCCTTGGTGTTGTAACATCGCAAGGCACTTATTCAAGCTATTAGTTAGATAATTGTCCTGAAGTTTCTCGTTGTAATCTAAGTTGTGAATTCTTTGAAATCAAGTTGGGACTTTTGATACCCTGGCTTTGAAGTAAGATGCAAATACGAGCATTTGTCAGTTTCTTAGATTTCATACCATATAATGCACATGAACACACGCATACATGTAGACAAATCTCTAAGTTGAACTCTTTACATAACAAGCTGTGTGCAACAGGCACAAATTTTTCTCTCTTTTCTGAATCGCAATTTTTGCTACTTTTTGATTTAGATTTACCTCCGTTGATTACTAGTTGAGAGAATTTTTTTCATGAAAAGATCACTGATTTCTCAATTTCTGGTTGTCTTTAAATAAACTATTGTGAATGAACCTAATTTTTTGTATGAGTTTTTCTCTACTTTACTGTTGATCATGAATTGCTTTTTGTTGAGTAAAACGTTTGTCCACACCTCCACCGTCAAGCATTCAAAAGTACGGTGAACGGTTTTTTGAATATGTAGAAGCAATAGTTTCCATTTGTATTTTTAAAACTTTTTTATTACCTTAAAGATGACTTATTTTTGCTGCATGAGTTACTTTGCTTACTTTATATTTTGATGGCTTCCCAATGAGAAATTTGCAACCTGTGTGCTAATAGTGCTTCCAATACAGTTGATTCGTGATGAGATTCAAGCCGGGAAAAGCGACAAAGAGATTTTTAAAAAGCTTGAGGATGATTTCGGGGAGACAGTACTCTATGCCCCAAAGTTTGATCTGCAGACTGCAGGCTTGTGGCTATCACCGGTCAGTCTAAAATCTAAAACCACCATAGAAGTTTAAAGCTTGAACTTTAAGTTGTACCGATATTAACATATTGTGTATTCTTCGAGCAGCTTCTACTTGCAGGCGCTTTTGCAGGGGTATGGGGTTACAAGAAGTATAGGCAGAAAACTAACGTTCATATCATGGCATTGGATCTTGTTAGAGGTTTTGCACTTACACCAAAAGAGAAGGAGACCATGCTTGATCTCCTCACACCTCCTCCTTCCCAGAGAACTTCTCCTTCCTGGTGGAGGAGCCGGCTAGGCCTATGATGCCCCATGCTTCCATTGTTTCTTATTAGCCTGAGTTGGCTTGAACTTTGCTGGCAATTTGAAAATTGTTTGCTTTCTGTGCCACCTAAATTATTCCAAGTTTAGCACCCAACTTTCCCATCAGGGAGTGAAAAAGATATTTAAAAAAGAATAAATACATCAAAACAATTGGTTTGGTCATTATTTTCTTGGTCTATGGGTAAAAAAGAATCACATACAAGACATTCTTGAAATATTTAAACTTGGTGCCTAGCTTGTTAGCTCATCGGTGAGTTTCAAAGAATTATATAGCATTTGACATCCTATTTATGCGAGTTTGGATGTGTGAGATATAATAATTTGTTTTTAAAAAATAAATGTTTAAACTTTAGCTCATTCTCAAAATGGAGAATAAAATATCATTGAATTATAAGATCACTTTCTTTCTTTAAACGACAAGAGGAATCTCCATGCAAATCTTACCAATTAAAGATGGTTTCATGTACTAGAAAAGAGACAAATACATATCCTATCAAAGTAAATTATCAAAACCGTTCATATCAAAACATAACAAGCTATTTTTGTAACGATGATGATAACATGACAAATTCATTTTGTAAAGTGACCAATTGAATAAAAAAGAAAAACCATATCCTACTAAAGTAAAACATCAAAATAACGCCAAAAATCACTCTTGCCGCTGAAGAATTCGTTTCAAAAAAGCATCCTTGCTTCATGCATTTCATCCAGAGCACCAAAATGACTACGAAAATGACATCCTGTCTTGTTGGGTATCCATGGCGGGCCATTCAGGGACAAAGGTAGGCGCCTTGTGATGCCATTGAAGTAACGAGGCTGAAATTTCCTGGAAGCTGCCAACTGGCCATTGATTGCCGCCGAAGTGAGGTTTTGTAGCACCTGACAAAACAGGCTCTTTATTCCTGAACGTGGCCATGATCATCTTTCCAAATCGAAACTTTTTCCCTACCATTCTAAAGAAACGTCTCTGTAGTTGACATTTCTCCGGTCTCTCCCCTTTTTAACTTCCTTTTTTCCCAGCTTTCCGGTGGCCGCATCTTTCTACCTACATTCAACTTCAATCAGCCTTTTCCAGTCAAGAGCTCCTCTCGATTAAGACCGTCAAAAGAATATTAACCTCAACCGAGCCCGAATAGTTGCTGAAAGCTACGCCTCATTTGTGATCGTTTGCGTTCCGCAACAGAACTCTGGTTGAAAGGGAAAACAACCCCATGTTCGGCTGATTGAATACGCATAAATACGCAACCAACGGTCACATGCACTGGACCCATATCGCAAGAACCTAAATTTGCAGCTTGAATGATTAGTTTCACACACCCACCTACCCCGATGAGTTGTTCAACGTTTAAGTCCTTCAACTACCGCCTCTGTCGGCCGGCCTTTTCTCTGTCTTATGCTTCTTCGCGATTTGCTGCTTTCTCGCCTTTTGCGGCTCTCTTTAATAGGAGGCAGAAGTGCGCTCGGATTTGTGTCTCTTCATCGCGGCTGCACTCGAGTGAGTTTTGATCTCTTGCGTGAGAGTTCTGTGATCGGTAGCTAAGTGAATTGTAGAAAGTGAAACGTAATGAAGATAGAATAGCATGTCATGCTTGTTGAAATGACTGACTGGTTTACTGTGCCTGGGATTATTGGAGGTCTTTGGTTGCCTGTTTTATGCTGCTGCTGTTTTCTGTTCGTTTTCTAACTTGGTTTTCAAAGACCAAGGACATAATCTATATGGATGTGGACCTACGTATATCTTTTTTTAAGTTGCGAATGGTTTATTTGTGATGTTCTTTAAAGAAAGTGATTTAAGACTGTCAAAGATGGTGATTCTTCACTTTTGGGTTCTGTAGTTTAGATGTTCTTGTTTTTGGGTTTCTGGTCTATGTTATCTAAAGTATTCTGCATGTGAGCAATCGAGTTTGTGTTCGTTTCAGTATCGTTGAATTCTTGATAAAGACGGGAAATTCTCATCATCTTTCCTTGTTTTGTTTATATTGATTAAATTAGATTAGGATGGAGTTATGGGCAAGAGTATCACAGACCGGATGTACATGATAATTTGTTGGCTGCATTGCATTTCACATAGCACTTTAAGGTACGAAACCAGGAAGCATTGCCGTTGGTGAAATGTGTCATTATGTAAAATCGTTTGCCAGTTTTATGCTATCAAATTGCAGACATGACTAAGAACTTCTAATCATCTCTTCTTTAAAACCAACTTATACAGTTGTCGTTTTTGGGTTTCACTCTGTGGGGATTCAGCATCCTATCATTAACAATGGAGCTATTGATTTCTCTAGTTCCAAATGTCCTTGAATTATGTGGAGGTTCTTTTTGAGGAATTACAAAGTCCGTTTCTTGTGCTGGGTTTTTGGTTTCAATGGTTGATGGTTTCGAAGAACAAGTCTTTTGACAGATGATACTGAATATCTCATGATATTAACAAGAGCTTTCTTCTATTCTACAGCATCAAATTCTGGTCCATTTATGGAGGTTGTCAAAGCAGCTGCTAAGCAGGGAACTGCAGTTCGTGATAGGGTTGCTATAAGAGCTGATAAGCAAAGTTACAGTTACAGACAAATCATTTCATCTGCATTGAATATATCTAAAATTTTATGCAGCAATGACTTAAATACGGTGAGTAAGAATTACTGTAATGTTTATTACATTGAGACAAAATAGGACCTTCCATTTTGCCTCTTAAGTTCTGTAAGAAATGCAGCTATTCTGTTATGTTGATTACTTGTCAGCGATTGAAGGACAAGAGTTCCCAGTTCACTTCGTTGATATTTTCACTATACTCCTTTATTCACCCCAATATTGATTAATCACTCTTGCTTTCTTCAGACTCTTAAACATGATAATTCCCAAACCTCTGTCGATGGTGTGGGAGAACATGGACATCTTGGTGGAGCTCGGATAGGAATAGTGGCCAAACCTTCAGCAGAGTTTGTTGCTGGAATCTTAGGTACCTGGATAAGTGGTGGAGTTGCAGTACCCCTTGCACTTAGCTATCCAGAGGCTGAGCTCCTACATGTGATGAATGATTCGGTGTGTCAAGGAATGCTTTATTCATTTACAATTTACTGCAAAATAGTCATACTTAGTTCTCTTTCTTAAATATTTTATTGTTAGAAGTGCCCCTGCCCGTCCTTTCTTAGTTTTTGTGTTTGAATTTGTTAGTGGAAATGAATGAAACTTGAACTTCATTTTCCTGTGATAAGCCTATAACACTAATTGTTACCATCTCCGAATGCATGCATTTTTTCTTGATTATAAATGGTAGTGGTCATCTTCGGAACAATGAGATGATTTTCTATCGTTTCACAATTATTTTGCATGAATTTATAAACTTCAACTCTTTAAAGGATAGGTTGATAGGGGAAATAGCTATTGCAGAGACATAAAATTAAAAACAGAAAAAGTAAAATTATCTGGTTACTGTTCACGTCACTCTATCTGAACAGTCCATGACACAGTAGTTTTTTAATTTTTTTTTAATTGATGTTTAGGGTTATATTCATTATAGGGTCCTTGTATCAAATAATTTTGAATGGTTGAGATTTTATTATTTTCGAAGGTTGGATTTAGTTCTAATTAAGTTTCATTATGCTATAAAATTTTTCTTAGAGAGTATAGTTTAATCACTCTTCAAATTTGATATCTTTTCTGATATCCTAAATGTTAAGTCTCATAATGGATTGTAAAGACCTATATGAGTTAAATCTTGTATTGATTCTTCACTAGACAAAATTGGATTCTATAAATAATTTTGAGGAGCTTCGTTTATAACTTTGATTAGTCCTTTGGGGTTCTGTGGATATGTCTACTATGTCTACTAGTTCAGGCTGGAAGAGCAGCACTTTGGCAGTGTTTTTGAACTTGTGTTTCCAGCTGCACCAACTAGATCAATTTTTGTGGATTTCTCCTACATCATTCTGGTATCAGATTTGAAGCTCGGTTTGTATTTCCACAATGGAACTTCAAAACCAAGAGTTATATATGCTCATCCTTCACATGTTTCAGATGTGAAGGATGACGGAGCAAATTGTGCAAAAGATGCCAAAGTGCTTACTGTCGTAGACCAAGGTGCAATGAAACCCTTTGCAATGTTAAGGAGGAAGAAGATCAGGAGGATGCGAGTCCAATTCATCATCTTGTAATTCATGATCAGAAGAATGGGGTGGATTAGAGAGGCTGTTAATAAGTACACTCAATTTAATTTCAGCAATTGCAATTTAGGTCTCAAATTTTTTTTTTTTTAATTTTTGTTATTATTATTTTTTTAAGGATGAATGCCAAAGATTACCTTATTTGCAGTTATGACAAATGAATTTCCATATTGCTTCTTCAGAGGTGGACTGCTTAACCTAGTTGGGGAACTTATGTTGGACTAAAGCTTATGACCTGAAGAGCAGGAAGTATAGTTTGTGAAGTTTAAATTGAAGGGAGAACACTCTGATGATGGAACAGGCTAAAGAAGGGAAGTCCAAGCAAGGAAAGCCAAAGATTTGCTTTTCACAACTGAGGAAGGCAAAGTTAAGGGATTGATAACATGAAGTTGAATGAGTTGTTCGACAAATTGGTGGCAAGATTTGATGTAGATAAGTAATTTAGAGAATTTTATAACTTCTCTTTAAGGGTGGAATTAGTTAGATCAATGTACAGCTTGGTGCTAGTTTATCCCAGTAACTTGCTCTAGGTGATAGGAAGGAAATTGGTAACCTTCCAACATTGAGGATGCATACTGTGAGGAATTGAGCTCTCTTCAGTGCCGGGGAACTGATATAGGAGCAGAAAGTTAAAATGAAAATGAAAAATAAAAAGAGAAAGAGGTCATGGTTTTTCTACCATGCTGCTCTTTATATTGTTGTATCTACGACGCTGGCATCTAGTGGTTTTTCTATTTTGGAGGCTTGTGTATCTGTTTGACTGCTTTTGTTTATGTTATGTTGGAACGTGAAAGCTGATTTTTTTTTCTCTTCTCTTTTCATTCTTAAGTTTTAGGATTTTGTTTTGGCTAGGGTTTTTTTGTTATAGGAGTGAACTTAATGATTTAAGTAAGATATGTATCTAATTTCATAAAATTTTCAGCAGAGAATTTTTTTTTTTTTTTTTTCCTTTCTCTTTGCTTGACTTTAGACTGGAACAGCCTTTTAGCATCTGTTTTTATCTCCATCATTCACTGTTTGATCTCTCAATATCTCTGGTACCAACTATGGGTTTAAACTGCTTTACCAGCAGCTTGGTCAACTGCATAGACTGGTTTTCCTGAGAGTCAATTATCGTGCATCAAGTCTAGGTCAAACTAATATCTGAGATCTTGAAACAAGATTGAGTTCAACTCAATCCCTGATATTTTTATCATGCCAAGCTCAACAAAACGAAACTAGTGTTGACTTGGCTCACTTGATAATTTTGATGCCTATGGAAGCTGTTTTATGGGTTTCCTTGACTTAAGTGTTACTATGATTGTTGTAAATTCCATAGCACTCTAGTGCGGGAAGAACATTTAGTTCATGTCAGCGTCCATCATCTTTGTTTTGTGACGTTCTTTTGGCTCTTTTTGTGGTTTTACTGTGGACTTTTTTTTAAAAAAAATTGAAATCTTATTTTCATCTTTTATAGGAAGTCTCTGTGGTGCTAAGTACCTACGACCATCACGAGTCTCTGCAAGAGGTTGCTTCAAAATGTGCTGCTGGATTTCATCTTATTCCACCTGTTCCCAGTATTTCTTCACAGAACGATATACATGATCATTCCCAACATGAGGAAATAGATGAACATAGGTTTATTCGGGAGAGTATCGAAAATTCAAGTAAGATGCGTATGTACCTTTTGAGAAATTACAGATCATAGTAATAGCAGTTTACAAAGTTAAGCACAGTATTTTTTTTCTTTTTCTTTCTTCTTCTTATTGATGCAGGTGAGGATCCGGCATTAATTATATACACAAGTGGTACAACAGGTAAACCTAAAGGAGTTGTTCACACGCACAAAAGCATCACTGCACAGGTACTTAAACCATGTAACCTCATAAGCTTTTAAATTCATTGGTCATGATAACTACATATTCTTTACATGAAAAATGCATATTAATCATGCTTGTTTGTATAATTTGTATGTTTATGGTCTTAATGTTTAATTCTTAAGCATTATTTATATCTTCTAGAAATCCTTTATATTTGATGATCATGTTTCCACAAGATCTCTTTTATTTGAATAACTGCTTTTCTGACTGTTTGATCTGAACATGTTGCGTCTGAATGGTGTATGCTGTAAACTCCAGAGTAAAGATGTACTGCTGAGATCACCTTAATGAAGCCATTACTTGAGACTCTGAAATATTCATCTTTCTCCCATGTTTTATCTGAACTTATCTTTTACTTTTGCATTGATGTTTGCCGCAACTTTGGGTTTCAGGTACAAATGTTAGCAGAAGCGTGGGGATATGCACCAGATGATCACTTCTTGCATTGTCTACCATTGCATCATATCCGTCATAGTTTATTTATATTCAGATTGTGAAACTTTCTTCATATTGTCACAACTTGAAGATATGCCTTTGTTGGCTTCTTCAGTGCTGCTGTATAAAGCTTTATCTTGAAATTCAGCTTTGCAGTGATCCTTAACTCACAATATACATGTTCACGGGCTTTTCAATGCTCTGCTTGCCCCTCTCTACGCGGGCTCAATGGTAACTTATTCTACATTATATTTCTATTAGATCCATGTTGATGACTTGTTCTTAGTCCTTTTTCCTTCTTTTCAAGTCACTGTTTTATACTTCCCGTACAGCTGAAATATTGAAGCTCATTTTTATCACTGTAATTGTCATTGTAACGTATCTGATTTTGTTATTGAAGGTTGAGTTTATGCCAAAATTTAGTGTGAGGGGAGTCTGGCAAAGGTGGCGGGAGTCATATCCAGTAGATGGGGCTAAGGGTGATGGTGCCATAACTGTATTTACAGGAGTAAGTGTAGTCTTTGTCTCAAGCGTGGCTATGTAAATAATGATCACTTTTTACATTACCTGCAAACTCCTGTGTATTCTAACTTCCTAAATGGGTGCATTGTATGCTAAACTTTAGTTACATGCTGCTTTGGGGGGTTAGTTTTTGTTTTTTTAATGTCCTTCAATATCTTAACTAGATTACTTGGTTGACTTTTTTATGTACCTCCTGAAGTTGTGAGTTATGTTCCTGTAGCACATTTGGTGTTCTGGGATATGCCCTGAATATGTGGACTTTTTTAGGCATATTATCCTTTGTGAAACTAGGTCTTTAGTTCTTTTTATATTAAGTCTTTATGCATGCACCTGTGCAATTATCACAGTTGTCTGTTGACACGATGGAATGGTTTTTTAATATATAGGTTCCTACCATGTATTCTCGTTTGATACAAGCGTTTGAAGCAATGGATCCAGAGTTACAAGCTGCTTCTGCCTCTGCAGCAAGACAGTTGCGACTTATGGTAAGTAGAAAAGGACGTTTTTGCAACTTTTAAGACTCAAGTCGAATGGTAAACATGAATATTTTGTTTGATGACATACATTCTACAGTCCTAAAATGTTTCAGCGTTCTCCTTCTATATTTTGTGAATAGTCCTCTACATTTTCCTTTTTGGCTGTTCCCACCCGTGTCAAAGCCAGCTAATGAACTCCTTTTTGCTCTTTTCTTTTTTTCTTCCCTTTTTCTCTTTCTTTCCCATCCTCCCTTTCCCTTCCCCAGATGTGTGGCTCGTCAGCACTCCCTAAACCAGTCATGCAACAATGGGAAACCATCACCGGACATTGCCTTTTGGAAAGATATGGCATGACTGAAGTAAGTGAATTATAGTTCATGTCCTGATTTTTGGTCCATCTATTAACTTTATGAAAGATCATATTCTCCATGTTCAATCAGCGAATAATCCTTACGAGTTGTGGTTCGATATCTTTAGTTTGTCATGGCAATATCAAATCCCTTAAAAGGAATGCGGAAGGCCGGCACTGTTGGGAAGCCATTCCCTGGCGTGCAGGTTAGTTAAGCTCCTTTCCCCTTCCGCTCCTTTTTCGCTGGAGCAGGTTAGCTTGACAATAATTGATCACCAGACTGAAGCGAATAATATACTATTTAACAGCAACAGTTATTTTGAATGGATAATATACTGTATCTATGAATAACATGCGTGAGGGGGTTTTATTTTCCTCTCTCAGAGTTATGTATTTGAAAAATTAAATGGATAGCTTTCCAGCACACAAGTTGATATGGAAAAACTTGATGTTCATGTGAACTTTTTTTTTCTTGGGCTCTATCAACATTTCCGTGTTTGTGATAGGTCAAGATTATGCCAGAAGAGGAAAATGGAGACTGTACCGATGGTGTGGGTGAACTTTGCGTTAAAAGCCCTTCGTTGTTTAAGGAGTATTGGAAACTTCCTGAGGTACTTCTGATATAATTTGCTATCTTTAGCCCATCACTCAGTAAACCTGTGAAATTAATGATGGTTGTTTCCAAAGTCCATTAACGATTATGGGCAAACTTCTTTCCTACTTCTGATTGGTAAGTTTTGTAGCCAGTGGATTTTACCTATTGACATCACTCCTCCACCCTATTCGTACTGGCAGAAGAGTTGTTTAACTAATGCTTTGATGGGGATGACTTCCATTATTATCATACTAAATCTGTTTTAGGCTTTCAAATTCTCTGAGCATTTAACCACTCCTTATCTACTATTTGAGGGGAAACATACTTAATGTTCTAAAGAGCTTCATGCTGTTTAGTCTCCTAATGAAAGTCCACTTCTCATTCTTCCCATAGCTTCTTCTGTATTTGCCGGTTGTTTTGTTCTTTTCAATCATAAAATAGTTTAATATTCAGTTGCTTGAAATGCAGTGTAATGTTGCTTGCTTTCCCCAGATTATTTCTTACCACTTATATAGACATTGTTTTCATATGACCTTTACAAATGTGCATGTTTCATTTCTTTCCCCATGAGGAAGCATGATCTGATCATTGCCACATCAGATACCCTAGGTGCTGCATTATTCATAAGTCTGGTTAATGCTTTAGATCAGGGTATGTATCATTTTGTAATAAGCACTCAACAGTAATATGGAAGTTTTATTGGCTAGGTAACATCAGTCTGGTGTCACACTGCTGTAAGAGGCACTCATACAGATTAAAGGAATTGGTATACAAGGGAATTAGACTTAGAATACGGAATATTCATGCAAAATATTTTTTGTGTTGTAGGTAACAAAAAAGTCATTTACTGATGATGGCTTCTTCAAGACTGGAGATGCCGGTAAAGTGGATGAAGATGGATACTACGTCATTTTGGGACGTAAGAAAATCTGGACTTTCTGTGCATCATGTTTTTATTTAGTTTTTTAATTTCCTTTTAATTTGTGGGATTATGGATAAATTTTCTGTGCATCATGTTTTCATTTTGTTTTTTCATTTCCTTTTAATCTTGTGAGATTATGGATGAGCCAAACTTTTCAATTTAAGATCCAATGATGCATTTTCTTTCTTGTGCTGTAAGTAATTAGAGGAAAGGATCTGATAAGGTCCACCAAGCATGAATAATAGAAAACTCTTAAATCTCGGGGTAGTTCAGGCACATAATACAGCTATATGAACTCCACACTTAGATGATGCCCAAAACTTTAATGATACTTGATGTGTTATTTTGGCCCCAATGCAATGCATGTGTAGTATATGTTCACAAACCTGGTATTACTGGTAGAAGAACATATATTACCCATTTAATTGTGCATGAAATATGTGGAAGCTATTTCCCACCCATTTTTATCATGTTGGTGGAAAGAATTAAACTAGTTTCATCTCTGTTGAACGAGATTTCATGTGAATACCAGATGCAAAACCCTTTTATTTATTTTTCCCTTTTTCCTTCATATCTTATGAGGTTTGTTGCAGTTCATATTATTCTCACCCTTTACAGTGAAACTAAATGGACCAAAATTTACAATTGTCTTATGCTAATTACAGCATGGTATCTAGTTTAACCTTATTTTAGTTTTCCATAAATCAGCTCTTACCTGTTTAGAGACTGAAATAGTGTTGTGTGTATCAGGTACAAGTGCTGATATTATGAAAGTTGGTGGATACAAATTATCAGCATTAGAAATTGAATCAGTTATCTTGCAGGCAAGTACTTCTCATCCTCACTAAATCCCAATGTATATTTACTAAATGTTGCCTCTCTTGCAGTATACTTGTTCTTGCTCTTTGAAAATTATTCATTAATTATCAATACATATGGAGGTGATAAAAAATGAAAATTGTTTTGATAAATAGAATGCTAAACGGCATTAAAACTTCTGTTGCCAGCATCCGGCTGTTGTGGAGTGCTGTGTGTTGGGCTTACCAGACAAAGATTACGGAGAAGCTGTTACTGTGATTATTGTGCCTGATGCAGCCACGAAGACAAAACGGGAGCAAGATTTAAAGCCCGCTCTAACGTTGTTGGAACTCCGCACTTGGGCCGAAGACAAACTTGCACCATACAAGGTATTGTAGTATGGCCTGTGGAGTTGTAACAATCAGTGTGGAAGTTCATCAGTAGTCTTACTTTATGATAAACAATAGGGTCATGTAATGTTGTTTATCAGTCTTTGAGGCTTGGCACTTCCCTCAAGCTTGGGTAGGAGTTGGGTTTCACAGGAAAGCCTAGCTTAATGAATATCTTCTCCAGAAGTAGAGAAAACTTGATTTGGATCCCGATGTATATCCATATACTGTCATAGGGCATTTAACATTCCTTTATGTTAGCTGATAGATCATACTGTCTCTCAACAGTTACCAACTCGGTTGCTCCTCTGGGACTCGCTGCCCCGCAATGCCATGGGAAAGGTGAATTCCTTTTACTTTAATCTTTTTTTCTTTTCATGAGAAGTATTATTTCATCTAGATTTCTTACAATGATAACTCCTCAGAGGTGTATAAGAGTTATGTTATTACACTTTCTTACTGTATGATTCCAGGTGAATAAGAAAGCGTTGAAGAAAGAGCTGGCTCCTGAACAGTAACATGTCAATTTAGTGCAGATCGAAAGCGGCGCATTTAACATTCATTTTTGTAATTTAAGTTATCAGGGAATGATTTTTAGTGACTTGATGAAGAGAAAACAACTTATTTAATGACAATAAAGTGACCTAGAAATATTTGCTTTATATCAAATGTTTCATGCCTTTGCTTTAGCTCGTAAGTTCTGTCCATTGAATTCAAAAAACAAAAAACAGTAGATTTTCTTAGATTTTTTTTATTGAGACAATAAGATACAGAGTCAAAATTAAGGGTAAGAGATTGTTTATTAAGATGTCTCTCAAATTGTATTGCTTGTAGTATAAACGTCTAGTTCTTCATTATTAAAAAGAGGCATACAATGAACCTTTTATATAATAAATGTCTCATTTTCTTGAACTATCTTTGAGTCGGATAGAAGCTTAATAACAAAATATTATAAGACCTTCATATACACGTTATATGAAGGTCGTGTAATCTCCCAACAATTGGTGTCAAAAAAATCGACAAATTTCTCTTTTTGCTTTTAATCTTTGCCAAGGTGCATTCGTTCTGGTATTCTCTCTCTGTCGTGGAGTGAAGACTACCTTGTATACATCTTAAGACCTGACAAGACACGCAACGTCGGCACAGATTTCAAACCAACGCAGTCACATCCGGCAAGTCATGCAATGTTACCCCCCATTGGACACCAAGTCGACGTCACAACACACCATTAAAACCCCAACGCCAGGAATCGGACGTCACAACAACAGTTTGACTTCAGAGGGGGACTCGGAGAACGGCGAGGGAGAGAGACGGAGAGCCATGGAAGTTCCTGATTACGAAAGGGAGGCCCGGAGGTATCTCGAAGATCTGTCAAAGGGCGTGAGCGGTCACGAGATGGACAACATAACCTTAGAAGGTCTCCAGGTGCTTCAGGCTCGAGCAGGCTTCTTTCGCTGTAAGTATTTGGTACCCAGTCGCCTGTCGGTGAGTGTCAACCATCTTTGATCGATGACCGCTTCGATCTTTTTCGTGTCAGATATGTTTTACAGGGTTCTCGATGTAATCGCTGTTCTCTGCATGTCGACAGGATCAAGACGGGAACTGGCACGTTGGTGCTATGGCGACGTTAATGGACACTGTCGGTGCCGCCACTGCAGGCTCCTGTGTTGAGGATGTCAAAGGAACCCTTGAGCTCAACATTTCGTACTACTCGAAGGCTAAGATTCAAGTGAGTTTTCTATCTTTGTCTCGCTGATTCTCTTTTTTGACCATATTCTTATCCACCTGCAAAGATTTTCTACCCACGAGTCAGACAAGTGATGATATCTTTTTCTTCCAAAAATTTGACTTGTAAGTTGGGAAACAAGTATGTACTTAAAATTGTAACTCTTCAATTTGACATTATGGTTTTTAACGTCTTTTTGTATACCAAGAGATTGTTACGCTAATAGATAATGGGAATAGAATAAGTTAGAAGGTTTAAATTTCAATCTAAATTTACATTTCAACTTCACTTTAAGATTATATTTCTCATACTGTTTAGAGCTTTAAAATGTTATTAGAAATTGTTGTCTCAAGATTGCTTTCCTAGTTATTCCTGTGAACTTTGAACAATGATAGGAAGAAGTTGAGATAGAGGCAAAGGTGGTGGCACAAAAAGAAAAAATGACTTCGGTGGTAGTGGAGGTGAAAAAAAGAGATAAAGGAGAACTAATTGCTTTGGGTAAGCAATGGATGGCGACAAGGATGACGAATCAAAGTGAAAGGAGTAAGCTTTGATCCAAAACTAGCAAATCTCAGGCTAAATTATGGTTCTTTACCCAATGAATGTATATACATCCCTGTAAAGTACAGGTGCCAAATTTCTGGTCACACAATTGCATTGTACACTTTCCAAAAACTCCATTAACAACCATTTTATTTCAGCTTTGATTCCATTTTCTTTCTTCTTCTTTGGTTCATTCTTTCATAATAAAAAACCCAGGGGACCAATAGTATTCTTAAATAATCGGAAGAAAATTGTTTTTAACAAATAATTTTAACTAATTATATCATGAAATTATTAAAATTAAGCTTACGATCTTATGTAAAACTGGTCATAGACAAGCTAGGGAACCTAGTCTTATAATACAAAGGTGGCGTAATCATTGATTCTGCGTGGAAGTCTTTAACATCTTTGCAGTTTAAGCTCCATTCTTTGCAGTCACTGATCGTGTGACAGGCGGAAGGGGTTGGACGGGATAATCAGCAACCCGTCCAGGCGTTCTTCTCCCTCTTCTTACCTATATTGATTAATCAACAAACAACACAACACAAACAAGAAAGTACAGAAAATTTATGAAAATCATTCCTGCAAGGAGACAATAACAGTTGTCATAACGAGCTTTGATTATATTGTTCGAAACCCAGCTCACTTTTCCTCCTTTTGAAGTAACTTCATCGACAGTGCTCACTATAACACTAGCTGTCAAGTTGCAGAAGCCAACTAGGCTATTGTGGTACAAGCCACAGGACAGACACCGTGTACTGCAATTGTACAGTCCGAAAGCTCCCCTTTGATTGCTTTTCTACGTCGAAGGTTGTCGACTGCCGAGGAAACTACCATGGGCATGCAGCAGAAAAGCATCCCAATTCCCATTCTTGTCTTTGCATCTAGCCTCACTGGTTTACCGCTGATTTTTGAGGCCAAGGGAAGCATCACTGGCTCATAGAGAGCAGCAACCAAGAGTGTTAAGCAAACATTGCAGAAGTGGCTGCTGGAATTTGAAAGCTTGAAGCGATAGGAATGGACCATGGCTTATGTTTATTTACACCATGATCCCAGCAGACCACAACGGACGATCTTCAGAAGTGCTTCAGCGATCTCTTCTACTTGATTCTTAGTGCAAAGACTCCAAGGATCTATTGCTAATCCGTCTTCGGATATATCTTTTGCATGGATTCTAATGATGCAAGCTCTATTTAAGAACCTGATAAAGTAAGATCACCCAAGGTTTATGAATGGTGAAAGTGAAACAAATTTACTAAAATGGAGACAAGAATAATGAAATGTCCTTCAAATTGTAAATGGATGAAATATCAATTTAGAAGGCCTAAGTGAAATGTGCTTCTAAAATACATAAACAAAACGAAAACACCGACAAGAATGAGTTTGGAAATGAGAAAACCACTTGTTATTTTAGCAACCTATTACCAACGTGTCGTTGCAAGTTGTAGTTGAAAAGTGTAATACAAAAGAAATGGGCTAAATGAACCAATGTTTTGGAAAAGGCTAAATTGCACTTTGGTTTTTGAAAGGTTGTCATGACAAGTCATTTGATAAATCCTCAAAAGAGTTGTCATTTTGGATGCATTGAAATGGCATATCATTTAAAGAAGACTCCATCTATACATCGAATTGGAGGAGACTCAACGACTTGTTATTTTGGATGGCCTAAAGGATAATTGTTTCGGATTGATAGTACAAGTTAAAGGATTGGGTATGAGTTTGGCCCCTCTAGTTTCCTGTTGTGATGTTTTGCTTTAATATATGGATGTAACTACCCTATTTAATGTGGGAACATTATAATTTTTTTTTTGGTTTCTTTTTAATGTACTGATTTTTTTATTGAATAAGATTATTGTAATCAAATTCAATAGACTAGGATTTGAACTCCTATATATATAAAGAGGTCCTTGTAGATTATTTTACTCTCACACTTTTTATGCTATTCTTTCCATTCTTTCTAAATACCCTCATTTTTTCTTCCACCCATCTCCCCGCACCATGATCTTGATTAAAAGGCTAACTCAATTTTGAGCCATTAGTTGAGTGTCGAACCATTTAAAATTGCCTAGATGGTTTGCTGTTTTATAAAGGCTTGAAAATGTTTTTTGAATGGAAACTAGATGACATGTCGGTTTCAACGTTTAAGTGAAATGTGTTTTTAAAATACAAAAAGGAAAAAAAGAAAAAGGAAAAGGAAAAGACAACGAGGGACTTTCGAAATCTGTAAGTGATATGTTTGTTTTAGATAACCTAAGCTGCAAGTCGTCTGCAAGTCGTTTTAGCAAGGCAAAAAATCAGAAAAAGTGATATGCATCAAACAATTGGTTTGGTAATTGTTTTCAAGGTCCATTAATGGTTATGGGCAAACTTCTTTCCTACTTCTGATTGCTAAGTTTTGCAGCCAGTGGATTTCCCCGTTGACATCACTCCTCTACCCTATTCGTACTGGGAGAAGACTTGTTTAACTAATACTTTGATGGGGACAACTTCCGTTATTATCTTACTAAATCTGTTTTAGGCTTTCAAATTTTTTTGAGCATTTAACCACGCCTTATCTACTATTTGAGGGGAAACAAACTTAATTTTCTAAAATACTTCATGTTGCTTAGTCTTCTAAGGAACTCCTCATCTCATTATTCTCACAGCTTCTTCTGTATTTGTTGTTTGCTTTGGTCTTTTTCCATCAAACTAGTTAATAGTCAATTGCTTCAAATGCAGCTTCATGTAGTTTACTTCCCCGGCTTATATCTTACCACTTACAATGACAGTCTTTTCATATGACCTTTATATCTTACCACTTACATTAAGACATCAGGTCGTCTAAGTGCTGCAGTATTCATAAGTCTGGTTGACGCCTTAGATTAGGGTCAAAATCATTTAGTAATAAGCACTCAAAAATAATATGCGAGTTTTATTGGCCAGGTGACATCAGTCTGGTGTCATACTGCTGTGAGAGGCATCCATACAGATTAAAGGAATTGGTATGCAAGGGGAATTAGATTTAGAATATGGAATATTCATGGAAAGTACTTTTTGTGATGTAGGTAACAGAAAAGGCGTTTGCTGATGATGGCTTTTTTAAGACGGGAGATTTGGCTAAAGTGGATGAAGATGGATACTACGTCACTTTGGGACGTAAGAAAATTTAGACTGTATGGAACCAGCTGTCATTTAGTTTTTTCCATTTCCCTATAATCTGAAAGATTATGGATGAGCGAAACTCTTAAATTTGGATCCGATGATGTGTTTTCCTTTATGAACTCCACCCTTAGCTATCTGGGATCACACCCCACCGCACAATGGTTCTTTTTCTTTTCTGTCCTTCCCTAAGTACTTGGATGAAGGGGAGAAGTAGATGATTCCCAAATATTCAATGATACTTAATGTGTTGTTTTGGCCCCAATAATGCATGTGTGGTATATGTTCATAAACCTGGTACTACTGTTAGAAGAACACATATTAGCCATTTAACTGGGCATGAAATATGTGCAAGCTATTCTCCTCTTCCCCAACAACCCCAACCCCCCCTGATAAACAGCAGGGTCATGTAATGTCATTTATCAGTGATGTTGTTTACTTCAGATGATAAGTGTGTCATTGATAAACGACGGAAATCTTTGAAGGAAATTGGAGAGAAAATTTGGGTGCTGTGCCCATGATGGATGCAGGTGTTCCCAACATCCCCACTTCCCCTCCCCGCGCCGCCGCAACACCCCCCCCCCCCCCCCCCCCATCCTAAAAAAGCCACCTAGATGGTTGTGTCCTTGTGTGATTTCTTGGTGGTTTGTGCCTTTCCATAAGCCCCATAATGACCATCCATCACTTTTTCCCCTCCTGGATGGAAATACAGGGCAAAGCCCCCATTGTCAAAAGAATTCCTTCTCTCTCCTTTGGGATCTATATTGAGTGATGCAATACTGATTTCCACAATGGTAACAGATAAGCTTCTGGGGTATGGATCTTTTGAAATGAGTTTGATAGAAAGTGCTAGACGTTGAGGGTAGGAATTTTCTTCAAACTTGGGTAGGAGTTGGATTTGATAGGGAAGCCTAGCTTAATCAATATCTTCTCCAGAAGTAGAGTAGTAAACTTGATTTGGATCTTGAAGTATGTCTATGTACTGCCTCTACAGCTACCAACTCGGTTGTTCCTCTGGGACTCGCTGCCCGGCAATGCCATGGGAAAGGTGAATACCTTTCACCTTAATCTTTTTTCCGTGAAAAGCTTTTTCTCTTCTTGATTTCTTCCCATGAAAACTCCTCAGGGTTGTATAACGGCTATGTTGTTACACTTTCTTAATGCATGATTTGCAGGTGAACAAGAAAGAGTTGAAGAAACAGCTTGCTGCTGAACGGTGAAGTTTATATTTAGTGCAGATCGAAAGCGACGTATTTGACATTTAGTTTTGTAATTTAAGTTTTCAGGGAATGATTCCTATTGACACGAGGATGAAAATATAAATTATTGACCTGGATCTATTTTTCGTGCTATTGTTGCATGTCATAAGTTCTACTCACTGAACTCCAAAAAAGAGGGAAAAAAAATTGCTGATTTAGTTGAATTCTCTTGTTAAGACTGATTAGCATAAAGTTAAAATTAAGAATAAGAGTAAATAGATAATTTTATTAGAGTAAAATTATGGTTTTTTTGGTTAGGACTTTTTTCTAATTACTTATAAGAACGAGATTTTATGAAATTCTATGCAAATTATGTAATTGGCAATTTTTTTAAATACATATTTATGTGTTCGGTGTAGAACTTGCAATGCTTGCTTTTAACTAAATTAGGTACTTATTAACTAAAAATATATGCTTTCAACTGAATTAAGTACTTCTCAACTATTTAGTGTATTTTTACTTATATTAAAGAAAGAGTTATTGAAAATGAGAAAAAAATTTAGTAATTTTTTAACATATAAAAATTTTGAGAAAAATGTTAATCTATGGATCTAAATCACATATATTATTGATCTCATAGTTATTTGTTGTGTATATGAACATTAAATAATGCATAAAATACTTTAACAAATGATACGAAGGTTGTGTAATCTCGTAGTAATTGGGGTCAAAATTTGGTTTCCACCTTCAAAGAGACAAGTCAACCCACAGGAGACCAAAAATAAATAATAAAAAATCGACATATTTCTTTTGTGGTTTTTAAGGCGTCGGTCATCAGCAGTGCACCTGGACTTCAAAGCCGGATTCATGCTCACAGATCGGCAACGGAGAGAGACAGAAGAGCCATGGAAGTTCCTGATTCAGTGAAGGAGACCCAGAAGTGGCTCGAAGATCTGTCGAAGGGTGTGAACGTTGGCGAGATGAATAGCATAACCTTGGAGGGTCTCCAGGTACTCCAGGCTCAAGTGGGTTTCTTTCGCTGTAAGTTTTTGGTACCCAGTCGCCTGTCGGTGAGTGCCAACCATCTTTGATTGGCGATCGCTCGATCTTTTTCCGTTTCAGATATGTTTTACTTGGTTCTCGATTTAACAGCTGTGGTCTGCGTGTCGACAGGATGAAGACGGGAATTGGCACGTCGGTGCTATGACGACGTTAATGGACACTGTCGGAGCCGTCGTTGCAGGCTCCTGTGCGGGGAAAGTGAAAGCGACCCTTGAGCTCAATATTTCTTACTACTCGACGGCAAAGATTCAAGTGAGTTTTTTTTATCTTTGCCTCATTGGTTTTCTCTTTTGACCATATTCTCATTCATCTGCAAAGACTTTTCTACCCACGAGTCAAACAACTGTTGTTATCTTCTTCTTCTTTTTTTTCAAAAATTTAACTCATAAGTTAGGGAATAAGTATGTACTTAAATTTTACCTTAAAATTGTAGTTCACCAATTTGATAATAAGGATAAAGAAAATTAGTTAAACCTAACTACAATATTATATTAAAAGGTCTAAATTACAATTTAGAAACTAATTTATAAGTTAGATGAATAAATTTACGTTTTAACTTTAGTTAAGAATTTTACTTGTATGTGATTCAATACTCTAATTGCCTCTTAAATTGAATGAAATCTAATGCTTGAGTCCATATCGTGAAGTAGGAATATAAATGGATAATAAATATATTGTTTAAATGTTACTTTAAAATGAAAAATTTATTCCTTTCTTATAAGTTAATTTTGAGAAGCTTTCTAATAATAACATCAAAACTCAAGTTTAAAATAATGCTTTCATGTATAAAATAGGTAGCTTAAAGTAATTTATGAGAGAATGTTTTATCTAGAGTCAAAACCTATCAACCCATGTTGTTACAAAAAAGTGTGTTAAAAATAGTATAAATAATCCTATATTTGCATAAATTCAAGATGAAAAATAGGTTGTCTTCCTTATAGGTCGTTGATTTTAAAAATGAAAAAGGTCTTTCAATATCTTATATTGTTAATAGCTTTAAAACGTCATCAAAAATTGTTGTTTGAAGATTGCTTTCCAACTTATTCCCGTGAACTTTGAACAATGATAGGAAGAAGTTGAGATAGAGGCAAAGGTGGTGGTACAAAAAGAAAATATGGCTTCAATTGTAGTGGAGGTGAGAAAGAGAGATAGAGGAGAACTAATTGCTTTAGGTAAGCAATGGATGATGACAAGTGTGATCAGTCAAAGCAAAAGGAGTAAGCTTTGAGTCAAAACTAGCAAATCTCAAGCTAAATTATCATTTTTCAATGAACCCAATGAATGTTTATATGTTCCTATAAAGTGTAAGTGTAATATTTCTGATCACACAATTGTGTTATAGATTTTCTACTAATGTATTTAAAAATTCATAATTATAGTTTTTTAGTCATGCTAAAAATTATAAGTGTTGTGGGCCTAAGTTTCATCCCAAAATGTCAACATAATAAGAAAAGTAGTCAAATTCCTTTATATGTTTAGATTATTCTACTTGCTTTTATGATATAGGAGAATGAAATTTGTTACATTCTCTTTCATCCAAATTTACATTGCTTTTGACTTGTGTCTAGTTTCCTATGTAATCCATACTAAGAGATAGTAGTAGCAAAGAGCACTAGGTAGGCCTATTGTCCACCTCACATTAGGGAATAACAATTGCAAGTCCACTGGATCAAGTTGTGATTTGACTTTAATATCACTTGTCATGGACTTGGAATTTGTCCCAAAAGGTCAACCTAACGGAGGAATAACCAAACTCTTTATATAATCGTATCATCTTACTTGCTTTTTCGATATGAGATAATAAAGTCTATTATAATAAGATCTATGAACCTTAACTTCTTAATACTTTTCAAATAACCAAACATTTGGTTTCAATGTTATACAAATTTGCGTTTCTACTCTAAAATATAAAACTTAAAAATCTATTTATAAGCCTTTTACTTTAAAAGGTTTTCTCTCTCCAAAATTATGTTGGACTATCTTTCAATACTTGAGAAGCCTTCGACACATATTCCTTCTTTGGGGGTTTTAGATGAATGATTATGGGTACTTTCTCACAACAAAGTAGCAAATACATAGATGATAAACAAATAGCATATCATGAATGGTCCTAGAGATAACAGCATTTCTCACTAGTTCAAAGGTATAGTTGCAAGCACATATTTACCAGTTTTTCTTTCCATTGAAAGATGGAAGAAGGAAGCAAAGGCAGAATCCTGGAAAACACTTTCATATAAAACCCAAATTGTAAATGGAAACGATATGAAAAAGTCCTTCAGAGTTTATTGGAGAATGAGTTCAGAGAACTTTCAAGGCTGAAGTCTACCGCACACAACACACTGAAAAAGTCTCCTCTAAATCACTGAAAATTTCAGAGAATCTCGAGTTCGCCATCAGCGTACTTTTTGTACTGGCCAGTTTTCATCAAGTCATTGACTGGCGAACTATAAAAGGCTGCCATGCTACCTTTTTCTATAATTTTCTTGTACTCTTTCCACCATTTCATGAAGCTGCTACCCTTCAAGAAAATCTCTGACGATACTGCATAATTCCTGAGCAAATCCAAAACATAGGCTTCAAACTTCTTCAGCTTCTCTATATGTATGTTTATGTCACCTGGATATGTACCACTCAATACCTTGCATGAAATAAGAGCCTCCTCAACGTGCACCCAAAAGCAAGAATCCTCCGTCAGATTATCCTTCACATTTTGTTTCTTTGAATCAATTGAAACGCTTGCTGGTTTCCCTTCATTCTTCAGCCATTGCTCCAACTGTTCGAAATGTTTAGTTCTTTCTTTAGACCTTTCTACACTTCTGTAGTCCGTTGGCTCGCTGCGCCATGGTTCAGCTGTGCGCCGTGCTTCAATCCTTCGGTAGTGGTCAGCTATGACCAGTGGTTCAATCATTCTTCGGTAGTTTGTCCCGGAATATAGCCAGCGGGTACGAAACAAGGCCCCTTCCTTCTGGGGCTTTTTCTCTACTTCATCAACTATATCGCTCCAGTAAGTTGTGAGGGATTTTTTGAAATATTCTACCTCCAGGTCCTGTCGATTCCTTCCATTCTTGTAGCTGTCATAATATCCAAATTCGTTGTCCTTACATTGCTTCTTGTACCATTCCAGGTGGACCATGTTTATTTTCATTTCAGTTAACTTGATGGCCTCATAAACTTCATTGCTTTTCAGCAACAGTTTTTTTTCTTGATTTTCTGCCTCGGTAATCAGAGCGTTGTTAATGCTCTGCTGCGGCAATTATTGAAAATGAGTATTGCCAGAAGTAAAGTTTTGGAAAATCTAAAACTATACTAAACAAAACCGATTCTTAGTAATGTGAGTAATATATTTTGAATTTCAAGATTGGAGTCTCTACTAAATCATCACCACTAACTAGCTAAACAACCTATTTTATTCTTATCATTATCTGTGAGCATTTCATTCTTATCTTATCTAGATGAATCTAACATAAATATAAGGATCAGATGAGCATTGCAATTATATACGATCCATATGAAGTTGAAATTGAAATTGAGGTACCTGTGATCTCCCCAGTCCGATTGCTGCTAGTTGTTTAATAATGCTCGCCCGTAATGATTGTCTATTGCCTGCCCGTTCTAGTTGTGCGATCCATTCATCCCCTCCTGCACATTCCCTGCAAATTACCTTACCGTTGAGTTGTTCCACAATTGTTCCATAATCAAAGAATTGGTGAGGAATTTGATTTCTAGGACCCTCTGTATAGGTTGCCAACAAGAGCTTCAAAATGGATTCAGGGTTCTGGAGACAAGCACAGCCCAGTTCCGAACATAACAGAAATGTGCCAAAAGGCTTGTATTTGGTAGCCTGGGAAGCCGATTTAGAAGGATCGTGGGGTGAAATGAAGACTCTGGGTACTGGATCTTGGTCAGAAACTACGTGCAAAAAGCAGGAGTTCCACGCCGAGTATTTTGATATGGCTTCTTGCAGGAACTCGTCGCCAATAAGGGGGGAACCAAAGGTGATGCAAAGTGGGCGTTTGGCGGTTGCAAGAATGATTTCGTTTAGCAGCCATAAGGTGAAGAGGGATGCAACAGATCCTCCCAAGGAATGTCCAGTGATGATTAATGGCTTGATTAATGTCTTGGAATCGGAAACCTGCATTAGTTATTAATCCTAATAGTGTTAACAAGAGGCCGGGTAATATTCTGAGTTCTTTTCATAATTCTATCAACAGTATAAGTCGTTTACATCGCATATGAATTGGCCAAATTGCAGGTCAAACAGACAAACTATGTACAAAGAAACTAGTTCTATGTTGTGCAGGCAGGGAACAAACAGTTATACTTCGTTCTTTAAGTTTTCGCCAAGCCGACAAAAAGTTAAAAAGGAAAAAAAAATATATGTATGTATAATAATATTTTTCAGGATACTGAGATACCTGGCTCTGCAATAATGGGAGCGATCCATGGATAGAGGCAAAAAGGCTTAGAGCACGCTTGTTAAGGGAGAAATGTGGGTTGGTCTCGGCGCAGAGGAATTGGAAGAGTGGAAAATTGTCCTGAAGGGTGGATGATGGAACAAGATCTCCGCCTCCTGCTTCAAGAGGCTCTTTGGTAATGAAAGCTAGGATCGTAAAGTTTGGGTGCTGTGAAATTTTGAATTGAACAGAGGAAAGCGAGGACGCTGGTTCATTGATTTCCCTGAAAAGCTCTGAAATTGCAGCCCATGAATGGTGCAGGACGTTGGAGGTCACAGCAAAGCTTGCCGACTCGGAACCACTGCTGAAGCTGCAACCAATAATCAAAGGAATAAGTAGTCAACGACTTGTAATGAGAAGAAGGAAGGAACGTGAAAGAAAAAACACGGGGCTTTTTGTTACCGGGGAGATGGATACATCCTATACTTTTTGTCAGATCAGCTTCGAACAGATTAAAGTGTTCCTCCAGTTGAATCACATAGGAGCAAGTAGGAAGGCAAGCCTGAACTAATCGCCTTCCAAGAAAGGTCGTAGAATTATTACGAGGGACAACGACTTACCAGTCAATAGGCGACGACTTCCACATTGCTAAAGCCAAAGGCTTATCTTTGTTTACATTATTTAGTAAACAAGTCTCTTTTTTTTTTTTTTTCCTTTTTTTTTTTCTAAGTTAATCATCGGCTCCGCAGGCCATTCGGGGAGGGGCAACCACTGGCCACCTCCGTCCCCGAGAGCAAAGCCTCATACTTAAACTAATGAGAATTAAACAAGTCTCCTGTAATTAGGTAAAGACCCTTTGTAGATTCTTTTCTGTTTTAGTTGTACAACCTCAATTTTTAGTGTCATGGATTCAACCTATGTTTAAGTTCACTCTAAACTTGAGCTTCTACCATTAGCAAAGAAGATTTGTTAAGGCACAATTACGTTACTCAAATAAAGAAGAAGAAGAAGAAGTCCAAAGACGCGGGATGACGAGCTGCTCTTAGTTCCAGGAAGGTGCCGTGCGAAAGAAAAAGCACATATTTGAACACAGCAGGCAGCCTATGCCCAAGGAAACTATCCGGATTCGACACGGTTACATCACTTTCTAGGAAGTTGCTAGCGAAGAATCACTTTCGGTATCCTTTGCGTATATGTTCGTGAGAGCAAAAGGCGACGGCACGGACAAGTTGGACGCTTATGATGCCAAAATGGCTGAGGCTGTTACCAATTTCCACCCAGATTCCCCTGTTCCGAACTTGGCATGTGTCACAACAGGCAGGTGGGCGCCTATGGTTGCATACATAGTCTCAAACTTAGACCCAGCGACCATAAAAAATACAGATTTACTTGCAAAGAACGTTAACGATCTACAAAGTCATTATAGCTTGTTAACTTAGAACTTGACCGTTTGGTGAATCAAGTCATCGAAAGTAAAAACTTGGATTTGGAAGACTGCAAAATGTTGATGAGGAAGCTACGGAGAGAAAGAAAGGAAAGAAAACTAGAAAACCCAACGTGAAAGGAATAGAATGAGAAAAATAACCAGTTATTTATAACAAGACACAATTTGTGAAGAATGATTTAGTTCTTTTTACTCCGTGCAGTGTAGAACACCCTGTAGGAGCCCATTCTATTTCTTGATAAGACAATTATATAAGGCATGGGAGATTAAATTCATCCCACAATAGTAGTCCTACGTTACATGAGAAATAAATAGATGTTATCAAACACTACTTGGCTGCTGAATAGCCCCTCCAGCTCCCCTTAGTAGTTGCATCCATTTGAACTAATCTTCATCCTGATAAGGCTTGCATGTCACAATGATATGCGAGAAAATAAAAGGAATTCTTATGCCACCACAAAATGCATGAACATCGGTTATACCATCAACTAGCAATGCAGGATTCATTGTCCACATCTTAACAATTCTTGTCACTAGAGTTTCTAACTCTACCTTTTGTTATTCTTGCCCTAATCAAAGATCCCTATTAGTTGGCACCACATTTAATAACTAGGCAAGATCTTATGATTTGAAGTCTTTTCCATAACATAGACTCAGATCCAAGGGTGTTTTTCCATCTTGCAAGTAGTGACATTCTTGATATTAATTGAACTTTCACTAAAAGCAAACAATACAAATTTTCATGCTTCACCAAAAATTTGCTTTATAAGAGAAAAAGTGGATAAAATATTAACTCATCATGAAAATGTAATGGAATATAATAGGAAGTAAAAGCAAATTTATTTACCTTTATTTTCCTCTATTTGCTAAAAAAATATTAAGTTAATCACAAAAGTCAGTCAACAAATTTAATCAGATTATCTTATATCATTTAATACTAACCTAGATAGAAATGAAGAAGTCTATAATATATATTACCACAATTTGCATGGAATGCATATTGTTCCAGGCAATTACCTTATTTCTTCCATTTTTAGATGCACTATTAACCAATAAATTTTTTGCAATATGTCGATTTCTACTTACGATAACAACGTGTAATGAAGTCCACCCTTCCTAAAAGAACTTATAACCATGCCATAAGACAAACATCAATAGGACACTAATTCAAGAACTTAACTCATATTATCTGCAAAATTTACATCAACTCATATTTGATCAATAACTTCACTATTTGTATGACACCAATTTGAACAACATAATGAAGTGGAGCAGCACCATCTTGCCATTTGGGATAAAAGATATAAACTAATAAACCCTTGGTATTTGTTTTCAATTTAGAAAATAAAAAACTTTATCCTCACCCTATCTCTGATATGAAAGCTTGCACCTTTTATCAAAAGGTGGCTAACAACAACCTCAATTTCCCACACAATCGCCTTATAAAGGGCAATAAAATCACCATATTTTGCCAAGTTACATAAGCTTTGTAGGTAAAAAAAAAAAATGATATTATTTGGACATAAATTTATGACTAATGGATGAATATGCCTCACCTTATCAACAATATCAATACTAAGACCAGTTTCTAGTAACTTATCCATGAACGAAATCTGCCCTAACAATGCAAAGGTATTAAGTGGGCTCCATTTTGCTTGAATAATTAAGCTAGAAGAATTAGAAAGATGAAAAATTCATAGAACCTCAGTGAACAAGAACCTGCATATGTAATTTCTATTTTAAGAGTAAAATTTCATAAAAGGTAGTAAGTGATTCCAAAATGTGCCCATTTAGGTTTGGTTGAGTCAATATGGTTTTCAACATCTTTTTGTATACCAAGAGATTGTTATGATATCAATAATAACTAATAGATAATGGAAATAGAGTAAATTAGGAGGTTTAAATTTCAACCTATAATTTACTTTATGAGGTAGATGAATAAATTTACATTTCAACTTCACTTTAAGATTATACTTCTCATGTTGCTAACATCATTAAAACGTTATTAGGAATTGTTGTCTCAAGATTCCTTAGTAATTTATTCTTATGAACTTTGAACAATGATAGGAAGAAATTGAGATAAAGGCAAAGGTAGTGGCACAAAAAAAAAAAAAAAATTACTTCAATGGCAGTGGAGGTGGAGAAAAAGAGATAAAGGAGAACTAATTACTTTGGGTAAGCAATGGATGATGATAAGTTTGGTCAATCAAAGTGAAAGGAGTAAGCTTTGAGCAAAAACTAGCAAATCTTAAGCTAAATTATCGTTCTTCAATGAGCCCAATGAATGTATATATATTCTTGTAAAGTGTAGGTGCCAAACTTTTGGTTATACAATTGTATGTGGACTTTCTACTAACTTATTTAAAACTTTAAAACTATAGTCTTTTAATCATGCTAAAGACTATAAGTTTTAGGGTTTTGAGTTCCATACCAAAAGGTCAAGCCAATAGAGAAGAGTAGTCAAGTCTTTTTATATTTCCAAATCATTTTACTTACTTTTTTGATGTGGTGAATGAAGTTCGTTACATTTTCTCCCACTTAAATTTACTTATCCTTGATGTGGGCAAGGCTTCTTATTTACCAGATCAAGTTTAGATTTGATTTTGATACCACTTGTCATGAGCCTAAATTTCATCTCAAAATGTCAACTTAATAAAGGAATAATCAAACCCCTTATATAACTATATCATCCCACTTGCCTTTTTAAAGTGAGAAAATGAAGTCTAGTACAATAAGACCTCTCAACCTTAACTTCATAGTACTCTTCAAATAACCTAACATTTGGTTATTTGTGTTATACAATTTTTTGTTTCTACTCTAAAATATAAGACTTAAAAGTCTATTTATAAGCTTCTGAATTTAATAGGTTTTCTCTCTCCAAAACTATGGGGGACTCTTTTTGAGTACTTGAGAAGTCCTCGACACATATTCCTTCCTATGGTTTTAGATGAATGATTATGGATACTTTCTCACAACCAAGTAGAAAATACATAGTTGATAAATAAATAGCAAATCATGAATGGTCCCATAGATAACAACATTTCTCACTAGTTCAAAGGTATAGTTACAAGCATACATTTACTAGTTTTTCTTTCCATTTAAAGATGGAAGAAGGAAACAAAGACAATTCTGGAAAATAGACTCATATAAAACCCATATTGCAAATGGAAACGATATGAAAAAGTTCAAATGCAATGGAATATAATAGGAAGTAGAAACAAATTTAACCCCATTTTTCCCTCCATTTGCTAAAAGAAATATTAAGTTAATCACAAAAGTCAACAAAGCCTTATCATGTATTATGCAGCCGAAATATTTACTACAAGACTATCTAAGCCAATTCACTTGAATTTCTCTTGTCAAGACTCATGAGAATAAAGTCAAAATTAAGAATAAGAGCAAAATGATGGTTTTGTTGGTTAGGACTTTTTTTTTAATTACTTATAAGAACGAGGTTCTATGAAATTCTATACAAATTTTGTTAATTTGCATTTTTTTTAAACACATATTTATACATTCAGTGTGGAACTTGTAGTGCTTGTTTTCACCTAAATTAAACACTTACCAACTAATAGTGCTTGCTTCCAACTGAACAAGCACTTGTCAACTATTTGGTAAATTGTTACTTATATTAAAGAAATTTTTATCAGAAATGAGAAATTGTTTTTAGTAATTTTTTAAAATATAAAAATTTTGTGAAAAATGTTTATTTATAGATCTAAATCACATAAATTATTGATGTCATAGGTAGTTGTTGTGTACATGAACATTACATAATGCATATAATACTTTAACAAATGACATGAAGGTTGTGTAATCTCGTAGTAATTGGTGTCAAAATTTGGTTTCCACCTTGAGATAGACAAATCAACCCACGAGGGACCAAAAATAAATAAAAAAATCGACAAATTTCTTTTGTTGTTTTTAAGGCGTCGGTCATCAGCACTCCAGTTTGACTTCAAAGGGATTCATGCTCACAGATCGGCGACGGGGAGAGACAGAAGAGCCATGGAAGTTCCTGATTCAGTGAAGGAGAGCCGGAAGTGGCTCGAAGATCTGTCGAAGGGTGTGATCGGCGGCGAGATGAAAAGCATAACCGTGGAGGGTCTCCAGGTGCTTCAGGCTCAAGTGGGTTTCTTTCGCTGTAAGTTTTTGGTACCCAGTCGCCTGTCGGTGAGTGTCAACCATCTTTGATCGGCGATCGCTTCGATTTCTGGATTTAATTGCTGTGCTCTGTATGTCGACAGGATGAAGACGGGAGCTGGTACGTCGGTGCTATGACGACGTTAATGGACACTATCGGAGCCGTCGTTGCAGCCTCCTGTGCTGTGAATGTGAATGCGACCCTCGAGCTCAATATTTCGTACTACTCGACGGCTAAGATTCAAGTGAGTTTTCTATCTTTGTCTCATTGGTTTTCTTTTTTGACCAATTTGTTATTCATCTGCAAAGACTTCCTAACCACGAGTCAAACAACTGATGTTATCCTTTTTTTTTTTTTTTTTCAAAAAATTTAACTCATAAGTTAGGGAATATATATGTACTTAAATTCTACCTTAAAATTGTAGTGCACCAATTTGATAATGAGGATAAAGTAAATTAGTTAAACCTAACTATAATATTATGTTAAAAGGTATAAATTAAGATTTAGAAATTAATTTATGAGTTAGATGAATAAATTTACATTTTAACTTTAATTAAGAATTTTACTTGCATGTGATTCAATACTCTAATTGCATCTTAACTTGAATGAAATCCAATGCTTGAGTCCAAATTGTGAAGTAGGAATATAAATGGATAATAAATATATTGTTTAAATGTTATTTGAGAATTACTTTAAAATAAAAAATTTATTCCTTTCTTATAAGTTAATGTTGAGAAGCTTTCTAATAATAACATCAAAACTCAAGTTTAAAATAATGCTTCCATGTATAAAATAGGTAGCTCAAAGTAATTTATGAGAGAATGTTTTATCCAGACATCAAAACTTGTCAACCCATGTTGCTATAAGAGAATGTGTTAAAAATAGTATAAATAATCCTATATTTGCATAAATTCAAGATGAAAAATAGGTTGTCCTCCTTATAAGTCGTTGATTTTAAAAAAGAAAAAGGTCTTTCAATATCTTATATTGTTAATAGATTTAAAATGTCATAAAAAATTGTTGTTTGAAGATTGCTTTCCAACTTATTCCCGTGAACTTTGAACAATGATAGGAAGAGGTTGAGATAGAGGCAAAGGTGGTGGCACAAAAAGAAAAATTGACTTTAGTTGTAATGGAGGTGAGAAGGAGAGATAAAGGAGAACTAATTGCTTTGGGTAAACAATGGATGATGACAAGTGTCAAAAGGAGTAAGCTTTGAGCCAAAACTAGCAAATCTCAAGCTAAATTATCATTCTTCAATGAACCCAATAAATGTTTGTATGTTCCTATTGTGCAAGTGTAATATTTTTGATTACACAATTGTGTTATAGATTTTCTACTAATGTACTTAAAACTTCATAATTATAGTTTTTTAGTCATGCTAAAAACTATAAGTGTTGTGGGCCTAAGTTCCATCTCAAAATGTCAACATAATAAGAAAAGTAATCAAATTCCTTTATATGTTTAGATTATTCTATTTTCCTTTTTGATGTGGGAAAATGAAATTCGTTACATTATATCCCATCCAAATCCACATTGCTTTTGACTTGTATGAGGCTTTCTACCTAATCCATACTAAGAGACACTAGTCGCAAAGAGCACTAGGTAGACCTACTGTCCATCTCACACTAGAAAATAATAATTGCAAGTCCACTAGATCAAGTCATGAGTTGACTTTAATATCATTTGTCATGGGCTTAGACTTCGTCCCAAAAGGTCAACTTAATGGAGGAATAATTAAGCTCTTTATATAACTAGATCATTTTACTTACTTTTTTGATATGGGATAATAAAGTTTATTATAATAAGATCTCTTAACCTTAACTTTCTAATACTTTTCAAATAACCAAACATTTGATTGTCAGTGTTACACAAATTTGTGTTTCTGCTCCAAAATATTAAAACTTAAAAATCTATTTATAAGCTTTCTAATTTAAAAGGCTTTCTCTCTCCAAAAGTATGTGGGACTCTCTTTCAATATTTAAGAAGTCCTCGATACATATTCCTTCTTGGGGTTTTAGATGAATGATTATGAGTACTTTCTCACAACAAAGTAGCAAATGCATAGATGATAAACAAATAGTATATCATGAATGGTCCTAGTGATAACAACATTTCTCACTAGTTCAAAGGTATAGTTGCAAGCACACATTTACCAGTTTTTCTTTCCATTGAAAGATGGAAGAAGGAACCAAAGACAGAATCTTGGAAAACACACTCATGTAAAACCCAAATTGTAAATGGAAACGATATGAAAAAGTCCTTCAGAGTTTATTGGGGAATGACTTCAGAGTACTTTCAAGAAGGCTACCGCACACAACACACTTAAAAAGTCTCCTCTAAATCACTGAAAATTTCGGAGAACCTCGAGTTTGCCATCAGCGTACTTTTTGCACTGGCCAGTTTTCATCAAGTCATTGAATGTCGAACTGTAAAGGGCTCCCATGATACCTTTTTCTATAATTTTTTCGTACTCTTTCCACCATTTCATGAAGCTGCTACCCTTCAAGAAAATCTCTGGCGATACTGCATAATTCTTGAGCAAATCCAAAACATAGGCTTCAAACTTCTTCAGCTTCTCTATATGTATGTTTATGTCACCTGGATATGTGCCACTCAACACCTTGCATGAAATAAGAGCCTCCTCAACGTGCACCCAAAAGCAAGAATCCTCCGTCAGATTAGCCTTCACATTTTGTTTCTTTGAATCAATTGAAACGCTTGCTGGTTTCCCTTCATTCTTCAGCCATTGCTCCAATTGTTCGAAATGTTTAGTTCTTTCTTTAGACCTTTCTACATTTTTGTAGTCTGTTGGCTCGCTGCGCCATGGTTCAGCTATGCGCCGTGCTTCAATCCTTCGGTAGTGTTCAGCTATGACCAGTGGTTCAATCATTCTTCGGTAGTTTGTCCCGGAATATAGCCAGCGGGTACGAAATAAGGCCCCTTCCTTCTGGGGCTTTTTCTCTACTTCATCAACTATATCGCTCCAGTAAGTTGCGAGGGATTTCTTGAAATGTTCTACCTTCAGGTCCCGTGGATACCTTTTATTCTTGTAGCTGTCATAGTATCCAATTTCGTCGTCCTTACATTGCTTCTTGTACCATTCCAGGTGGACCATGTTCATTTTCATATCAGTCAACATGTTGGCCTCATAAACTTCATTGCTCTTCATTAACAGTTTTCTTTCTTGTTTCTCCGTCTCGGTAATCAGAGCGTTGTTGATGCTCTGCTGCGGCAATTATAAAAAATGAGTATTGCGAGAAATAAAGTTTTCGAAAATCTAGAAGAGGACACTAAAAAAAACTGATTCTTAGCAATGTAAGTAAAATTACATGTTCTGGATACTAACCAACTTATGCACGTAGTTGGCAAACTTCATACCTTAAAAGTTAGAGTCTATTTAGCTCATTACTGCTAACTAACTAAGCAACACATTTTATTCTTATCATTATTTGTGAGCATTTCATTCTTATTTTATTTAGGTGCATCTAACATAAATATAAGGATCAGATGAGCATTGCAATTATATACGATCCATATGAAGTTGAAATTGAAATTGAGGTACCTGTGATCGCCCCAGTCCGATAGCCGCTAGTTGTTTAATAATCCCTGCCCGTAATGATTGTCTATTGCCTGCCCGTTCTAGTTGTGCGATCCATTCATCCCCTCCTACACATTCCTTGCAAATTACGTTACTGTTGAGTTGTTCCACAATTGTTTCGTACTCAAAGAATTGGTGAGGAATTTGATTTCTAGGGGTTGCCATCATCAACAGCTTCAAAATGGATTCAGGGTCCTCAAGACAAGCACAACCCAGTTCCGAACATAACAGAAATGTGCCAAAAGGCTTGTATCTGGTAGCCAGGGAAGCCGATTCGTGAACAGGAGGATTATGGGTTGAAATTAAGACTCTGGGTACTGGATCTTGGTCAGAAACTACATGCAAAAAGCAGGAGTTCCACGCTGGGTATTTTGATATTGCTTCTTGCAAGCCCTCATCCCCAATAAGGGGTGAGCCAAAAGTGATGCAAAGTGGGCGTTTGGAGATTTCAAAATTGATTTCATTAAGCAACCATAAGGTGAAGAGAGAGGCAATAGATCCTCCCAAGGAGTGTCCAGTGATGATCAATTGCTTGATTGATGCCTCGGAATCCGAAACCTGCTTGAATTATGTAACGGTGTTAACAAGAGGCCGGGTAATATTCTGAGTTCTTTTCATAATTCTATCGATACTAATAAAAACGTCCATAACATTCACAAAAAAGTCACTTACATCGCATATGAATTGGCCAAATTGCTGGTCAAACAGACAAACTATGTACAAATAAACTAGTGCTTCGTTCTTAAGTTTTCGCCAAGCAGACAAAAAGTTAAAACTGCAAAAAAAAAAAAAAATATATATATATATATACTGAGGTACCTGGCTCTGCAAGAATGGAAGCGACCCGCGGATAGAAGCAAAAAGGCTTTGAGCATGTTTATTAATGGAGAAGTGTGGGTTGGTTTCGGTGCAGAGGAATTGGAAGAGTGGAAAAGTCTCCTGAAGTGTGGATGAGGGTACAAGATCTCCGCCTCCTTCTGCTTGAAGATGCTCCTTGGTAATGAAAGCTATGATCGTAAAGTTTGGGAACTTTGAAATTTCGAATTTGACAGACGAAAGTGAGGACGCTGGTGCATTGATTTCCCTGTAAAGCTCTGAAATTGCAGCCCATGAATGGTGCAGGACGTTGGAGGTCACAGCAAAGCTTGCCAACTCGAAACCACTGCTAAAGCTACAACCAAGAATCAAAGGAATAAGTAGTCAATGACTTGTAATGAGAAAAAGAAAAAATACGGGGCTTTTTCTTACCGGGGAGACGGATACATCCTACACTCTTTTGTCAGATCAGCTTCGAACAGATTAGAAGTGCTCCTCCAGTTGAATCATATAGGAGCAAGTAGGAAGGTAAGCCTAAACTAATCGCCGTCCAAGAAAGTTCGTAGAATTATTAGGAGGGACAACGACTTACCAAGTCAATAGACCTCGAAATAATAATTGTGAGGGACGACGACCTCCACATTGCTAAAGCCAAAGGCTTGTCTTTTACATTACTTAGTAAACAAGTCTCCCGTAATTAGGTAAAGACCCTTTAGTTGTACAACCTCAATTTTTAGGGTCATGGATTCAACTTAAGTTTAAGTTCACTCTAAACTTGAAGCTTCTACCATTAGCAAAGAAGATCTATTAAGGCACAATTATGTTACAGGCTATTTTGTAAATATGTTAGGCGTTGGGTTAAATAATGGTTTTTGGTATGGGCTGTCTTATTTTGGTTATGGGTGGGCTATTGAATTACTATGGAGCGGGTAGGGCTCCAAGAGAGTGACCCGGATAAAGAGAAAGAGAGGGAATTAACAAAAAGGAAAAGGAGGCACGAAGGGGGCAGCTTTGGTGAGAAGATGTCTCTGGTTGGAGTCTCGGTTCTGGTGTACCGTAAACGCCTGCAAATTGTTCCTAAGTTGCTAACATTGGGAAGAGAAGGCATCGTCGAGCACGGCGGGAGTCCCTACAATCGCCGGTTGGTTCCGATATCCTTAACTCTTCAGTTTTATTTGTTAAATCTGAATCTGGTCCTATTGAATCTGAATCTGTTCGTAACAAATTGGTATCAGAAATGGCCGATCCATCTTCTACTGCCGTTTCGTCCAATCTTGCTAAAAAATTCGTAGATCTGGACAAAAAGTATGACCATGTTGTGGATTTAGATAGGAAGTTTGATCGATTGATGGGTATGTTCATAGACTTGAAATCTCATATAGAAAAAGGGGCCTGAATCGATTAAAACAAAGAAATCTTAATCGAACGGGGACCCTGATCTTTCTGATTCATTGAAAGGATCACGAGATTCTCGTGAGGAGTCTCACAAAGGTTCCAGGGATTGTGATGGGGACAAAGAAAAAAGAAAAAAAGAGGAAGAAGACCTTGATCGTCATTCTGAATTCCATGTAAAGGGTGGTCTGCAAATAGGGGGTGGGGTGAAGTTTGATTTTCTTCGGTTTGGTGGGGGCGAAGATCCCACAGCGTGGGTTTGCCAAGCCAATAGTTTTTTCTATTACAATCAAACCCCAGAGGACGACAAAGTCCTTATAGCAGCCTGGCATTTTGAAGGAACTGTAAGGTACTGGTTTGAGGTTTACTGTAGGAAGCTTAAAGGGGAGTTGTTAACTTGGCCACTGTTAGTCAAGGCCTTGCTTGCTTAGTATGGACCCACAGAGTATAAGGACTTCTTTATTGATTTGTTGGATGTGTTTCAAGAAGGAACTGTGGAAGAATATGATGACCAATTCTTTAAAATGTTGGTAAGGGATGAAGATTTAACTGAAAGACAATAGAAAGGGTGTTTCATTAGAGGGTTGAAAGAGTCATTAAGACGTGAGGTGAAGGCAAGGAAACCTACATCTTTGGACGAGGCCATAAGTTAAGCAAAATTGTTCGAGAAAGATGAGATAGTAGGGGGATTGCGAAAAACAACTAAACCAGTAGATTATAAAGCCAAAGACAAGGGGGTCAGCTGAGATGGGAAGAGTTATGAAAAAGGAAAAAGATTAACATCAAAAGAAATAGAAGAAATAAGAGAAAAAGAGCTTTGTTTCAGATGTGATAAAAATACACCCCAACACATAAGTGTAAAAAGAAGTTATTTTTTTATGGTGGGTGAAGAATCTGATGAGGATGGAATAGATGAGGATCAAGGAGGAAACCGCGAGGATGCTGAAGAGCTTATTGACATACCCCCAAGAATTACTTTGAATGCATTATACGGATCCACGACCCTTAGAACGATAATGTTTATGGGGAAAATCGGTGACAAAAGAAATACAATTTGTTTATTGGTGGATTTAGGGAGTACAGATAATTTTTTAAGTAATAAGTTAGCATAAAAATAGGGTATAATTCCATATCATAGCAAAAGTGTTAATGTAGAGGTGGCCAGCATGGATAAAATGAAAAGTGAAGGGTTATGTAGGAGAGTCACTGTGATTGTATAAGGTTTAAGAATGAGTGTTGATTTCTATCTATTAGACTTCAAAGGCCCTGAGGCAGTTCTTGGTTCCCCATGGATTCGTTCGTATGGTAAAGTTGCTTTAAATTTCGATGAGATGCAAATATCATTTAAGATTGGAGGTAAGGAGCTTAAGCTACAAGGACTACGGGCAGGGGAGAATAAGTTAATAGAAGGACAACATATGTGTAAGGAGCTAAGACGGAAACCTGAAGGAGCACTACTACACATACGCAAGGTTACAAATGAGGGTTTAGAACCGCAGCTATGGGCGTTAGAAAGAGGCAAAACAGATGTGACGAATGATGAACATGGTAGAGCAGAATCATCCTTGAGGGCGCTGATCTAGGAGTATGATGACTTATTTGAAAGCTCTATTGTCCTCCTACCTTCTAGAGAATGTGATCACAGGATTCTAGTGCAAGCAGGAACTAATCCTATAGCAAGCAAACCTTATAGATACCCATATTATCAAAAAAAATGAGTTGGAGAGGATGGTTAAAGAGTTATTGGAGGCAGGAGTAATTAGACCTAGCACAAGCCCATACTCATCACCAGTGATATTGGTTAAGAAGCAAGATGAATCATGGAGATTATGTGTAGATTACCGAGGCCTGAACAAACAGACAATCAAGGATAGATTTCCGATTCCGACAGTGGAATAGCTAATTGATGAACTAAAAAGAGCCTCATACTTCACAAAACTAGATTTGAGATCAGGGTACCATCAAGTGAGGATGTACCTTGAGGATGTGTATAAAACGACATTTCAAACTCATCAAGGCCATTATGAGTTTCTAGTTATGCCATTTGGGCTAACTAATGCGCCCTCAACCTTCCAAGCATTGATGAACATAATATTTAAAGAATTTTTTAGGAAATTTGTGTTGGTGTTTTTTAATGATATATTAGTTTACAGCCCGAGTTGGATTATTCATGTGGAGCATGTGAGAAGAGTATTTGAGAAACTTATAGAACATAAGTTGTACTTAAAATGAACTAAGTGTGCCTTTGGGCAAGATGAAGTCAAGTATTTGGGGCATGTTTTTAGTGCTAATGGGGTCTTGGTGGATAAGGAGAAGATTCAAGGTATGATCAACTGGCCGTAACCAACTAATTTAAAGAGTTTGAGAGGGTTCTTAAGGTTAATAGGGTACTATAGGAGATTCATAGCTGGGTATGGGCACTTGGCAGCACCCCTGACTGAGCTGTTAAAAAAACATAAGGGGTTTCAGTGGAATCCAAGGACGAAGGAGGCCTTCCAGAGGCTAAAAGAAGCATTGTCTAAGGCTCCAGTGTTGGCACTTTCAGATTTTAATTAAAGGTTTGTAATAGAATGTGATGCTTCAGGTCATGGCATTGGAGCGGTACTTTCACAACAAGGACACCCCATAGCTTACATGAGTTAAGCATTAAAAGGGAGAAATGCCCTGCTGTCCACTTACGAGAAAGAGCTCTTAGCATTGGTAGTTACAGTAAACAAATGGAGATCATACTTACTAGGACGAAGTTTTGTGGTTAGAATGGATCAAAAGAATTTGAAGTATCTGTAGGAGCAAAAGATAGCCACTCTAGCTCAACAAAAATGGTTATGCAAGCTTATAGGTTTTGATTTTGTGATAGAATATAAACCAAGAAAAGATAATAGGGCAGCTGATGCACTTTCTAGAAAAGTTGATATTTAGGAGGGTGAGGATTCAAGTAAGGAGGCTGACTTGTTGGCTATTTCTACTCCGGTTCCTTTTTGGTTGGATCCTATTAGAGAAGAGGTAAGAACTAGTCCAATGTTACAAGAAAAGGTGGAAGCAATTGAGGCTGGAAAAATAGGGAAAAGTTGGGAATACCGAGATGGACTAGTGTTCTACAAGGGTAGAATTTTCTTGCTGCCCGATTCTAAGTTGGTGCAACCCATTGTAGAAGAGATCCATTACACTGCCCATGAGGGAGTTCGCAAGACCCTACAAAGAGTTCATACAGCCTTCCATTGGAAGGAAATGAGGAAGACAATATTTAAGGTAGTACAAGAGTGTGTCACATGCCAAAAGAACAAAATACCTAATTCTCTACCAGCTGGATTTCTTCAGCCCCTGCCTGTACCGCATGAGACCTGGACTGAGATCGTTATGGATTTTGTAGACAGGCTGCTTGAATGTAAAGGAAAGAATTGTATCATGGTAGTAGTAGACCGTTTTTCGAAGATGGCGCATTTCATTCCACTTAAGCACCCGTATGTAGCAGCAACTGTAGCTGAAGCCTTCTTCCACAATATATATCGGTTGTATGGTATGCCACAGCAAATAGCTTCGGATAGAGATCCTGTCTTCACTAGTGTTTTTTGGCAAGAACTTTTCAATCTTCATGGTACCAGGCTAAATTATACCACAGCTTATCACCCTCAAGCAGATGGGCAAACATAAGCGGTTAATAAATCCTTGGAAATGTATTTGAGGTGCTTCATTGGTGATCATCCTAGACAATGGGTTAAATGGGTAGCTTGGGCTGAATGGTACTACAATACAAGCGAGCATTCTTCTCATGGCAAAACACCTTATGAGGTGGTCAACAATAAGCCTCCCCCTAACCTTCTTGATTATATTCCTGGTAACTCTAATATGGATGCTGTAGAAAGGGAACTTATAGAGCGGGAGCATGTGTTAAAGGAATTAAGAGAGAAAATGGCAGAAACTAAGGAAATGATGAAAAAGGTTTATGACAAGAGACATTCAAAGGTGGAATATGCTATAGGAGATTATGTTTTTCTTAGGTTTCAGCCATATCGACAACTTTCCCTTGGAATGCCTTAGTACAATAAATTATTACCCAGGTACTATGGTCCATTTAAGATTGAAGAGCAAGTGGGTAAGGTGGCCTATTGTCTTAAGCTACCAGCAAACTCCCAAATACACCCTATATTTCATGTCAGCAAGCTCAAAAAGGTGCTTGGATGGAATGTGGAACCCCTTACAGAACTTCCTCAAGTTGTAAGGAGAGAAGAACTAATAGTAGCAAGACCACAAGCAATTCTGGACAAGAGAAACAAAAAGGGTTAGGAAGAGTTGTTAGTGCATTGGAAGGGTCTTCCAGCCATAGAAGCAACTTGGCGTCCTACCGAGGAGTTACAGTTAAGGTACCTTGATTTGAACCTTGAGGACAAGGTTCTTTTGTAAGGGGGGAGGAGTTATTACCAGCTATTTTGTAAATATGTTAGGCATTGGGTTAAATAATGCTTTTTGGTGTGGGCTATCTTATTTTAATTATGGGTGGGCTATTGAATTACTATGGAGTGGGTAGGGCTCTAAGAGAGTTACCCAGATGAGGAGAAAGAGAGGAAATTAACAAAAAGGAAAATGAGGCACGAAGGGGGCAGCTTTGGTGAGAAGACATCTCTGGTTGGAGTCCCGGTTCCGGTGTATCGTAAATGCCTGCAGATTGTTCCTGAGTTGCTACCATTGGGAAGAAAAGGCATCGTCGAGCACGGCGGGAGTCCCTGCAATCGTCGGTTGGTTCCGATATCCTTAACTCTTCAGTTTTATTTGTTGAATCTGAATTTGTTCCTATTGAATCTAAATCTGTTCGTAACAAATTATGTTACTCAAATAAAGAAGAAGAAGAAAAAGAAGTCCAAAGACGCGGGATGACAAGCTGCTCTTAGCATCGGGAAGATGCCGTGAGAATGAAAGGCACATATTCGAGCACAGCATGCAGCCTATGCCGAAGTATACCATCCAGATTTAACACGATTACATCACTTTCTAGGAAGTTGCTAGCATAGAATCACATTCGTTATCCTTTGCGTATATGTTCGTAAGAGCAAATGGCAACAGTAGAGACAAAACTTGGATGCTCGAGATGCCAAAATGGCTGATTTTGTTACCGATTTCCATTTAGATTCCCCTGTTCCGAACTTGGCATGTGTCACAACAGTCGGTTGGGGGCCTATGGTTGCATACATAGTCTCAGACCCGGCAACCATAAACAATACAAGTTACCTGCAACAACAAAAGTGATGTAATACAAGTTACTTGCAACAACAAAAGTAATGTAATACAAGTTACTTGCAACAACGAAAGAGCATCAATGAACTACAAAGTCATTAAGAAGTTGACCATTTGATGAACCAAGTCATTGAAAGTGAAAACTTGGATTTTGAGGTTTGAAAAATGTTGATAAAAGAAAAAATGTCGATGAAGAAGATATGGAGAGAAAGAAGGGAAAGAAACTAGAAAACCCAATGTGAAAGGCATAGAATGAGAAAATTAATTAGTTCTTCATAACAAGACATAGCTTGCAGAAAATGATTTGGTTCATTTTACTCTGTGGGTTATGGAACACCTTATAGTAGCCCGTACTATTTCTTAATAAGACAATTATACAAGGGGATAGGAGATTAAATTCATCCCACAATAGCAATCATACATCATATGAAAAATAAACATATGCTATTAGACGCTACTTGGCAGTAGAATAGCCTTCCAACTCTCTTTATTAGTTGCGTCCATTTGAACTAATATTTATCTAGATAAGGCCTCCATGTCACAATGATATGCAAGGAAATAAAAGAAAGTCTCGTGCCACCACAGAATGCACGACCATCAATTATACCATCAACTAGCAACGCAAGATTTATCGTCCACATCTTAACAATTCTTGTTACTGGAGTTTCTAACTCCACCTTTTGCTATTCCTACCCTAATCAAAGATCCCTGTTAGCTAGCACCATATTTAATAACTAGGCGAGATCATATGATTTGAAGTCTTTTCCATAACAAAGACTCAAATCCAATGGTGTTTTTCCATCTTGTAAGCAATGAAGTCCGTGATGTTAATTGCATCTTCACTAAAAGCAAATAGTACAAATTTTCATGCTTTACCAAAAATTTCCTTTATAAGAGAAAAAGAAAATAAAGTATAAAATTAGCACAGACATGCAATGGAATATGATAGGAAGTAAAAGAAAATTTAACCCCCTTTATTTTCCTCTATTTGCTAAAAAAATATTAAGCTAATCACAAAAGTCAATCAACAAATTTAATTAGATTATCTTATATCACTCAATGATAACGTGGACAAAAATGAAAAAGTCTATAATATACATTACCATAATTTGCATGGAATGTATATGGTTTGAGGCAATTACCTCATTTCTTCTATTCTTATATGCATCATTAACCAATAAAATTTTTGCAATATGTCAATTTTTGCTTTGGATAGCAACGTGTAATGAAGTCCAACCCTCCTTAAAGAACTCATAATCATGCCATAAGACAAACATCAATAGGAAACTAACATTATTCAAATTCAAGAACTTAACTCACATTATCTATAATATTTACATCAACTTATATTTGATTAGTAACTTCACTGTTTGTATGACACCAATTTGAACAACATAATGAAATGGAGTAACACAATCCTGCCATTTGAGATAAAAAATATAAACTAATAGACCCTTGGTATTTGTTGTCAATTCATAAAATAAAAAACTTTATCCTTACTCTGTCTTTGATATGAGGGCTTACACCTTTTCTAAGGTGACTAATAACAACCTCCTTTTTCCCCTCAATTGCCTTATGAAGGGTAGTTAAACCATCCTATTTTGCCAAGTTACATATGATTTGCAAGTCCAAAAAATATATGAGATTTATTTGGACATAAATTTAGGATTGACAGATGAATATACCTTACCCAATAAGCAATATCAATACTAAGCCTAGTTTCTAGTAGCTTATCCATGACCACAATCTACCTTAACAATGCAAGGGTATTAAATGGGCTCCATTTTGCTTGAATAATTGAGCTAGAAGAATTAGAAAGATGGAAAATTTATAGACCCTCAATGAATAAGAACCTGCATATATAATTTCTAGTTCAAGAGTAAAATTTCATACAAGGTAGTAAGTGATTCCAAAATGTGCTCATTTGGGTTTGGTTGAGGTCAATATGGTTTTCAACACCCTTTTGTATACTAAGAGATTGTTTTGATATCAATAACAACTAATAGATAATGGAAATAAAGTAAGTTAGAAGGTTTAAATTTCAATCTAAAATCTAGTTTATGAGCTAGATCAATAAATTTACATTTCAACTTCACTTTAAAATTATACTTCTCATATTGTTAATAGCATTAAAATGTTATCAAAAATTTTTGCTCAAGATTGCTTTCCAACTATTCCTATGAACTTTGAATAATGATAGGAAGAAGTTGAGATAGAGGCAAAGGTGGTGGCATAAAAATAAAAAATGACTATAGTGGTAGTGGAGGTGAGAAAGAGAGATCAAGGAGAACTAATTGCTTTGGATAAGCAATGGATGACAACAAGTATTATCAATCAAAGTGAAATGAGTAAATTTTGAGCCAAAACTAGCGAATGCTAAATTATTGTTCTTCAATGAACCCAATGAATGTATACATATTCTTGTCAAGTATAGGTGCCAAATTTTTTGTTATACAATTATCTGTAGATTTACAACTAATTTATTTAAAACTTCATAACTATAGTCTTTGAATCATGCTAAAGACTATAAGTTTTAGAGGTCTGAGTTCTATCTTAAAAGGTTAATCTAATGAGAAGAGTTGTCAAGTCCTTTCATATATCCAAATCATTCTACTTACCTTTCTGATGTGCAAGAATGAAGTTTATACATTTTCTACTAATCTAAATCCATGTTACCCTTGATATGAGTGAGGCTTCTTATTTACCATATCAAGTTGCGATATAACTTTGATACCACTTGTTATAAGCCTAAATTTCATCCCAAAAGTCAACTTGATAGAGAAATAACCAAAACTCTTATATAATTAAATTATCTTACTTGTTTTTCTAAAGCAAGAAAGTGAAGATTGTTACAATAAGACGTCTCAACCTTAACTTCATAATACTTTTCAAATAACTCAATATTTGGTTATTAGAGTTATACAATTTTTGTTTTTACTCTAAAACATAAAACTTAAAAATTCTATTTATAAGCTTTCTAATTTAAGAGGTTTTTCTTTCTTCAAAATTATGGGGGACTTTCTCTTTGACTACTTGAGAAAGTCACACATTCTTTCCTGTGGTTTTAGATGAATGATTATGGATACTTTCTCACAACCAAATATCAAATGCATAGTTGATAAATAAATAGCAAATCATGAATGGTCCCATAGATAACAACATTTCTCACTAGTTCAAAGGTATAGTTGCAAGCATACATTTACCAGTTTTTCTTTCCATTTTAAGATGGAAGAAGGAAACAAAGATAGAATTCTGGAAAACAGACTTATACAAAACCCAAATTACAAACGGAAACGATATGAAAAGGTTAAGTCTTGGAATGATGACGTGCCTTCAGAGTTTATTGGGGAATGAGTTCAGAGTACTTTCAAGGTTCAAGTCTACCGCTCACGACATACGGAAAAATTTTCCTCTAAATCACTGAAAATTTCCGAGAATCTCGAGTTCGCCATCAGCATACTTTTTGTACTGGCCAGTTTTCATCAAGTCATTGACTGGCGAACTTTAAAGGGCTCCCATGATACCTTTTTCTATAATTTTCTTGTACTCTTTCCACCATTTCATGAAGCTGCTACCCTGCAAGAAAATCTCTGGCGATACTGCATAATTCTTTAGCATTTTTAAAACATAGACTTCAAAATTCTTCAGGTTCTCTGTATTTATGTTCCTATCACCTGGATTTCTGTCACTCATCACCTGGCATGAAATCAAAGCCTCCTCGACATGTGCCCAAAAGCAAGAATCCTCCGTCAGGTTAGCCTTCACGTTTTGTTTCTTTGAATTAATTGAAACGCTTGCTGGTTTCTCTTCCTTCTCCAGCCATTGCTCCAATTGTCTGAAATGTTTATTTCTTTCTTTAAGCCTCCCTATATTTATAAAGTCTGTTGGCTCGCTGCACCAGGGTTCAGCTATACGCCGTGCTTCAATCCCTCGGTAGTATTCAGCTATGACCAGTGGTTCAATCATTCTTCGGTAGTTTGTTCCGGCAAACAGCCAGCGGGTACGAAATGAGGCCCCCTCCTTCTGGGGCTTTTTCTCTACCTCATCAACTATATCCATCCAATAAGTTGTGAGGGATTTCTTGAACTGTTCCACCTGTACGTCCCGTTGATAGCTAGCATTCTTATAGATGTCATAGTATCCAACTTCGCCGTCCCTACAAAGCTTCTTGTACCATTCCAGGTTGGCCATGTTTATTTTCATTTCAGTCAACATCATGGCGTCAAAAACTTCATTGCTCCTCATTAACAGTTTCCTTTCTTGCTTTTCTAACTCGATAATCAGAGTGTCGTTAATGCTCTGCTACAGAAATTATTAAAAATGAGTATTGAGAGAAATAGAGTATTGAAAAATCTAGAAGATGATACTAAACAATACTGATTCTTAGCAATGTAAGTAACACTACACATTCTGGTTAATAAATTGTGAGCATTTCATTCTTATCATTGTCGTACGTAGTGTCTTGTCCAGATGCATCTAACATGGCATAACATAAGGATCAGATGAGCATTTTGCAATTATATACGATCCATATGAAGTTGAAATTGACATTGTGGTACCTGTGATCGCCCCAGTCCGATTGCCGCTAGTTGTTTAATAATGCCCGCCAGTAATGATTGTCTATTGCCTGCCCGTTCTAGTTGTGCGATCCATTCATCCCCTCCTACACACTCCTTGCAAATTACCTTACTATTGAGTTGTTCCACAATTGTTTCATACTCAAAGAATTGGTGAGGAATTTGATTTCTAGGGGTTGCCATCATCAACAGCTTCAAAATGGATTCAGGGTACTCAAGACAAGCACAACCCAGTTCCGAACATAACAGAAATGTGCCAAAAGGCTTGTATCTGGTAGCCAGGGAAGCCGATTCGTGAACAGGAGGATTATGGGTTGAAATTAAGACTCTGGGTACTGGATCTTGGTCAGAAACTACATACAAAAAGCAGGAGTTCGCTGAGTATTTTGATATGGCTTCTTGCAGGCCCTCGTCCCCAATAAGGGGTGAACCAAAAGTGATGCAAAGTGGCCGTTTGGTGGTTGCAAAATTGATTTCGTTTAGTAGCCATAAGGTGAAGAGGGAGGCAACAGATCCTCCCAAGGAATGTCCAGTGATGATTAATGGCTTGATTGATGTCTTGGAATCCGAAACCTGTATTAACTATTAATCGTAACAGTGTTAACAAGATGCCCAGTAATATCCTGAGAGTTCTCTTTATAATTTTGTCGACACCATAAAAAAGGTCCATACCATACACAAAAAAGTAATTTACGTAGAGTATGAATTATCCAAATTGCTGGTCAAACAGAAATTATGTACAAAGAAACTAGTTCTTAGTTGTGCAGGCAGGGAACAAACAGTTATACTTCGTTCTTAAGTTTTAGCCAAGCCGACAAAAAGTTAAAGATGAAAAAAGTACATATATCTTCGGGATATTCAGATACCTGGCTGTGCAAGAATGGAAGCGCTCCACGGATAGAGGCAAAAAGGCTTTGAGCATGTTTGTTAATGGAGAAATGTGGGTTGGTTCCGGTGCAGAGGAATTGGAAGAGTGGAAAAGTCTCCTGAAGGGTGGATGATGGAACAAGATCTCCGCCTCCTGCTTGAAGATGCTCTTTGGTAATGAAAGCTATGATCGTAAAGTTTGGGTGCTGTGAAATTTTGAATTGAACAGAGGAAAGCGAGGACGCTGGTTCATTGATTTTCCTGTAAAGCTCTGAAATTGCAGCCCACGAATGGTACAGGACGTTGGAGGTCACAGCGAAGCTTGCCAACTCCAAACCACTGCTAAAACTGCAATCAAGAATCAAAGGAATAAGTAGTCAACAACTTGTGAAACAAAAGAAACGGGGTTTTTTCTTACCGGGAAGACGGATACATCCTATGCTCTTTTGTCAGATCGGCTTCGAACAGATTAGAAGTGTTCCTCCACTTGAATTGTATAAGAGCAAGTATCAAGGCAAGGCTGAACTAATCGCCTTCCAAGAAAGTTCGTAGAATAACCAAGTCAATAGGCAATTGTGGGAGACGACGACTTCCACATTGTTGGAGCAGTTGGCATGGTCATGGATCACGAAGATAGAACCAAACACGAACTGGAAGAAAGAGGACACCGAGCACTCAAGGCCCTACTGGACTCACTACCTCAGCCCGTCTCTACTCAAGGACCTGAAGGCACTAAGGAACTCAAGGATAAATCCATGACACATGCAGCCCATGCACCTCGGGCACAACATGGATACTTCAACATCTATGACCTGAAAGGACAGCACGGTTTTCACACAAGCAAGCACTCGGCCTTCTCAAGCTACCATCCTGGAGAGACTTCATCACACGTTATTCCTAGAGTCAAGGCACCACCACCTAACCATCCCAGAAACAAGGAGAAAAGGCACACCGACTACAATGAAGCCTTCAAGAAGAAGTTTACTAAGGTTGGCCGTTCACATGGAAAATATGTGGCCGACTACACCGACCTTTGAATTTTGTATTATCTGAACAATATTTAAACTAAAGGGTCTAGGCTATATAAGCCAATGAATGGCTTAGTGTTTTGTATCAAGTTTTCTCTAAGTCCTTGATCTACGAAATATAAGGCCCTTTTTGTTCGAGCCTCGTGTTAACCTCATTTTGCAATTCACATTGCTAAAGCGAAAAGGCTTGTCTTTGTCTACATTACTTAGTAAACAAGTCTCCGGTAAATGAGGTAAAGACCCTTGAAGCTTCTACTGTTAGCGAAGATGATTTGTTAAGAAGAAGAAGAAGAAAAAGTAGTCCAAAGACGCAGGGAATCACAAAGACGCGGGATGACAAAGCTGTGTTTAGTTCCAGGAAGGTGCCGTGCGAACGAGAAAGCATCCGGATTCTCCTGTTACATCACTTTCTAGGAAGTCAACCTATGCCGAAGTAAACCATCCGGATTCGACACGGTTACATCACTTTCTAGGAAGTTGCCAGCGTAGAATCCCATTCGGTATCCTTTGCGTATATGTTCGTGAGGGCAAAAGGCAGCAGCACGGAATGGCTGATGCTGTTACCAATTTCCAGCCAGATTCTCCTGTTCCGATCTTGGCATGTGTCACAGCAGCCATATACAATACAAGTTACTTGCAACAACGAGAGAACTTCAACGATTTACAAAGTCATTATAGCATGTTAACTAAGAACTTGGACCATTTGGTAAACCAAGTCATCGAAAGTAAGAACTTGACCATTTGGTGAACCAAGTCATCGAAAGTGAAAACTTGGGATTTGGAGGTTTGAAAAATGTTGATAAAAGAAAAAATGTCGATGAAGAAGATACGGAGAGAAAGTAGGGAAAGAAAACGAGAAAACCCAACGTGAAGGGAATAGAATGAGAAATTTAATCGGTTCTTCATAACAAGACAATTTGCAAAGAATGATTTGGTTCATTTTACCATGTGGGGTGTGGAACACCCTATAGTAGCCCATACTATTTCTTGATAAGACAATTATACAAGGGATAGGAGATTAAATTCATCCCACAGTAGCAATCCTACATCATATGAGAAATAAACTGATGCTATCAAATGCCACTTGGCCGCAAAATAGCCCCTCCAACTCTCTTTATTAGTTACGTCCATTTGAACTAGGCCTGCATGTCACAATGATATGCGAGGAAATAAAAGGAAGCCTCATGCCACCACAGAATGCACGAACATTGGTTATACCATTAACTAGCAATGCAGGATTCATCGTCCACAACTTAACAATTCTTATCACTAGAGTTTCTAACTCTACCTTTTGTTATTCCTGCCCTAATCAAAGATTCCAATTAGCTGCCACCACATTCAATAACTAAGCGAGATTATATGATTTGAAGTCTTTTCCATAATAGAGACTCAGATCCGAAGGTGTTTTACCATTTTGTAAACAGTGAAGTCCATGATGTAAACCTTCACTAAAAAGCAAATAGTACAGATTTAAAAAGCAAGTAGTACAGATTTTCATGCTTCACCAAAAATCTGCTTTATAAGAGAAAAAGCAGAGAAAATATTAAGTTGGCATGCAAATACAATGGAATATAATAGGAAGTAAAAGAAAATTTAATCCCCTTTATTTCCTTTGTTTACTAAAAAAATATTAAGCTAATCACAAAAGTCAATCAACAAATTTAATTTAATTATCTTGTATCACTCAATGATAATGTGGACAAAAATGAAGAAGTCTATAATATACATTACCACAATTTGTATGGAATGTATATGGTACTAGGCAATTACCTTATTTCTTCTATTTTTATTTGCATCATTAACCAACAAAATTTTTGCAATATGTCAAATTTTGCTTTGGACAACATGTAATGAAGCCCACCCTTCTTGAAAGAACTCATAACCATGCCATAAGACAAACATCAATAGGACACTGACATTAATGAAATTCAAGAACTTAAATTCACATTATTTGTAATATTTACATCAACTAATATTTGATGAGTAACTTCACTATTTGTATGACACCAATTTGGACAACATAATGAAGTGGAGTGGCTCCATCTTGCCATATGGGATAAAAGATATAAACCAATAGACATTGGTATTTGTTGTCAATTTAGAAAATAAAAAACTCTATCCTTACCTTGTCTTTGATATAAAGGCTTACACCTCTTCTTAGAAGGTGACTAACAACAACCTCCTTTTTTCCCACAATCGTCTTATGAGGGGCAAATAAGACCATCCTATTTTGCCAGGTTACATAAGATTTGTAAGTTCAAAAAAAAACTTGAGATTTATTTGGACATAAATTTAGGATTGATAGAAGCATATACCTCAATTAATTAGCAATATCAATACTAAGCCCCATTTCTAGTAGCTTATCCATGAGTGCAATTTGCCCTAACAATTAAAGAGTATTAAGTGGGCTCCATTTTGCTTGAATAATTAAGCTAAAAGGATTAGAAAGATGGGAAATTTATAGACCTTCAGTGAACAAGAACCTGTATATATAATTTCTATTTCAAGAGTAAAATTTCATAAAAGGTAGTGACTCCAAAATGTGCCCATTTGGGTTCGGTTGAGGTCAATATGGTTTTCAACGTCCTTCTATATATCAAGAGATTGAATCGTTTTATTAGGGATTACCCAATTTGTTTCTTTTTTAGTTTCGCTCAATTCATATATTTCTATTTTTTTCAATCCAAATAATAGAATTTGGTATATTTTTGAAAATTCTTTTATTTGGATAACCCATTTTTTTATTTCTTTTGATACATTTAGAAATAATACACTTAGAAAAGATTTTTTTCTTTCTTTTAAAATTTTATGAGCTAGATGAGTAAATTTACATTTCAACTTCACTTTAAGATTATACTTCTCATATTGTTAACAACATTAAAACATTATCAGAAATTGTTGTCTAAGGATTGCATTCCAACTTATTCTAGTGAACTTTGAACAATGATAGGAAGAAGTTGAGATAAAGGCAAAGGTGGTGGCACAAAAAGAAAAAATGGCTTCAATGGTAATGGGGGTGAGAAAAAGAGATAAACGGGAGATAATTGCTTTGGGTAAGTAATGGATGACAACAAGTATGATCAATCAAGGCAAAAGGAATAAGCTTTGAGCCCAACTAGCAAATCTCAAGCTAAATTATCGTTCTTCAATGAATGCAATGAATGTATATATATTCTTGTAAAGTGTAGGTGCCAAATTTTTGGTTACACAATTGTATGTGGATTTTCTATTAATTTATTTAAAACTTCATAACTATAGTTTTTGGGGTATCAGTTTTATCCCAAAAGGTTAACTTAATAAGAATAGTAGCCATGTCCTTTTATATATCCAAATCATTCCACTTACCTTTTCAATGTGGAAGAATAAACTTTGTTACATTTTCTCTCATCTAAATTCATGTTACTCAATATTTATGGGATCAAGTCACGATATGACTTTGATACCACTTGTCATGAGCCTAAATTTTATCCCAAAATGTCAACTTAATAGATGAATAACCAAACCCCTTATATAACTAGATCATCTCACTTGGCTTTTTAAAGTGAGAAAATGAAGTTTGTTATAATAAGACCTCTCAACCTTAACTTCATAATACTATTCAAATAATTCAACATTTGGTTATTAGTATTGTACAAATTTTTGTTTCTACTCTAAAATATAAAACTTGAAAAGTCTATTTATAAACTTTCTAATTTAAAAGGTTTTCTGTCTCCAAAATTATGGGAGACTCTCTTAAGATACTTGAGAAGTCCTCTACACATATTCCTTCTTGTGGTTTTAGATGAATGACTATGGATACTTTCTCACAACCAAGTAGCAAATACGTAGTTGATAAATAAATAGCAAATCATGAATGGTCCTATAGATAACAACATTTCTCACTAGTTCAAAGGTATAGCTGCAAGCATACATTTACCAGTTTTTATTTCCATTCAAAGATGGAAGAAGGAAACAAAGACAGAATTCTGGATAACAGACTCAAATAAAACCCAAATTGCAAATGAAAACGATATGACAAAGTTACGAAGGCTTGGAATGATGATGTGTCCTTCAGAGTTTATTGGAGAATGAGTTCAGAGTACTTTCGAGGCTGAATTCTACCGCACACAACATACTGAAAAAGTCTCCTCTAAATCACTGAAAATTTCAGAGAATCTCGAGTTCGCCATCAGCATACTTTTTGTACTGGCCAGTTTTCATCAAGTCATTGACTTGCGAACTATAAAAGGCTCCCATGCTACCTTTTTCTATAATTTTCTTGTACTCTTTCCACCATTTCATGAAGCTGCTACCCTGCAAGAAAATCTCTGGCGATACTGTATAATTCTTCAGCATTTTTAAAACACGGACTTCAAAATTCTTCAGGTTCTCTATATGTATGTTCCTATCACCTGGATTTCCGTCACTCAGCAACTGGCATGAAATCAAAGCCTCCTCGACGTGTGCCCAAAAGCAAGAATCCTCCGTCAGGTTAGCCTTCACTTTTTGTTTCTTTGAATTAATTGAAACGCTTGCTGGTTTCTCTTCTTTCTCTAGCCATTGCTCCAATTGTTTGAAATGTTTGTTTCTTTCTTTAAGCCTTCCTATCTTTATGTAGTCCGTTGGCTCGTTGCACCGGTAGTGTTCAGCTATGACCAGTGGTTCTATCATTCTTCGGTAGTTTGTTCCGGCAAACAGCCAGCGGGTACGAAATGAGGTCCCCTCCTTCTGGGGCCTTTTCTCTACCTCATCAACTATATCCATCCAGTAAATTGTGAGCGATTTCTTGAACTGTTCCACCTTTACGTCCCGTTGTTGGCGTGCATTCTTATAGCTGTCATAGTATCCAACTTCGCCGTCCTTACAACTCTTCTTGTACCATTCCAGCTCGGCCATGTTTATTTTCATATCAGTCAACGTGATGGCGTCGAAAACTTCATTGCTCCTCATTAACAGTTTCCTTTCTTGCTTTTCTAACTCGGTAATCAGAGTGTCGTTAATGCTCTGCTACAGCAATTATTAAAAATGAGTATTGCGAGAAATAGAGTTTTGAAAAATCTAGAAGATGATACTAAACAATACTGATTCTTAGCAATGTAAGTAATACTACACGTTCAGGTTAATAAATTGTAAGCATTTTATCCTTATCATTGTCGTACGTAGTGTCTTGTTCAGATGCAACTAACGTGGCATAACGTAAGGATCAGATGAGCATTGCAATTATATACGATCCATATGAAGTTGAAATTGAAATTGAAACTGAGGTACCTGTGATCGCCCAAGTCCGATTGCTGCTAGTTGTTTAATGATGCCCGCCTTAAATGTTTGTCTATTGACATCCCCTTCTAGTCGTGCGATCTATTCATCCCCTTCTACACACTCCTTGCAAATTACCTTACTGTTGAGTTGTTCCACGATTGTTCCATACAAGTGAGGAATTTGATTTGCAGGTGTTGCCATCATCAACAGCTTCAAAATGGATTTAGGGTCCTCAAGACAAGCACAACCCAGTTCCGAACATAAAATAAATGTGCCAAAAGGCTTGTATTTGGTAGCCCGGGAAGCCGATTCAGGTGGGTTGTGGGGTACTGGATCTTTGTCAGAAACTGCATGCGAAAAGCAGGAGTTCCACGCTGAGTATTTTGATGTGGCTTTTCGCAGACCTCCGTCGCCAATAAGGGGGGAGCCAGAAGTGATGAAAGGCTTGTATTTGGTAGCCCGGGAAGCCGATTCCGGAGGATTGTGGGGTGAAATGAAGACCCTGGGTACTGGATCTTGGTCAGAAACTACATGCAAAAAGCAGGAGTTCCACGCTGAGTATTTTGATATGGCTTTTCGCAGGCCTCCATCGCCAATAAGGGGGGAGCCAAAAGTGACGCAAAGTGGGCGTTTGGCGGTTGCAAAATTGATTTCGTTTAGCAGCCATAAGGTGAAGAGGGAGGCAACAGATCCTCCCAAGGAATGTCCAGTGATGATTAATGGCTTGATTGATGTCTTGGAATCGGAAACCTGTATTAAATATTAATCGTAACAGTGTTAACAAGATGCCGGTAATATCCTGAGAGTTCTTTTCATAATTTTGTCGACACCAAAGAAAAGGTCCCCATACCATACACAAAAGTCATTTACGTGTGAAGTATGAATTGTTCAAATTGCTTATCAAACAGAAACTATGTACAAAGAAACTGGTTCTTAGTTATGCAAGCAGGGAACAAACAGTTATACTTCGTTCTTAAGTTTTGGCCAAGCCAACAAAAAGTTAAAAGAGGAAAAAAAAATATATATTTTTTCAGGATATTGAGATACCTGGCTGTGCAAGAATGGAAGCGATTCATGGATAGAGGCAAAAAGGCTTTGAGCATGTTTATTAATGGAGAAATGTGGGTTGGTTTCGGTGCAGAGGAACTGGAAGAGTGGAAAATTCTCCTGAAGGGTGGATGATGGAACAAGATCTCCGCCTCCTTCTGCTTGAAGATGCTCTTTGGTAACGAAAGCTATGCTCGTAAAGTTTCGGTGCGGTGAAATTTCGTATTTAACAGGGGAAAGCGAGGACACCGGTTCATTGATTTTCTTGCGAAGCTCTGAAATTGCAGCCCATGAATGGTACAGGTGGTCCGAGGTCACAGCGAAGCTTGCCAACTCCAATCCACTGCTGAAGCTGCAACCAAGAATCAAAGGAATAAGTAGTCAACGACCTGTGAAACAAAAGAAACGGGGTTTTTTCTTACCGGCAAGGTGGATGCATCCTGTACTCTTTTGTCAGATCGGCTTTGAACGATTAGAAGTGTTAACGACCTCCACATTGCGAAGAAGAAGAAGAAGAAGACGCAGGATGACAAGCTGTTTTTAGTTCCATGAAGGTGCCACGCGAACGAGAAAGCACATATGCCGAAGTAAACTATCCAGATTTGATGCGATTACATCGCTTTCTCGGAGGTTGCTGCCGTAGAATCGAATTCGATATATTTTGTTTACATGTTCGTGACGGCAAAAGGCAACAGAAAAGACACAACTTGGGCGCTCATGATGCCAAAATGGCTGATGCTGTTGCCAATTCCATCAAGATTCCCCTGTTCCGAACGTGGCATGTCTCATAACAGTCAGTTGGAGGCCTATGGTTGCATACATAGTCGCAGACCCGGCAACCATGAACAATACAAATTACTTGCAACTTGTTAACTTAGAACTCGACCATTTGGTAAACCAAGTCATCGAAAGTAAGAACTCGACCATTTGGTAAACCAAGTCATCGGAAGTAAAAACATGGATTTGGAGGTTTGAAAAATGTCGATGAAGAAGATACGGAGAGAAAGAAGGAGAAGAAAACCAGAAAACCCAACGAAAAAGGAATAGAATGAGAGAATTAACTAGTTCTTCGTAACAAGACATAATTTTCAAATAATGATTTGGTTCTTTTTACTCTATGGGGTGTGGAACACCCAGTAATAGCCCATACTATTTCTTGATAAGACATTTATACAAGGGATAGGAGATTAAACTCATCCCACAGCAGCAGTCCTACATCATATGAGAAATAAACAGATGCTATCAGACGCCACTTGGCTACAGAATAGCCCCTCCAACTCGCTTTACTAGTTGCATGCATTTGAGCAGATCTTCGTCCAGATAAGTTCTACGTATCACAATGATATGCGAGGAAATAAAAGGAAGTCTCACGCCTCCACAGAATGCACGACCATCGATTATACCATCAACTACTTTGAAGCATTCTTGCCACACAACTTTCTAACTCCACCTTGTGTTATTCAAGTCCCGATCAAAGATCTGTTTCTCGTAAGTGATACCAAAATGTGCCCAATGTAGTTTCTCGTAATGACTAAATTTGAAGATATAACTAAAGCATGAGAAACCATTGCTTCCACTAAAGCTGCATAATTAAAGGGGGAAAAAATAAAACTCATCAGTATTTTGACTACATACAGTTGATATTTTTCCCATGTTAGATGTTACATTCTATTACAAACTTACTCTTTCTTCTGGGTCCAAAAGCTATTCAACCTCTATAGCAATAAGCAAACTCAATTACAATTGCTTGACAAATATATTGGAAGCTAACGGGGGCAAATTTATAGATGTATGTATGCATGATATAACGGATAAGAAAGTATAAACTAGAATGCATCAAAAAATAGGATATGAACCATCAGCTATTATATGTCTAAATTGGAGAGTACAAAGTTTTTGGGTTTGGTGCTTGCATTCAAACATGGACCTATGAGATCATGAGCTACCACATGCTCGATAAACTTGCAATGGTTAGTAAGATACTTAGAACTACATATTTCTTCACAACGGAAAAGAAACCCCAGGGTTTACGGTAACAAAGGTTCGCTGAATAAAAACAACATGATAATATGGTACAGACTGGCGTCGCCCGGGTTCGAACCGGAGACCTTCAGTGTGTTAGACTGACGTGATAACCAACTACACCACGACACCGTGTTGGCCTTACAATCAGACCTTAGTTTATATTCTTATTATATCACGAGAAGTGATATATTCTTAGTTTATATTCTTCCTAATTTTAAAAAAATGATAGGAAGAAGTTCGTTTTCACTTCCAAAATTAGCTTATAAACTAAAGAAATATATTTATATTTAACTAGTCACACATCTTTATTTCTTAACCACTAAGATTGAATATTCACATCTAACATATCTCTTTATTGCAATAGTCTAGTATGGACCATCTCACATGATAAGACTTTCAATATAAACCTTATATTTACTCATTTTTGCAAGAGTGTTACGAAAGAATTTAAATTTAATATCATATTAAAAAATTTAATTTTTCCTTAAAAGTTAATTCATATCCAATCAAACACTTCAAATAAAATTCTGTTCACTCAGGCCTTCAACAAACACCTCTTTTACTAAGTCACTTGCCCACAAATCCTTTGACTCAGCAGGGTCTTCCCCAAACCCCATTGGTTCACCCCGAAAACAACAATAACAAGGAAATCAAAAAACACCCAATTGATCTTTCACAAACAGCACTACTCCATTCAACTTTGCACCCACTCCTTCGGATCAACCATTCTCACATTTAATTAACTTAAAGAACCACAAGGACACAAGAAAGTCTCCTCGGCACAAGCAACATCTACTAAAAATTAGAGTCAGACGCCTGTGTTAATTATGGACCTGTGTTAATATGAAACTCGTAAACATCTTAAATTGAAACATGAAATAAAAGATGGCAACAGGCGAATCCTCGCTACAACCAAAGCCGGCAATTCCTTGTACTCTTTTACCGTCTGTCACTTTCTCTGGTTTCCTCAACTTGCTCCACAGCAGGTCCATAAGACCAGCTACAAACAAGAAAGTACAGAAAATTTATGAACATAATCCCCGCAAGAAGACAGTAGTAGTAGTCATAATGAGTTTTGTTGATATTCTTTGAAACCCAGCTCACTTTTCCTCCTCTCGAAGTAACTTCATCAACAGTGCTCACTATAACACTGGCTGCCAAGTTCCCGAAGCCAATTCCTAGTCCGAAGAGAGCATTGGCAATGCCCGACAGCCTTTTTGGCAACTCATTGTAATAAAACTCTATTTGGCCCATGGCGCTGAAGGCTTCCACTAAGCCAATCAGGCAATATTGTGGTACAAGCCACAGGGCAGACATGGGCCGTGCTGCATTTCTACTGCCCGGAGGCCCCCCATTGACTGCTTTTCTACGTCGGCGGTTCTCAACTGCAGCGGAAACTACCATGGCTATGCAAGAGAAAAGTATCCCAATTCCCATTCTTGTCTTTGCACCTAGCCTCACTGGTTTACCTCTGATTTTTGAGGCCAAGGGAAGCATCACGGATTCATAAAGAGCAACCCAGCTTATAAGAGTTATGATAGCAAACATTGCAAAAGATGCTGCTGGAATTTGGAAGCTTGAGGTGATGTGTCTATCCATGGACATAGCTTGGAGCAATTGGAACGGGCCATGGCTTATGCTTATTGACGCCATGATCCCTGTAGACCACAAGGGGATGATCCTCAGAAGTGCTTTCAGCTCTTCCACTTGCTCCGTGGTGCAAAGGCTCCATGGATCTATTACTAATCCTTCTGCGGCCAAATCTTTTTCATGGATGCTCATGATGCAAGCTTTATTTAAGAACCTGATAACGTAAAACCACTAAAGGTTTATGAATCGTCATAAAGAATACAAACTTACTAAAAAGCAGACAAGGTTATACGTTACCTTAGTTTGCTGGTTGGTGCGACAAGCTTTGAGTCCTCGTGATGGTACCACCGGTGTGAATCACGACAGGGCATTGGGATGTTTCTCTTTCTAAGAGCAGCTACGAGGACTTGAGCGAAGCTTGTATACAAGCTCTTGCTAGGTCTCTCCTTAACATAAAAGGGTGAAGCAAGGAAGAACAAAGACGCAGAGAGGAACATAAGAACAACAGGAACACCAAAGCCCAATTTCCATCCTCGATGATCTTGAATATAGACGACTGCTGTGAGGGCAATCATGATAGAAAACGCTGTAGAAGCATAATACCAGGCAAAGTAACCCTTTAAAACCCTCTGATTCTTGGAATTATCTCTAGTGACCAACTGATCCGCTCCAAATGACAAAGAACATGGCCTGATTCCACCAGCTCCGATGGACATAAGCGCATAGGAGGAAATTAGAAGCATCATTTGGTTAGCTGTTGGAGATTTGCAGCTTTCCCTTTGCCATTGGCATGGGGGAGGCCTTGCATTTGGAATCCATGCAGTCAACGAGAGGAGTAGCATCCCCTACAACAATGAAAATTTGATACTGTTTATCTTCCTCATGACATACTTATGAGACCTATAATTTTACTTCACAATAGTTATAAAGAGGTTGTTGGAATGTCGAGTATTACTCATAACCTATTGTGGAATCTCTAATATATGAAGGACGTGCCACTAACAAAAGCATTAAGTGTTTTCTGAATGCCACTTAAACACAACCTGTTCAGAAAATTATGGACTTATTAGTTCATTGTAGAGCCAGCCACAGTTTGGGATTTAAGTTTGTCAGTCTGAATTTGTAAGAGATCCATTACTATTACTTCACTAGACCATGTTGTGCGGCTGCTTTAAGCAATCAAACTACGGACATCCCCTTCAGCAGGACTTTTCTCCCTTGATGCTCAAAAGAGAAAAAGAATGTAGCGATCCCAAAAATGCAGGAAAAACAAAATCTGCTTTAAAAGAGAAAAATTAGTGATTACCAGGAGACTGACAATTGAACCTAAGCCAATGGTGAGGAAGCGACCAAAATATGAATCAGAGAGAAAAGCTCCCAAGAGAGGCATGACATTGGTAGCAGCTGACCATAAGAAGATTAAGTTGGTTGCGTTGGCTACTTCCATATGGTATTCTCGGGTGAGGTAGAATATCATGTTTGGCACCAGCCCAAAGCTTGCTACCTTCTCAAATGCCTCATTTGCTGCAATTTTTTTCAACAAAAACAATCAAAACTACAAAATCATAGATATCAAATCTTTTCTTCGCATCCCTTCTTTTCATTTTGCTTGTACCTATTATGAATGGTATGGTTATGGGGCCGCCCCTCAGTGTGTTTGCTTGAGCATGTTGGTGGAAGAGTGCATTTGCTTGTGTATATTTGTAGACGATACTTTCACTTAGGCCTGGAAAGCCTTGCATCTTCTTTTCCCCACAGAAAGGAAGATATACAGAGAGAAGAGCAACAATATCACAGGAACTCCTTGGACTCTCAGACAAAGATCTCTTCACATATGGTAATTGCATGCACGGCCAAGGCGAAGTAGAAGAGATATGTCGATGGAACAGAGTATAAAGCCGACCTCTTCTTCATATTTACTAGAGAAAAATCTCTAATTTCCTTGACCCCAAATCTGATGTTCCAACTACAGGGAAATTCATATTCAAGTTACAGGGATGTGAAGTTCTGAAGGTCCAAGAGCCAACCTTAACTCTGTACTGGCAACGTCCAAGAGCCAACCTTACTCTATATTGGTAACGCCATCCCTTTCTTTGTTCCCATACTTCCATTTGGCAATCAGGAGCCCTGAAGCTGAATGACTAAAGTTGGCCTTCTCATCTTGGCTCTCGAAATAAACCAAAACGTTAAATTGACTGCACTCACTTGGTGTTTGAAGATGGAAATGGAGTACCAACGAGCTACTGTCATGACTTCCACTCCAACAAATTTGGTAGTCACCATTGAGAATTAATATCTTTTAAATAGGAAACTGGGATGTGTACGTTTTTTGGGGAAAAAATTTTCAAAATTAGGAAATAAACTTATATTAAGGAGTTCTTAAAGATTAAAAGATTAAATGAAGAATATGGAAAGCTGGGACATCTGGAAGTAACGAAAGGCAGCAATACGACATCGTTGAAAAGTAAAATTTGTTCATAGATCAAATTTTGAGCAAATTGATCTTCATCAGCAATATGACTGGCATGCTAGATTTATCAACAATCAGGAAGCCTCTTGATTAACTTTTAGTGTCTTAAAATATTGACTACTAATTTAAAATCTAATGATTTAAATATGAAGCAACAATATTAATCCGGTATAACAAAAAAAAAATACTTTAACTAAATGAAAATTCTAATTTTAAGATTTACAACTACTGAAATGATAAAACCTGAATTTCTAATTTCTTACTAAGTCAGAATTTTAAATATTTTGGCAAAGAATCTGTTGCAAATTGAGATGGCTCTTACGCTTCGCAGACTATTCAATGTAGGTTATACAGATCCAAAATACAAAAAATAAAAATCATGAGCAGTGCAACAAAGACAACGGTAACCGTGAGAATTTAAGTACAAAAAGATGGACGCAGCTCTGGATTGGATGCTCCAACAAGCTGAAACTTTTTTCATTCCTACAAGATGCCTCTTGTTGTACTCTAACACTAACTTCCATTTTAGAAGGAGATAGGAGGTGCCTTGGTGCTATCAACTCCCTGAATTATGCTTTAGTTTGACAAACTCTGCATGCGTTTCAACAGACACCCTGCCAGCACTCAAGAAGACTCTATATCGGCTAAAATTATGGGGCCAAATAGAATACATAAAGCCCTCATGGGCATAGAAAAATGTTGGGTATCGCCAACATGGGGGCAGTAATAAGTTGCTCTTAGTCCACAATATAGGCACTCGAGACATTACATTACATTAAAGTACAATATAGAGTCCAAGTACACGAACATGGAAATTCAGGCTGGGGGACATCATTTTGTTGCGAGATACATCAAGCACTAGACTCGCACCATTCCTGCAATGCTGGGGTCACCACTCCGACATTTTTCATATCAAGGATGTTGGCTGGTTCAAAAGATTCAGAGATTTCATGTTTCGGTTATCAATATCACTCAGCAATTTAACATCTTTAAATGTAGAAACAAATTCAAGGTCAGGTGATAGTGCCACAAGATTAAAAGAAATAAAATTCAAAGTCAAACATGTAATACAATAACATCATCTGCCTGCTAGACCTAAAAGAAGTCACTAAGCAGCATATGATACCACCAAATATGTTTACAAACACAGAAAGTAAACAATCACCATACAAGAACAACTAGCCCATCACCCATAGTGGTTGAAGGGAAGTATGTGTCTGATTCAAGGTCTTAAAAGAGGAACTTGTCTCCATAAGTTCACTGTCTTCCGTAAACATCTACAGAAGAATGGCATATCACACTGGGAGACATAGTTAGGACCAGGCACACATAACTAGCACTAACAGTTTCTCCTGCGATCAAATGACCTTTGGAGCAATTTTATAGGGCTAAAAACCCCCTCATCAAGCTTTTTCAGTCCAACACAGTAACCCATTCTGCATTTATATCTCTCTGGCGTGACATCTTTGAGTTTCATGGTTTTGATCTAACTTTATGATTATATATTACCTTGCTTCAGTTGCCCTTTTATAGCTTCATTCCATAATTGCATTTCGACAGAGTAATTACCAAACCTTAAATCAACAAAGCGCTACCATGTATTAGGCAGCTAAAATATTTACTACAAGACTGTCCTAGTTAGATATCAATACATCATATCACCTGTCTACAGAGTTAGATCAGCCTGCATAGCATCCCCCAAATAAATATAAAGAACAGCACATTACTTTAAAATACAATGTCCGGTACATGTCAATGTCTTATACTTAGCAGGTTTCTACAATTTCAAGACATTGTTGTAGATGCCATATATTTTAATGCTCTCTTAGAGCATAAACTAACTAAAGTATTGCTGGGACACATTCCACAGAAAATTCCACAACAAAACATTATAGAATCTTTATGTCGACAGTGTACTTTAACTAATTGGAAACACGCTTGGACAGAAGGCCCCCAAGTTGTATTTTTCCTGATGTGAGGCATAAAAGAGTGGCCAAACACAAGTATCCAGATGATTCTTTATTAAAGGATCTGTGAACAAACTTACTCCAATTGTATTTATGGGCCATATAAATGGACCAAACCAAAGACATTAATCAGATATCTCTACATTACATATTTTCTTAATGATCTATTCCAATGAAGGTACATGCATCAGACGGAACACCAAATCTCATATTTTTACAAATTGCAGCAACTGACAAAGTACAATCCAGTGTGTTTGAAGAGAAAGAAAATAAATACCATCATGTATGTCAGATGTGGCAGCAGCTGTGGCATCAACAATAACGGTAACAGATTCATAATTCAATGCTACAGCGTCAAAGACAGTCTGCCTGATGCAATTTGGAGTTTGAACACCTACAAAGACAGATTCAGTAAGTTAGAATCTGTAAGCATAATGTAAACCATGCAGCACCATGAAAAAACGTAGTATGCTCCAGTTTCAGATATTTACTTACCAGTGATAACCAAGTTATTAATTCCTGCATCCTGAAGGAAAGAATGAAGGTGTGTAGCAAAAAATGCACTAAAGCGTGTCTTCACCAACTTATAGTCCCCCTCTTCAATTACTAACCCATCAACCAGTTCTGCACCCACGGTTCCCTTAACAGTTGGACCCACTTTCCCGGCAGCATATAAGTGCCGGCGGAAGGCTTCAACATCTCTTCCTAGTGGGTCATGCTCCCGAACCACCTAAAACCCAAATTTTACCATCATTATCACTAGTCAACGCATAAGGCCAGAAAAGAAAAGATGCTTCACAATCACAACTCTTTTCTTAGATTACAAATAAAACAATACAGCACCTAATTTATCTAATCTCAGATAAGTAACAAAGAAGAGAAGCACTAACGATCTAAGAACAATATTAGCTTTAAGAAAATGTTCATTCCAACTTATGTCCCCTCTTTCTAAATACACTATTCTCCATCATAAAATCTAGAAATATTACTCTGAAAAGATAGCGCAGGACCACAATCAGAAACTAATTAAAAAATAATTCCTAGAACAATATTCAGAAATTTTGAACTCTTCCCGAGTTAGTACAAAGCAGGGCAAACAAACTACCCAAACGATGAGGACTCCACGCTGCCTAGCGACTTGGACGGCTTTGATTACATTGGGAACAATAGCTCTCCCTCCTTTGACAAACAGTGGGCAGTCCTCACGTAAAAAATCGTTCTAACAAAAAAAAAAAAAAAAAAAAAGGCAAGTAAACACCGGAGAAAATGCAAATTTCAGAAGCATATTTGAGAGTGGAAGGGAGAGACCTGCATGTCAATAACAAGCAGAGCAGTGTGCTTCCAGTTATCCGCCATCGAAAAGCCTCTATAACTGTTCCAGGATCAAGAAAATCAAGAACTATATGTCTGCCTACGGATTGCTACAGAGTCTCAGCTCCATCTGACGTGGTTGATGTCTGGTATAGGACGGGGAATGTCATGTGGGTCGGTCCGTAAAGCTTAACGGCATGTCGTTTTGAGTTTTTTTTTTTTTTTTTTCTCTTTTTTACACCAAACACACAGAGAAGGGGTGGGATTCCAAGCCCTACCTTACAAACCAAGAGCTCCTTAACTTTTTACCATTAAACCAAGGGACACTCAAACAAGCATAGTCCTTGACATAGTTCTTATTTGCACCCTTTGTTTTATTTGGTTGTTTAGCTGGTTTATTTAGTGATGAATTAATAAGAATTTCAATTGTAAGGTTTGAAACTTAACATTATGTGTAGGTGAGTTAATTGTGTACATTGTTCTATTGGAAAAAAAAAAAAAAAATAAAAAATAAAAATGAGCATAGCCTCCTTTAGACTTTTCTCAAATCATTTCATGCGTGGAGAAAGAGGGAGCAAAGAAACTAGGGCTTGGCTCGGAAAACCACTTGCCGAGCCAAGACAAGGACCAGCTGGCCGTTCTGATCATTGAGCGGCCGGTCGTCCTTTGAAGCAATCTTTTATGTGGCTTTGTTCTCAGAGCGATGAGGACTTGTACTGCATGACCGATTACGAGCTCAACAAGTCAATTCTTTGCAAACGGGATCTCCTGGAGCCGAGAGGTGTGAAATTCATCAACGTCACGATCCTAGGACCGTGATGGATTTGGACTTATGGAGGCGTAAGTTGGTGGCAATATTCAAATGAATTGATCTTTGATTAGCCACAAATTTTAGAGTTTTCGACATAATAGTTAAATATCCTAACAAATGGTATCAGAACCAATAGAATAAAATAATCATAGGATTGGAACCAAGATTGTCACGATTGGGTGGTGGAATGTCATAATCTTATCCTCCAACGAAGGATCAGTTCCGGGCCTATGACGAGATGCAAAGGAGGAAACTTAGAAGAGTTGACAAGTCTTTAAAAAAAAAAAAAAAAATTATTCTTTGATTAGGCCTTTGATCAGTCTGCTTGGTTGCTGAGAATAAACTGAGGATGAGAAGGAAGATTACTTGGCACTCGGATTAGTAGTCTTTTATACATTTGAAAGGATTTTCTTTTGGGTTTTCCCAGGTAGTAAGTTAGGAAGTACTGAACCGAGAAAATGGAGACTTAGAATTGACTATGGGATTTCGTTGCGTAACATTTTCTCAGCAAGCAAACAGATTTACTTGCTCGGTTAAGAAGAACTTATGGGGCACTTTGTTAACACAGAATGTTGCTTTAGTTGGTAGTGATAATAAATAGGTTTCGTCTTTGGAAGTTGATATATCTATAAAATGAATTTTGAGAATGTGCAGCATCATGTCTAGAGGTAAGCAAGTAACACGTAGTGATTTCTTCTAAAGAAATGTGGATATTCAGCGAGTCATACGCGTTGTTGAGCTATGAATTCAATGTCCATCTGCTTCTCGTCAATGGGGAAATTATATTAGCTAAGTTTATATGATGCCCAACTTGTGAGCTTTAGTTGCCTTTGTTCTATTCCTACAGGATGCAAGAAACCCACAGAATCAATAGTCTCAAGTTCTGACTTGTGAGTTGCTGGTTACTCTACTTTGTTCACTTGGTATTTATTTATAGCATGTTTAGTTAATAATATGTTTCAAAGAAGCTTGGAGAATAGTTGTTCATCACACTGGTAAGAATGGATAGGGAAGGACTTAAAATTGGATTGAAGTTGCTGTGGTACAGTATTGATTATTGTCTTTACCTGTTTTTCTCCCTGGTAAGTGACTTATTTTGATTGATAAATGTTATCTACTGCTCAAAGCAATATCAAACAATAGGTGTTCTTATTTTTTTTCTTCTTCCCTGAAAAATGAGAATAGTTGTTCGAGGTTTGGGAGAGTTAGGGTGGTTGTCAAGGGTTCAATTATTATTGATAATCCAAAATAAAAAGCTCCATTTTATTTATAATTGGCCTTCAAAGAATTTAAGTATAATGGTTACTTGAAGCATGACCACTATGTCAAACCAAGCCACAATTAATGTAATCATTGATTTTTATCTTAAAGTATACTATTTAATGACTCTAAATGTGTTATATAGGTAGTTTGGATGGCTTTACAGAAAAGGTCAAATCATCTCTTTCCACGGAATTCTATTTGAACAAACAAGATTTTTCCCAAAGCATTCCATGCATGGAGAAAGAGGGAGCAAAGAAAAGAGCGCTAGTAGTTCATCGTACAGGTTGTGAGACAAGACAAGGACCACAACAACCGGTCATCCTTTGAAGCAGTCAGCAATGGGCTTCGATCAGTAGCTTCATACGCAGAGACATCTCCCGTAAAGAAGAATTGAAAACGAAGAAATTGCACACATAAAAAGAAAATGGCATAGGAAACTCTACTTGTATTTGAACTTGAGAGATCGTATAGTGGTGACCGTAGTCTTGTTTATAGATCGATATAGGGGGAAAAAATGACTTATTCAGTATCAATAGACTTGTGAGACTTTAGGAATTTAGTTTAACAAAATAACTACTAAAAGTTAGAGATAGTTAAGTTGACTGGACTTGTTGATCTATACAGTGACTTGGCAATGCCTGTTTTGAACTCTTGTTTATTACTTTGATACGACATCCCTTGGGTGTGGCTCATCTTGGTGTTACTTATCTTCAGTCCCCTTCAAACTTGGAATTGAAACAAGACCAAACTTGTTTCAAAAGAAATGAAGAAAGGTTTAGTTAGAACATCAACTATCTGTCTAGAGGTTGTCACATACTTGGTAGTGAGCAATTTCAGTGCAACTTTTTCTTGGACAAGATGGAAATTGATTTCCATACGCTTAGTTCTTTCATAGAATATCAGTTTTGTGGTAAGCTTTAGAACATCTAGATTTTTGTAGTAAAGTATAGTAGAGTGAGGTTGAGAAACACCAAGATCACAAAGGAGAGAACAGAATCATATAGATTCGGCTACTACAAATGCTAGAGCACAATACTTAGCCTTTATTAAAGAATAAGCAATAGTAGACTATCATTTGAAATTCCACCAAACTAAATTACTTCTCAAAAAAAACATTAGCCAAGTGTTATTTTAGAGAGGCATAAAATAAAAAATAAAATTCTTTGAAAGAAACCTTGATTTGAGAAAAGCTAAGGTAAATAAAATTGCCTAAATGGTATATCACGTTGAAAAGTTTTATATAACACTTGGTTTTCAAAGGGTTTAAACAATAAATGTTTGTTGAGAAGTTTCAAATAAATTATTGTTTTCGTTGGATTTAAGTAATCTAAGAAATGTGATAATGATACATCAATTTAGAGGAGTCTTAATAGCATGTCGCTTTAAAAATACAGAACTAACATTTGAAGTTAAATAAAGTGAGAAAATCAATCCAAAGGAACAGTACACTGCTGACGCAGGGTAGCGTCAAGATTACGAGGGGGTTAGGAGAGCGTGAAAGTGGGCCACATCAGTTGAGTGCAATCTGGGAAAGTGGGCCCCGGAAAGCCCAATTCGGGGGTCCACGGGAGGCGTGCGTCGCCGATGTCTTTTCCAGCTTTCAAGTGAGAAATGGCTGCTGAACAAACATGGAGGGGGACATCGAGTACTCAGTTGAAAGCTCCCTTCAAAACAATGAAAGGAGCTGGGCGAGAAAATCGAAAACAAGACAACCTTAAATTCTAGGGACAAGTGTCCTGGTTTTTCCGTGCATGTTTTTCTTACAAACATGGAAAAATATCAGTTACATGGGACAGTGATTATCTTTAATGTATCCAGAAAAAACAAGAACACAGTTTATGAATGATGATCAAGGATAATTGGGTGGGCGGTGGATGCAGGCTCTCTTCAATTCGGCCAGCGGAAACGGAAACGCTAACAAAAGCAGATTTCATACCAGATGGTAACTTGGACACAGGAAATAAGAAGAGATTGAAGAAATAGCCACTCAAAATCCTGTACAAGAAGCAAAAACATGTCGTGGTTTTTGTTAAATATATGTTTCCGTATGTAGTAAGTTTTAAAGGAGGAAGTTCCAAACATCTTCGACGAGTGATAATAACAACTTTGGAGAAGAAATCAGAAGTGGTTTGAATTTACAAAGAGAAAGTATTAGGCACCTTCCTCACGTATGCATGCCGGTATATTCCTAGTCAAGATCTTAACTTCAGCAGAAGAACAAAGCTTTGCTAAATCAAGCATACTTGAAAGAGAGAAGGGTCGTTTCCCGTTGTCCATAGGATTGAACTGAGGTCGCTTCTACAACTCTTTCGTTTGAAGTGATTACTAAAGAACTTCGCCATTGGTTAAACAGAGAAATCAACAAAAAGATGACTGGATAAACCTCTTTGGTTTATCAAATAAGAACCCTAATGTGGTTTATTTCTTCAGTTTTCTTCCGCTTTATCACAAGTATCTCCAGGCTTCTTTATCCAAAAGGAAAAGCTTTAACGTTGTTTATTGATACAGCTTTAGCCTCGTGCTAGCTAAGCCATAAAAAAAAAAAAAAGGGTAGGTTTAACACCTGACGAGGACAATATTGTACGCATGTGAACGAGATAATGATTACTTTGTGATTAAGAGTAGAGATTGTGATCCTTTTCCTTCTCATTACTGAAAGTTATTTTTGTTTGCCACAGTATTTATCCGCAGAAATATTCCTCCCGTGAAGGATGAAATGATAGAAGCAAGAAAAAGGAGAAGAAATGGAGCTCCTGGAAAGAGAGGAGGAGGAGCGATCATTCTCCCTACAAAATCCTGATCGGAACTTCCAGTGCATGAAGCTTCGTATCATATCTGGATCAAAGAAAAATAAGATACAAGGCTAATTATCCGAAATCAGAGAGCACTGGAATCGTTGATAGTTAAGAGTTTCAGAACGCGTAGCATCATAAGCACTCAGCCTCAGGTTACAGCAGCCTGATTGCTCATGATGTTATGTCGTCCATGCATGCTCCAGCGGCAAGCCGCTTCTCAAAACCCAGCGCCGTCGTACGCCGGAGTCCAGTAGTCAGCTCCATTGTCGCTGCCTACATGCTGAGTGCAAGACAGTGGAACCAAGCACAACCCTCTACTCGTTAGGTCCTTTGGCTTATCTTGGGTATCCTGATATCATCAGAACAAGAATCTTTGAGAATTTGATACCCTTTAACCAAGAATCCAGTTCTTTTCCAACCTTATTTCCAATAAACAAAATGACTAGTTTTATGTGAAAGTTCTAGCTATGCCCTATATACAATATCTACCTAACAAGAAAAGCAATGATGGCGATGACATTAATGATTAAAGTGGGAGTAAATCTATAATAAGAAAGCTAATTGGAGGAGAAACTGGTATCGTGAACCAGCTTTGGCAATAAAAAAAATAAAATACCTGGTTAGGAGCCCCCCTTCTCTTCAGGCAGGTGTCATTCAACAGCTAGATAGAAAAAAAAAATTGGAGCAACTTAGTATTTTGTATGTCTCTGAAACCCTTTCACGATTCCAAAGTAATTAGGCAGTAAACTATTCTTCCGCATAACCTTTATGAATCAAAAGGTTTTTATAAAGCGAAGAACCGTGTTCTTTCTACGGTTTTCTTAATGAATATTTTAGTGTATAAGATGCTTTCCAGGCAAAGCCTCCTTTACTTGCTTTTGTGGAGGTGATGGATCCAATAAAGCATCCCTGTCCGGGGTCTTGAGGAAAGACACAGTTTCTCTCTCCTTGAACCTAAAACAATTTCTCTCTCATCACTTTTATATTTCAGGACAATTCGTCGGACATGCTCTCTGAAACATGCGCCTGCTTTGTGAGTAGTGCGTGTGTGTTTGAGCAGACAGGGGGAGAGAGAGAGAGAGAGAGAGAGAATTTTGGTTCTGCGTTGGGAAATGGCAAATGGTATGGGTACTTACACACTGCTGATTCCTCATGTTTTTCGATGCATTGCCCAAGTAAGGGGAGCTGAGGGCCTGCATTCAAGGGGGGAAAGGGAATTCAATTTCAGACAATTCTTTCCAAAAAGCATGAACCACTGATTCTTAGTTGCTTTCACAGATAACATGAAGAAGAAACGTCACCTCAATTTGACTTAACAGGAATTTGATGTATGCAATGGCTTCTAGCAGCACAGAAGCGGTGTCAGTCTGCAAAAGGGGAACACCATGAAAGCCCAAGTCATCTTTCTGAGCTTCTTTAATATCAAAAGAGAAAAAAGGAATAAGAGCCTAGATCTGTTAATTGATTACATTAACAAATCATTAATACCAAAGGAAAAAGAAAAGCAGTTGCTGAGGATTAGGTTTAACCTTTCCAAATGGGGAAACCAACTGGTGAAGGGCTGTAATTCTATCACCAAGCTTCTCCTTTCTGACCTGCTTCACGACAAACATAAGAAGAATATCAGGTAATCTTTGTTTTCTTTCCTTCGTTTTGTTGATGGAGAGTTACTAACCGCTCGAAGAACAAGACATGCTTAAAGATATGGACAATCAAGAAAGACACAGACAGAAGCATCAAGATTTAGTGTCACCTTTAGAGGTTGTTGGGTGGAAGAGGACTGAAGCCTAGCCTTCTTGCATGCCCCACCAGTGGCTGTGGTAGTACTCTAGGCAAAGAGAAAACACATGTTCAGGGAATAAACAGCCTTAGTCCTAGTAAATAAAAAGTTCTAAGGCAAAAGATAAAAAATTAAAAATTTCTTACCTCAGATGACTGATTTGGGTGTTGGCTCCTGCCATCCACCTTGTTATAGGAGAAGTCGAGTTTATTATTATTATTACTGAAACTGGTAACACACGAGCTGGGGGAGGAAACTGGAATCATTTGGGACCAAGCAGGTCTAGTTGCCTGAAAATCTTCACCTCCATGACCGTATAAATTGCTGTTTTGGGGAACTTCTTGTTTTACTACATCAACAGCGAGAAGCCTGGCAGGTGGATTTAAGATTTGGTCCTCCCAATTGTCCAACTTTCTAGGTTGAAAATGACCCAGAACAATCTTGTCTTCATCGCCTGCCGACAATCCTCCTCTGAAAAATGATCACCAAAATGAAACCCCGAAAGCATTTCATCATAAAAATCAAAACCCAAACAAAGCGAAGCATAAAAGACGCCACATAATAAGCTGGGAGGCAGACCCAAGCTTAGTTTCTGGATCAAAAACTCTTCGGGGAGCAAAAGTTAATATGGATTAAGAAAACCTTGAAAACGTTATGGTTCGTCATACACAATCCTCCGAGAAAATGAACGAAAGCCAGTAAAGACGTGTAGTTGGCTCCATGACTGTAGATAAATAGAGAGCGAGAGAAAGAGAGAGAGGGTTACAGTAGTAGTTGTCTCCAAGATTGTGGAGGCTCTTGGTCATCTCCCAAAGGATTCACAGGAAGAGAAGGTGATCCAGGCGCGTACTGAGGAAAGAGAGATGGTGGATGCATGCCCCACCAGTTAGGGTTTCGAGCCATCATTTGTTGCACTGATGAACTCTGAAAAACACTTCAATTCATGCCTTCGAACGATCCACAAAGGAAGAAAAGACTTCACTTTCCTTTCCTTTCCTTCCTTCTCTCCCTTACTTTCTCTCTTCACTTTGCCATCTTTCCTTTTATGCGCAACCCAACAAGCCTTTGCAAAAGCATTCAAGTTTCTGGTTGCTTTCCTGGTGAAGTTGAACAAACTCCAGTCGATGATCTCAAAAGAATTTTTATAGAGGAGGTTTTCAGAAACTTTGCATATGTTCCTTCTCTTTCCCTTCTTGTTTCATTTATTTGCTATGTCTTTATATTCCTGCTTTTGCTTTATTATAAAGTAGGACAGAAAGCTGGTGTGCAGTGTTTTCAGACATAAACTACTGTTACGTAGGAGCTTAACCCCTTAATTTGGGGTTGTTCCTCGGAATGTTTTGTGCTTGAGGTTCGGATAGGGTTATAATTGGGATCAATAACAGTACACTTTTCTTTCTATTTGATCCCGGTGCAATGATTCTCTTAAAGAAACAAAAGTACAAATCCAAGTGGCTCCATGAAGTGGACATAAGCTGATATTTTGGAAAATTCCAAAACAAAATTCTCAAAACTGCATAGTATGTACTAAACTACAGTGCAAGCTCCGCAGTTTGTTTCGTGGATCTCGAAGTTTTGAAAATACTGCTCATTTAATACATCTGCTAATTATTCAAATTATCATTTATCTCAAGCATCAGGCATCAAGCATCAAGCATCAAGCATCAAGCATCAAGCATCAGGCATCAAGCTTAGATAAAGAAAAAGCTAATTTTGATATTCCAGTCAATATCTGAAGATTCTGTTTGATATTTTGTATTTCTTCTCTTAATTGCTTCTACCAATAAGAAAAATAAATTAGACAACAGAAAGAGAGGTCAAAATGCAGGCAAAAGTATATGGAGTCTCCACCTGGGGACATTAATGGGCAATCATTAGACGTACATCTTTGTCACATTATAACCACATGGTGCTCTGATCATAGGAATCACACTATTCGTCAAGGAAGATAATACCAGGAATGTACGGGGAGAACCAAGGAAAGACAAAATTAAATGTTAGACCTTTTAATTTTGGAAAATGTTACTATAATTGAATCTGACAAGTGTTCTTTTGGAAGCAGCAACTTTTGCCCCAAAAAAAAAAAAAACATTGTCGTTCTTCTTCTCATGTCTTACTCACCGGCAGCCAACTCCGGCTGTCTACTTTTGCGTATAATAAAATGATGTATTGTTCCCGTCAAGGAGCTTTCAGCATTACGCATTGACGTAGAATACAGTGATGTAGATGCGACGGGTTCTATCAGCGAAGAATCGAGGTCTTGGATTTAATTAACACCAATAAGCTGCCTATGATTGCTGTGTAGGTGGACAATCAATGATGCTACACATAAAATAAGGGGCTGAGGGGTCTTTGAAAGAAATCTTGGTCCTAGTAGTCGGCATAGATTACCAGAAAGTAATCACTACTTAAACCAACCACGCCACCAACCAAACAAGCACGGGGATTAATGAAAACATGAAGAACAAGGTAGGTATGAAGAAACCTGAAAAAGTAAGGTCGTTGGAAGACGGTGAACTTAAATTATTTGAAACCATGTGATTACGATGGGAGTAAAATCGACAATAGACTAAGCATATTTAGTACGATCGAAACAAGATTCACATACAACTTGTCATGAACATTGCACGGCATCAAACAAATAGTGGCAAGATTCTCCCCTTTTATTTTTTGTCTTTTTTAATCCGTTTTTCTTGTGACCAAGAGTGGCTTGTAAAGGGGAAGAAACCCGGTATCGAACAAAGTACCAACAAAATAAAGCATCCAAAAATATTCATTCTTTGGCATTGCTGAAAGGGCACCAGGTTTTTGTTTCTAATTGAACTGAACCTTGGAGAGACCCACTTCATATATTCGAATGGAGAAGAATTAATCGGAGAGAAAATAATAGGATATTTTGAATAATAAATACAGTTGAAAGAGGACAAAGAATGAAAACCCCCCACTCCGAGGCGGAATAATGCCTTTACCGGGTATTGATTTCTTGATTGAAAATTTTAAGGGGGAGAGAAAAAAGTCAGTCCTACTTTCAAGCAATATTTTATATATTGCTATACCTGCATTAATGCTTTAGTTTATTTTCTTCTCCCTCCTGACGATTATTGCTTTGGGATCAAATTGCTCAGTCCGCCATGCCGCTGCATAGCAGTGATAGGCTCACTGCATCTGGAACATCTGAATGATGGGACTGCAGCACATCGCGTCCTAAGGCAGTAATAACAGTATCTGTGAACATGAAAAATTACACCATGTTTAAAGAATTCCTTTTCTTTGTTTATAAAAAGCACCTGAATAGTCAAAATATCAAAACAATGCCATTGTTGTCTTCGGACGGGTAGGCCTAATAATGCATTACCACCGACACATTTACATGGACCGATGAACAAATGCATTTCTTAGAGAGAGGAATCTGTGTATGGCCCATCCTTATCTACGATGTAATGTCCTTGGTCACAAAATAATTCTAACAAAAAACAAAAACCAGTCAGGCAAGAGAGGGGAAACACGCAGTACTTTACCTGTGCTGACATGGCAGAGCCAGAAACGGAATGGTTGGACTTGCCAGACAAATGGGGCAATTATTGTCATTCTCAGCGGAACTTGAAGATTTATCTTTAGAAAATGGGCGAAGTAAGTTTCTAACTGATGATGAATTAAGAAGAGGAAGAAGCAACAACAGCATCTCCTGCCATCAGCCAAGATCCAAATATTGTAAGTTTCAAAATAGATCATATACACAAATGAAAGCAGTTGATTTTGCACTTAAAGTAGCAGGCAGGAAAAAAATTCCAAATATTTATTAATTTATGTTTTACTAGGTTTATTTTGGGACATACGAAACCCAAGCAAAGAACTGAGCACCAAATGAAGTGGATGCAAAGTTGAGTCAATAAGGCTAGAAACGAGAAGATCAAACAGAGTTTCTAGTTATTTCTGTAACTCTAGGGAAGGTATGCATGTCTTGCCCATGTAATAAGGACTTCTTCAAAGAAAATACATAGAAAACCTGAACTACTTAGTCAATCTCGGAACTTCTTTATAATTAGAATAATGGATTGAAGATAACAGATTTAACTCAGACATTGCAAGACTTCCCGATTTCACAAAAAGAGAATATCTCAAGTTATTTAGTAATCACAACATCTTAAATTTTAACTACCAACAACCATTAGCAGTTAACTGTTGTCACAGAAATAAGCTCCTAAATAGCTTAGTCAATCCAAATCCATGCCAATACATACTCAAGAACAGAAAGATATTTCTCATGCCTGACTAGACTCCCAGGTCATAATAGAAAGAGAAAACAAGGTCTTCCAAAACTGGAATGACAAACTTGTCTTCCACAACTCATATCTGTCGAGAAAAACTTGGTTGAAGAATGCCTTGTAATCTGATAAAAGTATTTCTCGAACTTGTGAGGTACCCTCTAACAATAGATTTCTCTAGAAGCTTAAAAATTTATAGAGAAGAAAAAAATATTTTTTAAAAAAGGTTGAACTATATATATTTTTAAAGAATCTCCACCCTTGCACTGCATGAAGTGCAAGAGGATTGACTACAAACACAGAAAACCACAAGCAGGAAGGTATTTGCTTTTAATACAACACTTTGCATGCCGATGATTAGCACCACAAGAGTATCGGTGCATCAGTTGATGCACCAAACATAAGCACATAAATATACGGCATAAAGGAGATAAAGAATATCTTGATCTTGTTAATTTTCTTCCTGCGCATCCATGGATATTTCTACAGCCTAAACAGTTATCAAAAACCTCAAAGGTTAATTATTTATTAAACTTCTAGAATATGGATCAATTGTTGGAAGCTATCTTGAGTCCAACCCTCTACTTTCTAAATCTCACTTAATTTCTGAATTATTAATTTCTTTCTTTCTTTTTTTCCATACGCTAACAAGATAACCATGAAGACTGATTTTAATTTTTAGAAGTAATCAGGTCAACAACTATGATGCAAAACTAACACAAGCATTGGACACGACTGTGTATATCATTTGTATCATCCAATTATGATAGCTTATGGCATGAGCTTAAGTCCAAGAAGAACTCCTTCAATCAAAATCCAGAAGCTCCACCACAAGAATCAATGTCATAGGAGTATATTAGGCAGTGCACTTGAGCGATTTATACAATGTAACACGAACACAAGCAACCAAAGTTGATAGCAGAATTGATACTTTCAAGTCTTTAATCTATATTCCTTTATTAACTTTAACTCAAGCAAACATTGGCTCTGATAACATAAATATATGATCTCTACATGAGAAGAAGAAGAAAAGAAAAGAAAGGACAAAAAAAAAAAAAAACTATCCCAGAATCATCAAGTTAAAGCAAAGTACTGAGTAATTACACCAATAACCGTTATCACCAATTAATTGAGGAAAGGAATGAGGGACACAAGGGAACAATAGTTTATCCACAGCCTTTGTAATACACAGTAACAATCATAAATTATCCAGTTATCCCAACAGAAACAGGAACTCCAAAAATTGGGATGTTCAATTAACCAAATGAACAAGTAGAAAGGCTAAAGGACTTTTCTAAAACTTAAGAAGCAATTTTGGAGCAAGAAGCAGATAGAGGTTTGTTGGCCTAGGAAGGACAATGCCTCAGACCAACTCACAAGTAATTGCACAAAGGAAATCCTACAAGAAGCCTTCACGGCCTCAAATTCAGTGCACTGAATATAGAACTTTCTATCCATTATAAGAGAATATATATAACCATTTGAACTCAAAACTCAGGTATGGGCAAATTACCGAGAATTCATTCCACACTAACTGACGGTTCATGTACTCAAAGCTAACAGATCGGTTCATGTTAGGGCTCCCATAGACAAGCCTAGCCCTCAAAGCTCTTTCAATAAGATTCCTGTACCTGCATCGCAATCACAATTTATGTTTTTTTTTCAAAGTAGACATCACAGAAACAAAGTGTAAAAATATGTCAAAGCTGCAGTTATTTTTTGGATGGTCGAACTTGATCTCCTGTACTAACATCATTGAATTTTATTTTTTGATTGTTTACTATGCACATGGGATAGCAAAGTTGCTCTATTTTCTTCACAATTATAATTTATTCCATGTTTCCAAACATATGGTTTGCTTCACTTGGGCTCATGCTATGGCTTTGCACTTTGCACTTGCACTTAACCCTATCAGATTGAACACTTATATGCACCTTTAACCTTTTATCATGTTGGAAAACATACCATGAAAGTTATTATATCGTATCTTGGTAAGAATCTAGTAGCATGATCATTAGTGATTCGCATCTACAGCCCTCTCACATTATTTTAGTCAAAATGAGACTCAAAGGGACCCTTTCTCCTGATAAGTGACAGACAAAAGGAGATGGACTCAAAAAATAATTCTTCTCTCTTAGTCCCATGAACTATAGACAAGGGTCCATTATCTATCAATTAATGCTAATGCGTTTTGACTAACACAAGACTCTTTCTTCAAAACATCAGCAATAATTTCAATCTCAGTCAATCTTGATAGAGTTGACTGTGAAAGCAATCCACAAGATTAACCAGTCAAGATCTGTCTGCCACAATAGAAATTACTGAGTAGTCTTTTTTCTGTTATTCATTCTAACACAGTTTTCTTTGTTCATATGCATAATATATCTTAGTATTAAGAAAATTTTCTGTAGATTGGATTCAAGAATAAAAAACCTAGTAAGAGAAGAGGTTGTTGCTCAAAAGCATACCTCCCCGTATAAAGAAATATGAGCAGATTGCAAAAAGAGGCAGCTTTATATAATCCTTCTACACGTTGTATTAACATCCAGGCTCGCCGTGCAAATGACCTCTGAGGGAAATGCAGAGAAGAATTAGTGCCAGTTCGATATACCCCCATTTATGATGTCCCGGGGGCAGGAGGGCAGGGTGAGGGACGTGGATAGGTTGAGCAACTAGGCCAGAAGAAACTGTACCTGATCAGAGTCACCCCATCTACGAAAGGCAGAGAATGACCGTAAACGAGCCCAGATGTACTGACCACCAACAGTGGCAACACAGTACCAAATCTTCTGACCCACGGTAAGTCCAGGACCTTCCAAACCTGTTCTGACTGTATTTGAAGTACAAGTTACAAATAGGAGTGAGGCTGAATAGTAGGCAGAGTAACTTAAAATGACCTGGACATAGTGAACTTAGACGTTACAAAAAAAAAACTTGTTCTCTTGCGTATACCATCTAGGTAATTGAGTAATGAAATCCCAATTTCTTTCAGCCAAAAAATTCTATTATGTAAGTAAAATAAGAGGGCATGCTAGCACCAATGAAAAAAATCTAATTAAACTGAAAGAAAACCAAAAACTGAACAAGACTAAAAAACAGCTATTAGAAAAACTAGAAATTCTACTGCTCAGTCGATAATTGAGTATTAGAACACCTAACCTCCATATAATACCTATTACTTGGAATTCCGGATACTTATTTCATCATAGAGACATGTTGAGCAAGCCCATTCGGAAAAAGTTTCATAAAATTTCAGTCTCTGTTTGTACATATATAAGAGTATATAAGTACAGAACCAAGTAAATCTTTGTAGAACACCATTGACACTGACGCTTTCAACTATAGTTTTTCCTTCAGAAGTACCTCGATCGGAAATGAGCATGCAAGGAGCAAATCATTTTTAGTTTTCCCAAAAAGAAAAAATTGCATCTGAGAAATAAATGAAGCATTTGACTCCTTTCGTGTCAAGCTGAATGACAAGAATAGCAAACAGTCACATTTCAAGCTACAATTTAATAGGTGCCACAACCACCAGAGTTGTAACATGAAATCTCTATTTATGTTTCTCAGTCTGTGAAACTAATCTAGCAATAATGAGAATTGCAACCAGAAACTATCACATAACTCTTAATAGACAACTTAGCTAAGAAGAAGCATTAACAGGAGATGTTCCGACCAGCATACCTTTTCCCCTTGCCTCTACAGCACGTTCATCTCTATACCTCAAGTTCATGAGAGAAATTCCCGGAGTAGGCTTGTCTACCCAAATTGAGAACCGCCAAATGAGAAACTCAAGGAAAGCGTCGAGCTCTGCTTCATATTGGAATAACATTCCTGGCTAATCCCAATAAAACGAAGTAAACGTTTTAAATAATCTCCAAGCAGCCTCATAGCTATACCACTAATGAGTATCAATAGCCAAGGCTCTCCTATAAATTGCTTTTACAAAAATTACAATGAGTTGTAAGATGTACCTTCATCAAGGAGAAGACCTTAACTAACTGCTCCTTCAACATGGCTGACATTTCAACGTCCAGTCTTGCTGCATCCACCTGATTTACTCTCGAGATTGAAATGGGAATCGCTGGCTGTAAAAGGAATTCCAAACAAAATATATTAACAAATAAAAGACTGAGAAATAAAGCACGATTATTAACTACGAGAACATACTGCACAGAGCTAAAAAAAAAAGGAAAACAGAAACATAGGAATTATACGTCGAGATGAAGCAAACCCTAAATTGCAGTAAACTGAAGTAAACGCCAGGGATTCACGAAAAATAACAGCATAACGATGCCAAAATGAGCTGCAAATTGATATAGCAATTCGATACAAGGGCAAAAGAGGGAAAAGCACCAGGTGAGAGTGAGAGAGGGATTGCCAATGAGGGAGCAATTTAAGGTAAGTGTCAATCCAAGCGTCTTCCGGTGGCGGGAGCCCGGTGTCACTCGCTGAAGCCGTTGAAGAAGATGGAGAAGAAGACGACGACGACGACGACGATGACGACGGAACTACTAGGGATTCTTTGTCCATGGCTTGGAGAGTGCGCTGGCGGGAGAGAGAAGAGCGAGAGAGAGACAGAGAAATTGGGACGCTCAACTCTGCTCTCTTACCATCTCGCAGGCGGTTGGGAAATGGAAACAGCGGGGTCAAATCCCAACGTGGACAGTCAAAATTATTCAGTAAACTCTTCTTTCTTCTTCTTTTCTTCCCTTTGGATTTACCGTTGAACAAAAGGGTACTTTGGTCCATCGGTTAATGTAGATGCAGCTTTGGGTTTTAATTTTAATCCAAGCGGTTGACTTGTGGTCTCTTTTATCAAATCAATTTTTTTTTTACACATTTGAGAGAAAGTTTAAATATTTACACGTCATATTAAATCGTTGCAATAATAAGAAAGAGATAATTACTATTATAAAATGTTATTGGCGACCATTTGATGTGTAAAATTTTCAAATGAAAAATAAACATATAAATCATCATTTATTATATATTTGTTATATGTGTTGTCTATTATATGATTCATATAGACTCTTAATAATTGGTATGAGGTACTCCTTGGTCATCTTGAATAATCATTTTGTACTCTTATGTCACATCCCATGAATGGAATCATCTAGGGAATGACCTTCTCAAGGGTGAAGTATTTTAATCATATAATTTATTTAAGAATAATGTATTTTAATCACTTACGTCCGTAACAAGTGACATCAAAAGTACCCTCCAACCTAACTCCATTGTGTAAAGCACTCACAAATAAAAAAAGAAGATTAACCATATCAAGAATAATGTAAATTTGAATGAAAGAGGACTTTCTTCCACATCAATAAGAAAAGCAAAAAAAATCATAACTATATAAACAGGCTTAGCTGAATCATTACAATATGGTTGTCATTTTGTGAAAGATGTCGTAAAGTAATTACAAAAGGGTTTAAATCATTATCTCATAATATTGCAAATGAAAACCAAAATTGTACAGTTTTGCACCTATCCGTTCTCTAAACTCTCAACTTCTCCGAATTGCCCCTAGAGACCTTCCCGAATTCCCGCTTAACCTCATCAGCCAATCCCTCCTCGCCAAGCCTCCTCAACCCCTTACTCAAAACCTTAACCACATACTCATCCGCCACAAAGCTGGAGCCCCATCCGCACCTCTTCATCATCCCGTAGATCCTGACCGTCGATTCTCTCCTCCCGGCATCAATCACGGCCTTTATCAATCTGATCAGCCCCTTGTCATCACACTGGATCCCACCGTCGCCGTCTGCCTCCAAGTCGCGGATCAGATTGTCGATCTCCTCCAGCATTTCGTTCCTCGCGAGGGCGGACGCAATGTCCGTGTAGAGTGATAAGTCCGCCCGGTATTCCGATCGGAACGCGGAAAAGGCGTGGAGAGCGAGGGCGCATTCATCCTGGCGGAGGAGCTCGCGGAGGGTAGCGAGGAGGTCGGACTTGATTAAGCGGGCGAGCGTTTTGGAGAGGACGGCCGAAAGCTGGGCGGGGTCGGAGGAGTTGCGCGCCCTTTTGAGGGTTTGGATGGCGGTAATGGCTTCGATGCTCAGGATGCGGCCTTTCACGAGGGGCCCGCGGTTGGACCGTGGCCCGCAGCGTATGGGTGTGTAGCTGGTGGGTCTGAGGGTGGTACGGCCTGGGTTTAGGCTCAAAGGTCTGTGGGTTTTGAGGGCGGTGAGGTTTTGGTGCAGAGTGGAAGCCATTAGAGTGAAGCGACTGGAGGAGATAAGGGACCGGAGGGATGGGGCTACGGATTGTAAAGCGTCCGAGTTTGGATGTAAAATGACGATGTTGGCCTTTTCGAGGGAGTTGAAAAAAAAAAAAAAAGGAAAACTACCATTGATCCCACTGAACAATGAAAGAACAAGACAACGTGTGAAAACATAAAGCGTCGACAGCAGGATTCGAACCTGCGCAGGCAATGCCCAACAGATTTCGAGTCTGTCTCCTTAACCACTCGGACATATCGACTGGCTTGACATGTGTGTCAAAAACTATTTTATTTCATCGTCTAATATGTTTTCACTGGGTTGGACCACCTGCAGTGGGCCTTCTGGTTTCAGGACTTGCCTACGACACTCCAAGAGCAAAGGCCTGTCTAGTTGCATGCAGGAACAACAATGGTCGTCAACTTTTTTCTTATCTTAACATGCTTGTAAAGCATGTTTTAACTCTATTACAGAAACGAAAACAAAAATAGTTGAAGCCAATAATGCTTTGGCAAATCCCGTCACCAATTGTCTCATTAAAGACACCAACCATGAGACTTGCTCCTTTCAGTATCCAGCCGGATCACCTACCACTGATACATCTCCCTTTGGCACAGGACAAAAATCGGCAACTCCATTAACACCAACATTCGGTTTCTCAGCCTCTCTCTATTTTCGCAATTAAGGTCAAATTTCTTACCTTATTGTGATTCTAGTTAAGTCAAATTTGTATTACATTACCAATATCTTGGGATATTTATGTTTTTATATGAGAAAATATTTTTCTCTTTAATATACGATCTTAAGCAAAGAAGTAGATTTTTTAATATGATATTATAGTTCAGGTTTTAAGTAAGACATCATATTTTATGTAAATCATGTCTTATACAATGTGTATCCCTATGTTTAGAATGAATGAAAAATGATAAACACTTGTCTATCTCATATTACTAATATCTCAATTTGTTGTGATATTTTTTTTATTGAAAATATAAGTTTGCATTAAGAGAGTTTAGTATACAGAAGTCTAAATGACATATTTTAACATTACAAAAGTTATTAAAGTTACGAAAAATTTGAGATTAAAAATTTTTAAATCTTACTCAAAATGACATTTTCTAAAGATAATTTTATATTTCAAAAGAAAGAAACTATTCCTTATAATTTCATTGTATAACTTATATTTGAAGGTGTTTTACTTTCTTAATAATTGATTTTAAAAGAAAATATGAATCCTCTAATCAAAATTCACATTAAACATATTGAGGATAATCAGATGCGTTAGTTCTAACACTTCACTTTTCTTTTTTTTTTTGGGGGGACGATGACTTTGCCTTATGATATTGGCAAAAATCATAAACATAATTATGCAAACTACAGCTTAATTTCCATGTTTTTCCACTTGCTGCTGTCCTCATTAGCTGAGACGCTAACTTTGAATATCATCCCTTGAAGGCCAATCTCCATTGTTGCTGCTAGTTGGTATGCAGTATTGAGCTAATGCTCTAACTTTGCCCCTTTAGTCAAACAAACAATTTACTCCTACGAGAAAATAACCACCTTTTATACATCATGATTTGCTCGCAAACCCGATTTTTATGTTGTTCGGCAAAACCAAGCACTTACAAGTTCCATCAACGTCGAAAGCCTACTCTGAAGTGATGGGTTCCCTCGCTGCGCATGCACATCCGGTGCTGTGGAATCATTTCCTCTTTTGACGCCTAGTGCACTTTCACCATTACTTGACTGGAACGGAACGGACTTTCCCTATATGACAAGCAATCAAGAACCAAGAACCAAGAACCAAGAATCAAGAATCAAGAATCAAGAATCCATTTAGGAGGATCACTTAATAAAGATTGCTCGTGATTTGTGATAAGTGATTTCAGTACGTGTTAGCAATAAAGTGCAGTTTCTGATTCTTGTTCTAAACCATGCAAAATCCAAATTCGGTTCCCACTAAGATGAACAGATTCTGATGTTAAAAATGCCACTGCCATTGAAAATTCTGCACATCGATCCAAATTTGCAGATATTTCCAAGAAAGATAAATGACCAAAAGATGAAACGAAGTCTATATTCTTTAGTCATGCAGTCATGCCACAAAGTTTCAAGAGAAATGGTCAGAAACAAAATTACGATGTGGGTAAGCATTAAATTCTTAATGACAATCAGATTTGGCAATCTAATGAGCTTTGTACAGAACCCTTCTGCAATATTCAATGAATCAAATCAGGAGAATTGGCGTTTGCATGCTTGATGTTCTTCTCTATGATTTTCATCCTCAATTTGTTGCAACACTATTAGGTTTCCATCACTTTCAGAGAATAGTTAAAGACTAAGCATGATATTCCATTCACATCGTGACTCGTGATCTGATTGACCAAGTCAGATAACCTTATCTGTCAACAAACTCAATAACAGCTACAGGAGTGTGGCAAGTGCATTGTAGCACAGTAATCGCTGCAGAAATGCTTGACAATCACATCTAGATGTTTTCCTGGGAAGCCATCGTTATGTTCAGTTACGAGCCGAAAAGCGAAAGAAAAAGCCTGCAATAGACAGGTTGGTCAAGGGATGCACTAAATACAGTTCATGTTATCACAATAGAAAGCCAAACCAAATCTATACCAATTCGTTAAAAATGGTACAATTTCCTGCCTTAAAAATATAATTTTTTAAGAGAGTGAAAAACTTGAATATATGAGAAGAATACAAGGTTTAAGATATTGATTGTGTAAGATAATCACAATTTGACACATTTTCTCATCCTAAACATGAGATTATCCATGAATAAGAGAATGGAGCAATACCATAACTTGAACTTATTTCCATATATCATGATTTTGCATAAATGATAAAAAGCTAGTTTTTCAAAACCCATCCATGTTTTTTTTTCTAGTAATGCTCGTGAATATGTGCCTGCCAAATCCACTACCATATGATCAATTCTATGGGTTTTCAGGGTGCTGCTGGAAAACCAGAGGCTAAGTGAGATTTTTCCTTTTCGAGTTTGGTAATGATGTGGGCCTTCGTCCAAGTACATTGTCACAATAAAACGCTAAGCAGAATTTGCAGTCTCAAAGCATTGACTTGATTTCTGCTGGTAGTTACTTCTACACAAAACTTCAAACACGGTGTACTTCTGCATACATTGCATCCTTCTTCGGAATGCTTAATCCAAGGTGGGCCACCCGGCAGCTCCCGAAACTTTGGGTTCAAATTTGACTTCCGGGCAACCTGAGCTTTACATCAAATTCTGGCTCTACTCTCTAGTTGCTGTCAAGCAAGAAATATTCCATTTGAGTTCTCTATGGGCCTGTCATGTCAATCTAAAGCGACATTGAACCAAGCAGCAAAGCAAAAGTGTTCAGAAATAGCCGACTAGCTGCTGTAGAAAAAGCAGCTCAAATGAGTTTCATATGGTTTTGAAGCGAGCTGGATCATTTTGCACAGATTAAACGACTGAAATCATAATCTTCTTGTTTCTTTATTTGTAGTTTGATCTGTTCCACACATCGCGTTGCGACAAAAGAGTGTTATCAAACAGTTTTTACGTTTGACAGTCGAATATTTACAAAGCAGAATTGTTTTGGGTGGGATATTGAGGAACAAGTCTATCTCTTTCGTGGTGGTGGGTGGTTGCTTATCGAGTCTGCAACTTGAGCTCACTGTAGCAATGGTGCGCGGCACATGGGGCCCCCAAGTATCACATCCTAAAGCATATGATCAAGGGCGTACTGATGTGATCTGCATCAAAATGGTGAAAGATAAGAGAATAAAGAGCGTGTATGGAAAGCTTACCAATTCTTTTAGTGGGGATGGCTGCACTACTAGACAGTGCTTGACAACGCCAGTTGAACCCTTTTGGGACGTAGAAATCTCATGGCAAAGTCCCTTGCAATGGACCCACTTCATAGACGGACCAATCCCTTGCCTATGCTCATAGTCAAAAAGAAGGGCCATGGGAAAGATTGATATCTTTCCGCATAAGATATGAGATAAATTTGATACAATGTCCATTTCATAAGAGATTTTGTCATCCTATTTTTAATATGTACCCCATGTTGAGGTTGAGCATGAAAAAATATTTTTCATAAGAATCACTATTAATAAACGTTACACTTAAACCTAAACACTGATACCATGAAATGAAAGACAATGCAGAAACAGCAAAATCTAACATGCATGGTGAACATTTGAAAAACACAAGCAAATAAGGACTCCCAAAATGCTTCATTCTTTTCTGATCCTTAGAAACTAGGGTTTGCTTCTATTGATCTTCTTTCTGCTAAAACTCGGAAGAAGAAGCCGGTATAAGTTTAGGATCAGTGGAAAAATGAGGAATGTGCTAGTCAACGTCAATGGAACCGTGGATCTTAGAAACTTTCAACACGCGTGGCACTTGTTATCTTCACCGACTAAATGAACTGGTTGCTGAATTTGTAACATTTTTCCACTTGGGACTCTCTATTCTCTCTATGAATGATGAACGGAAAAGAGGCATGGCTATATGGAGCCTCAGGCAGGCTACAACAAATGTCTTTTAAGCACTCTTTACATAAAATGATAGCCAGGAAGACCCAAACCATTGTGGGTTGTTGAGTAGATGACCTTGACCTTATTTGACGTGCCGAGGACACGTTCAGGGTGCAAACTTTTCACTTGAAATTAACTTGAAATATATCTATATATTCACGTATAAGAAACACAACACGTTATTATATTCATAAAGAATATAGCTATATAGAAAGAACGAGATAGGTCATTATGTTAATAATGTGATATATATACTATATTTTTTATAAACAATGCTAAGCCGTGACGTACAAAGCCTAGTTTAGTAGGCAACGTCATTATAGACGCCAGCGGTGAGCCCCTCGATGCTTTGTCCTGAAAAGCCATGCCAGAATAATGCAATTGATTAGCAAAAGGTGCTATTCTTGGTCGTAGATGCCATTCCCCGAATGATTTCTGTCACAAAGCATCAAATTCGATAACCATTTCGTAATTGATGTTTGTTTGTTCCGTAGAATTTGCATAGCGCTTTTCTTCTTTTTTAGTACCAATTATGGATTGAGTCCATAATGATGACCTTGATTCCTTTCATTGTGGTCCTGATATGGTTTTTCTCCAGTTGTCGATCGATGTAGCTTTAGATTCTTTTCTAAATTTGTTCAATGACTTGTTCCTATGCACTCTTCACCTAGCTTTGTTTAAGTGGCACATTTCATAAGAAATACAATTTTCTTAAGGATTCCTTAATGGCTTGGGAGTGGTTTGATTTGGATGGTGGATGCACTAGAAGTTTGATAATTATTAAAAAATTTCATATCATTTAGAATTTAGTATGTAACTTGATGACTTAACAAATAAGAAACACATCAAATATGACATTTTTTTATATGCACATATCCTAACTCGTACATTCAATGAAAGGAGTTTTAGGCAACATTTACTCTCAATTAGGCCAAGTGCTTATCAAATATGATATAAACTTTAGGGCTTTACAATTACAATCCAGTCATTTTGCTTAATGAGTTCAATCCAATAGCTGTGTGCTTTCCGAGCAGCACAATCACTTTGAAGAACGATTTATTTAATCTTTCAGCCACAAATGAAAGGAGTCTTGATGTTTAGGGCCATTAACTCGACCTTTTCCCCCTCTCTTTTTTCTTTTCTTTTTTTCTTTCTCTTTTCCCCTCCACCCCATGTAAAGGTTTTGATAAGATCAACTGCACCTTTAACGTGGCGTGGGGAGCAACTGGGACACCCCGGCCCATGCTTAGTCAATTGTGTTGTTAACCCCTCATAATTCTACGTCAAAGCATCATTATAATAAGCAACCGATGGAACTGGTTGGAACCTAGCATGAGCAGCAAACGCAACAGAATCTGCATTAGAATGTCTCAAAGGCCACAGATTTCTTTTTCGGATCTATCATCTTTATATGAAGATTAGTCGATAAGAACGTTACTTTTATACCTCATCGAGGTATCATTTCCTGTCTAGAGAATTGATACAAAGAACTTGGGCTCTTTTATGGCTTTCCTGGGTGGAGGGCTGTGTTCAAGTGCAGCACTCATCACAGATTTTTAAACAGAAACTTTTTCTTGCTAAGTCGGCTGCTCTGATCTCGCTTTTTCTTTGTGGATGCGACAGAATCTTGTATGTGGAGATTATACGCTGTAGGGATACTTGGAAATCCTACCAAACACCAAGAGGTTGGACTCATACCATTAGAATATATTAGCAGTTGAACCAAAAGATTATGGTAACAAGGAAGAAGCCCCTGACAATTTTAATGAAAACATTGGAGGAGCCAGCAATGATAATGCTACCTAACAGTGGCAGTTTCAAGGTTGTGGGTGGGCGACTTTACAAGTGATGCAATGCACCGATCCACTGATTATAAATAAAAAGACCCAATGATTACATTTTGTGGAGCACTTGGAAGATTTCAAGGAAGAAGAAGAACTTGAAAATATAAAAATAAAATAAAAAATTAGAAGGTTATCATGAGAATGGCCCCCTTTTATGTATTATATTCTTCCTGGAAACTTCATCTTTCTTCATTGTAATTTGAGCACAAATCACACGGACCGATTCTTTCATCATATATGGATCTACACGAAGCTTCCACTATAGATATTGTTCTCAATTTTCAAACTAAAATCATTGCTTTCTTGCTTGTATTAGTTATGAAAAAATCTCTACTTCCTTGTTTTTTTGGTTCTAAGAACAACATTTTTTGAAGATGGTATGTGATTGTCGTTATAAGGTTTTCCTTTATTTTTATATAGAGTTTAGAAATTTATGCTCGAATCTTAAACTCATATGTAATAAAGCCAAGTAGAACAAAATAAAATAAAATAAAATAAAGACCTAGGGGAATAAAAGGAGTGTTGAAAATTTGGTGGGTGGAAGACCCGGTGTTGAGGGCGAAATTCACCTTTTGGGGACCGGCGGTAAACGGTCAGAACAGGCGGGTTTACTGGACCGGTCAACAGGTGAAAGACGGAGTCAGGGCGTTTACTTCCGTCAACTCCAATAACTGATCGTTGCGTGACTTGTGTCCCCCAACCACCCACAAACAATGACGTGGACCGAGAGGACAGCTCTGCTTCCGTACACGTGATTCACCGTCTGATCTGTTGCACGCGCTCCCACTTTTGGATTACACAATTATTACGGCAGATACGGGCGTGGTGAAAACGCAGATTCACCCCGACAGGACACGGCACGAGGCAGTAAAAATAATGAGTTCAAGTATATTATTTTTTCTTACAATTTATACTGTCTTCTGTACCTTTCTCAATCAGTGAATATGGAGAAACTTTTTTTAACTTGGGAAAATTTGCCTCTTTTTAGATTTCTTTTTTATTTAAGTTTTAAGTTAAAAAAACCGTTCACAATTTCTTATCCTTAATTTGGAATGTTGGAATGATTTTAAGTTTACTCTTTTTCTTGCTTTGATCCTTTCAAACTAATATAAAGGCAAGCTAATCTTGATCGCATTATCTATGTAGTTGTGTCACTTTTTTTATTGATTGATGTTGAGTATATAGACTTGATAATAAATTATGTTTACTAACTATAGAGTTAAAAAAATCTTCTTAGTTTCATCTTTCGAATTTAAGAAGCTAAAACAATAAATATTTGATGATCAAAAAGCACCCATGGAATCCAATTAGCTATATCAAGACCCAAATCAACAAATACTTTGTCTGCCGTTGCTTCAACATTTACAAATGCACACTTAAGTGAGAGTTCAAATGCATTGATTACAATCTTGTACATAAATCAATAATGTCAAAAAATATTTTAAAATTTTATAAAAAATAACTTATATCTAACTTAAAATTTGAAGATATTAAGTGAAGATTTTTATTTTTTTTCTTGTGAACTTAATATGTCCATTTGTCCTAAGCATAAGATGACATTTTATATAAATATCTTTGTTTGCAAGTAAAAGAATGAAATATTAAACTTAATTTTTTAATAAACATTTTAGTAGTATAAGATAACTTCATATCAATTTTAACAATCATTAATTTTTTTTGTTACATTGTTAATATCTAGGGAATTTCTCTCATTCAATGGTAATTAGGTCAAATTTCTGACCAGCGAGTCCACCCAGTTAGGGGTTTGAATCTCCCTCCCCTTTTTTGTGTGTATGAGTATAAAAAAAAAAATTATTAATATTTTGTCGTAAAAGTTAATCTTAAAGAAGTATGAATTTTCAATAAAAATAAACATGCATGTATATACTATTTTCTGTTTTTCAACACTTTATGTCTTAGAAAAGAAGATGTTCAAAAGGACATGATTATAAAATTGGAAACTTGTCTGAGAGAGTTGAATTTGACAACGGGACAGTTGTCCGTTGTCGTGCAAATCAGTCTCTCCACAACCACTTTTCCTAACGTGCACCCCGGTGTATTGTAGTGGGAGTGTGTGGTCTGTATACAAACAGTTCCTTAAAGGCTGCCGGGAATAACCAGAAAACTGTCGGTGCATTTGCCTGGAACACGGATTTTGCGTGCATAATATAAAAATCGGAGTCACCATCGTTGTCCTTCGCCTTGCCCCTTTTTCTAGTCGGCCTTTTTAACTTTACGTATTTGTTTCACCGGTGATCGTAGATTAGGCGATTGTTGTGAATCGATATTGTTTAATCAGTTCAAGATGATTAACTACTGTATTGTTTGGTTGATGAACTTGTAAGTGAAAGAGAAGAATACTCGTAGTAATCTGACGTAAAAAGGTGAGGTCAGACGTCGCAGTCGTAAGACCGGGGGGTTTTGCATTCACCTTCTTTGCCAACTCGGCCGGGGAAAAAGCAGGCGAGGTTGAAGGCTTTGGGAGCATAAATTATATGATATAATGGAGAGAGCACGCCCACTAACTCGCTGGAATTTGCCGCAATAAAGGGTTTCAAGAAATGTTGGAATTTCATTGCTATATATGTTAGAAAAGTGGCTACAGAAAGGCCAAAGAAGCTTCTTTTCTGCATCAAAAAAAATCCCAAACCTCAGAGATAAACTGAGTGTTCGTCCTCCACTCTCTCTCTCTCTCTCTCTCTCTCTCTCTCTCGGTCCTGTGTTCAAATTATCAAACTCGGCATCCCCTTTCTCTTTTATTCATATACTCCTCGGGGTGCTTCTCTTGATTTGCATTTGAGTTTCATGTCTATACCACTGGAACATAATTACATAGGCTTAACGGAGGCTTCTTCCATGGAAAGAAGCTCCGACAAGCTTTCATCTTCTACTTCCTCTACTCTTTCCTCTGAGGACGAGAAGAGCCCTGCTCTCAACCTCAAGGAGACAGAGCTCAGACTTGGCTTGCCTGGGTCTAAGTCTCCAGAGAGGAAACCGGGAGCAGGGGTCTCTCTTTTTGGGAAAGACTTGGAGGATAAGCATAATGGGTATTCTGTAAGCCCTCTGAAGAACCTTGTGTCTGGGGCTAAGAGGGGGTTCTCTGATGCCATTGATGGGTCTTCTGGGAAATGGGTTTTCTCTTTGAGTAATGGATCTGAGGCTGATTTGGGTAAAGGAACCGTTTTGTACTCCTCTGGTGGTGGGAATGGTGGGAAGGCTCTTGCTGGTTTGGAGGGTAAGCACAACAACCAAAAGTCCTGTCTGACCGCAACACCAGCCATGAAAGAGGCCGGCTCTGTTGCTCAATCTACAAAGCCAATTCAGGAGAAGAAGCCTGAGGTTGCGAACGAACATGGTAGTGCTCCTGTTGCAAAGTAAGCTCCCCTCTCCCTGTTTTTGTTAATTTTGCTTCTCTTTTTTGGAGTTGGATTTGTCCAAAATCGACTGCTGAAAGAGTTTAGGAAAGTTAAGGATTTGGGTTTTAGTTTTTTGTTGTATCTCTCAAAAGAAGGCGAAACCTCACCTTAAAGTTAAAATGGAGACTGAAATCTTTGATTTTAGGCTTCAAATGGAGCCTTAATATTGGCAAGTACTGAGTTCAACCTGTATATCCATTTCCTCATTAAAATTTTCTTTTTTCCTTATTGGTTTGCTTTTTTAGTTGTTGTATTTGTTCTTAATGAACCTTGAATGGTGTTTCCCGCCCTTTCATATAGAAAATCACCGGTTCTGGCATGGACTCTTCTATCCGTCCTAGCCTGCGCAGTATGTTATCAACTAAGATGCTTCAGTTTTGTGCGTTTACCAACCCTTTATATGTTTGCTCAATTTTTCCTGTCTAACTTTCCAGCACAAGTGATTTGTATGGAAAAATCTGTTCAGCTATGTTAGCGCTTTTACTTGGACAATACTGTTCTCAATTTATTAATATCTGCCCTTCTAATCTTACCTTATCTTACTTATGCTCTATATTTGTGAGTTTTGATCTATATGAGGAGTTCTGAAACACTTCCTGGGAGTGAATCACTAAGCGTAGGACTCTTGCAACAGGGCACAGGTAGTGGGATGGCCGCCAATTCGATCATTCCGGAAAAACAGCATGGCATCGAATGTGGCAAAGAGTAGCGATACTGAAGGCAAAGGTGGATTTGGATGTCTTTATGTAAAAGTTAGCATGGATGGTGCTCCATACCTGAGGAAGATTGATCTAAAAATCTACAACAATTATGTGGAACTCTCATCAGCTCTCGAGAAGATGTTCAGCTGCTTCACCATTGGTACTCTCTCTCTCACACACACAGCCCTAGATGGAAAGAAAAAAAATGTGTCCCGTACCAAAAATCTCAGATACATCTTTATTTTGCATATGCAAGTAGAAATGCATCTTTACATCTAACAAAAAATGATTGAGAACCGTCTTTTTCCGTAATTGCGAAAGCATCAAAGAAAATATTATTATTGGGTAGATATGATCTACTTCAATTGAAGGAAAAGATTTCTGTCAATTCACAGTTTTCTTACCTCTGCGTCTGTCTTTTTATCGTTGTATCTCTTTCCCTTTCATATATATGTCAGTACGCCAGTATTATATTCAAGTAGAAGTGAGTCTAGTTTCACATATTTAAGTTTTTTGGTTCCCTATTAGTGATGCTTGCGTGGGGGAATTTGGTGGCTGCCACTTATAGGATGTGTTTACTCAAGTTTGAAACGAGGTTGCATGGTGACATATTTACACATCATTTGCAATTTGAAACTATGAGAATATATATCAGAAGGTTATTAACACAAATTCATAAATGAATGACCATGATTCAGGGCAGTGTAGTTCTCACGGACTTCCAGGGCAAGGTGGCCTGAATGAGAGTCATTTGAAGGATCTTCTCCACGGTTCTGAGTATGTGCTGACATATGAGGACAAGGATGGTGACTGGATGCTTGTTGGTGATGTACCCTGGGAGTAAGTGCTATCCTTATATATGTGATTCTTTTTTCTCTTTTGGCTGTGCATATACATGATTTCAAATGCTCAGTCCAAAATCGAGGATGAGTCCAGGTGATTGGACAGAGCAGCCTATATCTGTTACTGCAATTGTTTATTGCTATAGTGAAGAAAGATCAAAGTGAACCATGGGTTCATTGATCCCTAGTAACTCTGGAATTATCTGACATGAATTATGGCAGTGTATTATCAACCTTTCCTTATAGTCCTTATATACTTTCCCCTTGATCTCATTTATTGCTAAGCGTTATCATCGGTATTCATCACTCTTAGCAGAAAATATGTCCTCTCTTACTGATTTATTGGTTTGTTATCTCAGAATGTTCACGGACTCCTGTAGGAGGCTGAGGATCATGAAAGGTTCAGATGCAATTGGGTTAGGTATGTTCTAGCAGAAGATGGTATTCAAACATACAGTTTGTTTAGGAATTTGGCACCACAATATTCCTGTGTTAACTATGATTTCTTCTGTTTACTAAAAACGACCTGAAAATCTGCTTGATTGCAGCGCCAAGGGCCATGGAGAAGTGCAAGAGCCGTAATTGATGTGAGAGCATTGGCGAAAAAGGGGTGTTGCCTGGAATTCTGAAGCTCTGGAAGAAATTTTAATCTTGGTATTGCTATAGAATCCTATATGTGTATCTGAAATGTACTAGCTTTTGTGTAGTTCATAGATTGGAAATTTTCCTTAACGTAGGAGATTTTAACTGGAAATATCCAGGTTATTCTATATCCTTCTATTGTTTTCTCTATTATGTATCTCCGAATTCCAATTGCTGTGTAAATGGATGGCTTGATGTTCGCAAACTTCTCACCCAATCTCTTCTCTCCTTCTCCCTCTCCCTCTCCCTCTCCCTCTCCATGAAAATCGATGTTAGGATAGTAGAGGTTAGAGAGCTTGAAATTCAAGGACAAAAGTTTGAAGAAAAAGGAGAGAATGATCCCTTTGGTGTTTGAGCATTTAAAAGTTACGTTGGAACAAAAGATCCATGACCATTTTTCGTGGCAAAAAAGATAATCTTTTTTTTTTTTTTTTCCCGTTTGACTTATACGATCTCCAGGAATCCAATAGTATCCTAGGCGTTGCTAGTTTATGACAAGTGATTGACAAGGCCTTCATTACATAGGAGACTTCGAGAGTCATTTCATGCACTCTTTTTACCTAACTGTTAAAAAAGACAAGATGTGATATGGAAAAATTATATAACCAACCATTATGGCCATCAGCCTCACAAATGGGGTGAAAATTATCCTTAGCCTTACAAAAACAAGATAAAAAGATATCAGTAATGATTACTGCAAGATGAGGATAAGAAGCATGGCTATTGTTTACCAATACCATCTCGATGGAGATGGAGGTTGCTTTCACCTTGTTCCTTTAGCCTTGATCCATATTTTTTTAAGGTCGAGAATAAAGAGGAGGCAGCAATGGTTATCCTTTGAAAAAGGGGAAAGTTGGGATGGCCCTCCATCCTATCTCTCAAGATTGTAGAAAAAGACGTCAATCTTCATGGATATCATTCTATTCTCAATGTTCTTTCTTTGAGATGTTATTATATTTTTACACTAATTTTTGAAAATGTCAAAACCCAATGCTTTTGTTTGAATTTTCCAAAAAGGAATCTGCAAAAGCCATCTTATCAACGGCACCTTCATTGACTAAAAGCGCATCTTCAAAGACGCGTATATTTGCGAAGGCTTTCAAGCCTTCTTTAAGCATGTTGGACATGGCACGAAAACCATGTTGCTTGGCTCACTTGAGCACTAGAGCTTGGCATGTGATAAAATTTGTGCAACTTGGTGATATGATAATGACAGCACTAACAGACCTCCACTGAAGTGAAAATGCTGATGGTTAATTACTGACTCGTGCTTACACCAAACAAGAAGGTTCTCCAAATGGGTTTCTAAAATCGAGTAAAGAAAGTGCGGGGGAAGCAAGCGAACTAGAGGGGAAAAATCCGTGCATGATATAGACAGCCATGGAAAAATATAGAAAAAAAAAGTGTTTGTCATCTACACTGCTCTAAGACTCTGCTTTAGATATCTGAAGATAAACCATCTGAGTATACCCGTTAAAAACAGAGGTCTCAAGCCTGGTGAGACCAAGCCGCTGGAACAAACCATACCGGCCATCTTCAACAATAGGGCTGGATGCACGAGCAGGATCATATCTTGTTTGATGAGTGAGAGAAGGTCCAGCAACTGGAGGTAGTTCCCAGTAAACATCAAGAACTGATTCCAGGAAACGGCTGTTCTTAAAGTGTTCGGCCAAGGAGATTGGCTTATTAGTGTGGTTGAAGTTATCCCGCATGTATCCTCTAACTCCCCACCATGCTTCACCTGCTCCACAAAGTTGTTCTACAGCCACTGCCTTTTCCCAGAACATGTGTCTTTTCGATCTAATCTGAGCTTCATCACTGTATTTCAAGCAGCTATGGCCACCTCCTAAATGGAAAAGAACAATGGACTTATAGGTATTTTGTGACGCAATAAGCTACTAACCATTAGTCCATAAAACATGAATACCACAATCAAGCCTATAAAAGTTTCTACCTACAATCTCATGACAAGCATCATAAAAAAACTACAATATTTACGTCTCAAAGATGATATTAACTTTTTGCTAAATCAAGTCCTTTTGTGCCTCAACTGAACACAGAAAATCAGATCTTCCGAACCACCAAAAAGTAGACTCTCCAAGTTTTGAGATACGCAAGCCAAAAGAATGTAAATTAAGGCAATATGAAGAAGATTAAATGCCCTTTTACTCACAAACATATAGCCACAGCTAGTAAATAATGGTGCTGGGAGTAACAATTGAACTTTGCCCACACCAATAGTTGGGCAAAAGTTTAGTTTACTGAAGTTTTGGACTTCATCTAGAGTGCGACATATAATGCACTTGAACCTAGTCCTAGATTATAACAATAGTTCCTCTAATATGCCAAAAACTGATATCAGACATCAATACTGCATTCAATATGACAAGCTCATGTAACTTCTTCAGGAAGAAAAGCAAAAAAAACTTGTCTTTCAGTTTAATCAAGGCAACGGCAATCATCATATCTTGATACAGGAGGCTTATGCAGTACTAATGGCCAACATTGGTGGAGGAAAGGTGAAAAGAAGAGTAAGCACCTCTTATATAAAATTGGTCACATATCTGTCGAACAGAATAGTGATCTCCAGTTCCAGTGTCATAGTTATCCTCAAAAACAAGATGTCGAAACCCAGCCTTTAGAGCCTGCTTTATTCTGCACACAATAGCATACAAAAGCAAAAATTTTAGTTCCACTTTAGGGAAGTCTAGAACGAAAGAAACTAAGTGGTTATTGGGATTTGATGGTCACCTTTTCAATTCATTCTGATGGTCATCAAAAAAAATAAGAACACGGCTGAGATCAGTGATCCCATGTTTCTTCATCACACTTTCCCATTCAACACTTCCAAAATCCACAAAGTCCTTTCCAGCAAAGTATGTGCAGTTTCCATCAACATAAGCAGGGCCCTTCTTAAGATACTTCTCAGGATGTCGGGGTGAAAGTGACACAATGGGAGTGTCTGGCCTCGCCTGCCGCAGAACCCAGGTGGAATGCCCCTTGAAAGCACCACTTTCAATCATCAAATCTGGCTTCAGCCATCGAGCAATGAACCAAAGGCCAAAGCTGTGGTCAAACCCCATTCCATACATATTGTTTTTAATTGGCCGGGTCTCATATATAGGTACAAACTCTTCTAACCCTTTAAGCAAATCCTTAGATGTCCACTCAACAGTTTTCCCATGTTTCGATCTGCCTTTTACCACAAGTAACATAAAAACCACAATTATTGACAATATAAGGCAGCAAAAACCAAGAATTTCAAACCGAAAGAAGAATTACTCCCCCTTCTCCATATGCACAACACGACTATTTTGCAGAATCTCAATCTAACCAAATGAAATGTCAGGATCCTGCAGCACTATAAAGAGACTGATGGACACTGAAGGTTGGAATGCATCACCTATTTTACTGGTAAGACCACAGCCACAAACAGCTTATGATTGAAATATCACTCATGCAATCAGCACTGAATGATATATATATTCTGATATCTAAGATATAATACAGACAAGCAACAAATAGCACGATCATATTCCTATGAAACTGGCTTATAAGAACCCCGATATAAATACTAAAACTTCAATTTCTGTAAAAGCTCCTAGAGCAAGCAAACAGATTTTCTAGGCAAAGGTAAATCCTTTTCCAAAAGCATAAATCAAGAAGACTAAACGTTTATGTCATATTTCCAGTTCCTCCAAGTTTCCAGCAACGAAACGCAGCCTATCACGGAAACCCTATTTTCTTTTCCAAAATTTCTCAGAAACCAAACATACTCCCCAACCCCAAGTAATTCGCATCCTTAATCCCAATTCACATTGACATACGCGGATCTGACATAAACGAAAAAAAAAAAACACGAATACTTGAATCTAACGGATGGTATCCAGGTAACGGTAAAGACTTACACCAAGGCACGCCGAGAGATCCAAACTCCGATTCGAGGCCGTCGAGCCCGAAGAATCCGGAGCGGGACACTGGACCATAGTGGGAGGAGACGCAAACGAAGGGGCGAGAGTGGAAGAGCAGCAAGGAAAGGATTACGAGGAAGATGAAGCAGAGGAACGCCAGGCAGAGCCCCATTGGACCCATTCGGGTGAAGTAGTGGGTCGCCCTGGTTATCAGCCGGAATTGCTGCTTCTTGGTCTTCGACTCGTCGGCCGCGCCGTCGTCGTTGTCCTCGTAACATTCGTCCCCGTGCAGCGGCGCGCGGCGCAACGAGAGGACCCGCTCCAGCATTTTGCCGGGGGCAATGGTCACGTAGGTGGAGGCGGCAGTCTCGTAGAAGGTGGCCGTCGTGACTTTCGAGAGTGAGATCGGGAACTGAGGAGTGTCTCGCTTCGTTGATTTTGTTGGGATTCCAATGAAATTCATATAAAATTATTAATTTATATAGGCTTTTCGCTTCGTTAATATTCATTCGTATTTCTAATTCTGTTGCATTTAAGAAACTAAAATTTTGGATTTATCTTCGCTTTTACTTTATCGCATTATCCTATTTATGTGAACCTTAATAACCTCATCATGATAGAACTATGTAGAGTAATTAATTCATATAATGCATATAATGAGAAGGGAACAAAATAGCTTGTGTTTTCTATACAATCAGAATGTAAAAAGCAATGCGGATGCCAAGTAATAATATGGATGTCGAAGCTTATGCCTTGTTGAAATGCCTCATAATACGTTTAGAATGGAATCAAATGCTTCACATAATTGAACCAAATTTATTTAATTTAGTCTAATGTTGCTTAAAAATGAAGAATTTCATAAAAATTGTA